>JANUWF010001021.1:4800000-5486666 GCA_026120185.1 Voacanga thouarsii
TTCAGACCCATCCCGCACGAGGATTATTGGCGCGACCCTGGTTTAATCTTGGCGCCATACGCTCACCGTTTCAAGAATCGACGATCTGGTCGAATGCGGACGGCGCGTATTCGGAATGAAATGGATGAGTGTAATCCTGATTCACCTCCTCGATGTGGGTTATGCCATCGCAGCGGATATAATAGGAGGAATTGCACCTACGGTGCTGTAGATTGATGTTAGAATATTTTACATGTTCTGCCTTTATAATTTATATGACTGATGTAATATTTATTCTTTGATATATTGTATCAAAATATCTTATGTTTGTAATAATATTTATCACGTATGTTTATCTATTTTGTGGTATTATAGTTACATAAATGATGATATTTTCACTTTATTTCGTAGGAGTTGCACCCATGGTGCTGTAGATTGAAGATAGAATATTTTACATATTCTATTTTCGTAATTCATATGACTGATGGCGTATTTCTTCTTTGATATGTTGCATCAAAGCCTCTTATGTGTGTAATAATATTCATCACGTCTGTTTATATATTTCGTGGTAGTACGGTTGCATAAATGATGATAATTTTCACTTTATTTTGTTTAACAATATATTTTAATCATTTTTTTTTCGTTTTAGGATACCATTGATGGACCCTGCACAAGACGGAGTTGATCCCGATCCTATTATTCCGGACTTATTGACCCTGCAGCGTCGACATAGATCGACACATATATGGGCAGGACAGTTGGAAGATACTGTCCTTACTGCAAAGCGCAATGACAACACTTTTTGGATTGCTCGACCATTCAATCCACGAGTCGAGCAACTTATGGACATAGCTGGATTCGGTGGGATTATTCGTTTGCCGTACATGAAGATTGATCATCCCCTGATTACAGCGTTGGTGGAAAGATGGCGCCAAGAGACACACACGTTCTATCTTACAGTGGGAGAGGCCACAATTACACTGCAGGATGTCGAGGTTCTTTTTGGATTACGCGTGGAAGGTGATCCAATTATTGGCCGTGGGTTCAACTGCCCACAGGCAAAGCTACTAGATCTATGTGACGCGCTCCTTGGTTTTCGACCCACAGGTACAGACCTGGATGGATCTCAATTGAAGTTAAGCTCACTCGAGAGAGCACTGGCTCAACCTCTCCCAACGCACGCGACTCCTGATATGGTTGCACAGCATGCAAGGTGTCGCATTATGCAGCTTATTGGTGGATTTTTGTTCTCCGATAAATTCAGAAATCGAGTTCATCTGCGCTTCCTTAGGTATATATGCAATCTCGAGTTGGCTGGTACACTGAGTTGGGGTAGTGCAGTATTAGCTCATTTGTACCGTTGTATATGCAACGCTACTGTTTATACGACGCATCAGATCAGTGGTCCACTTCTATTGATTCAGGTATGAATTTAAATCTAAAATGCGAATTTTACTATATTAAATCAATTATATTTTTCTAATATTATTATTTAATTGGAAGTACAGTTATGGGCTTGGGAGCGCATTCCCACTATTAGACCCGACAGAGTACGTCCGGTGAATGACATTGGTCTGAATGTGCCTAGGGGAGCAGTGTGGCAGAGTCCACTGGAATTGTCCCACACGCCAACACATGTACTTATTGCGTATAGAGATCAGTTGGATCGGATGCGATACAATCACGCATGTATTACTACGATATTATTAGCTTGGAATCGAATTTTAAATAATATTTATTGTTATTTATTGTTTAAAAATAAATTTATTTATTTTACAATTTATTTGGCAACCTTATTATGCGAACATGTTAGCATTTCTACCTCCATATTGTAGCATGGCCAACAAATTTGGATGTCTGTCACATCTCTATTGTGTTGGAAGACGATTGAGCTACATTGTCCCGATCGAGTTATGCGACAATTTGGATTGTTGCAAATAATTTCGAATACTGTTGACACGGGGGTAAATTTGCATCAGCTGGACCTACGCACTACTGGTGCCGGATGGGATGAGGTGAATGCGTTACACCGTGCTAATTGGATCAACAGACATGCTTCTACCATCACCGGACAACCCACTTTCGGGCAAGCTGTTGTTACGCCTGGTTATTTTGCATGGTATTGGACTCACACATGACGATTAATTAGCAATCCTACCATACAACAACCAAATCCCGTGGGCTATTAGTCTAGTAGTTCAGCAGCTGAAGTACTCGTAAGTCTATTTTTTCTCGTTCATATAAATATATATATAGAATTCTGACTTATTTAAAATTTTAATGATATTCTTGAAAATGCATATGCAGATCGACGCACTGCACCGGATCTGGCACATAGGTAATGAAGCGTCTCAGCATGATGCATCATACGCGCAACAGGCAGTCGGAAGAATGTCCGATATTGCCATGCGTACTTTGGCTGCCAGTGGCGAATCCGATCGTCTAAATCGAATGCCGTATGAGCCATCTAGACGATCGTATGCTGCTGATCCGATACTGCCGATTCCACAACAAGTGCCTCGACAAGAACCACCAATAAGGTGGGGCGGTAGACGAGCATGTCGGCGCGCTGCAGTTGAGGAGGTTCCCCCGCAGCAGTACTACTCACCGGTGCATGGAGATGAATATGTTTATGTGCTAGGCGCTCTTGCAGCGGTCGATGATGACTACGTTCCAGTTCCGCCAGCTGCAGATGACTTCGTCCTTGGTGCAACGGTTTCAGGTGATCACGATGATTTTTTAACTCCACAACACCTAATTTTCGATCCTAGGTATGTTTCTTCGGGGGGCGAGTTTGCTGCCGGTACTTCCACTGGACCGTCTCGTAGACAGTATAGACAGTTTGAGGACGATGTAGATCCGTCGTACGCTACAGATGAACAAGAAGAAGGACAACCTGAAGCACATCCTCAGCAACAACCAACGAGACGAGCTCAACCTCAGCGAAACCGTCGAGATTTTCCTTGTGAGACTAGTTTTCATAATTGGTTTTGACGATTTTATGTGTATGTGTATATTATTGACATTTAAAATTAATTATAATTAATTTTTATACATAATTGTAATTAAATTTTAGCATTCAAATTAATAAATTAAACTCTAATAATTAAAATTAAATTTAAAAAAATTAATTATTATTTCAAAAATATTATGTTTAATAGATTAAAGATAAATAATAAAATAAATTATATGTCTATATATAAATATATTTACGCTAACAAATTAATGTGAAATTCAAAAAAAATTATTACATGTTTTTAACGTACACATTTAAAATTAATTATACATAATTGTAATTATATTTTAGCATCTAAAAATTAAAAATAAATTTAAAGAAATTAGAAAAACAATAAATTATCATTTTAAAACTATTATGTATAACGAATTAAAAGATAAACAATAAAATAAATTAAAAAGATTAAAAATTATTGTCATTTTTTACGATAAAAATAAATTAGGATTCAATTTTAGTATTAATTGAGATTTAAAATTATTTAAAATTTTATTAAAAATAATTGTGATTTTGTATTGTGAATGAAACTAAATCAAAAAAATTATTGAATATAATTGTTTATTTAAATAAAAAACTAAATTAAATAGAACCGAAATTACATGTCTACATAAAATAATATTTTTGCTAAAGAATTAATGTTAAATTTAAAAAAAATCTAAATATTTTTGCTAAAGAATTAAATTAAATTAAATAGAACCGAAATTACATGTTTTTTTTAAAGGATTTCTCTGTAGAGAAATCATGCAGAGAAATCAAATTGTCAAACCTCGTGAAGATTTTAGGTGTATGTTATTGACATTTAAAATTAATTATAATTAATTTTATACATAATTGTAATTAAATTTTAGCATCTAAAATTTTAAATTAAATTCTAAAAATTAAATTTAAATTTAAAGAAATTTAAAAAATAAAAAATTGTTTTTTTAATGAATTAAAGATAATAAAATAAATTAAAAAGATTAAAATTTATTATCATTTTTTGATGATAAAAATAAATTAAAATTTAATTTTAATATTAATTGAAAATTAAAATAATTTAAAATTTTAATAAAAATAACTATTATTTTGTATTATGAACGAAATTAAATAAAAAAATTTATTAAATATAATTATTTATTTAAATAAAAAAATAAATTAATTAAAACTAAAATTATATGTGTAAAATAAAAAAAAAATTGATTTTGATTGCATGCATTTGAATTGGGAGCATTTAATGCGCGGAGAATAAATTTTGAGAAGTAGACCTCATGTCTGGTAGTGTTCGCCAGACGCGAGGTTCCTCCTCCAGGGGATACCCCAAAATCGGTACCCCCAACCGGAGTTACGTTTTAAAATGCTACTATTTTGGTCAAAATCCCATTCGAACCAGTGAACCTTTTTTTTTTTTCCCCCTCTTTTAAGAACATTGCAAAGGAAATGGGACGGAGACAGGGACGGATTATGAAATTAGGATTGGGACAAAATTATATTAAATTAATATGTTAAATAATAATATTATATTTTTAAAAAATTAAGAAATGAAAGATAAAATTTTTATTTTTATATAAAAATATAATATTTAAAAAAAATTGAAGACAGATGGACACACCGTAAATTTAAATAGACATTTATTTAATGAATACTTAAGAATTTTTAATTACGGACTCAACGAAGAGATAAATTATTATGTTAATATAGAACCAATTCATAGTATTAAAAAATTATATTTTATACGATAAAAATTATATTATTATAATATACTGTTCATTTAAGAATCTCCGCTTTCATTCCTCGCTGTGGTTGGCGGTCGTTTTGCAATATTGGGAACTTCAAACAGTCAAATAATGAGAAATGGTCTCCGTGTTGAAAGAATCAAGATTATCCAGAAGTTGTCTCTTGATTTCAACTCTTCCATTGTCGAGATGTAGCACCTGTTTTTCATTTTCTTCCGGGAAATTTTGATGCAAATCTAGTCATTTTAAGGTTTTTGTCTTGCTATATATCACGGCTTGAAGTTCTATGGAAGGGATAAACTGGGCAGCCATTTACCTGCAAAACATGGCTAGCTCTTCTTACCTTGGGCCATTCCGCGTGTACTTCATATTTGTAGTGGTTAGCCATGGCATTCTTGAAGGGGAAGCGTCTCCCAGAGTCTTTAGGAACCTGCAAACACTTGATCAACCTACAGTGGCAAATCAAACTTACCGAACTTCTTATCATTTTCAACCTCCAAGCAACTGGATGAATGGTAACTCCTTGTTAATTAATTGTTCTAACTATGCTGTCGGCTAAATTTATTTTTCTCCTTCTCTTTAATCTCTCCTTCCAATGTCCTCTAATCAGTTTTCCTCTGCTTGTGTCTGCAACAATGGCATCTTTTCAACTGCAGATCCTAATGGTGAGTCCTGACCATGTGTTCTCGAGTTCAGAGAAAAGCACAAATTCTGTTTGTTCTTTTTCCACTTATTCTTAACACGGCCAAAATAACACTTCTTTCTCTATTTTCAGGACCCATGGTTTACGAGGGCATTTATCATTTATTCTACCAGTACAATCCAAATGGCCCTGATTGGGGAAACATAGTCTGGGGGCATTCTACCTCACAAGATCTAGTTAATTGGACACTTCATGATCCTGCCATTAGACCAACACAGGATGCTGATATAAATGGTTGCTACTCGGGATCTGTAACAATGTTTTCTGGGGAAAAACCAGCAATTCTCTACACTGGAATAGATCCAGAGAACCGTCAAGTTCAGAATCTGGCTATTCCTAAGAATTACTCGGATCCATTCCTCAAAGAATGGATTAAATCACCCTATAATCCACTAATGGAACCTTCCCTGAAGACCCAAATACGCAGTGGTTCGTTCAGAGACCCCAGCACTGCTTGGTTAGGCTCTGATGGCCTGTGGAGAGTTATTATTGGAAATGAACTAAATGGCCAAGGAAGAGCACTTCTCTACAGAAGCAAGAATTTTACTCATTGGACTAAAGCAGACCACATATTTCATTCAGCAAATGATACTGGAATGTGGGAGTGCCCGGATTTTTTTCCAGTTTCTAGCATCCAGCAAACCGGTATAGAGACATCAACCTCAGGTCAAGGCATCAAACATATTCTAAAAGTGAGCTTCCGTTCACAGGATTACTACATGATTGGAACATATAACAATGTCAATGAAATATTTGTCCCTGAAACTGGAGCTGTGGAAAAAGGTATTGCCAGATTAAGATATGATTATGGGAAGTTTTATGCTTCAAAGACATTCTATGACAGTTTGAAGAAGCGTAGAATTTTGTGGGCATGGATTAATGAATCACTACCGAGAGAAGAATATATTCAACAAGGATGGTCTGGAATTCAGGTAAGTTAACAATGTTTCAAGAATTTGAGGCAATCAAATTTATCATGCTAAGGCTAATCCATTAATTTAATTAGCTACTGTGATTTCTCAGGCAGTTCCCAGGGTAATATGGCTAGATAAATCTGGAAAACAACTCTTGCAATGGCCTATTTCAGAGATTGAATCACTCCGAGAAACTAGAGTTGGCCCTCGTAGCACCTTGCTCCTAGGAGGATCAACCCTTGAAATTCGAGGCATCACAGCTGCTCAAGTGAGTTCAAAAACCACTCCTCCCCCACCCCAAATGCAATCATTCTCTACTACAAAGGCGACTAAATTAAGAGACATTTCAATTTCAATGTTCTTGATAGGCAGATGTAGAAGTATCATTTGAAGTATCACAGTTCAAGCAAGCTGATGTTATGAATTCAAGTTGGACTGACCCCCAGATGCTATGCAGCCAAAAGGATGCATCAACTAACGGAGGGTTAGGACCATTTGGGCTAAAAGTTCTGGCTTCCAGAGACTTGCAAGAATACACAGCTGTGTTTTTTAGGATTTTCAAAGACCAAAACAAGCATATTGTGCTAATGTGCAGTGATCAAAGCAGGCAAATCTCAAAATCTATGAGAACTTGTCCACTACATTTCTTTCTTATTCCAGTTTCAAGAATTCTCCTAACATTCAATATACCTCTACTGAAGGTCTTCGCTCAATCCAAAAACTGATAAAACCACTTACGGAGTATTTCTAGATGTGGATCCTTTGCACGACCGGTTGTTACTCAGGACCTTGGTAAGTATATTTATTCTAGTTCTCTTCTTTCCACTTTTCACTTACGTTATCTGTGATCCCTTTCATTTTCACTAACCCAAAGCGAAGTCTCCCGAGGATTTCTTCCATCCCGTCAACGGAACATCATAATCCCTTATGGGAATTGAACCTAGAGGTGTTGATCCTTACACTGCATTGGCTTTATGGTTTGCAGATAGATCACTCCATAATAGAGAGCTTTGGGGGAAATGGCAAGGCTTGCATCACATCAAGGGTGTATCCTACAAAAGCTGTGGGTGATCAGGCCCTCTTGTATCTCTTCAATGGTGGAATGGAAGACATCAGAGTTTCAAATTTCAGTGCTTGGAGCCTGAGAAATGCTCACATCAATTGAAACATTTGATTTCGATCCCAGAGAGGGAAAAAATAATGTTCAATTATTTAAACAAAGAATAATAAACCGAGACACGAAACAATCTGTAACCAAACACTGGCAGGAAAAATAAAATAATTGGTAGTACGACTTTGGAACCCTGTTCTAAATTGATTCCATTTTTAATGTAGTTTGCCGTTGAAAAATGAAGCGTTCCAACAGATGCCGATTGACTTAAGCTGTTGAAATGAAAATGCAGAAAGATGCCGAAAGATTGCAGAAGAAGCATGAAGAAACTTTCTCTGATTTTATTCATCAAAGGAACATTCAATTGAACAGATTACACTAAATTGAACTTATATACATCATCCGGATCCAAAAACAAACTATCAACTAAAACTAATTTGAAGTTACATCCAATAATTAACAGCTGGCAATAAAACATGTGAACTGATTGTTTGTTGCCAATCAATTTTGTTGCTGCCAAAAAAAAACTTTCAAATCATCAAATCAACCGGGATCAAAAATGAATGTGGAGCTAGGCAATGAGCTGGCATGCTTAATTGCTGACTTGGCAGCCAACTGAGCTACTGACTGAGCATCAACATCAGGAATAACAGATTTCTGCTTCTGCTTCTGAACTTGATTAGCTGCAACTGCATACTTCTTCTTCTGATCACATTTCTGAAATTGAGCCTTAACATCCCCCCTCAAGCTGGATGAAGAGAGAACCCCTAAATGAGATAATAACAAGGAAAAAGAAGCAAGAGGTAATGCCTTGGTGAAGATATCAGCCAACTGTTGAGCAGAAGAAACTGGCAAAGGCTTGATGCAACCAGCTTGAAATTGATCTCTAATAAAGTGACAATCAAATTCTATATGCTTAGTTCGTTCATGAAAGATAGGATTTTCAACCAAATGAAGGGCACTTCTATTGTCACAAAAAAGAGGAACTGGCAAAATGCAAGTAAAACCAAGTTCTTGAAAAAAATGCAGAATCCACTACAATTCACAAACAGACTGAGTCAATGCTCTATATTCTGCCTCAGCTGAGCTTCGAGCAACCATTGATTGTTTCTTGGATTTCCATGACACAAGAGTTGAGCCAAAATAGACACAAAAACCAGTAATAAATCTTCTAGAATCCTGACAACCTGCCCAATTTGAATCAGCATATACCTGAAGACCAAAACAATCATCCACTGGAAAATGCAGACCAAAATCAATGGTGCCTTTTAGATATCTCAAAAGTCTATACACAGCTTGAATATGCAAAACTATTGGAGCATTGAGATATTGACTCAACTAATGAACTGCAAAAGTTATATCAGGTCTGCTATAATTCAAATATAACAATTTTCCAACCAAACTTCTGTATAAAGAAACATCTGGAAATAACTATGAGTCTCCAGCATATAACTTCAACTTACTATCTAAAGGGGTGGATACTGGTTTGCAGCCAAGATAACCATGTGTATGAAGCAGATCCATCAAGTATTTTTGCTGAGATAACACAATGCCATCTGAATCTCTATGAACCTCAAAACCAAGGAAATAATGAAGATCACCCATATCTTTTATTTTAAACTGATGATGCAACTAATTTTTAACTTCAACAATAGCATCTAAATGATTACTCAAAGCAAGGATATCATCAACATATACTAAAACTGCAATGAACAAGTTAGGGGTTCTTTTAAAAAACAGACTGTAGTCACTCTTGGACTGATGGAAACCAAGTGAAATCAAATAAGCAGTAAGTTTTGCATTCCACTGCCTACTAGCCTGTTTAAGTCCATACAATGGTTTATCTAGTTTGCAGACCAAAGAAGCATCATCAGTTGAAAATCCTGGAGGCATATCCATATAAACCTCTTCAAACAAATCTCCATGCAGAAAAGCATTATTCACATCCAATTGATGAATATACCAATTAGACTTTGCAGCAAGGGCTAGCATTAGTCTAATAGTGGTAATCTTTACAACAGGTGCAAAAGTATCTAAGAAATCAACTCCTTCTTGTTATGTATATCCTTTTGCAACAAGTCTTACCTTATACCTATCAACAGTTCCATCAGCCTTATATTTGATTCGATATACCCATTTGCACCCAATTATTTTTTTACCAGGTGGCAGAGGAACTAAATGCCATGTTTGGTTTGCTTCCAAAGCTGCAATCTCAGATTTCATTGCTGAACACCATTCTTTGATTTTTCACAGCCTCAAAATAGTGTTTAGGTTCAAAATGATTATTAGCATTGTTAAGGAAGGTTGAACAAACAATTGAAGAAGGTAAGGTATGTGGTGTAGTGAATTTTTGCACTTTGGAGCAGATGTAATCAGAAAGATGAGTAGGAGCAGTAATAGTTCTTGTAGATCTTCTAAGAGAAAATTCAGGAACAGAAGAAGGTAAATGAGAATCTTGTTGAGAAGAATTCTAAGATGGATTAGGTGAATAGATTGAAGAAGAATATGGCAAAGGTAAAACAGATCTATCACAAGTAGAATTGGATGAAGGTTTATAATGCACAAAAGGAAAACAAGACTCTATGAAGGAGACATTTCTAGACATGAAGATTTCTCTGGAAAAGAAATCTAACAAAAGAAAACCTTTTATAGATGCAGAATACCCTAGAAAAACACAAGGTTTACTTCTGAGATCAAATTTATTTCTGTGTGGAAATTGAGTACAAGCATATGCTAAGCTGCCAAACACTTTGAGGAAACTGTAATCTGGAGACTTTTGATACAGTCTTTCAAATGGTGTTTGCTAATTTAAAACAGGTGTGGGAGTAATGTTTATCAAATATATAGCATGTTGAATGCAGTAACCCCAATATGTAAGAGGGATTTGAGACTGAAATCTTAAGGCTTTAGCCACATTCAAAATATGCTGATGTTTTCTTTCAACAATGCCATTCTGCTTAGGAGTATAAGGACATGACGTTTGATGAATAATACCTTTTGAATGATAAAATTCAGCAATTTGAAATTCAAGACCATTATCAGATCTTAAAACTTTGACTCTTTTAGTAAATTGAGTTTCAACATAAGCAATAAAATTCTTGATTAAGAATCTTACTTCTAACTTCTGCTTTAACAAAAACACCCAAGAAAATCTGCTGAACTCATCCACAATGGTTAAAAAATACTTGTGACCATGAATAGTGCTGGTACTAAAAGGACCCCAAATGTCCATATGTACTAAGTCAAAACTAGAAGCAACATTGCCTTGATGTAAAGGAAAAGTTAATTTGTATTGTTTAGCTAAAGGACATATTGGACAGAACACTTCATCAGCAGGTAAAGCAATGGATGAATCAATCTTTTTAATTTCAATCAACTGCTTTGTTGATAAATGTCCAAGTCTAAAATGCCACAGCAGACTCTTATTGTAAAATGCATCAGAATTTATATCATAAACTGAATTTACAGTGGAAGTTGGCTGTTGTAGATCAAGATGATAAAGACCCCCAAACAGTCTAGCTGATCCAATCATCCGACTATGATGAGGATCCTAGATAACACATGAATCATTTTTGAAAGTTATGACAAATTTTGATTGCTGAAGAAGTTTACTCACAGAAATCAGATTGAATGAAAATGTAGGAATGTATAAGACTTGATCTAGAATCATAGAAGATGTTAACTGAATTGTGCCTATATGAGAGACATGCACTATATCTCCAGTTGGTAGCTTTATAGACACATTTTGAGCAAGATGATATTCAGAAAAAAAAAAAATTAAGCATAAACAAATATGATCTGTAGCCCCTGAGTCTAAAATCCAAATTGAAGAGCATATACCTATGTCTTGAGCTTGATATGATGAGTTTGAGAAGTTTGGTAGAAGAGTTGCTTGGTTGATGGAATGTGTATGTTTAGACATACTACTGGTCTTGGGAGAAAAAGAGGAAGCGGTAAATTGTGTTTGAATCAGTTTCAACAGCTGTTGATATTGCTCCTGAGTCACATATTTTGAGGTTTGAGAATCCAGTGAATTGGTTGAACAGCCCGAGACTGAGTTCACAACATTGGAGGCATTCTAAAAATTGTTACTGTCAGTAACAACATTTGCCTGTGATATAAAACTGGAATTCCCCATACTCCCGTTTTTGTTTTTGTAGCTAGCTGGAAATCCATGCTTTTTATAACATCTTTCTATTGTATGCCCTTGCATTCCACAAAATGTACATTGCAACTTCTTGTTCAGATTGTTTCCTCTTCTGTATCCTTGATAGCCACCATGCTGAACAGCTTTCCCATTAACATTTCCAACTACACTTAGCATAAGTTCATGTTTGGGAACATTTCCAGATTGTATGGATAAATCTGCCATAGTATTTCTGGTGACAAACACTTGAGGATTGGATGAAGTTGCACCATCAGAATGTGTATTATGATAATTAAGTGACCTTTCATGAGTGGAAACCATTGAAAAAGCCTGATTCACAGTTGGAAAAGGTTTGGTCAATAAGATCTGAGATTTTACACCATTGAACTCTTCTTTCAGTCCTTTGATAAATCTGATCACAAAATCAGCATCATTGTTTATCTTAACTTCAGGTAATACTGGACATTGACACTTTGGATCACAGTGACAAATTGGGAGTGGCCTCAAATTCAACAATTCTTCCCACAATGTCTTCAAACTTGTATAGTACTCATTCACAATTAATGTACCTTGCTTCAAATTAGATATGTCTTCTTGGAGATCTGAAATTCTAAAAGAATCTCCTTGCGAAAACCGTTCACATAGATCAGTTCATACATCATAAGCATTGTCCATCCAAATTACACTTTGAGCTATAGAAGATGAAACTGAATTTAGGATCCATGCTAAAAGCATATTATTGCATTGTTCCCATGCTGCATATGAATTGTGAGTACAAATTGGGGCTTTTATACTGCCATTGACAAAACCTAACTTGTTCTTAGAAATCAAGGCCATCCTCATTGCTCTACACCATTGATGGTAGTTTCTTTCAGTCAAAGATGGTTGAACCAAAACTAATGATGGATTCTTATTCGGATGCATATAGAATGGACTAGAAACTGTAAAATCCTGAGTATTCATTGTAACTCAATCCAGAATTTACACCAACCACAATCTGGATAACCACATATCAAAAAACTAATAGAGATCACAGAATCAAAATGAAGATTACAATTTTGCTGATTACCTCAAACGACAATCAGTTGTATATTCTCAGTTGATTTGAATCATATTTTCATCTTCCAGTTGGAATCATCCGTGAATTAAAATGCCTTGATACCATGTTGAAATGATTATGCAGAAAGATTGCAGAAGAAGCATGAAGAAACTTTCTCTGATTTTATTCATCAAAAGAACTTTCAATTGAACAGATTACACTAAATTGAACTTATATACACCATCCGGATCCAAAAACAAACTATCAACTAAAACTAATTTGAAGTTACATCCAATAATTAACAGCTGGCAATAGAGCATGTGAACTGATTGTTTGTTGCCAATTAGTTTTGTTGCCGCAAAAAAAAAAAAAAAATCAAATCATCAAATCTTCAAATCATCAAATCAACTGAGATAAAAAATGAATGTGGAGCTAGGCAATGAGCTGGCATTCTTAGCATGCTTAATTGCTGACTTGGCAGCCAACTGAGCTGCTGACTGAGCATCAACATTAGCAATAATAGATTTATGCTTCTGCTTCTGAACTTGATTAGCTGCAACTGCATACTTCTTCTTCTTATCACATTTCTGAAATTGAGCCTTAACATAAGCTTCCAACTGCCAATTATATTTAAGCTTCATAGCACAAATCAACATACCAATTGCCTTAACTTACCAAATTCTTGATAGGTGCAGTTCATTTGGATCTAATCTTATTACTTTTCATTAGAGACGTTAACTCATATATGTTTCATTATGAATAACAACTAGTCACAAGAATACGTTTATTTACTAGTGAATCTCACGTTGTTCCTGAAGAGCGTAGAGCTCATTGGTAGAGCTGCCAGTTGTTAACCGAATGGCGTAGAGCAGTTGGCTGTTAATCAATTGGTTGTAAGTTTGAACCCTATTTAGAGTAATTTGATTCATTCTACATTCTTTAATTCAAAATAATTTGATTCATTTTACATTCTTTAATTAATTCAAAATAAATAGGCTCGCTGACTGTTACAAATAGGTTAACCTCAAAAAGTCACAATTATCGTAAAATATTAATGATGAGGAAAACTGTTTTTTTATTATGCTACTAGTATTTATATTTTCTTATTTTTTAAATTTAATAAATATTAATTGATCGTATATTTTATTATAATTTTACGATTCAAATTATTCTTTTTTATTTGATTTCTTTAAATCTATATTCAAAGTTTAGCACTATATCATTGATTCTCTTAAGAAGTCACAATTGTCACAAAATATTAATAACGGAAGGAACTTTTTTATTATGATACTAATATTTGAAGAATTACTAGTACTAGCACTGTGTTAAAAATGCATTATCAATCTCTTAAAAGATCACAATTGTCACAAGATATTAATGACTAGGAAAACATTTTAATTATGCTACTAATACTTATACTTATACTTTTTGACTCTTTTCCAAATTCAATAAATATTAAATGATCATATATATCATTATAATTCTATAATTCAAATTATGCTTTTCAATTTGTTCTCTTAGAATTCCATATTTGAAGTCAGGATGATGCATGAAAGGTGAACTAAATAATGAAACAATCTTGACATACCTAGCATGGACCTAGGAAGAAAGAATTTGTCCTAGTAATTGTTGAAAGGATTTCTACCATGATATCAGTTCAGAAAAGCAACACGGCCATCTTTTCTGACCTTTGATTACTTCTCGCTTGCTTCATGGTGCCCTGCAAGGGCACTGTTGGGACTGAAGCTTTACACCAAATCAAACTTACAAGCCTTCTTATCATTTCCAACCTCCCAAGAATTGGATGAATTGTGTTTTCCTTGTTGATATAACATTTGAAGATGACAAACAAACACTTCAACTTGTTATTGTTCATGTACTCTTTGATATTTTCTTGCTTCACCAACGTCCTTTGAATTGTTCATATCTGCTCTTTCGTGCAATTATGGGATCTTCTAAGTTGCAGATCCTCATGGAAAGTTTTTGCTGATCTCTTAAGCTTTCATATTTATTTACCATGACCTATTCTTTAAACTAAGAGAAGAAGAAACCAAGAAAATTACAAAGAAAGCTACCTTTCTCAAGAAATGGCCTGAAACGAAACTAGTCACTTTGACAATCTGCTGTTATATTCTTCGCATGCCAGTGTCACAGTCACAGCAACTATGTAACCCAAAGGATGGAGCAACGAAAGGGGAGGACTTGGACCATTTGGATTGAAAGTTCTGGCATCGAAAGACTTAGAAGAAAACTACAGGGCTATTTTCCTTTAGAATTTTCAGAGGCATAGAAAAGCATGTGGTCCTAATGTGCAGTGAGTGATCAAAACCGGTTGAACTTTCAAAGGCCACAAAACTAGCTAGCAGTAGGCTCAAAGAATTCTAACATGATGTACACTTTTTACAGGTCATCAGTCAATCCAAAGCCTGACAGATGCAGTTCGGTGTTTTCTAATGTCGGCCCAAGCTCTCCGCATCCACTGCTGACCGACCTCTATGGGGTTCGCTTGTAGTATGAAAATTTATATATATATATTTATAAATATACAATTTAAAATTTTACAATATCAATTCAATTTGTAATAATTCTTTTTAAAAAAATCTCTCTTTCTACCTGCAAATCTCATTAATCAAAATACATAAGTCTTATTCTATTCTTATGTAAATTTTAGTTTTTTTTATTTAATAAATTAATAAAAATACATTACTTCCTTTTTTTATTTGTCTATACAATAAGGTATTATATATATATTATTTCTTTTAGTCATAACCGTCTTAAAAAAAAAACTCAATTTTCCATTTCCCAAGATGTGAATGCGTCTGGTGAACTTTTACAAGAATTGGAAGCAGAAATGAGCCAAGAAACATCAAATCTGAACATGCATTTTGTGTTGCAATGAGCCTAAAAACATCATACAGAGGCTATGAGTTTTGGGTAACCAGGCCCTCTTGTACGTCTTCAATGCTGGAATGGAAGACATCAAGGTCTCAAACCTCTCAAAACAATTGACAATACACAAAGATGACCATTGTGTCAAAACATTAAAACTGGAATGGGCAATGAAAATCAAGAAAATGGTAAGGGCGAAGGTAGATTGATGTCCACGGCTTGCCTGGGGAACAAGGAAAGGAGAAGACTTATTTAATGTCCCATACTAGAGTAGCTGACGAGCACCGATCCATCATTATCAGAGGAAATGGAGAATCTCTTATCGAATTTGCAGCCAATTATTTACAGACCTATCTCAAGAGCAAATGGACAACTCTGGAAACCATTGACCAAAATAACTACTGAGGAGATATTATCGTTGCAACTTTTCAAATCCAGCGGCCAGCCGCGTCAACTGGGAGTAAAATTCCTCCATTGGCCTATCTGGTTAATACAAGCCTAAATTCTGCGTTGATGAGACTTATGGACCACATGTATAGGATAAAAGAGGAATACAAACTTTGTATTTGACTCGATCAACTATTCGTCAAATAAATTATTTTTGATAGAATACGCATTAATTATTTTAGCTTATTTTTTGTACATTATTTTGTATTATTAAATATTACTACTTTTTTACTAGTCCGACATTTTTATTTGAATTTTGGAAATTTTCTTTTGAGAGTCATATATGTTTAATAATAAGATTCAAATTATATACACTATCAATTGAAATTTCGATTCTAATCATTTAAATAAATTATTTTTGATAGAATACACATTATGTTATGAATTATTGGAATCTCCATTAATTAGTGGAGGCTCCACTAATTATGGATTTATGTGAATTATTAGAAGATTTTTATGGATGTCCACCATTTAGTGGAGACACCATTAATTGAGATTAGTTGAAGATGATGTATGTCATGATGTATTTCACTAATTAGAGCTCTATAAATAGAGCTATTCTCTAAGCTTGTAATACACCATCATTTTGTGAAAGAAAGATTAGTGAAAGAAAGATTAGAGAAAGAATTGTGAGAGAAAGAAAGAGAGAAGTTTGAAGACAAATTCTTGTGCAAAGAATAGTTAGAATTTTCTTAGTGTGTAGTGTGTAGATTTTATTCTAACACTACCCTAATTTTATAACACGTTATCAGCACGAGTCTCTGCCGTTATTAAAGCCAGAAGACAGGTACGCATTTATTGATCTCGCTAAATTCGAATTTGTAGCCATTGATATTTCTGAAAAAAATTTATATGTCATACAAAAATGCATCTAAATGCTAAAAAAAAGAAGATCCATATGTCATGTGGATAAAAAGAAATATTTGACCACCTGAAGATGGTCGTACTACCCACTGCACGGTATGAATGGTTGCACATGAAGTTGCAATATTGTAAAACCGTGAACTCCGTGATGTATAAAACTACATCTTAGTTAAAAATTTTGCGGAGAAAAAGTTACTGATGAAGTTATATTGGAGAAGACATTCTCCACTTTTCATACCTCGAATATTGTCCTGCAGTAACAATATCGAGAAAAATGGTATCCCAAATTGACAAATTTAACATGAGTTATTATTGAGAAATCATGAAGCCGGATGAACTGGCTCAACAACACTCCCAGAAGTGAATGATGTTGGCTCCAGCAGAAGCCATCGTTATAGTCGTAGTTGTGGCAGTGGCCGTGGTTATGGTCATGGACACACTCGATATTTCCCTTATCACGGAGAAATACTGCCACCGAAGTGGAACAGAAAAGATAATAAGGGAAAAAGATATTTCCATTAATAATAAGCATCACATCTTTTATTCATAGCACTAGTGTTCATATGAACTTAATGATACATGCTTATAGTTGCTCTTTTGTAATTGAGTCGACAAATGTAAGATGAAGGTTTGTAATTGTTCTTTTTCAATATTTACATTAGAGGACGACAAACAATTAGTAATTATGGACTTCAACTCCTCTTTTTCGACATCCTCCTCATTTTCTTTCCCTTTTGAGCCAAGATCGAGACTAGCAGCATAAGTAGCCGTAAAATTACTGCGAAATGAGTCTTGAGATTTTATGATCTCCTTAAGTTTATTATATTTCTTATTATATTTGGCCTTGAAACATGCTTGTCTCAATTTATGTGTTTGGTCCTCTAACTTCGTATTAGGACTTTCTTCCACCAACTGTTTTTCACATTCCGATGATCGCAATGGCTTCTTGTAATTTCTTCTCGGCCATATGTCCTCCTTCTTCTTTATTTTGCATATCCTGTAAATCGAAGTGATATCATCGGTTATTTACTTATAAATCTTTCATAGTTTCATACTTACAAATTATAAGTATGTATGAGAGAGAACCTGAACATTCTTGATTATGGTCTCCAAGCTCACCAATTTCTCGTGAGGCCATCGACGAATTCCTAACTCCCTACATCTTTTCTTGAGACGGGTTATGCCAATATTCGGTTCTTTGGTCGCGCTTTTGATTGGTAGGTAAAAGTACTGCGAAATTGTTTCTCTTGATAGTGTCTGGGAGTTATTGCCCTTCTTCTCTCTCTGCCTCTTAATTATCTTCTTCTCCCCAGGAATTTTGTCTGCAATAATATCTTGAACTTCGATATTATGCATTTTATGAGTACTTACTCCGACTTCGTTGCCAACACCACTCATTATTTCTCCTAGAAAAAGAAAATAATATCAGTAAAGGTAATACCATTCAAAATCCATGTTTAAATGTATAATAACCTGGAAACATATTATGGCTTTGTTCAAAATCCATTAGAGAGTAGAAAGGATCATGCACAAGCATATCCTCATTCAAATGAATAGCATCAAGAAGAACAGTATCAAAAGCAGTCTCTTGTAGGGGCAGATCAACTTGGTCCAAAGCGGTATGTTCAAAACTTCCACTGATTTACATAAAAAACAAACCAAAAGAGAGTTTAATTTCATTATCAAGCACACTAAAAACAAATGGAAGCCATCAAAGGTATCTCACCTGAAATTAGGAGGAAGTGGTTGGTTTGGAAAGGAAAATATATCAAAATCTTCTGCGTTCGAATTAGACAGAAGCGGTTGGTTTGAAAAGGAAAACATATCAAAATCTTCTGCGTTCGAATTAGGCAGAAGCGGTTGGTTTGGAAAGGAAAACATATCAAAATCTTCTTGTGTTCGAATTAGGCAAAAGCGGTTGGTTTGGAAATGAAAATACATCAACATCTCGTCGCAGAAACTAAGTCAAAATTTGACCATGTCTCAAATGAATTACGAGTCTCCATATCTCGCTTTGTGATTTTTGTTTTTGATGTTTACTAATGATCGATAACCGAGATATATATCGATACATATATATATATATATATATATATATCGTATGAAGAAGAAGAAGAGGTAGATGGTAGGTAGAGGGTCTGGAGGAGAAGAAAAGACAAGAGAGGAAGATGAAAAGTCGGTACGGGAAGAGTGAAAAAAATAGATATTTTTCTTGGCATTTCCTGCTTGTCATCATTTTCTTATATTTATTTTCTTATTCTCTTATGAAATCATTATTCCCTAAATTAAGGGGAGAACAGAAACAAGTACAAGAAAGATCGTGATTGGACAACATCATTAAATTATCTTGATCCGCATACAAGCGCATGTGAACTTGAAGTTCAAAAGATAATTCATTTGTAAAGCATTGCAAATCAAATGCCGGACGCTTTTGTTGACTCTAGAAGAGTAACAAAATCGCATATGCCACCTATAAATGCTCCTATTCGAATTGAAGTTCCAGCGAGAACAAAATATTATACCTATAGTCGCTGAGCCAAAAGCATGCCGAAGCATGGCCGACCTCTTGGTTCTAAAGATAAAAATCCTCGAAAGAAAAGAGGATTAAATGATCCGAAGATCATATTGAAGAAAAGAATGATAAAGACCAAGAAAGAACCGATGACAAAGAACCGTAAGTTGATGAAAGTAACACCGAAATTTCTATCAATTATACCACTTCCGGTAGAAGTTGGAATCGGATAGAAACCGTTATTGATGATATATTTGCATACAATATATCTCTTGATGTTACACAGGATAATGATGATCCTGAACCAATATCGCTTGATGAATGTCGGCATAGAAAAGATTGGCTGCAATGGAAAGATGCGATTCAATCGGAGTTAAATGCATCGACAAAACGTGAAGTCTTCGGACTGCAGTCCGAATACCGTAAGGTGTAAAACCTGTTGGCTACAAATGGATATTTGTGCGAAAGCGCAATGAAAAGAGTGAAATCGTTCGATATAAAGCGCGATTAGTAGCCCAAGGTTTTTCACAAAGACCAGGTATTGATTATGATGAAACTTATTCTCCTGTTGTTGATGCTATTACACTCCGATATCTTATCGGTTTAGCAAGACATGAAAAGATAGATATGCGCCTATTAGATGTTGTCACTCGCTTACTTGTATGGAAATTTAGAAAATGATGTTTACATGAAAATCCTCGAAGGATTTCATATGCCCGAAGCATATAAACATTATCCTCGTGAAAATTACTCCATCAAGTTGCGTAAATCATTATATGGCCTGAAGCAATCTGGGCGCATGTGGTTCACACGTCTTAGTGAATATTTATTGAAAGTGGGATTTAAAAATGACCAGGTATGTCCATGCGTTTTTATTAAGAAATCTGGTTCTAAATTTGTGATATTAGCTATATATGTTGATGATATTAATCTTATTGGAACTCCTGAAGAGCTCCAAGAAACAATTGATTATTTAAAAAGAGAATTCGAAATCAAGGATTTTGGTAAAACCAAATTTTGCCTTGGTTTACAAATTGAACATTTGGAGAGTGGAACATTTATTCATCAATCAACATATACAAGCAAAAGTGCTAAAAAGATTTTACATGGACAAAGCACATCCATTGAGTATTCCAATGATCGTGCGATCATTAAATGTGGATAAAGATCCTTTCCGACCTCAAGAAAATGATGAAGAACTCCTTGGTCCCGAAGTACCATATCTCAAGTGCAATTGGTGCATTGATGTATCTTGCTAATAATACACGACTCGATATTGCTTTTGCTTGTCAATTTATTAGCAAGATTTAGTTCTTCACCAACACGACGACATTGGAATGGAATTAAACAAGTCCTTCGATATCTCCAAGCCACTTCTTTAAATCATGCTGAAATTATAGCCATTCATGAAGCAAGTCGAGAATGTGTATGGTTAAGATCCATGATTCATTATATCCGAGAAAGTTGTGGATTATCATCAATCAAAGGTATTCCAACTCCTCTTTATGAAGACAATGCAGTTTGCATAGCTCAATTACGAGGAGGATATATTAAAGGAGATCGGACAAAACATATTTCACCAAAATTCTTCTTTACTCATGAACTCCAGAAGAAAGGTGAAATTGATGTGCTACAAATTCGGTCATGTGACAACCTCGCAGATATTTTCACGAAGACTTTACCGACGGCAACATTTGAAAAGTTGAGATATAAAATCGATATGCGTCGGTTTAAAGATTTAAAGGAATCATCTCATCAGGGGGAATAATAAACATACATATAGAATAGTGTACTCTTTTTCCTTCACTAGATTTTTTTTCCCACTGGGTTTTTATCTAGTAAGGTTTTAACGAGGCATATTCTTTATGTATGGATGGACATCCAAGGGGGAGTGTTATGAATTATTGGAATCTCCATTAATTAGTGGAGGCTCCACTAATTATGGATTTATGTGAATTATTAGAAGATTTTTATGGATGTCCACCATTTAGTGGAGACACCATTAATTGAGATTAGTTGAAGATGATGTATGCCATGATGTATTTCACTAATTAGAGCTCTATAAATAGAGCTATTCTCTAAGCTTGTAATACACCATCATTTTGTGAAAGAAAGATTAGTGAAAGAAAGATTAGAGAAAGAATTGTGAGAGAAAGAAAGAGAGAAGTTTGAAGAGAAATTCTTGTGCAAAGAATAGTTAGAATTTTCTTAGTGTGTAGTGTAGATTTTATTCTAACACTACCCTAATTTTATAACACATTAATTATTTTAGCTTATTTTTTGTACATTATTTTGTATTATTAAATATTACTACTTTTTTACTAGTCCGACATTTTTATTTGAATTTTGGAAATTTTCGTTTGAGAGTCATATATGTTTAATAATAAGATTCAACTTATATACACTATCAATTGAAAAAAAAATTATATCCTAAATACTCTATATACAATTTTGTTTTTCCACCAAATATTTTTTTGCATTTGTTTTAAAATATAAGATGGACGAAAATGTAAAATAAAATCAATACATATTGTATAATACTCCCTCCGTCCCATAATATAAGTCGTTTGACTTAATTTCACACATATTAAGATTTTTGAAAACAATATGACTTTATGTTTTTTTTTCCTAAAATACCCCTATTTAAATGTCCTGGAAACAAGGGGAGAGAGGAAAGAGAAAGAGAGGGAAAGAGAATAATAAATAAGGACAAAAATGTAAAAGCAGTTTTAAAACTTCCTTGAAAAGTCCCCAACGACTTATAATTTGGGACAATAAAAGTAGTTTCAAACGACTTATATCATAGAACGGAGGGAGTAAATATTACTATTAACTAAAAAATTAGTTTTTTTTTATCATAATCTCAGTCAAACTCATATAAATACCGTATATGTGTCCAATTAAACACATTAATATAAAATAAGCTTATCCTTAAAAGAAGGAAAAAAATATGGGATAAAATGGGTGTGATCACATTATCCTTTATATAGTCAAAATTATTACAATGCAGCCGAGTTTTTGGACTTTCACATGATTCACAACAATTGAGGTACGATTGTAAAGGTGATTTTGTAAGAATTATTGAAGTCAATCTCACAAACTAACCATCATAAGCCACATATACAAAAATCGAAACCAAATAAATTGCTTGATTATTCTTACAATGTTAAATCCAAAATATTCAAATAATTCAGCTTTGAAACAAATTACTTAGAATATTTTAATAGGGAGAGAAAATCATATTGAATAGTCCATCACTTTGACTTCCTTGATGTGATGAGGTGATGACTTATCAAGAAGATTACAAATTTTCAGTCTTCTTTCCTTCCTTTGATGCTCCTGTGGCTCAGTTTGGTTCGCAGAAGGTACCGACCAGAAAGGGGGAGGAAAATATTTACTTCAGCTGAAGTTCGAGAAGAAGAAATAACTAAGAAATATATTCTTATATTAAAACGTGAAAGGAAAAGATTTCTTCTTTGGCTAAATTGACTATAATCTCTTAAGAATTATATGTGTGAGCTTTACTGTTCACAAGTTGGTTCTATAAATAGGCCACTAAACCATTTCATTCTTAGAGCAACAATGGCCTACTCTTACCTTTGGCTGTTTTATCTGTGCTTTGTGTTCATAGTGCTTGGCCATGGCGGCATTCTTGAGGTTGAAGCTTCCCATACAGTGCAAAGAAATCTTGAATCCCTTCAACCAAAATCACCAGTTCAAACTCACAGAACTTCTTACCATTTTCAACCTCCCAAGAACTGGATGAATGGTATATAGTAGTATATGTTTCTAATGTTTTTTTTCCCCCTTGACTATGTAGTCTTGTTATGAATGTTTAATATCTCTAACGATTTCTTCTGTTTCTTCTCTTGTGCAATATTGTTTGACCTGTTCGACTCGACTCTAATGGTGTCTTTTGAATTGCAGATCCAAATGGTGAGTTCTTTGCTTTCTTTTTCTGGGGGTTATGGGGGGAGGGGAAGGGGGCGAATATTCTTTATGTTATACTGGTTTTTTTACAGCAGTGGACTTTCTTTATCCTTTCAGGACCCATGGTTTACAAGGGAATTTATCATCTATTCTACCAGTACAATCCAACAGGTGCAGATTGGGGAAACATAGTTTGGGCTCACTCTACCTCGAAGGATCTAGTTAATTGGATCCCTCATGCCCATGCTATTTTTCCATCCCAGAAAGCTGATATCAATGGCTGCTGGTCAGGATCAGCAACAATGCTGCCTGGAGGGAAACCTGCCATTCTTTACACCGGAATAAATCTCAACAACCAGCAAGTTCAAAATCTAGCTCTGCCCAAAAATCTCTCCGATCCATTCCTCCTAGAATGGATTAAAACACCATATAATCCACTGATGGCACCATCTCCCACCAACGGAATCAATGCAAGCTCATTCCGAGACCCAACCACTGCTTGGTTAGGCCCTGATGGGCACTGGAGAGTCATCATTGGAAACAAAATAGATCGTCTTGGAAGAGCACTACTCTACAGAAGCAAAGATTTCATTCACTGGACTCAAGCCAAGAGCCCACTTCATTCAGTAAATAACACTGGAATGTGGGAATGCCCTGATTTTTACCCCGTTTCAAGCCAGCCAACTGGTTTGGACACATCAGTCATGAGAGGTGCAGGCATCAAACATGTCCTGAAAGTGAGCCTTGACGATACCAAGCACGACCAGTATGCACTTGGAACATATAACCACGTTAAGGATAAATTTTCTCCGGATGCTGTTGAAATCGATGACGGCTTAAGGTATGATTATGGCAAGTATTATGCTTCAAAGACCTTCTACGACAGTTTGAAGAATCGTAGGATTCTATGGGGATGGATCAATGAATCATTACCAAAAGCAGATTACATTGCGCAGGGATGGTCCGGAATCCAGGTAAAGTTAGTTACTTTGTTAATTGAAATGAAAAGGGACGTATGCCCTGAAGGAAATGAATTCCAACGAACTCAATATATCAAACTTAGCAAATTACACGGGTTTAACTAACATTTTAGCTGCACGGATTTTTCAGGGAATTCCAAGAGTTGTATGGCTAGATAAATCTGGAAAACAACTGGTGCAATGGCCGATTTCGGAGATAGAATCCCTCCGAGAAAATCGAGTTAGCTCTCCCAGCAACCTACTCAAGGGAGGTTCTGGACAGGAAATTCAAGGCGTAAAAGCTGCCCAAGTGAGTTCCCCATACTATTCAAATTCAACGCCGTTCTGTTAAATTTCTCCCCCCACCTCCCCCGCTCTCCCTCTTTCTGCATTGTATTTTGTCCAATTTCTGAACCACAAAAGGATTCAAGAATGGCGGCATTTGCTTAAAACAAAATAAAGCCACGTTTACAATTTGCATTGACATTGTTCACAGGCGGATGTGGCTGTATCTTTTGAAGTATCAGAGTTGAAGCAAGCAGAAGTTTGGAATACAAAATGGACCGACCCTCAGCTGCTATGTAGCCAAAAGGATGCAGCAACTAGAGGAGGAGTAGGACCATTTGGATTGAAAGTTTTGGCATCGAAGGACTTGAAAGAATACACGGCTGTTTTCTTTAGAATTTTCAAAAACGGAGAAAAGTATGTGGTGCTAATGTGCAGTGACCAAAGCAGGTTTAGCTCCATTTCCCAAGTTGCAAGGCCATATCACTTTCCTAGTTTCATATTCCATATTTCTCACCATGTGTATTGGTTTTTCAGGTCTTCCCTCAGTCCACTTCCTGATAAGACCACTTATGGTGCATTTCTTGATGTGGATCCTTTGCGAGAGGGATTATCACTAAGAACCTTGGTATGAACCGTCAACACTTTTGTTCATTATGCTTCAAGACTAAATACTTCTTCAAACCTTTCAACATTCACGAAGATATAATTTCCACATGGCATTACTTCTTTTACCCCAAGTAGTAACCTTGTGATTTCCACGTTGTAAAAGTAATGTGTAACCTGCCAAAATTTAGAGCTTATCACGTCAAGAATGAATGCGATCATGGTAGAACGGCCGTAGTGAGGCGCCGACACTTGGAATTTGGTCGAAAACAGACTTTGAAAATCCAACTTTTTATCCATAGATAGACCCCTTAATCTATTGGTTCTCTAGAAAATCTGATTCTGAACACATAGATAAGCCACCAGGATTAAGACGAGTCGTATCAGATTAGCCAAAATTCTCATATACTGACTTGGCATTTGGATTTGCAGATTGATCACTCGGTAGTGGAGAGCTTCGGTGGAAATGGTAAGGCTTGCATCACTTCGAGGGTTTATCCAACAAAGGCTATTGGCAAAGATGCTCATTTGTACGTCTTCAATAATGGAAAGGCAAACGTGAAAGTCCCGAACTTGAGTGCTTGGAGCATGAGAAAAGCTCGGCTTGACTAAGAGAATCTCTGGATTTGATTCAAGATAAGAACAAAATGGCACAGAAGAGATTATATACTAGTTGATATGATTCGGAGGGTTGTAACTATTCAATTGAAGAATATTTTGCTGTTTTGTTACGATTTCTGTTGAATATATATATAAATCTTATTAGTAATCAATTTGGTCTCTTTCCTCCCGTTATGGATTTGCTGTTTCTAAGCGATGCAAATAAGGACAGCGCGAAGGCACGTGTAGTCAGACAAATCAACCACTTAAAAATAATCATAATAAAAAAGGCAAACTTCGTAATCCTTGGGCTGTTGTCCTGTTCGAGAAGAAATGCATCATGTTTGACTTTGATACTGACAACCTAAAGCAAAGGCCGCGAAAGAGAAATAACGCACAGCTCCTCCAAATCCAAAATTCCTCAAACTACTTTACTCCTCCACTGTTACGATTTGAATTGTTGACAAACTGTTAATCAAGAAGAGTTGAGAATCAAAGCCCTGGTGGGACGAAAAGTCCGAAATTGTCCCTTATCGAAGGTTTACAAAAGGTCAGGACCCGTATACACACAAATTCCAACTTGGCCCACTTGGTTTGGATACCAAAACATGGGACAGCCAAAAATTGAACTCTTCCAATTCCAAGATTTTACAACCCGAGTTGCGTTTTCTCATAGCTTTTTTCTTCAGCCCACAAAATTCTACTGTGAGGGAGGTAAAGGGAGTACATAGCATGTCTAGACTTACATATACTATATGAAAGGAAAAACCATAATCATAACAATGGCAGGGACACTACACGGTGCCAAAATCAGAAGACCATTTAAGAGAAGCAGAGGACAAGAAATAAATGGGGCTGAATTATACAAGTGAGGTATTGGTATAAGCGAAAAACTATCAACAGGAACAACCGAAGATGCCAGAATCTGAAACCCAATTTTGAATAAACTACAATTTGCATTTACTGTTGCTTGCATTCTGAAGGACGTTCAGCCTGCTCACCTTCGCCACCTTTTGCTTTAACACTCTTCTGCAATTCACATAAGCAATCCAGAAGTCATGTAAAGCAGCCAATCAGCCTACTCACACCATCTACCAGGTAGAGAAGGCAGAACATTCTTATATCACCTAACCTTGGATCCCGAAGGCTGCAAACAAGACCCGACATGAAGATAAAACAAAAAGAATTAGATTTATAAAGATATTCCCCCCCCCCCCCCCCAACCCAAAAAAAAAAAAAAAAAGACTGCATACTATTTCTTATCACTGCTTCTTAATGGACCAAGCTAAGCTACTTTACCACCTTCTTGTTCTCCTCTTCTTCATCATCTTCCTCCTCCTCCCCATCTTCGTCTTCATATTCATCTTCTTCGTCGTCATCCTCATCTTCTATCTCATCAGAATCATCACTCTGAGCAGCCTCACCCGTAAACCATGACACAGCATGCGGGATGATTTTATATCTAATTGTTGAACTGCAAAAAAGGGAAATGGTTCCAATCACACATTGCAGCTTAAATCCCATGGAACTTATAAAACTAAGAAGAACAATGCCACCGGACACTGAAGTGACAATGCATAGGACCTGGTTTATGACATACCCAATATCATAGTCTTGCTCCATTAAGTTCTGGAGTTCTTCAGCCTGTTATGACAAAAGATAATGCTAAGGACATGCTTTATCGCATGATACCTTTAAATCATGTAGCCCAAATAAACAAAGAGACAAACTCACAGTAACCTCATCGATATCATCCTCATCCTCAGGCACCTGTGGAGGGCTGAAGAAATTGAAAAAACTTTCACAATTTTCAGTCTTAGTGACAGGCTTCACATTCTTTGAACCCTTTCTTGGCTTCTTCTTTAAGATCTTCTGAGTCAAGCATTTACCAGGATACCACTCAATCTCCGTCCTACAAAGCATACCCAATAGCGTTATAATTTACTAACCAGAAAACCAATCAGCTCAGGTGACACTGAAAAAAAGAACTTAGTTACCCTATAGCCTTCTCCAATACGGGCTCATCATCGTCAATCATGTGATAAGTTTTTGTCAAGACAGAGTTCTTGAAGAAAGGATTAGCATCAAAGAAGAATTCCAACTTGAAGCCCCGGGGATCATCAATCCTACACCACTTGATATCTTTAAGAAACTTCAGAGCCTCTTCATCACGTTCTGAAATCTACGCGAACAGCAAAGCAATTATTGTAACATACGAAGAAGAAACAAAGACAGAAAACTAAAATATGAAAGTATCAATTTATCAACCTCTTCGGCCAGAATTTCATTAGTCTTCAGGGCCATTAGCCAGAAATTGGGCACACCTTTCTCTGAGATAAAATTCCCACGTTAATATCAAACAAAATCTTAGGCAAAAACTATCAGAAGGCAACAGAAAGAAAATTAGCCACACATATGGCAGGCATACAAACATATGCATTCATAAAGAGGCCAAAAAGAACGAGGTCAAAAGTAGATATCAGAAAATCAGAAAATAAGCATATGTCACCTTCTGCCCCTTTGTCTGCCCCCTCCTCCTTCGCAATTTCAGCAATCCCTTCAACTTCAACGACACCATTGACTATTTCATATCTCTGCAATTCATATTGCAAAATCAGCCATCCAAATTAAAAGTAATCTACGATCAACAATACAACTCCAGCAGATAACTGTAAGAAGAAACAAGGAAGCAAAGATCATTGGACTTCATTGAATAGAAGCATCATTTTCTCACTTTTGTATACAGCGGTTTGTACAATCTCTGGTATTTAGCTTCAAGAGCTCTTCTCTCTTCAAAAAACTTCGCCTCTAGCTCGTCATGTTGGCTCTGAAATAAAGTAAATGCCAATCAAGAAACAACGTTACAGCACACCATGAAACCAGAATGGTACATGGCTGTGAAAAATGGCACCCATGAAAAAAAAAAATTGTCATTTTTGCAACTAATATCACCAGTTTAAGTGATTCCAATGCACACAAAGGGCCAAGAGTGACCATACTAAAGCATCAAGAAGAAAGATTAGAGAAGCAACAAATGAATAACATCCATGCTAATAGCAGCTAAGAGGAAAAGTAAATACAAATGCAGAGAGCAAATATTAGTCCAAAATCAACTAAAAACAAAGAGACAAAGGAAAAACATATGACAACTGCCAATGTCTTCACTGATGTTGTCCTTTTGACTTTTGAGTATCCAAAGCTTCGTAACTCCCAATTTCTAGCTACCCTTGGCAAATAAAAGCCAAATATGCAATCAATATAGCATATGCAGATTAAATGATTGAATTACAATTTTTGGATGAAAGGCACCTGCCCCATAATCCATGAGAAAGGAAGCCAATTAAAATAAAATTTATGAAAATTAAAAGCAGACACAATAGATAGGCAATTTGAGCAAGATAAATATTCTTATGTCATAAACAAATAAACAAGAGACTAATTTTGAGACCTCAATCATGACTCATTGTCCACGTTATTCGAGTGATTTCTAGAAAACAAACAGCGGTTAGACTGACCACTCGAATCTGCTCGGAAATTGCTAAAGACAATCATAAAAGAAGACGGCACAGAAAATATTTGCAATTCCAGTTTCAAGTTTCAAATATACCTGAAGCTCCCTTAAAGCTTCCACACGCTCCCGAACCTTAGGTGATAGAGTCTCCATGACATCAGCATGTTGTCCAGCCAAATGCTGAAGCTTATTCTGCAAGAAAGAACACATAAAGATTCATTTCAATCTAATCCAATTTCTTATAAAATAAAAACAGCCAAACAAAAAAAATCAAAACACAAAGCATTTGCCAAAACACTAAAACTAGAACCGAATAAAAAGAAATGGAACAAAAGAAATAACGGGCACTCCAGCAAAGAAATACTAACCTTTAGGGCATTAACTAAATCCGCACGATCCTCCGCGCTCAAAGCTACAACTCAATGAATACCACGGAAAAAAAATCAACAAGAAGGCACCCAATTATCAAAGAAACAAGTTTGATTGTGCCAGATTTTACTTATCAAGATTGAACATTAATTTTTACTGAAATTAGCATAAAGGGTTTCGAGAATACCGGCGGCAGCGGCGGGAAGGGCGGAGCGGAGATCAGATACGTCGAACCGATCTTTTTCTGGATTACTCATCTTTACAGGAACTATTTCAACAAATTAAAAAACAAAAATACCTAAACAAACCAGAAGAGAATTGAAGAGGGGAAAGGAGGGAAATGAATGAGAAAGGATCCTGTGCAGTGGTCGGAGGGAGGGAAGGAGGTGAAGTTCTCGGTTTCCCAGGTGGTCCGTCTAGCGGTGGAGGATCGTCATAACCTAAGGAAATGTGGATTGTATATATAGTAGGAGACGACCGGGAACGTTAATGGCTCCACGCGCCGAATGAAGACTGTAGCGCACGTGCCACGTAGGAGTTTGGCGCTGCTGTCATTTTAATTGCACCTTTTGTTTAAACATAATAATTCGACAGCTTGGCATGAGTTGGGGGCCTCTGAGGCATTTCCTTAAATAAAAAGGGGGAAAAGGTAATTTCATTAAAAATATTCAATGACAAAATCAATCCAAAAAATTTATTTTTTTCACACAATTTATATTTTTTATGTTTGTTGAGTTTCTAATATTTGGAATGAGTGGCTGGGAGTTATCATTGCCATTTTAAAAATAAGTAACAAATTTTGTGGTTTGTAATTTATATTGAATTTATATTACAAGTATTTTAATAAATAATTTATCATAAGTTTCTATAAAATCGGTAATCAAAGAAAAAAGTTTTGAATGATTTTAGTTATTGACAATTAATATTTAAATATTTTAAAAATAATAAAATATAATTTACAGTTGTAAAACTTACCTACAGATATTTAATTCATATATCGTAAAAAATTAATGTATTTATATTATCACTAATATCTACACGAATTAAAATCATATTTAGTTTAATTTTTGCATATGTTGCTACTAATCATGATGGAGTTGTATTACCTAATACATGTAGCCAGCCACCATTTGCATGATTTTCTCTTCATTTTCAATCCTTCACTGAGAGGGAGAACAATCGCGCATTATTTTTCAGCGAAACGACACGGGATCTATATATCTCATGTTGTTTTTATTTTATTTATTTATTTATTTATTTATTTATTTATTTATTTATTTATTATTTTATTTTACCTTTGGTCTTATTTATTGGGTCAGATAAAATTATTTACTCTTGGACTTGAATACCCATAAATAATAAATCTCAATTATTTATTTTTTGGACTTCATTAAACAACCCAATAAATAATTAACAAACCAAAATAGACCAATATAAAATATCAGGCCTTTTATCTAGTTTATATCTAGATTAATTTTTTAATTATTCAATTTGGGTCTTGAGCCTTAAATAATTAATTGACCAAATAAGTTAGATAAAATATATATTCTCTCAGACATTTTTATTTTATTCTAATTCAATAATAAATTAGACTACTTAAATAAAATAAAATAAATCCATAATTAGTAAGGCCAATTCCTTAACCCAAATCTGTCGAAACTTAAGAGCCATTTCGGGGACCAAAAGACACATCGACTTAGCTACTAAAATGATCAAAATACCCATACTATATAAATAGTTATATTTTGTATTTTAAATATTTTCTAATATCACCATAAGTAAGAAAAATATTGACCCCAAAAATAATGCTGCGTTAGCAAAGTATTCGACCTACAAGTGTAATGATTAAAATACCCATCTACGCATCGCCGTGCATTTAGAGAGGAATAGTATACTATCACCTCTCTAATAGACATCTACCACCCTTAGTTCTCTGATCCAATGATCCACGTATCCTGAAATATTTTCACTTTCCAAGGGAGTTACCCTAAAGTAAATATCCAAGTCATATTACCTAGAGCCTTGGATAATTAGATCATTTGAACAGTCGCAATGGACGATATAGCGTAGAAGCTATCTTGTACAAGTCTGTTTTAACTAACTAATCACATATACCCAACATACAAGTATATCGACTCTACGAAAGAACCTCAATTACAGTATATCAAAGTATATGCTTCAAGTTTTGTCAGACCACCAACTCATACTTAATCGGTAGAGTATTAGTCCACACTGTAGCAGAATAGTCTGGGTTTATTTTGAATAATACTTTTAAAAACTACTATTACATATCATGTTCTACGTATTTGAAATACGCTCATACTATGAGGTGAGTGGATTACTCACTAGCTAAAGGTAAGCCATTCTCCATTTTAAATTCATAACATAATAACATATACATGATGAGATTCACATTCTCATCAATCGGTTAAAAACAAATATGTATATGTTAAGTAACCCGTAATTCATACCTTATTGTGAAAAGACCACTATTCACATGGATCACTTGTTTGAACACAATGAGTCTTTTCCAAATAAAATTCGTGCACAAATAAAATATAAATTCACAAATAAATTTTGAAAATAAATTCTTTTATTAATAAGTTGATAATTGCATCAGATAAACTAGTTTAGAGGGCATATATTCCAACATATAAATCTGAAAATATTTTAAGTAAAATAATAGAAATTATAAATGATTGGAAATTTATGTTTTTCATCGTCTTTTTGCTAAAATCAAGTTTACAAAAAAAAAAAAAAAGACATTCATAAATAGTTCTAATATTATAATATAAATCTTAGTATACATCTTGAGTTATAAAAATGTTTACATTTTAGAGTCAATCAGTTAAAGTAAGAACTTCAACAAATCTATACTTATTAACCATTTTCAAAATGGATTTTAGAGATTTGTCATTATTATAAGTATATTTATTATAATTAAATTGATGTTTTCTCTCACATTTTTTTCAAATAAAAATTTCAAAAAAAAATTTATGTCAATTTTATGTATGTACAAAATTAGTTTGAATTTCAATTTGAAATTATTGTTTTCCCCTACTTATCCTTCGTTTTCCCCGTATCGAGTGATTTTTTATTACTTCAGATTTGAGATGGACAAGTTTGTTTTCTGAAGACGTGAATGGATAGCAATTTATCTCAAACTAAAATTTTACTATAATTTAAAATAATAACTTAAATAATATTTATTTTAAAAAAATTATTATATATTTATAACACATTATATTTTTTCTTATCTCATTTGCACCTTACATTTACTCTATATACTTAGACAGTAATTTAATTGATATAAATTTATTCGAATATAATAAAAAATTATTAAATATTTGATAACTATCCATAAAGGTGCTTCATTGGACCTGGGAAGAAGAAAGTTTTTCTCCACATTTCTTTCAAATGAAACATTCAAAAAACTCTGTTATGTCAATTTTATGTATGTACAAAAATAATTTGAATTTGAATTTGAATTTCAAATTGTTGTTTTTATATACTTATCATTTATTTTTCCTCACAACGAGTGATTTTTATTATTTCATATTTGAGATTGACAAGTTTATAATATATCGGTGAATGACGTGTGAATCGAATCTAATGGGTTTAATATGTGTATACTGTATAGATTTATTATATACGATTTGGTACTTTAGTGTATATGCTTTTAATACGTGTGTGCAGTAGTAATTTGTTGTACACATGTGTGTCAAATAGAGAACTTTTATATATGAGAAATTATTATATAGACTGTAAACCCGTAAATTACATACATTAAGAAGTTGTATCATACAATTTTTACTGTATAAAATACAACTATTCAATGCATGTGACCCACATAGATCAGGTCCATGTTATAATATATATATTCTAACATGTGACCCACGGGAAGCTTTGCCCGGAAAGGAAAGGGGGAAAAACGGGAAATAAATTTAAAAAAGTAAGGTTGCATACGGAATGCACAAATAAATTAAAGTATAAGTAAATGAATGATGAACTGAAAATAAATGAGGCGGCTTAACTGACCATATGCAAGTGAAACTGAAATAAAATAGTATTATTGTTAAAATAAAATTAAAATATTGGAAATTAGAATTGAATTCTAACCGGAAAGGGTCTTGCAGGTCTTTGGGATACAGAAGGTGCAAGATGTAAGATACAAGTGTTGGGGTGTGCAAGTGTGTCTTACAATGAATTGAAATTGGCTATTTATAGCAAAAAGTATTTCTACAATAACCTAATAAAGTCGCTACAGTATATAGTGACTTTAATAAAGCTGCTACAATGTTTTGTTGAGGTCATTACTTACGTCACAAGTGATGTCATGCTGATATTGTTTTGATATCACCAATGATGTCATAGGTGAAGTCATTCCTACATCATTTTGTTTAATTATTATTCACCATAATAATCTTCGTCTTCTTCTTCTTCTACTTCATCTTCTTCTGACTTCGCAACTCCTTCTGCAGGTGGCGAGGCAGAGGATTGTCCTTGTAACTGTTGTAGCATCATCTGTATAGCCGCTACAAAGTCTTCCTTAGATTTAGAGGCTGCTAAAGTAGCAGCTACAATGGATTTCTGCTGGAGAAACTCCGTTTGTTGACTGTCTATCAGGGACAGATGTTTTGGATTCGCTTTGAACCACTTTTCTATAGAAGGGATGTAAGTATTCTTTGCATCCCAATCCTTCCACCATTTGTAATGTCCTTGGAGTGTAAGATAAGGTAGGTCGTGTTGATTGGCCTCTTTGTGGTATGCAAATTTCTGTGAGTATATCCAGGCAAGCTCGAATATACTAAAAAAATGGAGTAGCAGGGGAACTACTGGCTGAGTATTTGCATATTTGGACTGAAAATAATCAAATCCTTCTTTGACTGGCTGAGGAACGATTTTCTTAGTTAGCCCATAGACTGGCCACCATTGATTGACAAACCAATGGGGAAATATAACCTGTGCAGGCTTCTTTTTGTTGAAATAGAAAAACCACGAATGGCTTTGTTGTTTGTTTTGAAAGGTAAAAGCATTTACCCAAGCTGTTTGATAGTCCCAATAATTATAAACTATGGGATCAAAAGGTTGGAAAAATCTTTTGAAAGTGTTTGGTGAAACTTTCCAAACTAAAAGGGTATGGATCGAATGGATTTGGACTGAAGTATTTGTTATGAAGGATTCAGTCTTTTTGCCTTTGTGAGGGTGGAAAGAGGCACTCTCTGTGTCTACGAGTATGAACTCGTAATATTTTTGAATGAATTTTGGTGATTTTTGGACAAAGTTAACATCTGGGCCAAAAAGTTGCCGAGTTGCTAACTGAGGATTAGAATTCTAGAATTCTGATTCCATTTGAAGGAGTTTATGGACCCTTGAAATTTTGAAGTATGCAGGCTCTGGGGAGGAAGAGAGCCTGGAAGAAACAGGTTGTGGTTCACAAGAAAGAACTTTTGATAATGCAGATTGCATCGTGCTGGTGTTAATGGTTTTGGAAGTCACACTTTCAGTGTTTGTGGGGTTGGATACCTCCACGATTTTGAGTTCAGAAGGTTTTACTTGAGTTACCTGTTTTGAATCAGCTTGGGTAAGCTGATTTGGGTTGGCTGATGGGAATCCCATCTGTTGGCTTGCAGTGGGGAGCGGGAATCCCATTTTCTGGCACCAATTGCAGATATCTGCAATAGTCCATGCAAATTGTGTTTAAGTATCTTGTGAATCTTCAGATTCCACAATATCGACCCAACTCCTAGAGGTTAGGCTTCCAAAAGAAATTGGGTCTTGAATTTTTACAGGCTGTGATACAATTGTTTGGGCTATGGGCATTGCATAGTTTTTTGGACTTGTGAACTGGGTTTTACCAATGGATGGTCCAGAGGACTCTTTCTTTGGTTCCTGTTGGTGTACAGGCGTAGGGATGGCTAGAAGCTCTTTGAGCTTTAGATTCTTATTTTTCTGCTTGGGAACCATGAATTTATCAACCCTGCAGGAATTCCCGAGTTAAGAAATTAGGAATTGAGTTTGAAGATCCTTTAATATATTCTATATCAAAATTATATATGGACAAAATAGCTAGCCATCTAACAAATATTTGTTTAGAAGCAAAATTTTTAACATCTTTTTGTAAAACATATTTTGGAGCTTTGCAATCAATACGTAATAAAAATTTTTGATTTAGTAAATCAGTTTGAAATTTTTGAATGCATAAAACTATTGCTAAAATTTCTTTTTTAATGGTAGGATAGTTCTGCTGAGAACTATTCCAATGCTTGGATGCAAATGCAATTATATGCTCTTTGTCATTTTTTCTATTGCTTCAGGATGCCACCATAACCTATGTCAGAGGCATCCGTTTCAACAATTTTCAGAGCCTGTGGATCAGGCAATGATAGACAAGGAAGATTTTTGACTTGGTTCTTAACTTGCCTAACAATCGAAGTATGGATAGTAGTCCATAGAGGAGGAGGTTGTTTAAGCCTATCATGCAGAGGCTTAACCGGATTTTTTATCTCTGGGATGAAGTCAGAAATATAGTTCAAACAATTAAGGAATCTTTGGAGTTGGGTCTTGTAAAAAATTTGATCAGGAAATTTATCAGCAAATTAGATTGAGCGGAAAATAGGGGTGATCGTTCCTTGTTGAATATTATGTCCAAGGAATCGAACATTTGTTTGTAAAAGATTAAATTTTGTTTTTGAAAGTATTAAGCCATTATGCTTAATGATGTAAAGTAAAACATTAAGATGTTTGAAAATGTTGATCCAAACTATTTGAGAAGACTAAAACATCATCAATATAGACAATGATAAATTGGGAATAAGGGTTGAAAATTTCATTCATGATTCTTTAAAATTCAAAAGGAGCATTTTTCAATCCAAAAGGCGTTACATTCCATTCATACTGGCCAAATGGATCTGTAAATGCAGTTTTGTATCAATCTCTGGGGTCAATCTGAATTGGCCAATATCCAAATTTCAAGTCAAATTTTGAAAATATGACTGCCGCATGCAGCCTGTTGAGCAAATCTTTTTTGTTAGGGATAGGATACCTTATCCACCTGAGTGCTGTGTTGAGGGGTTTGTAATTGATTACCAAACACGGAGCACCTCTCTCAATCTCAGCATTTTTGTAGACAAAAATGTTGCACAGCTCCATGGAGATGTACTAGGAGTGATGATTTTCTTTTGTAGGAGATCATTGATATCCTTTTGACAAAGAGTGGTTAGCTTATGATTCATTTGGATAGGTCTAGCCTTGGTCGGGATAGATTTTTCATCAAAGTCAGGCTCATAAGGGAGTCGGACAATATGTTGTTTCTTATGCCATAAAACAGTAGAGATGTCAAAACAAAGATGTTGCTGAATATGATTTGTCAAAGCTTGGATTCTAGATTTGGTAGTTGGATCCTACAATTGTTGTTGGAATCTTTTGAAAGCTAGATCTTGTTTTAGAAAATTTATTTGGGATTTTTTGTTTTCCAAAAATTGGGGTTCCTTCTCAATAGGAGACCTATCAAAAGGAATGAGGATTTATTGATTTAAATAAGTAATTTGAATACCTTTTTTGAGGACCATGAAAGGGATGATCTGTTGGATGGAATGAGTGCCTAAGATAATAGGGTTAGTTATATCTTTTACCAAAAGGAATGAGGTAATAACATACAAAGAAGAATGTTTTACCTCAATATTGGAAAGTTTAAAACTAATATCCAGTTTCTTACCATTGGCAGATCGAAGACTTTCTTTGGTCTTTTCAAAGAATTTGGTAGGAATGAGTCCTTCTTGGATGCAATTGAGATAAGCTCCTGTATCAAAAAGAGCTGGGACCTCAAGGATGAAGGAGTTGTTTATTACTAGAGTAATTCTGATGTGCCATCTTTGAATGGATATTTTTGAAAGGTGATTTAAAAATTGATTTGGTTCCTGATTTGAAGCTTCTGGAAGAATCGGTATTTTATCTTTGGAACAGAGTTGTTGGAGAACTAACCTGTCTATTTCTTGAGAGGCTTTAATTTATCTGATTTCTTCTTTAAGGATAGCAATTTCAGATTGCAAATCTTGGATAGTTACCAACTTTTGAGGTTTAGCTGGAAACCTATTAAGAATGTCTGTAATGTTGTATGTGTTGACAATCCTAGGATGATTGTCAAAAGGATTGGATCTTGATGAAGCTGGCTGATGAAGAGTTTGTTTGAATCTATCTAGATACTCTTTTCTATCAGCATTATCGAGAAGATTTCCTATAAGCTCAAGGAGTAGGTCATGTTCTTTAGAAAGAACATTTATTAAGGGATGATCTTTGTCAGATTCTGAAAAAGATGAGGAGGAAAGAATATCATCCTCTTAGATTTTATTGAATTGCTGGTCATATTCATCATCAGCAATCTTAGATTCGGACTCGGAATGGAGAAGGTTTTGGATTTTGCTAAGCAAATCTTGGTCCAATGATAGTTTATGGATCTTTTTGGAGACTCTGCAGTATCTGGCTATATGGTCTGGCTTACCACATTTGAAATAAGTAACAGATTTGGATTTATCTTTAGAGGATTGGGCTTTTTTAGTTTTTTGGTGAGAAGGAGGAATGGCTGGATATTTGGACTTCCTGAATTTGGGCTTACTTTTATGATAAGTGGGCTTGGATTGCAACTATTTATGCCTGTGTCTTTTATAGGGTTTGGAACTGCATGAAGGCAATCCAAACTGTTCACAAAAAGAGCCTAGGTCTCGGCTTCTTTGGGCTCTATCCTTAGCTAATTGTCTCAACATGTTGTCTTGTTGACAAATCTTGAGGGCAACTTGTTGGATTTAACTGGTCAACTGGTCAAATGTGATCCTATCATAAGGTACATTACTATTATGCTGGGTTTGCAATTCCTCACGAACAAGGTAACGAAGAGATTTGGGAAGGCCATATAGGAATTTTTCTTTCCAATACTGGCTATTTCAATCAGGTCTGGTATAAATTCTGGTAAGGAAGGTATCTTTATACCATTTAAAGTCAGACAAAGTTTTGCATTTGAGATTATTGAGAATCTTGGTGGACTTTTCTCATAAAATACGTGGATTTCCAATGAAGGTTTTGACTAGAGTAAAGATCAAAGTAGATACTGCATCTGGGATGGGTTCCCCATTTTGAAGGATGGGATGGCCATCAGCATCTATTTTGACAGCATGAAGGATATTATATTTATCAGTATCAGTGAGATGTTCATCTCACCATCCTTTGAGTTGTCCTGTGAAACCTGTTATCAAAACATGAGCAGATAATTGATCTGAACTACTATGGGTTGTTCTATAGGCAGTGACAACCATGGTCAGTTGTTGAAATTTAGCCATAATGTTATATTCTAATTGGCTATCTATGTTCTATTCATAGCTGTTGTTAGCATTATAAGAGTTTTGCAAAATGGCTGGACTTTCTTCTACGGCTACATCAGGATGAGTGGCTCTAGAGTAATAGAGTTTTTAGGGATTTTTCCAATTAGTTGGTCTTCCTACTTTGAGAGGAGCAATTTCTATAGAAGGGGGTCCTTCTGGAATATGTTCAGAAGCAGAATCAGAGTCAGTTTCCTGTAAAACAGAAACAGATTGTTGTGTGGTTGTTTTTGCTAGAGTAGAGGGTGATCCAGGAATAACCTGTTTTTGTTTAACACTTGTGCTAGGAGTGTCAGGTATACTAGATTTTTCTATTTCTGTGTATCCTTCTCTATAATTCTGTGAGCATTGGTGGAGTAGAAGTCTTTTTGAGTTCCTCATGAGATTGGACAGGAATTTCATAAGGTTTAAAGAGAGGAATAGTTGACAAGGTACTAGAAGTTAATGTCCCCGAAGTTGCTGGACTGGAGATACTTAGTTTTAAAATCAAATATTCACCAATAGTTTATAAATACTTATTTGTATAATTGTTTTGTTCAAAAAGACTTTGAACATCTTTTACCTTGATGGGTTCTTCAAGGTCAGTTTCCAATCTTCTTTTGAAAGGGGTAGCAGTGATAGTTTATGCACTTAATGAGATTTTAAAATTTTGTCTTGGAGGGAACTCAAAAGAAACATTTGTTCCCTAAGAAGTTTGCTAAAGTTTTGAAACATTAACAGAACTTGAAAAAGGATAATCAATTTTATTAATTGAAGCATAAGCTTCAAACCATAAAAAGAAATCAATTTGTCTTTGAACTGAGTTTAAAAACTCATAATATGTATCTTGAATTTTTTGTCTTTCAGATCTTTGATAATGTGTAAATAACCAATTTCTTTTCAAAATATTTGTAACAGAATAGAATTCTTTTCACAAATGTTCTTTGTTTATGACAAAATTATTTTATAAAATATTAAGATCTCAAATCATAGCAGAATGGGTGGGAGATGTAGGATTATCATCATATTCAGGTTGAACTACATACCTAGCTTGGGGAATCCTCAGATCCTGATCAATATCTTGTAACTGAGTTGCTACAGAAAATGTAGAGTGTCTGGGAGGTTGGAATCTAGATGATGTGCCTATTCTAGATACGGTGCTTGAAGGGGGATATGAGATCCTTTGGCTAAGAGACCTTTGGAAGGTGATTTTCACATTTCCAGAAGGGGATTGGTGTATTTTTGAGACAATTGTGTTTTCTGGTTTCTCAAAAGGAGTGACTCCGGTTAATAACCAGTTTGAAGGGAGACTTACCTGATTCCAGGAGATAGGCTTCGGAATTGAAAGATGAGATATGGACAGATCTGTTTGAAATAGGATTGTTTCTCCTTTGTTTGATACTTTCATAGCACCAGTATTAAAAGCATAGTTTATAGCCTTGTATTGAATTATGTATAGGATTGCTACTAGAAGAGATCCAGCTTTTATTTTGAAATTTGCAATCTGTACATTCAAGGTTAGGGAATCCAAAAGATTTCTCTCTTGAAAAGAGACAGTGAAATTTGGGAAGCAATCAAAGTAGACTGGTTCATTACATAGGCTAGTTTCGACCATGCCTAAGAGGGAATCATTGAAGTTTAGGAATCTGGTATCCCTAAGACATAAAAGAAGAGAAGTGTCAAGACCTTCTCTGGACAAAGGTTTTGCTGCAATTTGGACAAGACCAAAATGAAGGTATTTGTATTTTTGTCTGAATTTCTCCAGAGCACTTGGGATAAAGAGTCTAATCTCCTGAGTATCAGGGTCTATCTGGATTGTTTCTTCAACAGTTTTGATGACATAGTCACTACTAAGTGACCACCGGGGATTTTTGTAAATTTCTTTGTCAGAAAACTTGGGTGTTTTCCAATTGTCAATTGATTGTTGTAGATTCGAGAAGTGGACTTCTTCTTTGATCTTTGAAGACATGGAAGGAGCAATAGGATAGGAGGAGGATGAATATGGGGATATGAAAAGCCTAGAAAAAGAGATTATGCAAAGATTATGAAAACAATAAATTACAACAAGTATTTAATCAATGTCTAAATACTTCCCTTAACTTGGTAATCATCACCGTCAGATTCCATAAGACAGAATACATTCAAGTTATCAATCATCTTACACAATAACCAGTTTGGATCTATGGTTCATGCTATTCTTAGAGATGTGATCTATGTGTTATATAAAAACTAGATCTGTTAAGTTTGTGTGTAGATCTGTCTGAATTTGGCCATTGAGAATTGAATTCTCGTCTCAACATAATACTGGAACCACCGGCGGCCTTAACTCCATGGCCATAAGGTTCAGTCTATTTGTTGAGTAGATCTGGATACCAGATCTCCTTCTCAATTCATTCAGATCTTACACAGAGTTCTCCGATCTATTCGATATATACCACATAAATTACAGATCTATGAATATTAGAAACATATATTCTTCATACATGGGCTTCTGTCGGCAAGCCGGCGTTGCACTAGTCCGATTTCTCATTAGAAATCGTCAGTTTCAACACCTAATATACTCAGAATACATAGATCTAAACAAAATACGCTATAAAAATGATATATATATATATATATATATATAAAAGAATAAAGTTTTGGGTAGTAGAGAGAAGGAAAAAATATTGTGAGGGTTTGCAAAGTTACTCAGGAAGAAATTGGGTTAAATACAGAAATCTCCCTGTACTATTGCTCAGATAACAATTAGGTACTTAAAATTTTAATTTCAACAATCAAGTACCTATTAAACAACAAAATTTATAATTTTAACTGAAATTTATTACGAGTTCTACTCATTGGATCAGATAGGTCAAATCCATACAACATATTTTCAGATCCAATAAATAGAATTTGCAATAATTTTTTATTAAAATTATAAATTTTACTATTAATAAGTATTTAATTGTCAAAATTAAAACTTTAAATACTTAATTGTCATCAGAGTAAGAGTATAGGGGGTTTTTTGTATTTAACCCGAAAGAAATCAGGGGCAGCTCGGGTTAAGTTTCTAGAAGTCATTGCCTGGCGCCGGTTGGGCGATTAGTTGGACGGTGGCTGGAAGCTGGATTCTGAAGTATTTTGAGCTATTTTTTTTAATCTGGGCATTGAAGATTTTTTTCAGTCCTCACTTGTCTGAAGTTATAGTAGAAGCAAATGGAAATCGAAAGCAGCGATGGTTCCAGAACCCTAATCAAACCGGTTTCGGGAACTGAATTCGGAAGAGGCCTGGGTTTCAACATAAGTGACAGAACCGTTTCCCGCCGTCACGTTTCGTTTCAACTCAATCCTTTAGAGGAAACCAGAGATCGTTTTGTAGTTATTGGAAAGAATCCTGTATGGGTTCACAGCAGCAAAAGCGGGCAAGTTAGCACTTTTAGGGCTTCCGAAAGCGGTGAAATGGAAATCGGTGACATGTTTTGTGTTTCTGCGAAGAATCCAGTTTGGTTCGCTCTTAAAAGAGCTGAGTTTGAAGGTGAAAAGGAAAATAACGTGAGGAAGGAGTTCGGTTTGGAGAATGAATTGGCCGAAAGCTTGGATAGCAGCTGTGAAATCAAAGATGTTGGTCTCTTGGAGCCCGAATCTATTGACATCTTGCATGTTGACCCTGTCAAAGGTGTGTCCTCATCCCCTCATTCTTATTGCGTTTAATTCATTTTATATTATTTGGGTTTGGGATTGAATCTGGCGGTGGAAATGCTTATGAATCGCCTTTGTATTATGCGCATTACATTTCTCCTTTTCTTACTTGGGAAAGTGTAGATTAAAAATTTGGACTTCACTGCAAAATGTAATATCATTCAAGAAAAATGGCAGTACAGTTGTTGATTTGAATGTTGAAGTATGACTTACACTCTGTGTCATATGGTATTGAAGTTATTTTGCTGATTATTTTTGAATTTTTGGTGCAGAATTTGGTTTTTTGGTAATAGGGCAAGAGTTTGCCAAATATCCCAAGAAAATGGTTCGTGATATTAAGAATTGGGACTGGTTTATTGAGGAGCCTAGAGTGGACAGTGAAGATGATGAATCTGAAGAGAAGAGAAAGGAGGCAGGGAGGAGAAAGAGGAAAAAACGTGAAGAAAATGAGGATGATGAATGGACTGGGGAGAGTGAAGAGGAGAAGGAACAACTTACAAAGACAAGAAAGGTCCAGAGACCTAAATATTTAACAAGATCCATTGACCGTCATAAACGTAGCAAAGATAAGGGGAAGAATGTACATCCTTTGGAGAAGAAAAATACTAAATCCAGTGTCAAAAGTAGAGAGGATGAAGATGATGAGACTTTAGGAGGGTTTATTGTGGACAATGATGATTTGGAGCAAGAGGAAGAAATTGATGAAGAAGAAGAAGAGGAGGAATTTGATGAAGATGAGGAAGATGATGAACTCCATGACTAATCACTGATGGTTGTTTGAAGGCATATACAGAGCTGTGGCTTCTGCCTGTAAAGTTTAGGCCATAACTGGTTCTGTTATTTACTTTGTTCAACACTTAGCATTGGCACATTCTACCGGCTTCTTGTATTATTTTGCCTTTTCATTGCTTCTCTAAGTTGTGGAATCAATGGCCATTTTTGCTCACAATGTACAGATTCTGCTCCTCAATATAGATTGATACAAATGTTGGGATAGAATGCTCTTCTGTCTCTTACCATGCTCTTCTGTCTCTTACCAAGAAGTGTACATTCTTGATTTATATTCATTTCACGGCATGATGAGATCGATTGATGTAAAACGGTATTAACTTTTGAATTAACGTATTTTAAGAAAAAATATTATTTATTCATAATCTGAAAAATTAAAATAAAATAATTTAATTCTTGATTTTTCTTATTAAAAAAAAAAACACTTGGTAAAGAAAGTCGCACGAGGGTACTAAATGGCAATGACGTGCTTTTTCATGACTTCACTTAGCATAAATGCGTGTTCACTGAAGAGTGGGAAAATAGGGAATAAATTTCACACAAGGGGGTGCAAATTGTAATTTCGCACCAGTTGACGCTGAGAGGACCGCTTCCAGGACATTTCGATTTTGTCACTTTTTGGAGGCGGGGAGAGGGATACGGCGTCGTTTTGTCATCGAAAGCACGCCGAAATTCGAGTGCGGCTTCAAATATCTACCTAAGGAGGAGCTTTGCTTTGCGTTTTTGGCATTTGATATTTCAATATTTCACAAGCCTACAGCAAATCTGCAAAATTTCCTTCTCCGCCAGCCGAGCTAGGGTTTCCCCAATCGCAAATCGTCAATCCCTGACTCGTTCTCGTCGTCTGAGGAAATAAACCCTAGCTGGCTAGGGCTTAATATTATCAGGTGTTGGTTAGGGTTTTTTTTGTTCCTAGGGGTGGAATTTTAGAAAGCATTCGAAACCACCACAGGTAAAAAGTTTGTAGAATAGTGCCAATAATTTGTATTCGTTTGCAGGTTTTGATAGGTAGAGAAAGAGAATCCTTTAGAACAAATGGATTATGATCATCATGTAGCCGAACAAAATGTTACCGTTTACGGCAACGAACAACAGTACCAACACCACGGAGAAGACGAGTATGATGAAGATAATCAAAGGGAAGAGTACTATTCCGAACGCGGAGGAGGAGGTCCAATGGATAACGTAGATGATAGTACTGTCGGTGGCCATGATTTAAAGCATTCTGTCGATGATTCTTCTGCAGGGTTAGTTTAGTTAGTTTGTAGCATAGTCTGTATTGGGATTCTCCTAGGGTTAGAAATTCAATTCTTTTTCTGAATAGTTATACTAGTTGTAGTAGTCCCTTCTCTCTCTCTTTTTTTTTTTTTCTTTTTAATCTTTTTCAAAATGGGGGAAGAGAGGTTGTACATTTCTTGGGAGTTGGTTGATTTTCCGATATGCAATCAAATCCCTCCTGTGTTGACCTCTTAAAAACAAAAACAATACGAGGGATGTCTGAAGGATTAACAATAACTGTTGGTTTTTCTTCTGTGGTAGAAAACTTTTCGTTGGGGGCATTGCTTGGGAGACAACTGAAGGTATTTCTTGTTCCTTTCTGTCTCCTGTTCATTTATCGCTGTTTGCAGAACAAGTTATTTTATTTTATAGTTGCAAGAGTTCTACCTGGCTTTCTTCTCTCTAACCTGTAATGTAAGTGGGCAACTTCTGAATTCAAATTGGTGCTTAAATGGATTTGGTTTAAGACTTTGCTTTAGTACAATAATGTTACTGAATTCAAGAGGTATCTATTTGTGTCTAGTTCAGTTGTTTTGTTGACGATTATGTTTCTATAGTAGGTAAGATGGGTAAGATTTTTACTACTGTAACTTTTTTCCTTTTCTAGATAAGGAAAGGCTAGAGTTAAAAGACTATTTACTTGCAGTGGTCTTTTCAAATTTTGAATTTTTTTAATCGGTTTTTTTAATATGTTACAACTCTATGATGATTTCTCCATATTCATTTGGTGCGTATACAGAATTGAATAGTCTACTCATCATGTTTTTGTAGATTGAGTATTGCCATATCTATCCCTTATGCTAGTTTTGCTGATTTTGTTTGCCCATTATGATGGTGCCCTTTTCGCATTGTGTCTGCATTTGTGCAATATGCTTTCTTGATTTGGTATATCAATTGTGATGGCATCTTCTTGAGTTACCACGCAATCTGTGTCGGGGAAAATTTTTTGGTTCCGGTCAAATCATTGACCCAAACTGTGATAAATCCTGTTTGGCTTCTTAACATGCTTCAATTCATTATATAAGTTATCATTCTTGCATGACATGTATTCTGTAGTCAAATTCATTAACCTAACCTACTTGATAGATATAGTAGATTTCCATATTAAGTTTTTTATTTGAAGTGGAAATGTTTAGAAAATATAAATAGTCTGGGCACTTTGTATCAACAAAAGGCTGAGTTATTTTGACTGGTAACTTAAAAATATATAACCTGCTGATTTTCATTAGTGTGTGTACAAAGGTGAGAGAGAGCCACTGGGACAAGGGGATATTATTAGCTCATGGTATAACACAAATGAAGCACGTTAGATGCTATTTCTCTTGTTTGGCTAGGTAACAAGGGATACCAGTTTAACACTTCGGAAGACATGTCGCTATCTTCTCCAGAATTATAACCTTATCAGAGATTTGAAGCTATTGGATGGAATGATTATGCTTTTACCAAGTTATGTACTCTAACACTACAACTGTATCAAGGAAAAGAACATTGGCCAAACGAACGATAGCAATAACAATGTCATTAATCATAATGATAAGTTTGAATTCTATGTGTTATTAGTTGATTTTAGAACTGGAATACTGTTGATCTGTTAATTTGGATGCTGAAACTCTCATTTTCATTTTTTACCTAAAATGTTAATCAAGCAAAGTTTGCTGATTAATTGGTTCTGCAATTTTTTTTTAATGAAATGACTGTACCTTTTACTCTGATTTTACCTTTTTCTTTTTCATCTTTAGTGATTGTGTTCTTTTCTCAATGTGTGGGTGGGTGTGTGCGCACTTGTAAATATTTGTTTATTGTTCTCACAATATACTGTGTTTGGCTTTCTAGAATCATTCAGCAGGTACTTCAGCAAGTATGGAGAAATCACAGATTCTGTGATAATGATGGATAAAATATCTGGAAGACCACGAGGATTTGGATTTGTAACATTTGCTGATCCAGAAGTTGCTAATAAGGTTTTAGAGGAAGAACACCTGATAGATGGCAGAACGGTAGGTTATCTGATTATTGAGTGGTTCAATAGATAATGTTTTTGTGTTGACCAGACTTCTTTCCTTGGCGGGAGGTTGATAATCCTTTTGTAAATCAGGTTGAAGTGAAAAGGACAGTCCCGAGAGAGGACATGCAAGGTAGAGGAGTTTCGAAAACAAAGAAAATTTTTGTTGGTGGTATTCCATTGTCCTTAACTGAAGGTAACCTTAAACAGAACCTGTTATTTTCAACTTATAGAAGCAAATTCAAATCTTTCCCCATGACATATAACTTTCACTGCAGATGAATTAAGGGAGTATTTTTCATCATATGGTAATGTTGTGGAGCATCAGATCATGTTGGACCATAAAACAGGGCGATCCCGAGGATTTGGTTTTGTCACCTTTGAGAATGAGGATGCTGTCGAAAAGATATTCTCTGATGGCCAAATGCATGAACTTGGTGGCAAACAAGTGAGTAACATTGACCTGTATTACCCAAATCTGCTCTGGTCTCGTTTAGTAATTAGATGGACAGCTGAGCATATTGATATCTATGTTTTAGGTTGAAATAAAGAGGGCTGAGCCAAAAAGATCTGGGAATGATCATGCGAGTGACAACAGGATGCGTCGTGGAGGCAGTAATTCAAAGTCATATGGTGGTTACAGTGGTGGTGCTGATGCGTTTGGAGGAGGATATGGTGGCAAGATGGGTAGAGGATATGGTGGATATGGAGGATACAGTGGTGGTTATGGTGGTTATGGCAACTATGGAGGAAATTATGGCGGAGGTGCAGGGTTTTATGCTGGCTATGGTGGGTATGGGTATGGATTTGGATTTGGTGGGCCCATGTACGGTGGTGCTGCTGGATATGGAGCTAGTGGCTATGGAACCCCAGGTGGTTATGGCAGTGCTGCAGGGTATGGCAGTGGTAGGGGATATGGAAGTGGATATGATGGTGCTAAAGGCTATGGAGGTGGTGGCAGTGCTGCAGGATATGGTGGCGGTGGTGCTGGTGCTGGTGCTGGTGCAAGTAGTAAAGGATATGGTGCTGGAAGTGGCGGCGGCTATGGTGGCAAAGGATATGGCAATGGCAGTGCTGCCACCGGAAGATTCCATCCGTACCGCAAGTAAGACCTCCCAAAGTTTCAGCAGCTGAGGTGTCTGACAGGGTTCAGAGTTGGCCTGCCCAGCAAAAGGGCTAATTCCTTGACATGGAAGCTTTGGTTTTCTATTTTGTCCCTCTTTATCTGGATTCTACAGTTGATTTTTGTTAGATGTGGTTGCAATATTTCTTGATTATAGACCTTTCTGTAGCTGAATTGATAGAGCAACTAATTGCTGCTCAGTGATTCTGATTGTTGAGCATTAAAGTATATCTGTTGTCTTGCATTGGTATTTCAGTGGGAAATAGGGCAAGGAATTACGGAACTAGCTAGTACAGTGTGGCATTATTTGTGAGTATAGAGAATCCGATGTACTAGAAACTCACTGTTACCGGTTGTAGTGCCTTTGCTGTTCGGCCACCTTTATGGTAAGGCCTTGCCTGAAATGTTTAAGAGGGGCCAAATAGGCACTTTGTGGTCTTACAGAAGGTTGAGGACATTAATTCCAATTATTGTAAATTAAATGTGACAATACGTATTTGCAGGATATTCGCTGTTGATTATTTTCCGTGGATGTAAGCGCCGCTGTTAGTGGGAGGATGATTCTAATTTTACAGCGCCTTGGACTAATTTGATATTTCTTAATGTAAACCTTTGTGTAGCTGAATCACTAGAGTAACTAATTTCTGCTAAGTGATTCTGATTGTTGAGCATTGAAGTATATCTGATGTATTGCATTGGTATGGTTTCAGCAGGAAAAGCTAGCCATTAACAATACGTGATTATCCATTATATAGGGTGTCATTTCTTTTGTCAAACTGAGCAATCATGGCGTTTATTGATTCTTTATAATTAAATAAGAATTAAATTTTCATCTAGCTAAATACTCAAAAGACAATTAAAACACTTTCCTCTCTGAGCCTGAGGTGATATGATCTATAGAGGATTTGGATTTAATTTCATTTACTCTCCTAACAATGTATGCCTATAACCCTAGAAAAAGGAACTCTTTACACAGCAAAATGTGAAGACTAAGAAAGCGCAAAGATTATCAAATGCGTCCCAATACTAGGAAACGGTAGAGGGAACCTCCGTTTTTGTCAAAAAGTTTCTAGACGTGCGTTCGAGCAGATAAATCTGTGGACTCGAGCACGACTTTATCCAGCTAAGTCTTTTTGCAGTAATCTTCCAGGTGTGACCTTTTCGCACAAGCTCAACGCCTCTTGGTGACGGTGGCAGATGGCCATACCTCTCTTGTTTAATAGAGGAATGGCCAAAACACTCTTTCTGAAGGCTACAGGCACTCAGCAGCAGCAGCATTGCTTATCCAATATTATTCTCAATTCACAACCAAGCCTCTACACTTGCAGTACTTCAAAGGCTATGGCAGTTTGCTCAAGCTTTTTGCCTCGTTTGTCTCCTCATTTTAGTGACAGGGGCAGGCCCATCTCATATTTCTCTGCGAAACCTCAATTCCTTGTCTACTGCAGGGTCTTCTCTGCTCAGGCCAATACTTCCATCACCAAAGGTATTTGAACATCTATACATCAAGTTACATAGTTCTTTCTTGTTCTGCACAACGATTATGTTGGTAATTGTGTAAACATCTCTAGGCAGTGCTGAAGAGACTAGATTTTAGTTCTTACTTGGATTAGAGCCGTCATTTCAATTATGCAGCGTAAAATGTAAAAACTGTATTTTTGCTTCAGCTATATTACATCAAGTTTGTCTTCTTTTCTTTTTCTTTCTTTATTAATTGTAATCTAAGTGTAATTTTATATCATGATGGCGGACATATTGGAAGACATTTTTAATAAAAGACGATTTGACAATCACTGAGACCAGTGACTATGATCTCCGAGTTGTACTACGTATCAGTCTTTGAAAGAATTAGGCTTTTTGCTTGTGAGAGTATATTTTCCTCCTGTCCATCTGTTAATTTGATGGAAGAATGAGAAATAGTTTTAATACACATAACTGCTTTCTGTATAGTTTGAGTAATTGGCAATTGCAGCAGGTAAATGCTTGAGCCCAAGAACTGCAACGTCCTGGGTTCGAATTTAAGTGTTTACTACACTCTGCATAGGATGCTTTACAGAGGCCACTTAACTATAGCCTCCTCTAAGCCCTTTTTTTTGGTGGCATCTTACACTCTGAGGAAGCACAGGTGGAAGAAAGCTTCAGTCATAATTATTTGGAACTGAAAGCATTGGTATTTGAAGATATTCTGCTGACGTGCATTCTAATAAAAGGAAAACCAAATGGAGAAATGTGATTCTAGCGCATCAATTGAAATCAGATTTCCTGCTCTAGTTGTTACTTCACTCTTTCAATGGAATGTTTGCAACAGAGAGAACTCAATTGTCTTTTTCTCTCATCAGTTCTGCTTTCTGCATGTTAGATGACTTTCCAGCTCGCATTGGCTTTCTAGGTCTTGGAATTATGGGTTCTCCAATGGCCCAAAATCTCATAAAAGCAGGGTGAGCCAATACATTCATTTGCTTTGATGCATGTTCTTTCCAAGTTTCGACAATAATATGCATGAATTTTGCAGAACTTGTTTACTTTCACCATGAACTGTTGATTCAAAAATTACCAAACATTATTTGCAACCCTTTGTGTTCCAGATGGTGCCTTGGCTGGTAAAAAAAGGGTCACCATGGCTCCAGTTGGTTGCATTGCTTCTGGAAACGCATTTCTTGTCATCATGTTTGTTTTATAACTTCCTTTGTACTCTATTTTTCCGCTTTAAAAACTACTCCACAAGCTGTTGATGCTGCAGGATAACCAATTCATACTATCTTGACCTCTAAACCAAACTTGCATTTGATATCCCCAGCAATATTTGCATTGAAGCAGGCTCCATCAACACATGTTAGGTTTTAACTTAATATGATCTTTTCCTTCTGTTAATTTCCTTCCAATTGACATGCTTGTAGATGTGACGTGACAGTCTGGAATAGGACTAAGAGCAAATGCGACCCCCTTGTTTCCATGGGTGCAATGTAAGTAATATAATACAAATGTTCTTATCTTGATTGGAAAGTTGTACCCTTTCCATACGCACTTGATCTTGACTGTGGAGTATTGGGAGGTATAGCTGTTGCAGCTTTTCCATTCACGATTCCTGTTCACTTTAATCCTATGCTTTGTCATTCTTTCTTACATTCCCAGTTATTGAGGTGCCCTCTACTGTTAAATGCATCCTTCATCTCATCTTTAACAGCTTTATTCACTTCTAAAATTGCAATTGAGCTCAAGCATGCTTGCAATTTAATGCCTGTGCCATTACAAAAATAAATAGCTTTCTGATTCACTTTTCATCCTGATGCTCTTTATTTATTTGTTTGTTTTCTAATTTTTATGTATGCCAACTAAGCTGTTGCAATACTCAAACTATTGGGATTGGGGTTGTCATATTTCCCAAGCATATAATCTGTCTACTTTTATCCATCAGCTAACTTTCTTCGTAACCTGACCCAAATGGAAGGCTATTTGAATTGATCTTTTGTGTTTAAGTCTAGGCTCTTCTTGCTGCTGAATTTTCTGTTCACATAGTTAGGGATTCTTTATGCAGATATAAAACCTCTCCTGAGGAAGTTGCAGCATCTTGTGATGTGACATTTGCCATGCTCGCTGATCCCGAAAGTGCAGTGAGTGTGCTTTTTTTTTAACTCTCTCTCTCTCTCTGTGTTTTCATTTGTGGCTGTATTTGTTCGTATGTGTGGTAATGGCTAGTTATTATTACCTTTTATCAGATGGATGTTGCCTATGGGAAGCATGGAGCTGCAAGTGGAATGGGTCCAGGAAAAGGGTATTCTTTCACTTCCTCTAGGAAGCTTCCTCAATTTCTTATCTGGAAGTCGCTTAATCTTACCATAAAATTGAGTATACTTACCAGTGATAATCTATGATCACAGGGCATATATGTGTTGTTGTGTATGTGTCTATGTCTGTGTATATACAGGATAGATTTCCTTTTGTTGTTGTCCCTATGACACTAGTTGAAAGAACTGGTGCTGCTGCTGCTCATCTCTGACTGGATGGATCTCTGTAATCCAACAAAAGGGATTATCATCTTGTGTTACATGAAAGCAGTTCCATTAGGATAAAGTTTAAAAGTTTGAGGAAAGGGGGCAGGCCTTACTGGGTCATATTTGGTCAAAAATCAGGAAGCCTAATTCTTGATTAGGAGCTTAAACCAAGTCATTCAGGACTTTTTGTACTCCTATTATTGCTACTTGCTTATTTTCTGTTCTTTTCCATTATTCCTTTGATTCTCAAGCCAAGCATACTAGCCGATACCAGAAGGTTGGACTCTAAAACAATGATGTCCTTGGGAAATTATCTCCAAGGCCTTAAGCCAGTGAATATATGGAGTTAGAGATAAAGCATTTGTAAACTGACACTAAAGGGAACATACAATGGGACATCAACTTCTTCAATTGAAGTTGATGGCTGCGAGTATTTGCCAAATTTGAAATATAAGCCTTCAACATCAGCTTCAATTTGTTTTATTAGAGTTCCTATTTTCACGAGCTAGTTAAGCAAATAATCATGTGAGGCTCACTGTTTTAGGTTGAAAGCATACATAATCCATGTACATCAGCAATATGCAAAAACCTGCTCAAGACATAGAATCATAATTAGATTTTTTTTTTTTTTTTGGGGTGTAGAGTTTGATTCCACCTTAGGATTTCTTTGTAATTACCTCGTAGAAATGAAATTAATATCTGTTTTTACATGGGTTAAGTGGCAGAATTAAAGTGACCTAGACCGGAAAAATAAAGATATCGTAGTGGATCAGACAAGTTCACCTTTTTCAAAAGGATATTTCCACCAGATTTGATGTCTCTTTCTTTCTTCTTATGGTTGCATACAGTTATGTCGATGTCTCCACTGTTGATGGTGGCACTTCAAAACTGATTAGTGTACAAATTAAAGCGACAGGAGCCCAGTTTTTGGAGGTAAATCTAATACCTACAGATTGATTAAAAGTTAAAGACACAAAAGTAGCCTTGGCTTGTTCGCTTTTGTTTAATTGTGTAAATGATGCATGCCAAAGAACTTGCACAGTTAATAAATTCACATTAGATTGTATGCATTCCCATTTAGCTTTCTCACTTTCATGATAGGCTCCAGTTTCTGGATCAAAAAAGCCTGCAGAAGATGGACAGCTGATTTTTCTCGCTGCAGGTTGGCAATCTAATTTGTGAGTCCGCTTGAAAAATGACTAGTTTCTTTTGCATGTAAAACATTGTTTCTTTCTTCTTTTTCACTTTGCTAGATATGGATTTCGACTTCTATTTTGTTGCCCCAAGTCAGGAAAAGCTTATATACACTGAAGCACTGTTGCAACTTTTCAGGTGACAGATCATTATATGATATAGTTGCTCCACTTTTAGACATTATGGGGAAGGTATCTGCTTTGGCCCAGACTAGTTGACCCTGTGCTTTTCTTCAACTTTTGATATTATGTCTTTCGGTCTTTCAGTCGAGATTTTATCTTGGAGATGTTGGTAATGGAGCGGCAATGAAACTTGTCGTTAATATGATAATGGGAAGGTAATGTGACTTCACCATCCATACATCTTTATTCATTTATGTTCAACTTTGAAGTAACACCCAATTTACCTAATTAATCTTCCGATTCTGAACCTATGCAGTATGATGGCATCATTTTCTGAAGGGTTACTTCTCAGTGAAAAAGTTGGACTTGATCCCCGTGTATTGGTGGAGGTATTTTCCAATGCAAGGATATATAGGCATATGATGTGACTTCTGAGATACTTCCTCCCCTTCTTTAATCATCCTCTTTAATACTGAGCGATGGCTATCCACAACAGTCTAATCATTGTTCAACGACACAGTTTGGAACCCTTGTTAATACTCCAAAGATATTATACTTGATTGAGGAAATATGAGTCAGTCATCTGTGACTTAAAATAACATTTGACATCCATTTTAACTCCTTAAACCACTTTGCAGGTAATTTCACAGGGAGCTATTAGTGCACCCATGTACTCGATGAAAGGCCCTTCAATGGTTAAATCCATATATCCTACTGCTTTTCCCTTAAAGCATCAGCAGAAGGTCTATTATCTACTTATACTTCAACAATCGATAATGGATGAACACAATGTGGGTTCTGATAGAGATGTTCATGGTTGCAGGACCTTCGGCTTGCTTTGGCATTAGGAGAATCAGTTTCACAACCGACTCCAATTGCAGCAGCAGCAAACGAACTTTACAAGGTCGCAAAATCTCATGGTCTCAGTGATGAGGACTTCTCAGCAGTAATTGAATCACTGAAAGCAAAAGTGCAACACTAGTAAAACACTGCATGGTTGCCTCGGATTTCCAGATTGCACAAGGTATTTGATCGGAGCATTCTTTGAACAAACTAACAAAGCATGGAAATACATATCGCCCCTAATGAAAATAGGAGTAATTCTAGTAATCTTGAGATTCATGTCTTATCTTCATCCCACGGACAGTGTATCTTCCTAGAGATTTTTTTTCTTGGACTAGTCTTTTTCAGTACTTTTGAAGTGTACAACTTTACATTGATTGAGAAGCTAGGCCATCTTTCTTCCATGGATATTTTGGATGCACATAATCTCAAGGCCCCCAAATTGATGGATTAACAGTGTTGTCTGCTCTTTCTTGGCTGGACAACATTGTTGGTTGGACTCCTCCAAAAGCTACAAAAACATCTAACATTTTTGCCATTAATCATGCACATGGTAGGTCTTGACTATGTGCATGATATTAAATCGAAAGAGAAAGGGTACTGGTACCGGTACTAGAAAAAAGAAAGAAAAATGAGAAAAATAACTGCATAATTAAATATCATTTTTAGTTGAGGAACAAAACAACTAAAAAGAGTAGCATTTGTTAATTTAGTTACAAAGGCTGCAGATTCCATGAAGACTGCACATGCCTTTACCTCCTTAGATGCCCCAACTGTTGGAATAGGTATCTCCAACAATTGCTTCTCATGACGGAGAAGAAAATGCAATTTCTTTCAAGAAATGGTTCTTCCCCTCCAAATTTTAGAATAATTTATTAAGAAAATATTTATTGATTCAATCTTTATGAAAATGCTAATTTTATAAATTTTTACTCAAATATCTAACATTACGCGTTATGTGGTGAAATATTTTATAATAATTTAATATCTAAATTAATAATGTGAAATTTTACGTATAATATATACTTAATATAAATATTTAATGAAATAATTTTTGAATATTATATTTATATAAATATATATTTTAAATTTTATTTAATGACGACCAAAGCCAGGTGTCGTTAGTTCCATCAAAGAACCAATAATGGCGGTGATTGAATGAACAGATTATGTCTCCACAAATTTGTATACCTTATTTTAGTATTATTGTCAACATCAAACCCCATAAACCAAACACATATTATCCAATCACTATCCTCCACGTGCGAACTCGCTTTGTATCCCCTCATCCTCAATAGGCAACCCCAATTCCACGCTCCCACCAATCTGCCGAACCCCTAAATCCAAATTCAAATTTCAGGTATATGCTCAAATTAAATTGAAATAAATTTATTTAAATATAATAAAAAATTATTAAATATTTTAAAATATAATAGGTCATAAATAAATAATAATTTTTAAAAATAAATTTTATTTAAATTAAAAAATTAATTTATTTAGTTATAAAAATTTAAAAGTTATATTATTTTCGTTTTTAATGATTTTTTATTATTATAGTCTTTACTTATTTTCTTTTAGTATAATGTATTGAGGGTCATAATAGTAAAAAAAATTATTAAAAATTATAATAATAAAAAAATATTAAGAATGAAAATATGACAAGTCTTAAATTTTAAGGATAAGATAGAATAATTTTTTTAAAAATTATTATTATTTTAAAATAAAATTTTAGATTAAGATAAATTTATTCCTAATTAGACTATCAATTGTATATAATTTCAAATCAAATTACCAAAAAGTTAAAAAAAAAAAGTGATAAGGTGGGTGGTAATTTAGTTTATTAGGCATACTTGTTCAATTCATATTTTTATTTTTTCTGATATGTAAAATGAAAAAAGTACTAAAAAAGTAAAATTATAGAGACTTTAATATATTTATTTTGATATTAATTTAAATTAAAAATTGATTTATTAATTATATTCTTAATTTTTTAAAAAATAAAAAGTACAAATAAAGACTTTTTCTATTTATATATAATTACATATAAATATCGATATTAAGGAATTCGTTTTTGTTTCATCTTGCTTTTGCTTTTTGTTTATTTTAATATATATGACATAGTTTCAACCAAAAGCCATATTTTGAATTATATAGGCGGGGCAGCGGGTCCTCAAACCTGACCCGAAAACCGAGGGCCAAGGCCTCGTGCGTGTCTTCACGAGCCAGAGCATGCGGTTGTTATTTACATCGGCTACCAAGCCCCCGCTTATCATTCATTTTATCTCTGTTGCGTCATTTGTTTACAGATTCATGGTACCCCCACTCCGCCCCCCAACCCATCCCCCCCTCCTTTCTCCATTGAGTTGAACGGAACAACGTCGAATTGCAGTCTTCTCCCTCCGTTTCCGAACCTTAGAATATACTACTAGAACAATATTGTACTAACGCCGTTGGAATCGGTCTATCCACTCCTCCATTTTTCCAGCTCTTTATTGTGCCCTTCTTTTTCCTCTTCTAGCTCCCCTTTTTGCTGTCCTTTCTCTCTCTCTCTCTCTCTAGGGTTTTGAATTTTCTTTGTTCATCATCATTCATCGTCATCATAATCGTAGACCGCTTCTTTTTTTTTTTTTTTTTCCCCTTCCTGTGTAGCACTGTATATTTTCTTGTGGAAAATGACGACCTCGGCGGTGAAGAATAACTTTTTGCCACCTGGGTTGGTGTCCAATTTGCAGGATGTTCTTCGTGGACGGAAGGGGAGTAATGGAAATGAGGAAACGCAATCAGAGTCTTCGACCGAGCCCGGTAACAATAACAATGAATCGGCTGAGACATCTTCGTCTGCTTCCAATTCTGATGCTGTCGCCCAGCTTGATAGCTCCAAGCCGCTGCTACTGGTTACCAATGGTGATGGGATTGAGTCCCCTGGCCTGACATATTTGGTTGAGGCTCTTGTGCGTCAAGGCCGATATAATGTTCACGTCTGCGCGCCTCAATCGTCAGTTTTCTTTTCCTTTGGATTTTTCTTCTTTTTTGTATATTTCTTTTGGTCCCATTAACATTTCTGTTTTTGAAGTTTCTTTTTCTAGCTCATATGGTTTCTGTAATTTCATATGTGATTTTTTTATTTTATGATTGAGTGATTATTAGTTTGTGATTGCCTAACCAGCTTCACATGTTATGCGGCGTGGGGTGTCATAGTCTCCAACCCAAACATTCCCCATGGAAGCTCACCCAAAAAAAAAAAAAAAAAATCCAGGAAATCACACTATTGATTATTGACTTATTGGTGGTTTGATAGGGATCGATCAGTTTCTGGTCATTCTCTAACACTCAGAGAGACTGTTGCTGTGAGTTCAGCCGAAATTGATGGCGCCATAGCTTATGAAGTATCTGGTATGCTCATTTGGCTACAATTTTCTTGGGTTGATTTAGTTTGAACGATATTTTGGCTTCAATTTTGATTTAGAATTCAGTATTGGTTTCAATGTTTAATTTTGTTGGAACTTTTGACTTGCTTTGGATTTTTAGTTGATTCTGAAAACTTGACGGTGAATAATGTTTGTGCACTTTTACCTTGTTATATCCACACTGAACATCTTTTTTCTGCTTTAGGGACCCCTGCTGATTGTGTCTCTCTAGCTTTATCTGGTGCTCTGTTTTCTTGGTCCAAGCCTCTTCTGGTATACTGTTTTAGGCATTCATCAGATTTCTCATCTTTTGTCTGGGATGGCTCTTCTTCTGAAGTTTGTTTTTTAATTTCTATGTCTAGGTAATAAGTGGAATCAATAGAGGTTCAAGTTGTGGCTATCACATGTAAGTTATTTGCCTTGTTCTTTTTCGTGTAGTTATCAGCTAGATCTCATTGGCCTATATGATCCTCTTAGGTTATTAGTGATATGGAGTTTCTGTTCTTTCAACTGGTCGTCAATTTAGCATATTCTCTTCACAGATTAATATGATGATGTGTTTTACTGCATAAATACCCAGGTTTTACTCGGGAGTTGTAGCTGGTGCTCGAGAGGCATTAATGAGTGGTGTGCCATCAATATCAATATCACTAAATTGGTATATGAACAATGCTTTGATCCATTTTTATGTTAATCTTTTTCACTGTCATTGATCGTAGTCTCACTTTGACCTACATCCACTTTAGGAGGAAGGATGAAAGTCAGGATAGTGATTTCAAGGATGCTGTGACTGTATGTTTACCATTTCTAGATGCAGCTATCAGAGATATAGAGAAGGGATTGTTCCCTACAAACTGCTCGCTTAATATAGAAGTTCCAACATCTCCTTTAACAAACAAGGTTTGCTTCTATAATTAGTTTTGGATCTTGACCTCCATAGATTGAATTTGTCACTAGACACATCAAGTTTGATTTCTTTGATGCTTGCCTCTCTATACTTGCTTGCATAAGGATTTCATATCCAGTAGAATGATATAAACTGGCCACACCAAGGGTAATTGCATGGCTTTGCATAAGGTCTTGATGTTTATTTTTGTTTAATAAGACAACTATATGTTTATCATACTAATATAGTGCTTTATAGGGGTTCAAATTGACAAAACAGTCTCTCCGGAAATCTACACTGTGCTGGCAAGCTGTTTCATCCAATAGGCATCCATCCTCTGGACGTTTTATGTCCAATCAGCAAATTCTTGGGATGCAGCTTGCGCAGCTAAGTCGGGATGCTTCTGCTGCGGTGAGTAGGCTTGTAAATTTTATTCTAACTGTCCCATTTGTGGTGACTGAAATGTCATGGCCACTGGGGCATCTAGTCATTGATCTGTACTTTTTTAACTTCACAGGGTGCTGCTCGCCGTTTGGGCACGCAGAAAAAGAATATTGAGGTTATTGAATCAGTTGGTGCTTCAGGGAAGTCTAATTCGAACCAGACAGTGAAATATTTCCGGCTTGAGGTAATAGATTTTGTTGCTTTTAGGTGAAATATTGGAATTCTTGTTAGTTTTAGCTATGTGATATGGTGGAGCCCCCCCCTCCCCAACCAACAAAAAACAAAAAACAAAAAGAGAGAGACAAGAAGACCCTCAAGGTATGTTTGTTGGTCATGAATTGTTTTGTTTATCTTTCATTTGTAGTTGGTACATAAAATGTCAGCCTCCTTGATGTCTGGATATATAATGAACTTATTTAGTTTATTACTGCGTTTATGATGAATTTGCTTTAGCTTGCTGTTTTCTTCTTTTCAAATTTCTGGTATTCTGTCCATGTTATTTTACCTTCTGTAGTCCCTTCATTATCCTATTTACTTACAGATTCTTTACCTTCTGTGTTTATGATGATTGTGTTCATGAGCTTGTTTGATCATTGTGCTGCAGTTTCTTGATAAGGACCAGGGAGAAGAAGACGAAGAACTAGATTTCAAAGCACTTGACAATGGCTTTGTAAGTATCACTTCCCCTTTGCTTTGTGGTAGTAGTATGTGTTTGATAAATTGAAAAACAATTTATTTAATTGGCTTCTATGTGGAACAAAGGAATTGATCAATCCCAGTTTTATATACTGTTTTTCAGTCTTTTCTCTGGTTTCGGATTGACAAATTACAACTTTGAATGCATTTTAGAATGTTTCCTTGAAAAGCTTGTTTTATCGGCATTTACATATTGTGAACTTTGTTTAATTGATGAGGAATCTTGCATTTGGAACAGATAGCAGTCACACCAATATCTGTTTCAATGGACGTAGAGCCAGATACCCGATTAGCTGCTTCAAAATGGATTTCAACAGTAAAAATTGAGCAATGAAGATATTTCCATTGACAGGATGCACATTTTCTGTATATTTGAAGATGATGTCATTTTAGTCATCAGTGCGACCTGCTTTGTGTTTTGAACCGTTACATTTTCATTTTTTTTTTTTTTGCTTGGTATGCCTCTTGTTTTGGAACCAAGTTCCTTAAATTATTTATTTTTCGTGAGGAGCAAATGGCTTCCTGGATTTATTTATATAGTTGGCAAGTTCTAAAATGCCTGTTGTCCTCGTGTTTCTTTATCACTGACAGGGTTGAATTGCTAGGATATCGTTGTTTCTTTTTTCTCTAAGATTTTAGAGTGACGTGGGATGGATTGTTACTTATTTACCATGTAACCAAAGACAATATTATTTATATTAACACATTATAATGTTGTTATTTTGTGTTACTGGATTTGCATGGAGCCTTTTTTCCTCACAACTTCTGAGAATATAAAACAGTAGCATTTGAGCAGCTTGCTTTGGTGGAAACCATATGGAGATTTTCCAGGTTTTCACCACTTGAAATCTCTATGGACACCAGTCGTTCATGAAATAGACACAGTTGAGTAAAGGCATCCCAGGATTTCCTTTGCCCTCTTTTCTGGTCTCCCTTTGAAAGAGAACGCATCGTTGTTCTGCTACTGTGGAGCTCTCTTTCTTGTTACTCACATGAGCTTCTGGGAATTGTCGCTTTGGGACCAGAGGAACTCCTGCTATGCTATTGCTTCACATTTGATCAAGAATTCATGCCATTGCTAAAGTAAGGTGGTCTCCCCTCTAAAGGCTATTTCTTAGCCACCTAAATCAAGAAACTTTACTACTTGACAACCAAATCCTCCAAAAAATAAATTGAGAAATGCTCAGAATTTTTAATAAGGTAACAGCTCTTATCATATGATTTATTTGGATTTGATTCACATACTTATTGTTCTAATATATATTTGTAAATCTTCATCTATAATTAGTTTGATGTTTGTGTGTTACACGCAGATATGCAAAATAAAGTAGCAGAAAAAAGTTAATTCAAGAGAACTGTATTTGGGAAGAAATTTTCTCTAATTTAAATCAAAATTTTAATTTAAAATAATTACAATTATATATTTACTGCACATCGTATTTTTTCTTCCTCATTAATGATTGGGTTCAACATTTATCCTTATTTAATACTTCTCCGTCTCTATTTATTTGTCATAAATAAAAAATTTTAGTGTTTTTTTTTGTTTATCACATTGAAAAAATTTAGATGTCATTAATGTTAATTTTATTACTATACTTTTGTATTAAATAGTTTTGAAAAATGAAAGTGTAATAACTTTAGAAATAGAGTTGAACAAATAAAACAAGAAAATAATTATGGAGAACATTAAATTTAAGGGTATTTTTGAAATATATTAATAAAATTGTATAAATTTAAGAAACTAACTAATTTTTCTTAAAGTAGTTAACTGTGACAGATAAATAGAGATGTGAGAGTAATATTTTTATTAAATTTTAACAAATTCATTTTAATCCAATCATTATTTAAGTACAATCTTAAATACAACGCAAAACGAAGTAACAGAAGAAAGTTAATTCAAAAGAATTAAAGTTTTATTTATTTGATTTTAATTTGTCACGTATCATAATTTAACATGATACATTAATTTATTACGTGTTATGAGTTGAATCTAGTCTCGGTGTATTGTAAGAGACTTCTACTTAGTACTACAAGAGGTTGCACATCTTTGTACATATATAATGAGTGATTTACTTTTTTATACTATAGATATTGTGGTTATTCTGTATAATTAAAGAAATATTTATTTATATTTTATTATTGGTGTAAAGACAAGATTGTGGTTATTAAGAAGTTAAGATTACTAATAAACGCACAAAATTATCAAATATTTAATGCAAAATAAAATTAATTATCAATATGTTTTAGGTACAATTATCAAATTTTAACCCATCTTCGAAGTTGGTTTAGGCAGAGTTAGGCAGTACCTACAGCTTTGTTGGTAGTACCACTTGTTCTCGTTACTCAAAAGTTGGAACTGTGTCCCGCTGAACATCCAAGCTAGGGTTTTAGTAAACCGTCAAATTCACCACCGCCTATTACAAGAAAGAGAGAAATGATGTCGTCGTCGTCGTCGGCCAGAGCGCGGATTCGTACCGGAATTTCTTTGGCGACCCGTTTGGTGAAGCCGTCCAGTGGGAGCTCCTGCCAGCAGATTGCATCTCCGAGCTTGGACATCGCGCCGAAGCTTTTTCCCTGTCTACACTCCCATTGGCAAGCCAATCTTCATTTGCCTCAAAACGATTCTCAATCATTGAAGAGGCTCTCATCTGAACCCTTTTTGTATCCATGTGGTCTGCCTTCTCTTCCGTTCTTCTTCCCTGACGGTAATCCCCTCCTCCTCCACAGGGGCGTATGTCTACAGAAGCTAGAAATGCGATTATGCTTTGTGTGGAAGTTCGAATTTTTAAGCTGGTTTTTAGAAATTGAACACTCCGGATGAATTTTGTTTGGATTTTACGTTAGATTCTATAGTTTGGGCATCACTCCTGTCTTTCTGAAAGTGCTGCCGTGATTGTTGTTCTTCTTTATATTGTTAATATTTGAATTCTAATCCTACTCTAAGCATGAAAGGATTTGTAATCAATTTCTGTTCTTTTCTCTGCTGGGATGACAATGGTGAATGTCAGGTTGCAAACTTTGGTAGCAGAAAATTCTAACATTATTGAGCGTATGAGTTAATAGCATACCAGGCAGGCAATATTTCCAAGATCAATTTGGAGAGTTTATCCTAAATTTTCTCATACTATGGTACCACCATTCAGGTGAACCTAGTTAGAACTAATTTGGTTGGATGGCCATTCATATATTTGGTATTCTGATGAAACTTGAGATGCATATGCTGATGCTAGGAAAAATGATCAATTATGGAAATATATGATCACACAAAAGTTCAATGTTTCAGTTATGGAGGTTACCAAATGTGGACTTGGCTGTTCCTTGTTAGTTCCATCAATCATGGAATTTATTTAAAAGCAATACAAAGTGAATAGCGTTTACATTATGATTTTGCTATGTTGATATCCAATTCTGATTTATTGGATTAGTGTCAGGTGTTTTTGGTTCCCCATTATGCTATGCCAGTTAATTGATCTAATATGAAAGTGCACAATGGATCTCTTGCTTTAGATATTCTTATTATTTTGTTTGCATATTTTTTCTTGATCTCTTTCTCCCTCTTTCTTGCTGTGTTTCTTTTCTCATTCTGTAGGAAATGATTCTACATCAAGTGAGCCAATGCTATTATTCCCCAAACGAACCTATCAACCAAGCAACATCAGGCGTAAAAGGACACATGGATTTTTAGTTCGGTATATCTATTTATCTCTCTTTCTCTCTCTCTCTAGGAACATGCACAAAGATGCACATGGTGCATGTGCTGTTATTTTTGGAGTTTGCCTCTCTGTTTGCTGTCTCTGCTTGTGGAAAATTCTTAAAATCTTTATGCTGTCAAGAATGTTTCTTTAAAATTTCTGTAATTGCCTCGTTTATGTATATGATGGGATCATTAATCTACTTTAGGGGAAGGGCAGGGCTCTGTAGTCTCTAGAATGTCCTGTCTCAAGTTTTCTGTTTCCCATTGTGTCTGAAACTACATTGCAACTTCCTCTGACATGATCTTGTAATGTTACCATCCCACTCCTTAAACATGAAAGAGAGGGCAAAACCAAGAGGCTTGAAGCAAAATACATAAGAAACTAATGCTCATATTGACTGTTGACTAATGCAATTTTATTGTATGACCAGCAAAGCAACAAAGGGTGGGCGGAGAGTCATCGCCCGACGAATTGCAAAGGGTCGGTCAAGGATCACACCTTAGGAACATTTTCATCTTTGCAACCTTTAGATTAGCTCTGCTTCTGGTCTGCAGGTTGTGTTACTGTATTGTAAGGCCAAACAAATAGAAAGGTTGCTTTGTTATGTTTAGTCTCAACTCTCTTAATTCGTTTATAATTTTTGCACTGAAGTTGCATATAATACTTCACATGTTCTTTAATCTCTGGAGAAAAATTAATTTAAGTTGCTTGCTTCTGCTTTGCAAGAAGCACCAACTGATCTGCAGAGTTTTAACGTATCGGTTCAATATGATGGTGAGTTAAAGGAATATTAAATTGATCCAATGTAAACTCTATCAAATAAGTGTGGGTGACTTTTGGAAATAAAAAATGGCAACAAAATGTGGTTCCCGTCCAGAGTCCAGACCCTCTGTTTTTCATTTTGCGAGTTATTTTGTGGTTGGGTAGCATATGGGATAACGGAGTTACAAATATGTGAAGCTTCCAGTCATTTTCTAAAACACAATTACGGTTCTGTTTGAGGTTGGCATCTTAGGTATACACTTGGTAAATAATTTACTGGGAGGGATGCCATTGCATGGTATCTTTGTTTGGCATCTTTGATATGTGAATGGTGATAGTGATAGCAAAGATACAGCTGCCACTTGATGAAAATTGCCCCCAGATGGGAAAACATGATTTCGCCCCGTGTAAATGCAGTTTAGCAGGTGCTCTTGTGTGGTCAGTGTTTTGCTCTAGAGAGAGAGTGACAAGGTTTAGAAGTTCAGCTGGAACGTGGAAGGAGATGATTACAATGGTACTTGAAATCTCGCTATCTATTTTCTTGAAGAGAAATGCCAAGTTCATATATCAAAGTAGATTGATTAAGCTCTCTCTTGGGAAGGTCGGATTCAAATTAGCCAGCAATGACAGTGACTTATGACTTAAGGGTAGTTCAAAATTTTCTTGATACAAGTTGAATACATGGATAAAGTGCAGTTACACAGCATCTTGATTCCTTAGATCCCATTCAAAATGAGAGCTTGTCTTGGTACATTTCATGAACTGGAATGAAAACTTTCCTTTGTTTGGCTTGTCTTGGTACGTTTGCTAACTATAGTTATAATTAGACTAAAGCTTTGTTTTTGCTAATCAATTAGGCCTATCTGTGAATCTAGTCTTCTCTGATTCTTGTCCAGTTGAAACAAAACTCGAATAGAAAAAAAATACATCCGCAACCGCTTTTGGTGTTTTATGTGAATTTGCTTGTGATGTTGGTGGTCCAGAGAGGGCGTTTGGTTGATTCCAGCTTGATCCTTATGAACACTGGTCAACGGTTGAATTGGTGTATTTGATGCTTATCAAGGTACGAATGGCTCTCAGCATTCTGAAAAATTTTGAAATCCGTCCGGCCATCATAGATCCAACTGAAAAGGTTGGAATCAATCTGTAACTGCACGGTGCGTATCCACCTGGTCAACTTCTTCTGAATCATCTCTCTCACGGATGCTTGTGAGTCATGAACAACCCCCCCCCCTTCTTCTTCCCCGGGGCCCTCTTTCTCCCATCCTCCAACACAACAAGGACGGCTTCGTATTTTGTTGGAGTGTCTCCTTTCCGTGGAAAATAATGGAAAGGGGGTGTTTTTACTACGGAATGATTTTGGGGTTTAATGCTGTGGTTTTTCCCCCAATTGATCAAGAAAAAGAGAGTAATTCTAGGCATCTATTTTCCGTTCGTGATTTGGGTTTTTCCGCATCATATTTTCATGTTACATACCTTTTTTTTTTAACGCTAAGTTTGATTGGAGTGAAAATGAGAAGAAAAAGAATAGAATAATTTATTTCTCTTATTTGATTAGAAGAAAAGTAAGATGATACAAGTTTAATAAATGAACAATAAACATAATTTTTAATTTAAATTTTAATAAATAATTTCTTCCATTTAAATGATACGTACTTTTATTCATTGATAATTTTTATTATTAATCTTTAATTAATGACCATAAGATAGTGAGCGATAACTTACCTAAATCTATTATTGTTAAAATATATCTAACAATTTGTTACTCCTACTAGATAAATAGATCCAGGTCCATATTAACATTTCTTGTATTATATTAAGAGTGCGTTGGACTCCTACTATTCAATTTGAAATGTGACTGGACTTTCTGAGGCTGTCGGGAGGCTCTACGGCCTTGTTAGACCAAGTCCGAGCAGACCTCGTCCCTCTGCACAATTGGGTTGTGAGAGCTTTACGATTTCCCTGCAATGCATCATCACAGCACTAAAATTTTATTTCCAAATTTAGAATTTCAATATTTGGGTTGAGTTCACTAGGATTCACATGTATTTTCTTTTCAAAGTCCACAAGTACCACTTTTACTATGTTATCTGATTGTTCTTGGGACCGAAGTTTTCCCCTGCCAAAGTTATTTGTCTGGCCAACTTTTACATGGCTTTTTTAACCTAAAGGTCCGACAGCCCCCCCTCCCCTCCCACCCCAAGTCCAGAGTCCTGACTCAGTCAAATAAGAAAATCTATACAAGATAAAATCCGTAGATAAATAAATAAAGCATCTTCTCCAAAACAAAAATGGTGATACTAAATATATATTAAGAAAATTCTGAAATCTATAACGAATGACTAAATTAGCATTGTTATTTTTTTTTGAAAAACATGTAAAACAATTAATATCAAGGTTTAGTGGTATATTATGACAAGGGTAGAATTGAAAAGGACACCATAAATGTCTTTTTGAATCTCTAATATCACATGTAATTTGATGGAAAAAAACGCTTCAAATATGACAAGTAAATTGAATCGGGAAAAGTAATTGCAATCTGTTGGAAAGTTTTACTGAATGACAATCCAGAAACTATACATTTCTTAATGAAGGAGGGAGAAAATGAGGCAATATTTCCATTTATAAACGAGACAGAATAGTTTGTGTTTCTTCAAACTTAGCACTGATTCACGTTAATTGGCTGATAAAATCCATTTATAATGAATCCCTTGAGAGCAAATGTGATTAATTCAAACTTGCAATCGGAAATTAAAATATAGCCAAGAAGATAAGATTCAAAATTTATTTGCTAATTTTTTCACAGCAGCAACATATGAAAAAAAATGAATTTATAATTTTACTAATTGGAAATAGTTGTAATTAGCTTAAATGACATAAAGGCAAAAACCAACGTACATATATAATTAAACTTCAAGAACTAATATCTGGGAAATTAACAATTTCACATTTATGTAGACCTTGCATCGGCAGCATTTAGATTCTCCAAAGAAGCTGCTACGGCCTTTGTGGGCTAGAGATTTGGGGAGGAATGCATCTATGTATATGTATCCCATGGTTCCATGAATGCTGTCTGTCTCTCTAGGGAGCCCAGCTTAGATTAAGATGGCTAGGGTTCAGAAGCAATTGGCTGCATGACAGTGGAGACAATGCTGATGATGGCGATGAAGAAGAGGAAGATGAAGATGATGATGGTAAGGATGAAATGATTGATTCAAAATTGTGCTCCGTTTGATTGCAAGGCACGATCTGATTGCTCGAATAGGGTGCAGATGGGAGGAAGGACAGACTAGCAGTTGGGTCAACTTCTTGGCTAGCGGATGCGGATGGCAGGCAACATTCATTTCCCTTCGTGATTTGACAAAATTTTGGCATTACAGGAGGCATCAGGGCACCATCATAGGGTTGTACTACCAGCTTTGATTCTATCAGTTCATCAGCAGCATAACATGGAACACAAGAATCGATGCCGTTCATAATGCAGTTCTGTTGTTTAAGAACTAGCTGATCATGATCCAGGTGCTGAGGTTGATATCCCACCGGCCAGGGGGTTTCATAACAAGCCGAGTCTATCAAGGACGGAAACGAAGGGGCCACTGGAGCTAAATTTGCAGTGTAGTTCAAGTCATCGACTTTGATTTCATTTTGATCCAACCCTGGCATTGTTGTAGGTGTGATGGGCATGTATAACTGATCAAATTGAGCACCTTGAATCAAATTAGGGTTAGCATTAATCGAGTAGTAAGCATCAAAAGAGGCAAAGGGGTTGGGAAGATTTGGAAAGGTGGCTAGATCAGAAAGGCCATGAGAGACGAGCTTCTTCTTGATGCTTGAATTCCAAAAATTCTTCACTTCATTGTCTGTTCTTCCAGGTAGGTGTTTGGCTATCTGAGCCCACCTGCAGTGAAGAAAATGTCTTTTTGCATGAATATGTGCATGATCATTAATTTTGATCAAATCACTGTAGACTATTATCAATAATGATAATGGCCGTAAGACAATTATTAGCAGAGCTCATGAGTCATCAGCAACCTGTTGCCTAGAATTCTATGAAGCTCAATGATAAGAGCTGCTTCTTGGGCAGTGAAGCTCCCTCGTTTCAGGTCTGGTCTCAGGTAATTTATCCATCTCAGCCTGCAGCTTTTGCCACATCTCTGCAGCCCTGCACCACGGAACAGATCCACAAGGTTATAAACTCGGAATCCAAACTCTCGCATGGGTTGATAACAGGAATTTCTCAAGTCCCACATGTACTGAAACAAAAATTCAATCTTCTGACAAAATACAAATACATGGAAATTTGCATGAACAATCACCAAGAAAATCGAATTTAATTAGGGAATGTGGAGGGTCTGGGAAAAGGGGTTAGCTTACCTGCACGTCTTGGAACCGAGCTCCAACATCCATGGCCGTATGTTGTGATGTAGCTTACGAGCTTTTCATCTTCCTCGGGTGACCAAAGTCCTCGCTTCACCTTTTGTTTGTTGCAGCAAGAATGGTGTCCCATATCTCTCCTTTCTCTCTCTCAAGATCACTCCAAATGCAGGAGTGCAGTCGAGTGCAGTGAATCAGAAGAACATATATGACAAAGAAACAAAGGAAACAGAGATAAAGAGGCCCAGATAGAATTCAGAAAAATACGTAGGGTCTCTGGAACAGATGATATCAAGCGAGAGTACACCGAGTTGATGAATTTAATGCGGGAGATTGAGAGCAGCAACCTATGAGGGCCCTAACTCTAAGATTTCGGTAAAAGCTGCAACAGCCCTCTGGAGGGACTGGCTGTCTTATAATAGATCTTTGGCATCTTTAGGGGGGCTTCCGTTCTATCGTGAACCCATCAACCCCTGTATGGACCGAACAGCACACGAGTCCTCCATGCAGACTCCGTAGGCCCCACTCTTTCTGCATGTCCCACCTCGGACTTATCGTCCCACACATCCTTTGGCAGCTGCCTGCGATCTATGGACGTCCTCCATGGCTCTTCCTCTTGTATTCACGGTTGGGATTGCCTTGGACTGGAGTATGATGAAAGCCAACCCATCGTACCGGTCTCAATTTGTCTTACAAAAAATTCGGTGCCCGTTTAGATGATATTTTAAGTGCTTAAATTATATGCATTGAAATATATTATGTATAATTTTATTTGTATATTATATAAATTTTTAAAGCGTTAATCGAGTACATACAAAAATTTCTAAAAAAAATATGTTAATCATCTTTAAATTTTTACGAATTTTAATTTTTAACTCTTGAACTTAAAACATGTGATTTTAATTCTTAAACATTTGAAACGCTTAAAAAATAATTCTTTCTTTAATTAAAACTGTTACAAAAGTTCATCATATAACTCATACATAATTTATTTTATAAGTATTTTTATCCATCCATAACCCTCACGATATGGCACTAAAATTCTTTTTTTAATTTTTACAAAATAACTTCTATATATGACCAAAAAAAAAAATTATTGTAACTTGAGCGCCTTTCACTTTTCCTTTCATTTTTTTTAAAGAATTCACTTCCCCTTTTAATTAGATCTATTCTTTATTTCTGTAAAGATGTCAAGAAATTACTATCTATCGAAAACAGAATTTGAATTTCTTTACTATCAATCGAGAACTAAATCTGATTTATTTCTTTTTTTTCTCCTCATCTTTATGTTTGACTTTTGTATATGAAATGATGAAATTTATAATTTTTATTGTATGATTGGATTAAAAGATCACAATTTTATATATGAAAGTCATGGGAAAATTCTGTGAGAAATAACTAATTTTTTATATTAACTAAAGTGGACCAAATAGACTTATAAAATAAAAAAAAAATTTATAGAGGTTAAATTTTTCTCAAATTAAAACTTAATTATCAAACAGCTGCATAATTTAATCGAACAAAAATTGACAACTTGAAACCCAATCGACAACATGATTTTTGTGGATCCCCTTGATTTGGAGAGCAGTGAAAGACTAATGCAACCATGCATTCACACATATTGTAGAAAACAAGTTTCCTTTTTCCCCCCTTTTTCTTTCTAGAATATTAATATCGCAATAAAATATTAATGTGTGTATTATTATACATTGTACTTTATCAAAGGACATGTTATATAACCAATAATGTCTACTTATCATTCTCATGGTGAGATATGCAATTGCTACACAAACATTTCATAAAAGAAGTTGTAAAGTCCATCCCCTCTTAATGAACACTCTCACCTAATTAAAGACCTAATTAATACCTGTCTATGGCTTCAAAAATGGAGTACCATATGAGTGAGATATTGAGGGGTTCAAAGAAACTTAATATTAATCTTAGCTATATATGGGCAGGAAACCATCCCACATCATTACACAAAGCTTTGAGGAGTACCAAAAGAGGGTATGTTAAATTAATCAGGAGGTGCATGTTTTTCTTTTGTTTTGGGGAGGGGAACTCAAATATGTCTTCCTAAATGGAGGTCTCTTTCTTTAGCACATAATGATTGTTTTGCTAGAAGCCTTTTGATTTTGCTCTTGTTATAAAATCAATGCTGAACGCGTTTTTTGCAGTGTCCTATTTGTAATCAATTGCATAAGAGCCCTATGCCATTTAATTATCTAACTAAGCCTTGTTTAGAGGATAGTGTCTTTTCTTTCTTGTAATTATTATTATTTTTTAATATGGTTGACTTGATATGTATGATTCCTTAGAAGAAAATGATGAAGAATGTTGTGGCAAAGAATAATAAGGCAAAAGAAATTAATCTCTTGGTTTTATAAATTATGAGTAAGGTACTCCACCTATTAAACTATTATATATCTAAATTGTAATTTATCTTGATTGATTGCTGACAAATTTTTAATTCCATTTTACTAAAAATAACCTTTATACCATTTAGTACTACTCTGGAATGAAGATTTAAGATTTCTAAATTTGTATAATCAATGGATCTTCAATAAATGACTCCCAATGGTCAACAAAAGGGTTTAAAACTAGAACCCCTATTCTTTTTCCATTTGTATTCTCTACATAGACAAGCTTTGAACTAGGCTCTAAAGAATAAGATTAAGATTTACTTAAAATCCACCCAAATAAATGAAACTATTACTATAAATTTTTATTCCTTACTCAAAATTATACCCCAAAAAAAATGAAGATCACTTGCTACCTTTCTTTCATTAATTTATGTAATTCAATTGGCATCAAAAGGACAACTTCACTTGAAGCTTATGATGTTTAATAAAGGTATGACTTTGGCACCTTAATTAATGAAGAACATTGTACTAAGGACCCCAAAGAAAGAATTTCTAAACCCATGTTAAAATTGGTCTTCTTTTTTTCACAAGAAAATGCATCGGTCCCCACTTTCTTTGTAAAGTAGTTTTCTTCCTCAAATTAATATAAGAGAATATCAACCACAAGTTATTTGCTTCTATTTTAATCAAGTCTTTTAAGAATTCATGTCATAAATATAGACAAATATATTTGATAGTGTTCGAATGTAAAATCTTCATTCTAAAGAAAGAGAATGTAGAATTATTAAAATAGTCGTGAGAGAGTCTTACGATTAAATTAAATTTTTTTTAGAATGAGTCTCTTTTGAATCTAGGATGAATGATCATTAAATGAGAGAATTGAGGAAAAATTTAATTTATTTAGCTTCACCTTCATGCAAAACTTGTCAAAGCTAAAATTAGAACTTCAATTGAGAAGAAATGTAATCTTGTTTCTATATATTAGAAGATGGGATGTGAATTGAATCTAATATTTATTACTTATAGTAAATAGTACTTTTAATTGACCCATCACTCAACCAAAGCTATCAATTAAAACGAGTTCTAAATAGTTCTTGAAGAAAAATATTCTAAAGCTCAAATGGCTGCTAGAAAACAATCTAAAGGGTGGAAAATGAGAAGAATTGTCACTTGTCGGATACCAGAAAGGTGAAGGATGTGATGTCAAAGGAAAAAGGTTATAATTAAGTATTAATTTGTCAAATAGCATGTTTTCTTAATCAAATAAAATATAACTTAAGTGTGAAAAGCTCCTTTTCTTAGACAAAAGAAAAGAACAAAAATAGCTTCTGCGTATTCCTAGTTATTATCAAAATAATAGACTCCATAATCTATGTAGTCGAACCCAAAACCTATCATATAAATTCGAAAAGGAAATCGAGATTAAAAATTTTAAATGAAAGAAGGGAAGTACATAACTTTTGCCACCAAAAAAAAAAAAAAAAAAAAAGCGGCATCGGTGCCATGGGAGGGTGAGGAATTTCTGAAACTTAAGGGTTAATCTTATTTCGTTAAGCCTTTTTCACTTGTAAAAGAAGAAAATTTCTTCCATCATCTCAAATCAAACAATACGAGGGTTGAAAAAGAGAAGGAAAATTATGCCTTCACCTTTTCATGTTCATATGGAGAAAAACTATACCTAGGACTATGTAAAACCTAGTTTGCATTGGTTTCTTCGTTTGTACTTCATTATATGGTGCGATACTTCAAATTCTTGTGCTAAGAACACTTGAATTAGAAAATGGATTTTCTTGTCCCCTTTTTAGTGTTTCCTTTGTGATGTAAGTAAGACAGATAAGGACGAGTAGGACAGAAAATGCTTTAAATCTTGAAACAAAAATTGATGTTGTTGTAATAGAAAACATCAAATCAGCTACGTGAGAAAAATGATTTTGATTCTCAAGAATAACATGTCCCTAACTTTAACAGGTGATTGCTTGATTCGAATGCTCTGTATGTATGTAGTGGTGAATAATGGACTTTGCATTGTCAAATCGGAAAGGCAATTTCATTGAAGTATGAAAATTACGTCCTACCTCTTTTAAAGAATCCCTCGGCCGGGCACATAGTGCAATGACAAAGAGCAAATCTGCATATGGTGGTGTCCAATGAGGGTACGAGATAGATTTTTAACTTTGCATTTTATATTTTATGATTTACATCCGTAATGAGATGTTACTTAAAGAATCCTCTACTTTCTCTGTCCCTAGTTAAATTAAAAACTTAGTGTTTCTTTCTCATAAGGGGATACTCATTGTCATTGAACCAATGCTGTGGTGATTCATGTGCTATAAGCAAGACAGCACTTGGTCATCTCTTTAATAGTATCTTCTGAACAAGGAGCTCATTATTTAGCAAGTAACCAAGCTGAAACTTGAACGATCTTTCCAGTTTGCTGGGCTGACTTGGTCGAAGAGGACTAGACGAAACCGAATCGGACGGCAATGATAGCACGTATATTGACGCTTTCATCAGAGAGTAATATGTATTTTACCTTAAGTGTCAAATGCGGTATCATGTGAGACCATATTTAGTAGGGAGGTTCTTGAAAAAGCGATGAAAATTTGCAAACATTCCATGAAAGGAAGGGAAACTTATACAACGAACCAAGTAAAAGCATTTTACCAAGTAGTAACTTCTTTATTGAAGCAAGCATTGTCTTTCGTGAACTTAGTACATAATGAAATCACTCTCTGGAAAGTGGAAACACATTTTGACGTTGGCTCTTCCTTGTTTTTATTTAGCATTTGGCCTTTCTGCATGCAACTACATCATGAGCCAAAGTGCAAAGTCATTCAAGGTTTTGGCTTTGCTCAATCTTATTGCAAAAGCCACCCCCAACACCCCCCCCCAACCCGTTAGTTGAAGCCAAACCTGCAGGGTCTGAAAATAGAGGAAACACAGATTTGTATAATGTCAAGAAATATGCTGGTTTTTCTTTCTTAGATAATCAGGCAAATGCTTCGAGTGATCCAAGTGCTCTCACAGTTAGCATAGTAGAGGAAAGAAAATGGATGGCTTGATCTGTGTTTGTGATTGGGGTTTGAGTTAACTATTTTCGAATAATTCCCTCCCACATATATATGCCCTATGAATGACGTGTGAACTTTCGGACTTACCTGGTAAAACTAAAAATAAAGCAACGATGTCTTGAGTTTTAAAAAGCGAATCAATCATCAAAAGCTAATCTTGAAAATATTGATTGCTTCAGAGAGAAAAAATATGAGTTTATAATGCTTGTGATGAAAGAAAAAGGACGAATCAAGATTCTTATTTAATGTAGCACATGCAACAATTAATTGCTCTGGCATTCTTTGCTCTTTTTGTTGAACCATCATGGGACACTAACCATGGATGATTTTTGTTTTTTCCTCTAGTATGGAGGATTTCAACCAAAGTACAGGGAAGAATAGCTACAAATTTCTGTCTTCTCTTGAGAGATGATAGGCTTTGGTATGAGTCCCTTTCACACAATGCTAAAAGTTCTCTCCATCAAGTTTCGAATTGGGCATGTAGAATGAATTACTTTTAATCATGTATCGGCAAAAAGCAAATAGAGTGAATTATTCACTAACTCATGACCCCTTGTAAGATCAAAATCAACTCTACATAATTTGGAAAAATCTGCATAAAAAAAAACAAGAGAAGATTCGGTTCATGTACCAATCTCTTCCAAGCACTAGGGATTTCTCTTTGTTTTCCCATTTGCCTCTCATGGGAGCTCAAAGCTTAAGCTTGATCAAGGTACTGCATTGTTTTTGAAGGAAAAGAGCATGTTTTTAGAAGCTAAGCTTTAGGGTTCTCCATTTGAACCACTGAGTAATAATTCGAAACAAGAAATGGAAACTCTGCATATGCAGTCCCTAACAATGGAAAAGAACTAGCTATTATCATGCAAGACAGTTTGACCTCATGGCCTCTGGAGTAAATGGGAAAGATATTAGGAAAAGGAAATGGGAAATTTTTCTTCAAAAGATAGTGAAACAAACAGAAAAACTGTTCTGAGAGAAGGGTGTGCAAGAAATGGCCATCTTAAAAGACCCCCACTGCTCCCCCACGTTGTATTCCTTCTCTTCATGGCAATCCAATGAGAGAAAGTCTGCGTATGAATTCAAATTCAATAAAGTTATTCCCAAATTCATTTAATTCATTCACATTAGGGTCCCATCAGAATGATGCTCAAAATATTTCTGGCCGTTTGTTTTAGGGGCATCCCGATTTCAATGTCTTGAGAAGCTCATCTTCCCAGCCAGATATGAGCAACCATCATCAGCCTTTGCATTTGGCCACGTGTTACCTGCAGTCGATAGACAATCAGTTCAAGTCAAACGTTAACGAATTCCAGATACTCCCCTGAACCGCTCGCAATGTTCTTGATTTTGAAACTGACCTCCGAACCATATCCTCTTGTGAGGTCTATTAATTTCGAACAAAATTCCCCATCTCTTTTCCCTCTACCTTCTCTACTTCTTGAATACCTCTGAAATGTCAAAGGCTTCAAACAATCTCCATTCTCCATATTGGAATAACACTCCCTTGCAAGCAGATTTGCTGAGCGACCCTATCTAGATAAATTCGAGATGTGCCTCAACTGGTTGGTTTCAAACCGATCTCGACTGCGAGAACAAGTGGGGATTCAACCCTATGACCGTCTACAATGCAAGTACGAAAGGGCCGCAACTAATTGAGTTGTACCTTGGGAGCTGTCACAAGCAGATCTATGACGGTTCGCTTGCGTAGGCAAGACTTTGTCCACGCCCAATCCAAGTAATGGACGCACCACCCGAACGCTCGTGTGTCTTCGGATGTGTTTAGGAAACCAAAGGAATTGAACATTCCTAAGCGTATTTAGCCACTTCTTACGGTTAGGCCGAGTATACTTAGGAACGTCCGAGACCTTGTCAATGATGTCCTAGACATGTTTAAGGACACCCGAGCTTCACTAGCCGAAGGCCCAAGACAGAGGGTGGAAGACGACACGGAACGACCTAAGACCGAGCCAGCTCGTCATGCCCGATGCCAACGCCCAATGCCTAGCCGAGGTGCCCGAGACCAACCAAAGGTGCCAAAGCCATGCGCCAACCCAGTGTGTTGTGTGCCCGAACCGAGCCCAGCGTCGTACCTGTTCTATGCACCCAGCGACCAGCCAGTGTCGTGCAGTGACGAGCCGGCGATCAGAACTGTCGGCCCCTCCGTTTTCTTGTGTAAATATGTAAATAGGCTTTTGTAATATTTTTGTAAATTTTCTAAGGCCTTAAAGGCCATACATGTAAATTTTCATAGTTAGATTCCTTATAGTTAGGTCTAGAGAAAATCAGTAAACTTTTCCTACCTCCTCGGAAAAACGGTGTCTACTGCTGGAATTTGGGAAAAGTTTACCACGTCTATTATAGGGGGAAAAGAAAAACGAGATTGGGTAGAAGCAAACAAAGTCAGTTATAAACATTGGTGTTCCCCTCACCAATACTTGTTGTAAATACTTTGTACTCACTTTCAATGAAATGAAATGACTACTTTCATACAATCGGGTGCCAGTTAACTTCTGTTTTATTACCATTTTCTGTCGTTTTCATATCATTCATTGCCATTTTCAATCGTTTTCATTATGATCCACTGCAAAACCACTCAAACTCACTTTTAAGTGTTCGAACGAGTTTAAAAGAGGCCAATGTAACTTTAGTTCAGGCCTAGCCAAGTCACAGACATCACGGTTAGTCGATTGTGAGAAAAACGACCCGTGACAATTGGTTTCAAAATTTGTAGTTGTGCTATTACATTGAGTGGGAGACAATATCAGAGATCGATGAACGTGCTAGCACCACTATCAAGAGTTGGTGACAGTGCCGTGTAAACTTTTTTTCAAGCCACTGGGAGTTGGTTTTGGAAGATTGGTTGTTGGCTATTGAGACTCGAGAAGTCCATTTTTGAGCAAATGGTGAGTGATTTTTGTGTACGAGCCAGAGGAGCGCTCTGTGGGCAATCGAATCAGATTGTGACCGTGTTGGACAGACTATAGCGGACAAGACAGGTATGAATGAGCCTATGACTAAGACTGGACCCAGCGACCCTGCAATGACGACGTTAGACCATTGTCGGGCGAAGGCACAACAAGGAACTTATTGAAGGTGCTGGAGGCCGTTGTGAACAAAATGAGTGTCATCTGTCTAGGAGAGTCCAAGATGGACACTAGATCGCTGGTGAAGCATGCAGTCTTCATGGAGTCGTACATCATGCATCTTAGTGGCCAGACTGAGGATACGGATATCGCACTAAGAAAGGCGATTCCTATGATGTAATCTCATGAAGTCAGGCACGACCAGTAGGATGTTGCGTTACAGAAGGTATGCACATTGGTTGCAACCAATGCCCGTGCCGTGAAAGGGGTACGAAGTATATTGGAAGAGCTCCATGTAGATTTGAGAATGTTCAAATTAGCCGTAGGACAGGTCATTATTGAGGGACAAGTGTCGATGGAACCATGCGAGCTCCGAAGCAGAAGGTTAGAGAGCCGAAAAACTTCATGGGAGCAAGAGATGCCAAAGAGGTGAAGAACTTCTTCTTCGACCTTGGCCAATACTTCAAAGCAGTTGGGATAACCGAGGAGCACCTGAAGGTAGACACCGCTGCCACCTACTTGGAAAACGATCTAAGCTATGGTGGAGGGTGCAGGTTACTGAGATGGAAGCGGGACGACTAATCATCGGGATTTGGGAAGAAATGAAGGCTGCCATAAAGAAGCAGTTCTTCCCCCTGAATGCGAAGTATGTTGCAAGACGAAAGCTCAGAGAGATGCGACATACGGGAACGGTGCAGGAATATGTGAACTTCTTCATCACATGCCTCCTCCAGATCGAGAACATGTCCGAGATGGAGAAGCTATTCAATTTCATAAAGGAATTAAAACCGTGGGCCAGACAAAAATTGAACAAACAACGTGTGCAAGATTTAACACATGCCATTGTAGTTGCGAAAAGCTTGGGGAACTTCCAAGCAGACCCTGTGAGGGAAAGGAAGGAGAACCCTAGAAGAGCGAGTATGGGGCAAGAATCCGACTGAACCCAATGAGCGAACGGTAGAAACGGAAGGCCTTACAAGCAAAATTTTCAATCAGGGCAAAACTCAAGTGGAGGAGACAGGCCGTCTATCCCAATAGAGGGATGAAATAGGAACCGAAAAGAGGATAATGGGCAGCAGAAAAGGGCATATTGGTGCTTCTTGTGCAATGGACCACACCTCGTTCGGAATTACCCCAAGAGGGATATTAAGAAATAGCTAATGAATGCACTGACCGAACTTAGCACACTGACAACGTTGGTGAAATTTATGGGAGTTGACACCCAGGAGGTAGGCCTTAGTGGAATTGAAAGCACTGGAGAGGACAATTACATAAGGGTATTCACTGAAGAGGACAGCTATATTGAGGCGTTTACTTATGGATGTGACACCCTAATTGGGGATGTCCCAAAGACGAAGGTGAAAGGCAAGGCTCAATGAGAGGCCTAAACCCTTGCAACGATAAGGACAGTCCTGGAAGGAAAGGCCGAGTATCGAAGGGACTTTTGTTCATGGATATCCAGGTGAACGGTAGGCCCTTGAGAGCAATGGTCGATACAGGAGCATCCCACAATTATTTGGCCAGTTTAGAAGTTGGGCGGTTAGATTTGGTACTAGAGAAAGGTACAAACTCAGTGAAGGCTATGAATTCAATAACCAAACCGATTGTGGGTCTTGCTCGCAGAGTGAGAATCAAGTTGGGTCCAGTTAAGGGCAGAACTACGTTCACCGTGGTAAAGATGGATGACTTTAGGCTCATCTTGGGCATGGAGTTTTTGAAGGACCTCAACGTTGCTGTGATTCTATACACGAATTCATTGGTGATGATGGAAAAAATCCTATGTGTCATTCCTGCCGGGAACTCTGATGGAAAATCCAACAGAGGATACAAACTATCGACCATGTACATGTTGGAGGAAGAATGTGGGAATGGCATGTATCGAGCTTCAACGAGGAAAGGTAAGTCCAAGGCCATGGACTTTGCTGCCAAACCTAGTCACCCTAAGGGACGCTGGTCTCCAAGGTGGCAAGGCCAACAATGTTGGGTGAAACACCCCAACAGTATGGAAAACCCCAAAAGCTTCAAGAAAAAGATAGCGCAGATGACATCGCCAAATCAAATGGGGGAGGATGTCACAGGCCGACTTGTGACAGTTCACTTGCGTGAGCAAGACCTTGCCCACACCCAATCCAAGTGCCTGACGCACCCCCCGAAAGCTCATGTGTCTTCGGACGTATTTAGAAAATCGAAGGGATCAAACATTCCTAAGCGTACTTGGTCACCTCCTACGGTTAGGCCGAGTATACCTAGGAATATCTGAGATCTTGTCAATGATGTCCTAGACATGTTTAAGGACACCCGAGCTTCACTAGCTGCTGGCCCAAGATGGAAGGTGGAAGACGACACGGAACTACCCAAGACCGAGCCAGCCCGTCGTGCTCAATGCCAGCGCCCAACGCCCAGCTGAGATGCCAGAGTGGTGCACCACCCCAGCGTGCCATGCCCGTTCAGTGCGCCCAGCGACCAGCCAGTGCCGTGCCCAACGACCAGTCGGTGATGAGTCGATGGCCAGTCAGCGACCAGAACTGTCGACCCCTTTGTTTTCTTGGGTAAATATGTAGATAGACTTTTGTTTTATTTTTGTAAATTTCCCAAGGCCTTGGAGGCTATGCATGTAAATTTTTTAGTTAGATTCCTTGTAATTAGGTCTAGAGAAAATCTACAAACTTTTCTCACTTCCTCGAAAAAACAGTATCTACTACTGGAATTTGAGAAAAGTTTACCACGTCTATTATAGGGGGAGAAGAAAAACAAGATCGGATAGAAGCAAATAAAGTCGGTTGTAAATATTGGTATTCTCCCTCACCAATACTTGTTGTAAATACTGTGTACTCATTTTCAATTCAATGAAATGATTACTTTCATGCAATCAGTTGCCAATTAACTTCTGTTTTATTGTCTTTTTTTGTTGTTTTCATATCATTCATTATTGTTTTCAATTATTTTTATTGTCATCTGCTATGAAACCACACAAGCTCACTTTTAAGTGTCCGAACGAGTTTGGAAGAGACCGGTATGACGTTGGCTCTGGCCTAATCAAGTCATAGACATCACGATTAATCGGTTGTGGGAAAAATAATCCATGACAAAGCTCATCCCCCCTTCTTGCATTGCTTTAAGACATCATGATCAACGTGTGTATGAAACAACGAATAATTGGTGAAAATGATGGTTCTTGAACGTGATTGCTGTTGCCAAAGGTTAATTACTGCCTCAGCCTCAGCTAGCTTGACGCGAAATTATTAGCTCCAACGCGTGTACTTTTTGGATTATGATTCAAAGAATGACACCATTATTCATCATCAACTGAATTTAGGAAAAACAAAGTATCACAATCGCAGGCAAGATGTTCACAGGGCTTCACAGTGGCAGAATGTGTCAACTCAAAGAAGCAATCACGAACATAAATTATTAGTATCACTTCACTTTCTTCCAGCTAATGTGGGGAGAGTAATTTCCTTGTGTTACCCGATGGTTTCACACCTTTCTTCTAGAAAGTGTAAACCGGATTTCTTTACGGAGGTACCCCCTACTACCCACCTTGTATTTCTCAATGACTGAAATTTCATTGCATTGCCTGGAAATTTCTCACCCAAGAATCATCAAGCTACACTTGTAAATGGTCAACAATGTCCATCTGCACACCTAAAAAAGATTTGCTAGTTATTGGCAATGCCATAATGAGCCAAAATTAAACTTAAGCCATTCTTTTCCAAGAGAAGAGGAAAGACACAAGTTTCAAACATTAGCATCCCTTTCTCCATTTAAGAAGAGGAAAACATGACCTGCCAAGTTAAATCCACACACACTACCTTGGCAAGACCATTAACTATAATTCAAGTATAAATAACAAAATTTGTAACCATTCCTAAAATAATTCCTAAAATGATTGATTGTTCAAACTTTAAAACAAAATCCTAGAGACAACGAGCTGTTGAATTTCCATTAAGACAGTACTGAAAAGTTGCCAGTCTCTGTATTTGCAAGGACCTCCTTTACTGTAGTCGACTTTTCACACCATCATATTTATCAAAGTGAACAGGTGGGTAAAGATCCTTGCACAGTTGAACTGAATAAAGATCTGAATCAGCACTTCTTCTATTTATGCTTCCAGAGAATGGAATTGACTTCTTATAAAATTGAAGGTTATCCACAGATGAATGCATTTTGATACTGTAAGCTTGATGATAAGGAGATGGTCTCTGCTTAGCCTTGATCGATTCCGTTGGATTCATGTAGCTAGGCTTAGAGCCACGTCCTTCTTCAAGAGTGTTGTTTGACCCTGGAGTTTCTGAAGATGATAAGGATGAATTTGATGTCGTGCTTTCATCATATAAATGGTCAGAACTTGGGTCAGAGGATGTTCGAGTAAGTCTGTCCATCATCGTAGGTCTTGAAGATATCCTTGTAGAAATGTTGTTCCTTCTAATTTTCACTGCATCATGTTCTGATGAATTTGAACAAGATTTTCCAGTACTGTAATGATCATATTTTGAAGCAATTGGGGTCATATCAGACCCAGCATCAATGGACTTATTGTCCCACGGTTTGGTTGCCATCCAACGTTCCAACCAGCTAAGACCTGAAGTACTTTTGTTCCCATTATCAAGGGATAACAACTTATTTGTTTTTGAATATGACGAGGGCTTTCTTCTCAATTGCTGCAATTAAGGCATTCAAAGTACATCACGGAAGAAGTCATACATTGATATATGCAATAATAATATGATGCAGAACAGGCCAAGAATTATATTATTCATATATACCTGTTGTGCAAGGGCATATACAGTAGCCCTTTCCCTTTTGAGGGCTCCTTCTTGCTTCATTTGTAACTTAGACTTCACTTCATCTGCTGTGCCACGGCTATCACACCAGCCATTCTACATTTTCCAAACAGGTAGAAGTTCAGTCGTTATCATCTGATTCCTATGCTTTTAACAATGATATCACACAATGATTACCTCAGCCTGTTTGATTGGATAATCAGAAAGAGAATTCTTTCGAGATTGGCCATCCACGGATGACGTCTGAATGCACCGAGCCCTAACCCGAGCTTGTGCTCGAACTAAAGCTTGCATGCACCTCAGAGTGATGGCCGCTTGTTTTCTCACCTGTCGACCACGAAATATGGCCTGTAACCTGACCAATGCCTTCAGTGCTCTTAAAGCGCGCTTTGCCTAAAACAAGAGTGAATTTACAGAAATTTCAGAGAAAATCTTTCAGGAAAGAAGCTCAAGAAAATTCATGAGCTTAATCTCTGTTAACTTTTTTCCAATGTTTGTTGAGTTAAAAATGAAGTACTATCAAAAAAGGGTTTCCTTTGCGGGGATTTTGGGGAAAGGGACAGGCAACTTGGCATGGTCCATACAGCCATTAATAATACTAAAGTTAAATGATTAGTCCAAAAGCCCAAAAAACTATTGATTCCCCCGTTCTCTCTGCCTAATCCTCCTGATGGTCTAGTGAATACAAAATGTCAAAACCAAACACAAAAAAATTGTCTATAGAGAAAAAGGTCTAGACAAATCTTTTCTTAAAGAATTTGAGGCATATACGTGCGGATAGGTTGATTTAGATATGATCTGCAGCACATATCGTAATGTAACGGAGCAAGATTGCTATTTGGACTATGAGATGAACGCAACGGAAGCGAAGGGGGGAACAAATTTACTGATCAAGTATTAAAAAGGAGAACATTCACCAGAAAAGCTCGAAAAATGGTCTGTATTCTGACTGCTGCCCATTCTTGCCTGACCACCTCGAAATCTTTGTGTGGAGCTCTGACCACAGTAGCCACAGCAGCAGCCATCTGACCATCAAACCCACATGAAGATGATTCAGAGGCCTCTGATTCTGCCTTCCTCTGGCCTCCTTTCCCACCCTTTGATGCCACTAAGAACCCGCCTGATGCACTCCTCCAAAGCTTCCATTTCCTGCCTTTTCCACCCCCTTTCTCCTACAAAAGATTAAAAACTAGATACTATTAGCAAATCATTAATCAGACTGTAAAACCGAAGTAATGGTTGCCCATTTCCCTTCTTTTAACCGAGAGAAAAAAAAAAGAGCACAAAAACAGAAGTCACATGATCATATGGCTGACTCTTTCCAAGACTGATCAACGATTTAATCCACTTCCCTGAACCACCCATTGTTTCAATCAACACTGTTTCCTCAACCTGGCTCTGCTTTAGATGAATGAAGACAAAATCGAAAACTAGAGACAAAGAAGCTCAGAATTCTTGAGCCCTGATGATGTCCGAGAAAAATGGCTAGCAGTAGCAGATAAGAGACAAAGAAACACAGATGTACGAGAGAATATAGAACGATTGAAATGCTAAGAACGGCGTCAAACAGAGTGTTTAATACACTGACTTTGGAAGGTTTTTGAATTTTGAAATTCGAAGAAAAATAAAGGCAAAGTTTTGTAACGGATATCTCGATGGACTTTAGGATAGCAACAAAGGAAACGACGTGGTTTTACCTTTCGCCTACCCTGTGGGTGGGACGAGCGGGGTCCGGGAAACCCTGTGGGACTGGGGAAGAAATCTACAAAACGGAGGAAAAGTTGCGGAAATCAAGGTAGAGAGTGTACGGCACGCGCAAATCTACTTTCGATTAATTATAATAGTGGGTTTATCGAATTCGAAATTCCCGCTCCTCCCTTAATAGGAGTTGGCCCATTTAGGAGCGTCGGAAAGGACCCATTACCCATACGCCGCCAATTGCCAAAAATGGAACGCGGCCCCAACGGTCGGTGAATCCTTCCTTAGTTATTTCTTTTGTCCTCTTTTATTTATTTATTTTAATTTATTTATCTTATTAATAAATTAAGATAATATTAATTATTATTTTTTAAAAATATTTTTTTAATACAATAAGTATCATATACTTGTAATGAAAAATAAAAATAAATTAAATATACTTACGACATATAAAATTTTAAAATTTAATTATTCCTTAATAAAGAGAAAAATTCTTTAAAGGTAAAATAAGAAATGTTAATTAATTAATCGAAATTTTTTATTTTTTTTAAACTTGTGAATCGATTAAAAGAGACCGAGAGAGTACAAAATATGTTAACTATATTAATAAATTTTTTAATACAATTTTTTTTATATAATTTAATATTCAAATTTCGCTCGATTATTTTTAAAATTATAAATCACTTCAAACCTATAATCATCCACTATTCTTATAAGCATTTGAATTTCGTTGGACTAGTCTTAAGACTATGAGCCACTCCAGACTATAATCATGTAAATTTTGAATATGATCTCACCCTAACAAAACAAGAACCTTAGTGTACAAAATAGGAAATCTTAATATATAAGGCCCAATTTGAATAAAATCACCTTATATAAAAAAAAAATTATGATTCGTATTAATAACTTACTCCCTTCATCCTTATTTATCTGTCACAATCGAAAAATTTTAGTATCCATTTTTATCGGTCACAGTAAAAAATTTAGATCCTATTAATACTAATTTTACTACTATACCCTTATATTAAATAGTTTTAAAAAATAAAAGTGTAATAACTTTAGAGATAGTTGAGCAAACAAAGTAAGAAAATAGTTGTGGAGAATATTAAATTTAAGGGTACTTTTGGGTATTTTTTTTTTTTTACTTTTTCTTTATGTTGGCTTTTGGAGAGAAAAATATAAGGAATTATAATTTTGCCGTTAAAAAAAAAAAAAGGGCCAAGGCTATAGTTTAATTGCTTCTGAAATTTATTGATTAGTCCATGTATGAGACTACAATTATAATGAAATTAATTAAATAAAATAATCAAACAATACAACAAATTGCAGGCTCTTCATTTAGAAAAGCCCAGTTAATTAATGGATTTGGGATCCAAGGCCTGCATTGACCGAATTTGGATTCAAACACGGTCAAGCTAACCAGGTGGCCCAAATAGCCTAGTCAAAGAAGTGGATGAGAGCTACGCAAGCACGAGCAAGAGTAGGACGTTTAGATGACTACGTTGGAGAATTTCTGAATGATGTCTGAATTTGGTAGCTTATCCATATTTATCATATCTGCTGCCGGTGCCGGTGCTCTTGCTCTTGCTGGTGGTATATCATCATCTGTTGGAACTGTCTTGACAAGGCTCAAGTCCACATGGTGTTCGTCCAGGAAGTTCATAATCTCCTGTAAATCCTCTTCCGTTGGACGATAATGACCACTGTATGCCCATATAGCCTGCCATCAATCATTCAAAAACCTCAAGAGTCCACTTGTGTATTACGTATTCTTGAATGCAATCATTTGAGCAAATCTCAGGTTACTGCATTCAAGATAACGGTCATGGAAGCTAAAGTGTGATTTTGGTTACTGCTAATTCTCAAATAGCCAAGAAATGTGAAATCATGAATTCCTCAGCTAGCTTTTTAGTGTTAGTGCAATGTGCCTTACCTGGAGGACTCCATTAAAAGTAACTATTCGTCCAGCTGCAAAAACAGCACCCCCCGCCACGAAACTAGAGTGTTGAAACAAGCCTTTTTTCTTTTCACCGACATACAAAACTCTTTCTGTACTCAGAACAAATATCCATTTTGTACCTTGAGGAGTGTCTACAAGGGAGCCGCTGTGTCTATAGACAAGCTTCCCATTGTCTATAATGACTTCATATGCTTCCCTTTCTTTCTGCATAAAACAGGAAAAGTTTTTTGAGATCAAGGGACTTTCTGTGGTTGTTAAATCGTGCATTATATTGTTCTGATTGATGCTTACTGGTCCAAGGTACTTGACACATTGATATTGAAGATCAGTCCTTGGACACTCCTCTAGTGTAACCTCTTTGCCATTGCCAAAGTCCAACCTTTTTTTCGTTATTTCAGTGAAATATAACAGAATTAGAAGCAGCAAAGATCTAAGGATGCACAAGGAGAGAATATGTAGTTCCTGGAGAGAGATTAATTACCAGTAGAAGAATGGCTGAGAGCTCTGGCTGTTGTACCATGCAACATAGTATGGGTGTAGATTATTAGCATAGCGATGGAGTGGGTCAACCTTTGACAAGAAAGAAAACGAAAGGAGGAAAACCATTAGCTATTCTCTCTACGTTCATCCTGCAAGGACTAATGGATAGGATGTAGAAATTAAAGACAGCATTAATGATTTTGACTTACAGCTTCTACCCAGTATTTAGAATCTAGTAGTAGTTTCTTAGTCTTGTTATTCTTGGACAAACCTTTTCCTACCTACAATCAGATGAAGTACTTAGGTTTCTCGTTGTGGCAAACACAAATAACCTTGCAATAAGATCTAGTCAAAGTTCAAATAACCTAAGAAATTTTCAAAACAAGAACATCATTCTTTATTTGAAAGTAACAACAATCCAAAAACTTCAACATGAATTCATCAGGAATTTCAACGTTGAATCAGGTAAGAAAACCTTAGCAGTCCTAATTCTGGCTCGTGCCCATCGCGAAATAGCAGTTCCTCGTTCTTGAGTGTTAAATAACATCACAGAGCTTTGCCTAAGAGTCACAAAATCTAATATCTTCCACCTATAACAGAACAAGCCAACAACCACCAGCTCAAAATCAACAAACAAATTGATTAACGTTATCATATCACATGAAAAAAAAATGCGAGAGATCGTAGGAGACAAACCATAGTTTATCAAGTGTAACAGCACAATCAGCACGATTAACATCTATCACAGCAGTTTTTGAAGACCTTATGCACCATAATTAATTTAGATGCACGGATTCTACTGGCCAACCTTGGAAGGGTAAAGGGTTGCTAGTATTTTTCAAACAATCAGAATTGTGTTACGTTTGTTGATGTATTTAGAGTGATGCAGATGTTTCAAGTTTCTGCATTTATTGAAGCTGTTAGATTCTTTGAAGTCATGACTTGTGTCCAATGCCCATTTTTTGAAGCTAATTGTTCTTTGTATCTTTAAATCCTCTGAGTCGAAGCTCATATAATTAACTTACTGTAATTCAGTGGCTGCTCGTGGGTCTCCCATTAGCCACATAGTTTTTTATCTGAGACTCCCTGTCTGTCTGTTTTGACCAACGACAGTGATAATCTAATCCTTAATCTGATGCAGGACAAGGAAGCCGCCTACTACCCTATTAACGGTATTATTTATCTGCAGCATGCACCACAGGAAAAAGAAAACATACACAAAGCTTATTGTGAAATGAGTTAGAATATGCAAAATCAGTCACAAATCTCTTGCTCGATATTTAAAACACATAACGGGTAAGACTTTTAACGATCATTTTGATTAGCTTTGTATAAAATAACTCACTAGAGCAAGAACACGAGGATTAACTTGACACAAACTAGTAAAGAAAACATTAGCAAAAGATGACAAAATGAATTCTAGTCTTCTGTACCTGGATGTACTCCAGCAAAAGTTCGTTGGAGTAATGATTCAAAGGTGCCACTTTATCAAAATTCGTCATTATTGCCTCCTTTTTATAGTGGTTAGAACGAAGGTCTGGAAGAACTTCCATGTCTGTTTCGTCTAACCACCTTCAAATACGTCCAGAATAAAGATTCTGCGAAAAAACGTTCGTATGGAAACGTCCGTTCCCATCAGACGGGTTTCTTTGAATGGGAAGAAGAGTTGGGATGAAGTTTAGATTGACGCCTTTGGGTCCTTTACGCGAACTCAAAGTCAAACTCAGAAGTGTTCAAACTTCAGGCACGTTGTTTTACATTGCTAATAGCCTAATATAGAAAAAATGTGAGAAGGATACGAAAACGAGTTTACTTTCATATTGAGTCGGGTCCAGCCCAACAATGGGGGTCCAGTGGATTTACTTTCCCCATTTTTCCTTCGTCTACCGGCCGAATAGCGATTTGATTATTCATGACTAGTTTCAGTGTTTCCAAGCTATGGCAGAAGAAAATCGAGCTGGGACCATCTCCTCTTCTTCTCCAGGTAAAGATTTATTCTACTTTCCAGATTCAAGCTCCTCTGTCGATTCTTTCGCTTCTTGAAAAATTTTCTTATTTTTTGCGGCTGATTCTGCAAATATACTTAGGTTTATATATAGGTTCATTTTCCTCTCTGAAATTAACCAATATATCAGGGCTACTGTGGATGGATATTTGTGGTTCTCGATATCTGAGTTGATGTGGATACCTTTGAGAAACTCAATTCTTGAATCTTTGCATAAAGTTGAATGTTTTTGGCATCCTCAGTGTTGGGGTTTATAGTACTGAATTTGGTATAAAATGAACAAAGGAAATCGGTCTTCCTTATCTTGTGTTGTTGCTTATTCTGTGTTCTATTACAGAGAAGAACGACGAAAAATCTCCAAATTTGATTGAACGAGCTAAAGAAGAGGCTGAGGCAGTGTTTCAGGGCGAAAAATCACCCCGGCATCACAAGGAAACACATGGAACAAGTGATGACATTGATGAGAACACCCCAGTTGATGAAGTTAAGGGACCAAGCGTGTTCCATCGAGTCAAGGAAGAGATTGAAGCTGTTGTGCAATCAGTGCTCCCTAAGAAGTAGTCGTTCTTGACTTGTTCTTTGTGGATTTAGATGCATAATTTCAAGAAAGTTCCCATTCTTATTTTGTTTTTGTTGGCTCAGAATGGCTGATTTCGAGTTGTATTCTATGTAACTTCACGGGTAATAGTATGTGGAAGATGATGAATCCCTGAAATCCCAATGCTGTTTCGATTATGTAGCCTTCAATTATATGTTCACAAAATTGATTTTGTGAATGGTGCTGCCAATAGAAATGAGAGTCATTTCAATTTTCTACTACTGCAGAAAGTCAGAAAGCAGGGAAATGAGAACGATGAGAAATTCTGCCCTCGAGAATGCATCATAAAAAATTAATAATTATTATTTACATTTAATTTTTTTAATTAAATTAAAAATGAAATGAATTACTACCTAAGTGTAATCAACTTATATACATCGAATTTGAATTCAAAATATTGAAGTTCAAGTTTAAATTTATAGCTTGAGTATTAAGATATTTTTATTAAATATTTTTTTATTTCATTAAACATTTTGAAATCAAACTGTTAATTAACGAGTTTGAGTATTAAGATATATTTATTAAACAAAGTTCTATTATTAATTTAAAGCTTTGAATTGAACTCAATTTTGAATACAAAATTTTGTTTCAAAACATCAAGTTTCGCTTAACTGGCCATTTCCATATAATTATCATAATTTTATTTTTACATTATAATAAAATTAAGAAAGAACAAAATAATAAAAATATGTTTTATTAAAAAGAAGAAAAAGTGCAAGAATACAACAATAAAGAAGTGGAGGTTTGTTTCAAAATATCGAGCTTGGTTCAACTCTCACATACCATACACTTATCATAATTTTATTTTGACAAAATAATAAATATAGAGAAAGAATAGAATATTAGATATATTTTTATTAAAAATAAAAAAGAAAGTGTTATAAAATTAGGGTAGTGTTAGAATAAAATCTACACACTACACACTAAGAAAATTCTAACTATTCTTTGCACAAGAATTTCTCTTCAAACTTCTCTCTTTCTTTCTCTCACAATTCTTTCTCCAATATTTCTTTCACTAATCTTTCTTTCACAAAATGATGGTGTATTACAAGCTTAGAGAATAGCTCTATTTATAGAGCTCTAATTAGTGAAATACATCATGGCATACATCATCTTCAATTAATGGTGTCTCCACTAAATGGTGGACATCCATAAAAATCTTCTAATAATTCACATAAATCCATAATTAGTGGAGCCTCCACTAATTAATGGAGATTCCAATAATTCATAACACTCCCCCTTGGATGTCCATCCATTACATAAAGAATATGCCTCGTTAAAACCTTACTAGATAAAAACCCAAGTGGGAAAAAAATCTAGTGAAGGAAAAAGAGTACACTATTCTATATGTCCATTTATTACTCCCCCGATGAGATGATTCCTTTAAATCTTTAAACCGACGCATACCGATTTTATATCTCAACTTTTCAAATGTTGCAATCGGTAAAGTCTTCGTGAAAATATCTCGCGAGGTTATCACATGACCGAATTTGTAGCACATCAATTTCACCTTTCTTCCGGAGTTCATGAGTAAAGAAGAATTTTGGTGAAATATGTTTTGTCCGATCTCCTTTAATATATCCTCCTCGTAATTGAGCTATGCAAGCCGCATTGTCTTCATAAAGAGGAGTTGGAATACCTTTGATTGATGATAATCCACAACTTTCTCGGATATAATGAATCATGGATCTTAGCCATACACATTCTCGACTTGCTTCATGAATGGCTATAATTTCAAGCATGATTTGAAGAAGTAGTCGCTATAGATTGTTTCGTAGAACGCCATGATATAGCAAGTATTTCCACATGTAAATAGATAGCCCGTTTGAGAACGTGCTTTATGTGGATCGATAAATAACCAAAGATCTCGCATAACCTATCAATGTTGGACTGGTTTTATTTGAATAAAATAATCCGAGATCAATTGTACCTTGAGATATCGAAGGACTTGTTTAATTCCATTCCAATGTCGTCGTGTTGGTGAAGAACTAAATCTTGCTAATAAATTGACAACAAAAGCAATATCGTGCCGTGTGTTATTAGCAAGATACATCAATGCACCAATTGCACCGAGATATGGTACTTCGAGACCAAGGAGTTCTTCATCATTTTCTTGAGGTCGGAAAGGATCTTTATCCACATTTAATGATCGGACGATCATTGGAATACTCAATGGATGTGCTTTGTCCATGTAAAATCTTTTTAGCACTTTTGTCTGTATATGTTGATTGATGAATAAATGTTCCACTCTCCGAATGTTCAATTTGTAAACCAAGGCAAAATTTGGTTTTACCAAAATCCTTGATTTCGAATTCTCTTTTAAATAATCAATTGTTTCTTAGAGCTCTTCAGGAGTTCCAATAAGATTAATATCATCAACATATATAGCTAATATCACAAATTTAGAACCAGATTTCTTAATAAAAACACATGGACATACCTGATCATTTTAAATCTCGCTTTCAATCAATATTCACTAAGATAATTGAACCACGTGCGCCTGCATGGCTTCAGTGCCATGTAATGATTTCTGCAACTTGATAGAGTAATTTTCACGAGGATAATGTTTATATGCTTCGTGCATATGAAATCCTTCGAGGATTTTCATGTAAACATCATTTTCTAAATTTCCATACAAGTAAGCAAAGTGATAACATCTAATAGGCGCATATCTATCTTTTCATGTACTCGCCAAACTAATAAGATATCTGAGTGTAATAGTATCAACAACAGGAGAATAAGTTTCATCATAATTAATACCTGGTCTTTGTGAAAAACCTTGGGCTACTAATCGCGCTTTATATCGAACGATTTCACTCTTTTCATTGCGCTTTCGCACAAATATCCATTTGTAGCCAACAGGTTTTACACCTTCCGGTGTTCGGACCGCAGTCCGAAGACTTCACGTTTTGTCGGTGCATTTAACTCCGATTGAATCGCATCTTTCCATTGCAGCCAATCTTTTCTATGCCGACATTCATCAATCGATATTGGTTCAGTGATCATCATTATCCCGTGTAACATTAAGAGATATACTATATGCAAATATATTATCAATAACAGCTTTCTATCCGATTCCAACTTCTACCGAAGTGGTATAATTGATAGAAATTTCAGTGTTACTTTCATCAACTTCCGGTTCTTTGTCATCAGTTCTCTCTTGGTCTTTATCATTCTTTTCTTCAATATGATCTTCTCGGGTCATTTAATCCTCTTTTCTTTCGAGGATTTTTATCTTTAGAACCAAGAGGTCGGCCATGCTTCCGCATGCTTTTGGCTCACAGACTATAGGTATAATATTTTGTTCTGCTGGAACTTCAATTCGAATAGGAGCATTTATAGCTGGCATATGCGATTTTGTTACTCTTCTAGAGTCAACAAAAGCGTCTGGCATTTGATTTGCAATGCTTTACAAATGAATTATCTTTTGAACTTCAAGTTCACATGTGCTTGTATGCGGATCAAGATAATTTAATGATGTTGTCCAATCACGATCTTTCTTGTACTGTTTCTGTTCTCCCCTTAATTTAGGGAATAATGATTTCATAAGAGAATAAGAAAATAAATATAAGAAAATGATGACAAGCAGGAAATGTCAAGAAAAATATCTATTTTTTTTTCACTCTTCCCGATACCGACTTTTCATCTTCCTCTCTTGTCTTTTCTTCTCCTCCGACCCTCTACCTACCATCTACCTCTTCTTCTTCCTCATACAGATATATATATATATATATATATATCGATATATATATCAGTTATCGATCATTAGTAAACATCAAAAACAAAAATCACAAAGCGTATATGGAGACTCGTAATTCATTTGAGACATGGTCAAATTTTGACTTAGTTTTTGCAAGCAGATGTTGATGTATTTTCATTTCCAAACCAACCGCTTCCGCCTAATTCGAACACGTAAGATTTTGATATGTTTTCCTTTCCAAACCAACCGCTTCGCCTAATTCGAACGCAGTAAGATTTTGATATGTTTTCCTTTTCAAACCAACCGCTTCCTCCTAATTTCGGGTGAGATACCTTTGATGGCTTCCATTTGTTTTTAGTGTGCTTGATAATGAAATTAAACTCTCTTTTGGTTTGTTTTTTATGTAAATCGATGGAAGTTTTGAACATACCGCTTTGGACCAAGTTGATCTACCCCTACAAGAGACTCGCTTTTGATACTCGTTCCTCTTGATGCTATTCCTTTGAATGAGGATATGCTTGTGCATGATCCATTCTACTCTCTAATGGATTTTGAACAAAGCCGTAATATGATTCCAGTGTTATTATCCATTTAAACATGGATTTTGAATGGTATTACCTTTATCGATATTATTTTATTTTTCTAGGAGAAATAATGAGTGGTCTTGATAACGAAGTTGGAGTAAGTACTCATGAAATGCATAATATCGAAGTTCAAGATATTATTGCAGCACAAAATTCTTGGGGAGAAGAAGATGATTAAGAGGCAGAGAGAGAAGAAGGGCAATAACTCCCAGACACTATCAAGAGAAACAATTTCGCAATACTTTTACCTACCAATCAAGAGCGCAACCAAAGAATTGAATATTGGCATAACCTGTCTCAAGAAAAGATGTAGGGAGTTAGGAATTCGTCGATGGCCTCACAAGAAGTTGGTGAGCTTGGAGACCATAATCAAGAATGTCCGTGTTCTCTCTCATACATACTTATAATTTGCAAGTATGAAACTATGAAAGATTTATAAGTAAATAACCGATGATATCACTTCGATTTACAGGATATGCAAAATAAAGAAGAAGGAGGACATATGGCCGAGAAGAAATTAAAAGAAGCCATTGCGATATCGGAATGTGAAAAACAGCTTGGTGGAAGAAAGTCCTAATACGCAGCTAGAAGACCAAACACGTAAATTGAGACAAGCATGCTTCAAGGCCAAATATAATAAGAAATATAATAAACTTAAGGAGATCATAAAATCTCAAGACTCATTTCGCAGTAATTTTACTGCTAATTCTCGCTACTAGTCTCGATGCCGGCTCAAAGGGGAAAGAAAAGAAGGAGGATGTCGAAAAAGAGGAGTCGAAGTCCATAATTACTAATTGTTTGTCATCCTCTAATGTAAATATTGAAAAAGAACAATTACAAACCTTCATCTTACATTTGTCAGCTCAATTACAAAAGAGCAACTATATGCATGTATCATCAAGTTCATATGAACACTATTGATATGAATAAAAGATGTGATGCTTATTATTAATGGAAATATCTTTTTCCCTTATTATCTTTTCTCGTTCCACTTCAGTGGCCGCATTTCTCCGTGATAAGGGAAATATCGAGTGTGTCCATGACCATAACCACGGCCACTGCCACAACTACGACTATAACGATGGCTTCTGCTGGAGCCAACAGCATTCACTTCTGGGAGTGCTGTTGAGCCAGTTCATCTGGCTTCATGATTTCTCAATAATAACTCATGTTAAAGCTATCAATTTTGGATACCCTTTTTCTCGATATTGTTACTGTAGAACATGAAAAGTGGAGAATGTCTTCTCCAATATAACTTCATCAGTAACTTTTTCTCCGTAAAATTTTTAATTAAGATGTAGTTTTATACATCACGGAGTTCACGGTTTTACAATCTTGCAACTTCAGGTGCAACCATTCATACCATGCAGTGGGTAGTACGACCATCTTCAGGTGGTCAAATCTTTCTTTTTATCCACATGACATATGGATCTCCTTTTTTTTAGCATTTAGATGCATTTTTGTATGACATATAATTTTTTTTTCAGAAATATCAATGGCTACAAATTCGAATTTAGCGAGATCAATAAATGCGTACCTGTCTTCTGGCTTTAATAACGGCAGAGACTCGTGCTGATAACGTGTTATAAAATTAGGGTAGTGTTAGAATAAAATCTACACACTACACACTAAGAAAATTCTAACTATTCTTTGCACAAGAATTTCTCTTCAAACTTCTCTCTTTCTTTCTCTCACAATTCTTTCTCCAATATTTCTTTCACTAATCTTTCTTTCACAAAATGATGGTGTATTACAAGCTTAGAGAATAGCTCTATTTATAGAGCTCTAATTAGTGAAATACATCATGGCATACATCATCTTCAATTAATGGTGTCTCCACTAAATGGTGGACATCCATAAAAATCTTCTAATAATTCACATAAATCCATAATTAGTGGAGCCTCCACTAATTAATGGAGATTCCAATAATTCATAACAGAAAGAACATAATACTAAATATATTTTATTAATATTATCATAATTTTGTTTGGCTAAAAAAAATAACACTGATGAAGAATAAAGTAATAACAATTTTTATTAAAAAAGAAGAAAAAGAAAACTAATGGAATAATGAAAAGGGAAAAAATTATATAATTATGGTTAAAGAATAACTAATTTTTATTAAAAAGAACTAATAGAATAATGGAAAAGACAAATTCGCTAGAGGAAGGGCTTGAACCTTCGACCTTGTGGTTAACAGCCACACGCTCTAACCAACTGAGCTACTCCAGCTTTTTGGGATTCGCTTATTAGTTTAAATTAAGTGCTTTATCCCTCTTGCTTTGAGCTTTCGCCTTTGGATAAATTTTGAGCCGAAGCAAGAAACAATTGCAGCAATCTTGGTCACCTCTCTTATGTAGAAAATTAAAAACCCATAAAATTAGTAAGAGCAATCTCTTCTAGTAGTACTTATCTGAAAGCGGACAAAGCGATGGCCGAGAAGGAGATGCAGGCAAAATGCCAAAATAACAAAAAGCATGGCCAGCAGCAATGGTACCAACAGTGTTGCACTATTCTCTTCAGGGTTCTTTTATGTATTGGAGGGGGTGGATGGAAAGCAGTTCAGATTCTTCGCTGCACATTCCAGTGACTTATCAAATCACTGGTGACTCCCGGGTCATTCAGGAAAACACCAACCCATATCATACATAACACTGTTACTCTTTCTACTTCTATTACCTACTACCCCACTGAAAGAGTGAACACTGCTTCTACCGTGCCCTTTATGTGTACTGGATGATGATGTTAGCAGCTTATCTTAACCATACTGCCTTCTGCAATCCACCAAAATTCTTCTTTTTTAAGTACAAAGTTCTCGATAAAACTGATCTTGTTATTGACTATCACTGCGGTATTCTATGCTCCCTCCTACCATGCTATCTACTGCTTACCCGACTGCAGTAGTCAGTGCTTCAGAAGCTACTAAAAGAAGTCTGAGCCCTCAGGGCATTGAACGGTGCAATCAGCTAGCTTTTCCTTTGTTTTGAAGATTGCTTCCCAGGTTGCCTCTCCGAGTTTCCTAGTTCTGCATCTTAAATTTTAACGAACAGTTGGCTCCCTCATTCTTACTATTTCAATCAATGCTTCTTCCATTACAAGCATTTCAACAAGCTGTTATTCATTCAGGAATAAGTGCTTCAATGAGCATGCCATGGGAATAGAGTGCATCATTATATCACAAACCAACGAAGATAGTACAGATGTATGGCCAGGACCAAGTTGTACCCAGAATTCTTATTAGCATGAAAGCAGCTTTCTTTTTCTTCTTTATTCGGCCTAATAGTATTCCAACAAAGTAGTAGTTACTACTGGTATTTATTGTCTTCTTACTTGCAACATCTACATCTTGGTAATAGTAAAGAAAGTCTCGGACATTGATACTGCGCAGTGAATGAGCCTTGAAGTAGGTGACTGACCTGGATTTCTTTTCTTCCTCTTATGGAATGGCATCAGAAAAAGGAAGCTCATCAGTCTAGGCAAATTTTCCTCCTGATCTCCTCTCCTACCCTATCATTTATAGGATGTGGTACGAGATCACAGACGCAAAATGGTTGGTTCCAGCTGATTTTTTTAGGCTTATAGGGACCGCCTTGGCCTCAGTTAGGCTCAGAAGTGATAACTTAACTGCGAGAGAGAGAGAGAGAGAGAGAGGTTTGCTTGTATCCAAAGTTGAAGCAACAAAAGATAATAGGAGTATAGACAGAAGAAACAGAGATAAATCACAAGGTATTGAGGCGAGTTGTCAATTGAGAGAAGAAAAAAGCTATATCTTGTGCCATACTTTTCTGCCCGATGGTACTGGAATCACTTGTTTGGAAAGGAAAATCTCTGAACCATACCAGTACTTATAATTTCACTTCAGAGACACTGAGGGAAATCCAAGAAATTTTGGAGATTGAGGCTGGCAAACATTTTGGGATGTGGGCATTTGCCTTGCAGGCATTTTCTTCCCTTCTTATAACCAGCAATCATGCTTGCACCCGGCAACCGACCCATTTCTTTCTTATTATTGTTCTGTCTTTCAAGGGGCCTCAACGCATCATCGCAATCATCATTCAGCTTCTTCAAGAAATGAAGGGACAATTGTTCTGCTTTCTCGCCATAGTGGGTTTAGTCTGTGTAACAAGCAGGCCTTTTACCCCAAATCTTGGTCGTGCTGTTGCCCTAGGTAAGTTCCTTCCTGATTTGTTTACTCCTGACCCTTTTTCTCCATGGCAGCATAAAGAAGAATGTTTCCTCTCTTTCAACCATGACATAAATCGCATGCTTTTAAGTTTTACCTTCGAATATAACAGTACTATCTTTCTTTCGCACCTGCCAACACTTGTTTATAGCAGTAAGCCCTTCCTTGCATACTTTTGAGAACAGCTATAGTTTTCTTTACCACGATACTTGATTTCTGAACACGATCATAGAATCATCCTCTCCAAGAGTGAAGCAGTAGAAAAGTTGGTTATATTCCTACTCTTAGGATTCCATCTTCCATACCATCTTTTCCCCTTCTCACTCAGCCCAAAAAACTGACTAATTAGGTTATTTTTCTTCGTATGAGCAGGGCCAGCAGAAATAAATCAGGGTCTCCAATCACTGCAAACAACGATGACCATCAGTTTTCCGGATAAGGTGTGTATATATTCTCTGCACATTCATTTCTTGGCCTCTACTTAATGGAAGGAATATTTAGTTCTTTACCATTCTTGAAGGGCCAAAAAAGCAGAGGGTTAAAGAAGGAAGATGAGGCAGATTATAAAGCGGTAAAAAAGCTAGGATCAAGTCCACCAAACTGCGAACACAAGTGCTTTGGATGCTTGCCCTGTCAAGCCATTCAAGTACCCACCACCAGCAGCCGTGTGGGAGTCCAGTATGCCAACTACGAACCCGAGGGCTGGAAATGCAAGTGTGGCCATACCTTCTACACTCCATGACCAGTAGAACAAAGGACACAGATGACACGAGAACTCTTCATTTTCCTCTTTACGAGTTGACCACTGATTCCATCAAAAAACCATGTATCATAAACCCCACTGTTTATGAAATCTGTGATGATATGAGAATTTGTGTAGGAAAAAGACAACATCGGAAAACAAATGTGCTTCTGTCCTAAGTATCAACATCACTCAGTTTGAACTCAACCATGGACCATCTGTAACGGATTGCTCTTCCTGATCACGAGGACGGGCTTTTGGCACGCCCGCAAGAATTGAAAAAGCTATAATGCCTCCGTTGGCCATTGCTATAGACCATTATGCTTCTCCATGAATTCTGACTTCACACAGTTATTATATTCCATCCACAAATGAATCAATCATCAGCTTAGCTTCAAGATAATCTAGCGCCAAATCCAATAAGTGCCCCGAAGTATTTAAAAATAATTTCAACAAGGACTTTTATGTTTTTTTTTTCCCCTTCAACAAAGGGAATGGAGAATTTTCTATTTTTGAAATTTTCCTTTCAGAATATATTCATTCAAAATTAATTATATTTTACAAAACTCATTTCTTGTAAAGAGTTTATCAGAAGAAAAAAAAAATCCTAAGGCAAATATGTTCCATCTATAGAAATATGAATTTATGAGTATTTTATTTTCTAACAACTCATTTTGCGTATGATCTCATAAGAGTATGTTTGTCCTTTCTTGTTGTACCATATGTACTTAGCATTGGCATGTAGATCGATCCGTACAATTTCGAGTCATGCCAGACTAGCCCTACACATAGGCAGGCTGGTTTGTGTGGCCCAGCCTCCTATCCTCTCTCTGCTTCTTCATTTTTTTTCTTTCATTTAATTGGATTAAAAATTTTAATGTGCACTTATTTTGTAATTTTTTATTATTACTTAAATAACACGGTTATTTAAAATCATAAAAAACGACTTTGAAGTGCTAGTGGGTTTGATTTTGACCCCTATCAGTTTTATTAATTAATAAAATAAATATTATATAAGATGGGAACTTGATGCACAATTCTCTTTAAAATATTATAATGATCAAAATTTAAAAATAAAATTAAACAATTATATAATATTACTTATCCTAAATTTCTAATTATTTCAATGCTAAATTAACTATTTAACTCGCCATTCTTTTATTTGAGTCATCATCAACAATCCACGAATTAATCGTCCTATCTTCAACTCCGAACTAATTACTGCAACACATTAACATCTCCAAAGTATGAGGAGCCAAACAAAATCTTCTTTCATCAATTGTTTGAGTGCTCTCACTAAAAACATTTTCCGATGGCACTGTGAAAATAAGTGGTGTCAAAATATCACACACTATTTTAGATAATATTGGGTATTGGTTTATATGAGCTTTCCAGCCACCACAAATATCAAAATGTTGATCCTCATTTTCTATCAGATATTGTATCTTATAAATTATTATCTCATTATAGGTGGTACATAATCTTTTTTAACGCTTCATAAAATCACATAGATTAAATGTTGATGAAATCAAATAGGTAGATCTTCGTGATGGTTAAAATTGACTGCTAGATGATGATGATAATGATAAACCTTGCATAAGTTTTAGTCGTTTTATCTTTTATATTTTTTATCACGCATTGCCTAAGTGTTGGAGATTCATCAAAATCTAATGTTTCGTAAAGATGTTCAATAATACCATAAATCCAACAGTTTTTATTTGAGAATCTAAACACAGTGCCATACAATATAAAATAAAAATATCTTCATAATATTTTTATATTTTTCAAACATATTTTTCATAAAATAACCATATCGGGGATGCTCCATATACTCACAAAAAATATATGCTACCTAAGCAAGTATTCGAAGAATATGATGAGTAGTGGGATAATAAGATCCCAATAAAAGTTCAGTTATTTCTTTAAAAGTAAATAAAAATGTTGAAAGCGCAATACAATTTTTAAAATAAGTTTCAGTGAGTTGAGATTGAAAACTGTTAATATTACAAAATTTAACAAGTTGATTTTGAAAAGGTATAATACTTTCAAATATATTTAAAGTTGAATTTCATTTAATTTTACAATCTAATGTAAATTTTTTAAAAGATACACCTTATTCTCGACATCAAATCTTAAAATTTTGTTACCTAGTTCGAGAAGTTTTAATAAATAAAACAACATGTCTAATTATATTAACAATATCATCAATATATTTATATCATTCATTAACACACGAATTAAGTATATGACAAGCACACTTAGTATGAAATAAAATACTATTTAACATAATATTCATAATATTTTTCAAATTTGTTATGGCATAATCATTATTCAAAGCGTTATCTAAAGAAATGGAAATAATTTTATTTAAAATCATATATTCACGACATATTTGAGTAGTCATTCTAACAATACTAGTACCTACATGAGCATATTTAAATAAATTAAAATAAATAATTATTTGTTTTACTAACCAATCATGATCTATCCAATGACATGTAATACATAAATAAAACTCATTAGTAATTGCAATCCGATCATCACAAGTAAGAACAAATTTTCAATTACAAGAATCAAACATAGTAATAAGACACTCTTTCATTTTTATATATATCTTTATTATATTATTTTTTTAATATTATTCTATGAGTCATTTTCCATGCAGGTTGGCAATTGTATTGCATGTATTGTTCATAATGTGAATTTTTTACAAAATTAAAAAGTAATTTAGTTTGAACAACCATTTTAACAAATTCACTTCTATTTTTTTTATGATCATATTAAAAATTATCTATAATTTCACTTCATGTAGTATGAATTTGTTATTATTTAAATAGGTTTTTTAACCAATCATTATGTGACATTTTCATATGTCTAACTAACATTCCTATCCCTCCTCCATTCTTATGTGCATATAACATCTTATAAATTTTACATATTGCTCTATCATTATTATTATCCTTTTTTAAAAAAAAATCTAAATCATAAATGTTTTTGCTTTAACTATAACTTCCGAAGTTTCACCATCATCTTTACACATATTATATTCATCAGGATTAATAGTTGGAGTTGGTTGTAATTGTGAAACACTAACGCTAGACTTAATAGATCCTTTATTTTCATGGCCTATTTTATTATTTATTAAATTCAATATTGGATCTATATTGAAATTAAAATGTGCAGATAATTGTGATGAAGAAAAATAATGATATTGGTTTGGATCTATTATTTTTAAACAAAACAATAAATTAAAAATTCAAATAAAATGAAATAAAGTATTAACAAATAATAAAATAAGAGAATTAAAAATTTTAAATAACTTGTAAATTAATTTAAATATTAAATAAATAACTAAAACAAATAAGCAATTAATAAAGCTAAAAAATAAGAATATAAGATTAAAGAATACTAATTAGTTGATGGCCAAGAAACAATAACACTTTGTAGAGCTTTACTTCTTGTCTTCTTCAAGACTTGAACTATCCACTTTCCGCCATTAAATAATCTTCAAAAAATATGAAGATTTTGCTTGAAGAATTGAAAAAATTATTAAAAATAAATTATTTTCTAACACATTTTATAAAGAAAATGAAGAGATTCGAAGATTATGAGAAAAAGAAGAATGAAAATAAGAGAGTTTGAGAGAATTGCATAGAGTTGGAGAGAGTTAGAAAGTGTTTGGTAAGTTTTGAGATGAATTGAGAAGTATTTGTTTTGGGGGGGTTATGGGAGATAATATAGTCGTTGAGGTTTGGGGGCCAAAATGTCAAAAGGGGGGGGGGTGGGGGATCAAAATGGACTAGATCGGAGACCGACCAGCTATAGTGCGGTCGGTTCGACTTACTGTCTCGGACAGACATGAATTAGTGGGCTGAACCGACCCACATGCGATTGCTATATGTGCTAAGGCAAATAAATTAAATTATGTACATTTCAATAAACAAAATACAAATTCAACATAAGTGTTTCTTAAGTTAGGACATGTCACTTTTTTCCAACTTTCATTTTTAGGGGGAAAAAAAGTAATTTTTGAAAATGCGTGAGTAAATTGGTGCTTTGGGTCCTCAAATTTTTTTAGTTTGCTAACTTAGGTTCTTAATCTTTATTTTTAAATTTTTAGATTCCTCATCCTTTTTCGAGTGAATTATTTAGTCCCTCCATCCACTTACTGATAATCAATGCTAGCTAATGTTTATTTTGAGGAGTATTTTTGAAAGAGAAAATTTTAGGGACCAAACTTGCCAAATAAAAAATGTTTAGGGACTAAATCTACCAATTTACTAATATATATATATATATATATATATATATATATATATATATTATTTTTTATTTTTAAAAATTTTCTAAATATATTTCCATCTTATATTCTTACACATTAAAAAAAAGAATAACATAATTTTGAAATTTATATTATGTCAATCCTTGAATAATGTCTATTTTATATTTCTTAAATAATTTATTATTAAACAAAAGAATGCCTGCGTTTCTATGGAACTTGAACACATTTACTCTATTATTAGAGAAGGTATAAAAAATCTATCCTATTCCTAAATTAGTATTCCATTTCACTCATATATGTAATGGACAAGTAGTATTTTTTCTTTTTTTTTTTGAAAAAAGAAGAAATGTTATAAATTGACTAACTTTTTAGATGTGCTACAAATTATGAATATTAGTTTTTTTTATTATCTTGAAAATAAAGAACTGAACCTTTATTATTGTATAAAGGAAATGTGTAGTTAAATTATTAACTTCTTAAGTATGCCACAAATTATGAAAAAATATTCTTTTCATGGAAATAATCAACATTTTGGGACAATAAAAAATGGCAAATGTAGTGAAAAATTAATAATTATGTAAAGAAGTAAGCTATTTTGTCATATTTTCATCTGTAAAACTTGCAAATTAAAGATGAGAGGATAAAGATCTCCTCTCCCCACCCCCACTCTCCCTTCTAGGGTATTTTTGCGTTAATTTGAAAAAAGTGATCCTTTTGTACTCATCTTGTTAAAATTTAAATATTTTATTTTTACTTGATATGTAAATTTAAGAAAATATTTCATTATAAGAGTTATTACATTATCTTTATTAATTTAAAGAATTAGCGGTAAGATATATGAATTAATAAAACTTATATTTTCAAATACAAATATAGACATTTAATTATAGTAATGTTATAAAATTAGGGTAGTGTTAGAATAAAATATTCACACTACACACTAATAAAACTCTAACTATTTTGCACAAGAATTTCTCTCTTTCTCTTCTCTCACAATTTTCTCTAATCTTTCTTTCACTAATCTTTCTTTCACAAAATGATGATGTATTACAAGTTTAGAGAATAGCTCTATTTATAGAGCTCTAATTAGTGGAATACATCATGGCATACATCATCTTCCACTAATCTTAATTAGTGGTGTCTCCACTAAATGGTGGACATCCATAAAAATCTTCTCTAATTATTCACATAAATCCATAATTAATGGAGCCTCCACTAATTAATAGAGATTCCAATAATTCATAACACTCCCCCTTGGATATCCATCCATTACATAAAGAATATACCTCGTTAAAACCTTACTAGATAAAAACCCAGTGGGAAAAAAAATCTAGTGAAGGAAAAAGAGTACACTATTCTATATGTCTGTTTATTACTCTCCCTGATGAGATGATTCCTTTTAAACCGACGCATACCGATTTTATATCTCAACTTTTCAAATGTTGCAGTCGGTAAAGTCTTCGTGAAAATATCTGCGAGGTTGTCACATGACTGAATTTGTAGCACATCAATTTCACCTTTCTTCTGGAGTTCATGAGTAAAGAAGAATTTTGGTGAAATATGTTTTGTCCGATCTCCTTTAATATATCATCCTTGTAATTGAGCTATGCAAGCTGCATTGTCTTCATAAAGAGGAGTTGGAATATCTTTTATTGATGATAATCCACAACTTTCTCGGATATAATGAATCATGGATCTTAACCATACACATTTTCGACTTGCTTCATGAATGGCTATAATTTCAGCATGATTTGAAGAAGTAGCTGCTATAGATTGTTTCGTAGAATGCCATGATGTAGTAGTATTTCCACATGTAAATAGATAGCCCGTTTGAGAACGTGCTTTATGTGGATTAGATAAATAACCAGCATCTGCATAACCTATCAATGTTGGACTGGTTTTATTTGAATAAAATAATCCGAGATCAATTGTACCTTGGAGATATCGAAGGACTTGTTTAATTCCATTCCAATGTCGTCGTGTTGGTAAAGAACTAAATCTTGCTAATAAATTGACAGCAAAAGCCATATCAGGTCGTGTATTATTAGCAAGATACATCAATGCACCAATTGCACTGAGATATGGTACTTCAGAACCAAGAAGTTCTTCAATATCTTCTTGAGGTCGAAAAGGACCGGACGATCATTGGAATACTCAATGGATGTGCTTTGTCCAGTCAAATCTTTTTAGAACTTTTGTTGTATATGTTGAATAAATGTTCTACTTGCCAAATGTTCAATTTGTAAACCAAGGCAAAGTATACTTTTACGACCATCCTTGATGTCGAATAATCAATTGTTTCTTGGGACTCTTCAAGAGTTCCAATAAGATTAAAATCATCAACATATATAACTAATATCACAAATTTAGAACCAAATTTCTTAATAAAAATGCATGGACATACCTGGTCATTTTAAATCTCGCTTTCAATCAATATTCACTAAGATAATTGAACCACATGCGCCCAAATGGCTTCAAGCCATGTAATGATTTCTGCAACTTGATGGAGTAATTTTCACGAGGATAATGTTTATATGCTTCAGGCATATGAAATCCTTTGGGGATTTTCATGTAAACATCATTTTCTAAATTTCCATACAAGTAAGCAATGACAACATCTAATAGGCGCATATCTATCTTTTCATGTACTGCCAAACTGATAAGATATCGGAGTGTAATAGTATCAACAATAGGAGAATAAGTTTCATCATAATCAATACCTGGTCTTTGTAAAAAACCTTGAGCTACTAATCGTGCTTTATATCGAACGATTTCACTTTTTTCATTGCGCTTTCGTACAAATATCCATTTGTAGCCAACAGGTTTTACACCTTCTGGTGTTCGGACTGCAGGTCAGAAGACTTCACGTTGTGTCAGTGCATTTAACTCTGATTGAATCGCATCTTTCCATTGCGACCAATCTTTTCTATGCCGACATTCATCAATCGATATTGGTTCAGGATCATCACTATCCTGTGTAACATCAAGAGATATATTGTATGCAAATATATTATCAATAACAGTTTCTATCCGATTCCAACTTCTACCGGAAGTGGTATAATTGATAGAAATTTCAGTGTTACTTTCATCAACTTCTGGTTCTTTGTCATCAGTTTTCTCTTGGTCTTTATCATTCTTTTCTTCAATATGATCTTCTGGATCATTTAATCCTCTTTTCTTTTGAGGATTTTTATCTTTAGAACCAAGAGGTCGGCCACGCTTTTGGCGTGTTTTTGACTCAACTGACTATAGGTATAATATTTTGTTCTGCTGGAACTTCAATTCGAATAGGAGCATTTATAGCTGGCATATGCGATTTTGTTACTCTTCTAGAGTCAACAAAAGCGTCTGGCATTTGATTTGCAATGCTTTACAAATGAATTATCTTTTGAACTTCAAGTTCACACGCGTTTGTATGCGGATCAAGATAATTTAATGATGTTGTCCAATCGCGATCTTTCTTGTATTGTTTCTGTTCTCCCCATAATTTAGGGAATAATGATTTCACAAGAGAATAAGAAAAGAAATATAAGAAAATGATGACAAGCAGGAAATGCCAAGAAAAATATCTCTTTTTTTTTTCACTCTTTCCGGTACTGACTTTTCCTCTTCCTCTCTTGTCTTTTCTTCTCCTCCGACCCTCTACCTACCATTTACCTCTTCTTCTTCCTCATACATACATATATATATATATATATATGTGTGTGTGTGTGTGTGTGTATCGATATATATCTCAGTCATTAGTAAACATAAAAAACAAAAATCACAAAGTAGATATGGAGACTCGTAATTCATTTGAGACATTGTCAAATGTTGACTCGATTTTTGTAACAGATTTTGATGTAGTTTCCTTTCCAAACCAACCGCTTCTGCCTAATTCGAACGCAGAAGATTTTGATATGTTTTCCTGTCCAAACCAACCGCTTCTGCCTAATTCGAACGCAGAAGATTTTGATATGTTGTCCTTTTCAAACCAACCGCTTCCTCCTAATTTCAGGTGAGATACCTTTGAGGGCTTCCATTTGTTTTTAGTGTGCTTGATAATGAAATTAAACTCTCTTTTGGTTTGTTTTTTTATGTAAATTAGTAGAAGTTTTGAACATACTGCTTTTGACCAAGTTGATCTGCCCCTACAAGAGACTGCTTTTGATACTGTTCCTCTTGATGCTATTCCTTTGAATGAGGATATGCTTGTGCATGATCCTTTCTACTCTCTAATGGATTTTGAACAAAGCCAGATTATGATTCCAGGTTATTATACATTTAAACATGGATTTTGAATGGTATTACCTTTACTGATATTATTTTATTTTTCTAGGAGAAATAATGAGTGGTCTTGGCAACGAAGTCGGAGTAAGTACTCATGAAATGCATAATATCGAAATTCAAGATATTATTGCAGACAAAATTCCTGGGGAGAAGAAGATGATTAAGAGGCAGAGAGAGAAGAAGGGCAATAACTCCCAGACACTATCAAGAGAAACAATTTCGCAATACTTTTACCTACCAATCAAGAGCGCAGCCAAAGAACTGAATATTGGCATAACCCGTCTCAAGAAAAGATGTAGGGAGTTAGGAATTCGTCGATGGCCTCACAGGAAATTGGTGAGCTTGGAGACCATAATCAAGAATGTTCAGGTTCTCTCTCATACATACTTATAATTTGCAAGTATGAAACTATGAAAGATTTATAAGTAAATAACCGATGATATCACTTCAATTTACAGGAGATGCAAAATAAAGAAGAAGGAGGACATATGGCTGAGAAGAAGTTGAAAGAAGCCATTGCGATACTCGAAATGTGAAAAACGAGTTGGTGGAAGAAAGTCCTAATACGCAGTTAGAGAACCAAACACAGAAATTGAGACAAGCATGCTTCAAGGCCAAATATAATAAGAAATTTAATTATAATAAACTTAAGGAGATCATAAAATCCCAAGACTCATTTCGTAGTAATTTTACGGCTAATTCTGCTGCTAGTCTCGATGCTGGCTCAAATGGGAAAGAAAAGGAGGAGGATGTCGAAAAAGATGAGTTGAAATCCATAATTACTAATTGTTTGTCTTCCTCTAATGTAAATATTGAAAAAGAACAATTACAAACCTTCATCTTACATTTGTCAGCTCAATTACAAAAGAGCAACTATAAGCATGTATCATCAAGTTCATATGAACACTAGTGATATGAATAAAAAATGTGATACTTATTATTAATGGAAATATCTTTTTCCCTTATTATCTTCTCTGTTCCACTTCAGGTGGCCAGTATTTCTCTGTGATAAGGGAAATATCGAGTGTGTCCATGACTATAACCACGGCCACTGCCACAACTACGACTATAATGATGGCTTCTGCTGGAGCCAACAACATTCACTTCTGGGAGTGCTGTTGAGCCAGTTCATCTGGCTTCATGATTTTTCAATAATAACTTATGTTAAATCTGTCAATTTTGGATACCCTTTTTCTCGATATTATTACTGTAGGACAATATTCGAGGTATGAAAAGTGGAGAATGTCTTCTCCAATATAACTTCATCAGTGACTTTTTCTCCGCAAAATTTTTAACTAAGATGTAGTTTTATACATCACGGAGTTTACGGTTTTACAATCTTACAACTTCAGGTGCAACCATTCATACCGTGTAGTGGGTAGTACGACCATCTTCAAGTGGTCAAATCTTTCTTTTTATCCACATGACATATGGATCTCCTTTTTTAGTATTTAGATGCATTTCTGTATGATATATAAATTTTTTTTTTCCAGAAATATCAAGGGTTACAAATTCGAATTTAGCGAGATCAATAAATGCGTACCTGTCTTCTGGCTTTAATAACGGCAGAGACTCGTGCTGATAACGTGTTATAAAATTAGGGTAGTATTAGAATAAAATCTTCACACTACACACTAATAAAACTCTAACTATTTTGCACAAGAATTTCTCTCTTTCTCTTCTCTCACAATTTTCTCTAATCTTTCTTTCACTAATCTTTCTTTCACAAAATGATGGTGTATTACAAGTTTAGAGAATAGCTCTATTTATAGAGCTCTAATTAGTGGAATATATCATGGCATATATCATCTTCCACTAATCTTAATTAGTGGTGTCTCCACTAAATGGTGGACATCCATAAAAATCTTCTCTAATTATTCACATAAATTCATAATTAGTGGAGCCTCCACTAATTAATGGAGATTCCAATAATTCATAACAAATAAAAATATTTTAAATATATAAAGGATAAAAATATAAATTGAACTTTAGATAAAAAATAAGATAAAAATTGTTGTGTATTTCTCATTTTTTGCTATCCCAAAATATATTTAAAAAATATTTAAAAATAAAGAATAATATATATAGGCAATTTGACAAATTTAGTCCCTAAACTTTTTTGTTTTGCAAGTTTAGTTTCTAAACTTTTTTCGTTTGCAAGTTTGGTCCCAAAAATTTTTTCTTCCAAAAATACTCTTCAAAATAAATAGACTAGCGTTGACCGTTAGTAGATTGACAAATGAATTAAATAATTCACTTGAAAAAAGGCAGAAGCTTAAAAATTTAGAAATAAAGATTATGAATCTAATTTGTCAAACTAAAAGCTTAGAGGTCAAACGCGCTAATTTACCAAATGGGTGTGGAAAGATTTTTCAATCTGGACCATCCGTGTTTTGAGGCCCAAGGCCTAACAAATCTGGACCTGAGAAGCGATGCAGCAAACGGAGGGTCCAGGCCCACTGTGTTCTAACCAACACTAACGAACATTTCAGTAACCAGTTAGAGAGAATGCAAATCGGCTGAGCTTTCATCTCCGACGAAAAAAGAACCAGCGCAGAGTCACTCACCGGTGAGCAGTACACAGCCATGTCCACCTTCTCTTACTACAACGTATGTCTCTCTTTTCACTTTAATTAATCTTCAATGAATTGGTGCCAAATTTAGACTAACTCCCAAGATCCGTTCTTTATCCATTGTAATGCTGAACTGTTTAACCCGATTAGGCTTTGTATTTTCTTTTTTCTTTTTCCATTATAAATGTATTCTGTTTCATGTGATCGTCCTGGAGGAAATGTTCTTTAATTTCTTTGATGGATTTGAAAAGGGTCGTGATTGGAATTTGCAGGTGGCTCGTCCTACCATAAAGAACATACTTCTGTTGGATTCTGAAGGAAAGCGGGTCGCAGTGAAATATTATTCTGATGAATGGCCAACAAATATTGCAAAACTTGCATTTGAGAAGTCCGTCTTCACGAAAACTCAGAAGACAAATGCTCGGACTGAAGGTATTGTGCTTCTACAAGATCTTAGAATTATGCGTCATTAGAGAATAATTGATGGTTCGATACTGGAACTGGATCCAACAATTCAATACACATGATGAATTCGGTAGAATTAATTCTTTTTCTTTCAGTAAAAGATAAATTAGATTGACAAGAACTCGACTACTTGCCTTTGAGGGATTATTGCTTGAAAGATTTCTGCGTCCAAAGAAATATAAGTTTTTTCTTATGATCAATGCCGATTAAGCCCTTGCATTTTGAGGATTTTGTGGAAGTATAGGAGGTTGAACTTTATTGGTTTCTTCATTTACAGCTGAAATAGCTATGCTGGAGAACAACATTATTGTTTACAAGTTTGTTCAAGATCTGCATTTCTTTGTGACTGGAGGTGATGAGGAAAATGAATTGATATTGGCTAATGTTCTCCAAGGCTTCTTTGATGCAGTTGCCCTCTTGTTGAGGTTTTATTCTTAAACTTTCACAAGTTTTCTTGATTTAGATATACCAATGCCTTGATTTGTGTCTTTCAGCTAGTTAATCAAGCATGCCTTTATTTCAGGAACAATGTTGACCAAAGAGAAGCACTCGAAAACTTGGATCTGATTCTGCTATGTCTCGATGAAATTGTGGATGGGGGGTCAGCTTTTTACTTCTGTTACGTCTGATTGCATGCAAATTGACTTGAAATAATCTCTTCTTTTTTAAGCTAAGACATTGGGTTCTTTACCTGCCATATATTTAAGTATAGCCTATTTATTCTTTTTCTTAGTCATTGCTACAACATGGGAGACTATTAGCTCCATGGGAACCATTGAAATTATTTCTTTATAGACTTGTATGCATGGTTTATATCCACTACGTCTTATAGTACACTCTAATTTAGCTGGAATGCCTTTTCTTTGATATTTCATACTGCGTTTCAAAGGGGTTGACAAGACTTTCAAATTTTTTTGTTGTGCACTGGCAGGATGATTCTTGAGACTGATGGAAGCATCATTGCTGGAAAAGTAGCTACCCATAATATGGATGATGGTGCTCCATTGTCTGAGCAGGTATTGATCCTGTCATTTATCTGCAATATGCAATTGTGAATCGTATTCATCACTTTTACTATATCACCCTAAAATAGGATTACAGATCAAGTTAGGCACATATATTAAGTTTGGCCAAGGACTGAAATATTTGTAGAACTAAAACAAAATAATTCAGTCAACACCAAGGGATAGGTAACCCATGGCTATGACCCCTATGAATTTTAAGTTGAAGCTCCTATGGGAGCCACTGACTAAGATTTTATGAGTGAATGGCTACATGAGAAGACAACCCTTTTTCCCCCCTGGTTTTCTTCCTCTTTCATGTGCATTGAGTTGAATGCAACTGTGAACTTTCTGGTTAAATATGGCAAACAGGTAGAAGTTTTCCTTTCAGAGGGAAGGGAATTTGAGGAAAGGGGAACTGGTAAGCTTTGTATAAACAAAGGAGGGGCCAGATACTGAAAATATGTCATGTCTCTTGGGCAGTAAGATTGAGTATCTAAGTTGTAAATAGCAGTTTTCCTCTTCTATCATGTACTAATATTGAATGTTCTAAAGGGTTGCTACGAGTAATTTCTTTAGAGCCTCCTATACAATTTAACTTGTTGGCAAGATAACAGCTGCTCTGCTGAGTTCCCTATAGATAAACATTAGTTCTACTAACAAAAAGTGTGTCTACGTTTTCAGTTTGAGATAAGAGAGAATTTACGAATATGTATACTAAGACACTTGATATTTTGCAATATATGCAGACAATATCTCAGGCTCTGGCCACAGCACGCGAGCATTTGACGAGATCGCTTCTTAGATGAAATAGTCCATAAGCTTGCAGAGGAAAACATTATTTACCTCCAGATTAATTCTTTGTCCCCAGATTTTGCATATCTCTGGGCTACATTCCAATACCATTTTTTTTTTCCAAATTCATGTTAAATCTTGATAATGGAGGACCATTTTGTTTGCCAGCGGCTGTCATCCTGTTCTTTCACTCTTTAAAATAAGAATAAATTTAGTAAAATATTTTATATTCAGTCCATGATTGTTGATATGCTCTGCATGTTACCCTGTATTGGGATCTTTGACTTGGGCCAAACTCTTCAAAATGTGCCAGCAACATTTGAACTGCACTCCTATTGTGCTGTACCTATTCTTGCAATACAGACCAAAGTTTCGTAGCATTCCTCTTGTGAAGACTGTTGTCTCCACTGATGATGAGCCCCGACATACTCACACGTTTGCTTGTCAGTGTCTTAACAAACATCTGAACAAAGGTTGTATCCCCTGCACAATTTGGCCCCCTTCTTTGCCAGAAATATTCTATATTTACACATTTATACCATATTGTCAGGTAGTATGTTTCAGCATACTCCATCCAATTAATACCCAAAAGGTAATTCTTATGTATACTGTCTCATTGGGGCTCTTTTTCTTTTTTGATATTTAAGCACAAAGGAGGTGCATTAAGAGGTAAAACAAAGGTACAATAAAAGAAAATTTCTCAAAGAAAGGTCGAAACAAGAGAATACAACAGATAGATCCTCATTTCTTGTTTGGTTCATTGACTTAAGTTGGGTTGTCTTGCGAGTGTCATTTTCAGTTCTCACAAAAGCAAAACTGTAAAGTGCTTTTTGGCAACAGTTGTTTAAGTTATCCAACTTTGCTTTGGCAAATTTGTTCATTGAGGAATGGATTGATGAATCTATCACTCATGCTGTCTTGACCTTTTTGAAGGAGAAAGCTTCTTTTATATATCTAGAAATTGCAATAGTGCCACTGCCCATTAATTAGCTTGTTAGGTTAAAAAATGTGTATTTTCTTTGGATATATTCCTTATTCTCTGCTCCCGTCCCTTTCAAGGGAGGAACTCTTGATGTACTGTTTGATCTTCCAGTTGGCAATGCTATAAGTTGGCTTATTAAAAATTAAAAAACACTTTATTACCCGTCGTTAAAAGATTTAGATAAGAGATTCCTGGTATTAACACTCATCTTGAACATATTATATGTTTCATAATAATAGACATATCGTATCAAATTAGGACATCTTGAAAATCTTATTACTCCTCTTATATATAAACAATCAGTCAGTAAGATTCCCGATCAACATGAGATATAATAGGAATAACTTCCTAATTTTAATATACGTAACTTTTTAATTTTAAATATATTAAGAATAGCTTTTTAGTCAAATCACTTTGTCCTAATTTGATTAAGAATGCTAGATAAAACCTAACAAATTTTCTCTTCTAGTAAAGAAAAGAATATTTAAAACCTCATTGCTTGATTTCATACTCTAAAGTAAAAATAAAAGTGCCTTCTTTTCCTCTTATTCCTTTTTCCTTTTCTAAGGAAATGGAAATGGAACATGTACGCCATAGAGGAAATTTTCTAGACATTCCATATTCAATGGCCCGTTGGAGTTGAATCAATTTGTACCAAATTGGAATTTTTTTTCTTTTAACTTTGAATTTGGAGTTGTTGATCTGCTTTGCATCTGCAATAATATGAGTTGATGGAGTTTGCTTTCTGGTGAAGAATGGAATAATCTGAGAGATAAATGAAAGTAGTCATTTCAATTATTGTTCTCCAAATGTGCAAACTAAAAGAAAGAGTTGTACCAAAGTGGTGTTTGTTTTGACAATGATGGCAGTGGTGGGGTTGCAAATTGCCTCCCTTGATAGAAAACTGAGGTACAAATTGATGTCCTTCAAATTCATTCATTCCCACTCATCCTTGCATGCTTTGCATTTTAATCAAATCAAATCAATGCACGTTTAGATTTTTGTTTTCATTTACAATGAAAGATGTAGTATCCAATAATCTCACAATATTCGGAAAAAACCTGCAACTGCTATTAAAGATGCACACTAAATAAAGCTTATCGTAAAATTTTAATTAGTAAAGAATTTCTAAAGTTAAATTAATTTATACAAATTCTGATTAACCGACTCTCCAGAAAGTCAAAAGTTTTTCTTTTAACATGTAAATTTACGATCAACGTATTGGTACATGACGAATCTCACAATCTTTTATATATATACAAAATTGGGAGATAAATTTTAAAAAATATTTTTTTATGTCCATGTATTGCATACATTCCATTTCCCCCTTTTTTAAAATTATTATACGAAAAGAAAAAAAATACGTATCAAATTATTTTAAATAATTAATTATATATAATAATACGTTATACGATATTTTTTTAATACGAAAGTAATGATGGTGTATGCCAAAGAAATGGCAAATTCTCTGCAAATAGGAATCAAAATATTTGCTTTGCAAATTAAAGTAAAAAAAAAAAAAAAAACTCAACCAAAGAACATCATAGATTAAAAATAAATTCATCAAATTGAATTAGGCATTGGAGAGTTGGAGATCACTATAAAGTCTGGAGTGTCATTATCATTGAAAAACAACAAATAATCACATCAGAATCAATCAAGGCAGCCCGACTTCTACGACTAGGAGTTCTGGGAGACCACCATTATCACTTATTTTATTTATTTATTTTACATTTCAGATCTATAGCACAAAGGGTTTTAATAATTAAAAAAATAGATATGCAAGTAAAACTAACTTTCTCTATTCCAAATTAATTATCACTTATTTCAAATTATTTATTATTTTATGAAACTAATAATGTATTTATTGTTTTTAATTATATTTTTATCATTAATTATTTCGATAAATTATAATATTAATTAATTTTTTAAATTTTAAAATAATTCTATAGTTTTTAATGAGAGTAATTCAATCTTTTTTTTTTAAAAAAAATTCATAAATATTAGAATTTTAAAAATTTGTGGTTTATTATATTTTTTTCAATTGTATCTTTATTAGTTATTACTCCATCAAATCTAATATTAAGTGATTTTTAAAATTTGAAATAACTCTATAATTTCTAACGAAGATAATTCAGTATTTTTTCTCTAAAAATTTCACAAATGTTAATTTTTTAAAAATTTATGTTATTTATATAATAATACTTCCTCTATCTTTTTTTATCGGTCTATTTTAACTGATATTTTACTCTCAAAATAAAAAATTTTAATTAATTAATCAATATTTCCTATTTTACCTTTAAAGAAATCTCTCTCTTTATTAAGTAATAATCAAATTCTAAAACTTCATATATTATAAGCATATTTAATTTACTTCTATTTTTTACTACAAGTGCAGAGATAGTCACTGTATAGAGGAGTATTTGTGAAAAAATAATAATTAATATAATCTTAATTTATTAATGAGACAGATAAATTAAGATAAAAATTTTAATTAAAATAAATAAATAAAATAGATAAAGAAATAGTAATTATTTTGAAGTAGAAAAAAATATAATTTATCATACCCATTGCATATATTATTAAGTGAGAAAAATAATGATAAATTAACAACCAAACGGTTCAAATATTGGAAACTCAGTCCCCAATTTTTGGACTAGCACTAATTTTTTGAATTATAACAATTTTTTATATAATCAAAAATCGCATAGGAGGGTCCCACTCTCTATACCTTCCCAGCAACTTCCTCGGTTGAATACTGTTGTTTGTAAAATGTACGAGGAGTGGAAGACCTCACCGCGGGCCCCACGATTACTAAATTCATGTTACCACATTCTTAGTTCACGCCATTATTGTCGCAAGAAAGGTTACGTACGCAATCAACCCCCGCCCCGTCCCCCCCCCCCCGCCCCCTTTTTTCTATCTTCCTCCGCGTATTTCCATGTTCTCCTAAACCCATTGACCCGTTACGATTTTCTTCTTTTTTTTTTTCTGAATATTCTGTTCTATTATTTTAATTTTTTTTCCTATTTCAAATTATATGATGCAAAGTCAAGAGTATATATATTATTTATTTTTTAATTATATTCTTATTATTTATTACTTTCTAAAAATATTACTATTTGATTTTCAAAATTCAAAATAAATTTTTAATTTTTAATTCGGATAATTTAATTAATTTATTTAAAAACTAGATAGATGTTTTAATTTTTATAACATATTATGTGATGATTAAGTAATAATAATTATTATTATGTGGACGGTATTTAAATTATTGATTTTTTAGTAACTACATTGAAGATTAGAGTTTTGAGTTAAGATGATTTGGACATTCACACAACTTGATTTATTACTTTGAATTTAAAATTTTTAAATAAATATCTATGCTATTTACATAGGGAAATGGGAAATGAATAGATATAAATGCTCAATGAGTATTGAATGTTGAATTTTTTAGATTTAGGTACTTATCGAATGATTTATGGATTACTCAAATAAAAATATATAATTAATTAACTAACTATTTATCTAATTAAATATATTTAACAATAAATAATGTTAACTATATCATTATTTTAGTATATTTGATATTAATTTCTTGCTATTAGTTAGTTAATTAAGATATATTGAAATTTTATTATAAATTTTAAATAAAATTAAAGTTACAAAATAAAGTGTCAAATATTTATATAATAATATTTATTCTTAATTTAACCTAAATTATAATTAATTTAAGTTGTATTTGAAAAGAAATTCTTCTCAATCTAAATTAAAATTTTAATTTAAATAATTTTTATTTTCTGAGATTGTTATATACTCACAATACATCATATTTTTTTTATCTTATTAATAATTAGACATCATATTTAATAATATTTTTTAAATTTTAACAAACTTATCCAAATTAAATTCTTATTAAGTACATTCTTAATCTTTATAATTTTAAATTTTAAATATAAAATATTATTAATTAAATAATTAAATATTTAATTATAATTTTTTGTTTAATTGAGCAAGCGTTTTGTTTGGGTTGATAACTAGATTAGGCCTTCGTTTCCAATGTGCAAACCAGAAAAAACGGCAGCCATCAATGTCCCAAACTTCTGTGGGACCCGATGTTCTGTCAGAAGATCCAATCATCCTCGCCCTTGTAGGAGGTTGCCACGTAGGCTATGCCATGTTACGACCCCACACGTCCCACGTCGCCACACGCTAACTCAAGACTGCCCCTTTCCTTGCTTTTCCCCTATTGCTACATCATCTTTCTTCAATTGAATATTGACCGCGACCGACCCTTTTTTTTTACCACTTTTACCTCCTCATTTTTCACTTTTTAGTTGACATTTATAATTTTATATCAATAAAAATACACTATTAATCACACAATGCCTATATAAGTTTCCCATTTTTTTTTATCACATATTCCTTCCATTTACAAATTTATCTTTTTTAAATTTATTCAAGCGATTGATTCTGAATGGCTAATATTAAAATTTTCATATTAACGTTTCAAATTTAAATATCATTTAGAGATAAACTTTATGCACACCTTTAAATAGCGATTTCAATTCTATTAATAATAAAAATATATTTAAAAAATTACACAAATATTCGATTATATATATATAAATTCTAAATTATTTTTATTAAAAATTATAAAATTAATTTGAGTCCAGTCTGTTGCTGTAGATAAAAAAAAAAAAAGACACATTGGCTTTAATGTTGATTAAATCAAGAAAAAAGAGGCTTAATTGGGGAAAGTGGGTTCTGCATTTTTGTATTCTTATTTGAGAAGGAGAGTCACCGTAAAATACTTGCATCTGCTTCGGACTTCGAATGGAGAAAGGACTCCCTTTTGCCTAAATCTCCCTCCCACGCCCTTCTCTCTCTCTCCTGAGGTCTTTCTCTCTCCTCCATTGCGATCTCTGCAACTTTTCAGCTCGGTTTCTGCAATCTCATTGCCTTTGCGCTTGGCCCTGTTTCAAAATCTAGTTGAGTTTGTTGACCCACCTTGTTCTAGGTAACTTTTTCTTTTTTGAATCCAAGTTCTAATACATGCGCATTCATATCTATTATGTAATGAGATTCTTTTTTTTTTTCCTTGGGCATTTGAAATCATATGCTTGACTCGAATTAAATTCTTTTTTAATGCTTGAAAATTCTGTTAATGTGTTCAAGAATTTTTTTTTCCCTTTTCAATTTAAGCTGGAAATGGAATGTGATATATATATCTTTTCCTTTTCCTTTTTTTCCCATGATTTTTCAATTCTGTTATTTGGGCAAGGCGACTTTGAGAGACCATGAATGCGGATGCCGGACAAGAGATATGAAGCAGGGTCTGGATTTTTAGCTGTCTTTTCGTTTAATTTTTCAGGAAAAAAAAAATTCTTTTGGCCCATTTGATTTCATGATTTCTTCTTGAACATTACAAGGGTGCCCCTGTTGTTGGGGTTTTAATTAAAATTCAATTTTCTTCTGGCAATTATGAAGATGATCTCAGATACCCATTTATGCTAATTGTGTTTTCGCAACGGAAAACTGATGCCTAACATTCTTAAGTTAGTGCTTTTAAATTTGAACTTCAATGTATAAAGGGATCATCTGTCTGCATTTTGTGGTTCTTTATGGGTGTTTGTGTTGTGTTCTCTCACACAAATTTGATTTGTGTCCTTAAACATTATGCCTCAGCTTCGAGCTTGATACATTTTTCAAGACCAGTATTTGGCTTGGACTATTCTCTGGTCATCTGATTCCGGCTTCTTTAGTAGTGTTATTGGTTAGGTTAAGGAAGCCCTCCAACAGGAGGGATGAAGACAGTCTTTGGAGTTTCTTCTGATGGTTCCTATCTGTTATATCATTGCTTTTGAGAGAAAAACCAAACAGAATGCCGCGCGGCAGGATAAGGGCAAGGATCCGCAGGAGCAATCTATACACGTTCGCATGCCTCCGGCCCCAACAGGCGGAGACAGAGGGTCCTCATCAGTTCCAGGGCCCTGGGTTTTCACGTATGGTTTATTGTAACCAACCTGATCTCCATGAAAAGAAACCTCTTAAGTACCGCTCAAATCATATATCAACTACAAAATACAATGTTATAACCTTCTTACCGAAGGCAATCTTTGAGCAATTCAGACGTGTTGCTAACTTATATTTTCTCCTGGCTGCTATCCTGTCTCTCACTCCGGTTGCACCATTCTCAGCTGTCAGTATGATTGCTCCCCTGGCCTTTGTCGTTGGATTGAGTATGGCAAAGGAGGCTTTAGAAGATTGGCGCAGATTTATGCAGGATATGAAGGTTAATCTACGGAAAGCTACTGTACATAAGGGGGATGGAATATTTGGTAACAGAGCTTGGAGGAAGATTCGTGTTGGAGACATAGTCAAAGTGGAAAAAGATAAGTTTTTTCCAGCAGATTTGCTTCTTTTGTCCTCTAGTTATGAAGACGGTATATGTTATGTGGAGACTATGAACTTGGATGGAGAGACAAATTTAAAGGTAAAAAGAGCTCTGGAGGTAACATTGCCCTTGGATGAGGATGCTGCCTTTAAGAATTTTAAGGGTTCAATTAGATGTGAAGATCCCAATCCCAACCTTTACAGTTTTGTGGGCAATCTTGAATATGACCGTCAGGTTTATCCTCTTGATCCCAGTCAGATTCTCCTCAGGGATTCAAAACTGAGGAACACAGCTTATATCTATGGAGTGGTAATTTTTTCCGGTCATGATAGCAAGGTCATGCAGAATGCCACTAAATCACCATCAAAACGGAGCAGGATCGAAAGACAGATGGACAAAATCATATATGTACTCTTTACCCTCCTTGTTCTAATTTCGTTGATCAGCTCAGTGGGATTTGCCATCAAGGTCAAGTACCAGATGCCAGACTGGTGGTATTTGCAAGCTCCAGATAACCAGAATTTTTATAATCCCCAGAGGCCTGAGTTGTCAGGCACTTTTCATCTGGTCACCGCTCTCATATTATATGGATATCTGATACCCATATCTCTTTATGTTTCAATTGAGGTTGTGAAAGTCTTGCAGGCATTATTTATCAACCAAGACATCCATATGTATGATGAAGAGACCGGAACTCCAGCTCAAGCACGAACATCAAACTTAAACGAGGAGTTAGGACAGGTTGACACCATACTCTCTGATAAAACTGGCACTTTGACATGTAATCAGATGGACTTTCTGAAATGTTCTATTGCTGGTACTTCATATGGCAAACGGTCTAGTGATGTTGAACTTGCTGCTGCAAAGCAGATGGCCATGGACCTTGATGGGCAAGATCATGACTCTTCAAACAAGAATGATAATGGAATTCCAGAAATTGAACTGGAGACTGTGATCACCTCTAAAGATGAAGTGGACCATAAACCTACCATAAAGGGGTTTAGCTTTGAGGATGACCGGCTCATGAATGGAAATTGGTTAAAAGAGCCTAACAGAGATGCAATGTTGCTATTCTTTAGGATACTTTCACTTTGTCATACTGCAATTCCTGAGGTAAATGAAGACACTGGAACTTTTACATATGAAGCTGAATCACCCGATGAAGGAGCATTTCTGGTTGCTGCTAGAGAATTTGGCTTTGAGTTCTGTAAAAGAACTCAATCAAGCTTAGTTGTTTGTGAAAGATATCCTTCTTTTGAAGATCCTGTTGAAAGGTGAGATGACACAGATCATTATTCTAGGTTTCTACAGGATTCCTATTTTGGCCTTTGGAGGTTACTGGCATCTTACATTTTGCTCTCCCCCCCCCCTCTTTCAGGGAGTACAAACTTCTTAATCTCTTGGATTTTACAAGTAAAAGGAAGCGAATGTCTGTGATTCTTCAAGATGAGAATGGACAAATTCTTCTGATGTGCAAAGGAGCAGATAGGTCTGTCTTCCAACAATTGTTGTAGCTCAGAGTACTCCTTTTACTGCTTTTCAAGTTCGCCATAGAGCATAATCCATTTTCCACCATCCTGAAAAATTCAAGGAACAGCAGCATTGAAATTAAAGAAACATAAAACAGATTAATGGAAACACGTGGTTTCTAATTGATGGATAACAATCAAGTTAGAGCATTTGCATTTAAGGTTCCAGCCCTCTGACGACTGTTCATCTTTTTAGTGCTTGTGCTCTCTTAGCTTTCTGTAATTGATACACAGCTGTATGTCTACTTGTGCTTTTGATGAAAATGTACACTTTGTAATCATTTTGATTTAGATGGTTTTTGGCTAACCTATTGCCTTTTTGACTTTTCTTGGTCTACACAGCATTATATTTGACAGGTTATCAAAGAATGGGAAAATGTTTTTGGATGCTACCACAAAGCATTTAAATGAATATGGGGAAGCTGGTTTACGTACACTGGCACTTGCTTACAGGAAGCTCGATGAAGCTGAGTACTCTGCCTGGAATGAGGAGTTTTCTAAAGCAAAAACTTCAATTGGTGGAGATCGGGAAGCAATGCTTGAACATGTATCTGACAAGATGGAGAGAGAATTGATTCTTGTTGGTGCAACTGCTGTAGAGGACAAACTGCAGAAAGGGGTACACATTACTATTTCTCAAGGCCATGAACTTTGTCATTTGAGAATTCCAAAGTCTAAGTCTTAGCTACTGTACCTCATCTGTGTCTAGGTGCCTCAGTGCATTGATAAATTGGCCCAAGCTGGTCTGAAGATCTGGGTTCTTACAGGTGATAAGATGGAAACAGCAATTAACATCGGGTCAGTCTCTCCCTGAATCAGGTTTTGGCTACCAAACGTAGCAATTAAAGTTCCTATTAATAGCGGAATCCTATGTTTATGCAGATATGCATGTAGTTTGCTTCGACAAGGCATGAAACAGATTTGTATATCGTCAAATACAGAATCAGATTCGAAAAAGGTAATCAGTTAAAAGGAGAAAAAGAGGTAATTAGTTATGGAAGACAATGCATGCTTACTGAGAATTTGGGTCTAAAGGAGACAATGTGTTTTGTGTTGCTGATCAGGCTGTGAAGGAGAATATATCCATGCAAATTGCCAATGCCTCGCAAATGATCAAGCTTGAAAAGGACCCCCATGCTGCATTTGCACTAATTATCGATGGAAAAACTCTCACATATGCCTTGGAGGAGGACATGAAGTATCAGTTCTTAAATTTAGGAGTTGGTTGTGCATCTGTCATATGCTGCCGTGTCTCTCCTAGACAGAAGGCCCTGGTAAGATGTTATTATCCTATTTCCTCAAGACTTCATTCATCTTCTAATGATACTTGTTTGAACCATGCAACTTCTCTACTTGGCTTAACTCTTTTTCCCGACTCTTTTTGTATTTTATTTTTCATATTTAGGTGACAAGATTAGTAAAAGAAGGAACTGGAAAGGCCACCTTAGCAATTGGTGATGGTGCAAATGATGTTGGGATGATTCAAGAAGCAGATATTGGTGTTGGCATCAGTGGGGTGGAAGGAATGCAGGTTGGTGGCATATACTTCTACTCAGTACTCATTTCTCCATTGTTAGAGTATTATACCCTACCTGGAAAGGTCTAAAGAGGTTCTTCCAAAAGAATATTAAGAACTATTTTCTTGGATTGTGTCAATGATAGCTGACTGATTGAATTTGAAGCAATGCCACGTTTCCTTTGTTTGTATAATATTACTCTTTGCTAGATTTGGTAGAATGTCTTCTTGAAAGTCTTTACTGCTGGGAAAGTGGAACAGGGAAAGAAAGAATATCAGAGAAGTGATAATATTAACCAGTGATTTTCTTATTGTCTTTTTTACCTTAGATGGACAGGAATTATTCATTCTAGAAATCTATGATCATGACAGGTTTCTTTTTAAGTTGCTGATAGTTTTTTGGCCCTGTTTCTTTTCCTCCTAATTATACTTCTATTGAAAATAACAAGCAGTTGAAACATTAGCAATTTTTTCCTTTTTTTCAGCATTTGAGCTATTCTTTATTATATTCTGTCTGCTTTTCACAGAGAAGGGAAAGTCATACATTCAATTCTGTGGGAGATATTATATTTGATAGGTTTCACACTGTAGTTTTACTGATTGTACCTTACTTGAAAATTTATTTATGCTTGTTATAACTTGATGTCCGAGGACACATGCATCGTGGTGCAGCTGTGCTTTGCTTTCAAATGTTATGATTAGTGCTTTGCTTTCAAATGCTATGATTAGGCTCACAAATCCATTGGCTCTTTTACAGGCTGTTATGGCAAGTGATTTTGCTATTGCACAGTTTCGGTTTCTGGAACGACTTCTGGTCGTTCATGGGCATTGGTGCTACAAAAGAATTGCTCAGATGGTAATATAGATTACTAGTCATTTTTGTTTTCTGTTTAAATCCTTTTGGGCAAGTACTTTTGTTACACACAACTAATCTTCAGCTGGTACTTTATTTTATTCTGTTGGCTTTCTTACTAACTACAATGCTTTGCTTTCAGATATGCTATTTCTTCTACAAGAATATTTCTTTTGGCCTCACTCTCTTCTATTTCGAGGCCTTCACCGGCTTTTCTGGACAGTCTGTTTACGAAGATTGGTATATGATACTCTTTAATGTTGTCCTCACTTCATTGCCTGTCATTTCCCTTGGAGTATTCGAGCAGGATGTTTCTTCAGAGATTTGCTTACAGGTTGGCTTTGCATGATATCTCCTGCTAGATTTTCATTTAAAACTCTCTCGTTGCAAGACCGTTGCTTTTTTCCTCACCGTCAATTTATTTTGCAGTTTCCGGCACTATATCAGCAGGGACCCAAAAATTTGTTCTTTGACTGGTATAGGATATTTGGGTGGATGGGGAACGGCCTCTACACGTCCCTCATTCTTTTCTTCCTCAACATTATCATTTTTTATGATCAAGCATTCCGTGCTGGAGGTGAGACTGCAGACATGACTGCAGTGGGTACTATAATGTTCACTTGCATCATCTGGGCTGTCAACTGCCAGATTGCGCTCACAATGAGTCACTTCACGTGGATACAGCACTTTCTCATATGGGGCAGCGTTACTGCATGGTACCTATTCCTCTTCATATACGGCGAGATGTCACCGGTCATTTCTGGGAATGCATATAAAATCCTCACAGAGGCTCTTGCTCCCGCTCCAATCTTTTGGGCTGCAACTCTGGTGGTGACGGTCACATGCAACCTCCCCTACCTGACTCACATAGCATTTCAAAGATGTTTCAATCCCATGGATCACCATATCATTCAAGAGATCAAATACTACAAGAAAGACGAGGAAGATAGACATATGTGGAGGAGAGAGAGGTCCAAGGCAAGACAAAAGACAGAAATTGGATTCACAGCAAGGGTGGATGCAAGAATCAGACACTTGAAAGGGAAGTTGCAAAAGAAGTATTCTTCTATGGGTGGAGCAAGGAGTGTCTTGCCTCCATCATAGTTGTGTATTTAGAAGATATCCCCCAACCCCCTCTCCTCCTTTCATAGATTAGCCCTTTTTTGGCCCCTTCTGTAATTTCCTTCCTCCTCAATATTTTTTGTCCAGTATAGTCATTAGTAAGGTCCATTCATTACGTCCAAAGCGTGTAGGTGTTGTATGTACGATATCCCCCCACATAAATATAGAAGTGTCATTATATGCTTGTCAAGAAATTAGACAGCCAGTGTGTGTATATGGTATTTATTTATTTTTATTTATTTATTATATATACATTTATGTGTTTGCCTTGACCCAAGCAAGGACCCTTATTTTTTAGATTATGAATTATTAAATTAAAATTAAATTGTGATCATAATTATACCTTTATCTAACGGTGGAGAATCAAATATACTACATTAGACTTTCTTCTTAAAAAAAAAAGCAAATATTACATCAGATTGACAAATATTACATCGGACTTTCTCCTCGAAAAAAAAAAGAAAAGAAAATAGTATTATCAGGCTGACGGCGAGAATCGGACAGCGACAAAAACGGTGAGAGAGAAATTGGCCTTTTCCTGGCGACGTCGTCCTGTCAGAAAGATTCAGAATAACGTAGTATTTTCCAATTAACGTAAAACGGTAAAAACACAGTGTAAAGGCGTGAGGTGAAATTACAGAAATGCCATCAAAATAACTTTCATAGAGTAGTAAATAAATAATTATAGGAACTAAAAAAAAAAGTCCTGCTTGGTTCGATTGGATCAAAGCGGAGCATGATAGTCATCACATGAAGATGCGAATGCTGATGCCCTCTCAGCCCCAGCCTCATCCTCCTCCTCATCCTCCCCGCCTTCTTCTTGATTTCTGCGTTTCGGCCGTCTGTACTTTCAGTGGTAGCAGAATTCAGAGTAGTATCTCTGTATTCATTTTTCTTCCCAATTTGGAGTATTTTTTTTAAGCTACTGTTAATCTCCCTTCACATTTTGCTTATTTACCTTGATATCCTCGTTTTTGGATCCGACAAATTCTTCCTTACAGGACGTTTTCTTCTCCCAAAGAAACGTAGATAAGCTTGAGAGCTTTTCTTTTCTTCTTAGTTATTTTTATTTTTTATTTTTTGGGCTTAGATTCTTCTTTTGAAAAAAAAAAAGTATTTAATTTATGTTTCTAATTTTGTAAGTTAGGGTTGGGTTTGAAACTTTAATTTTTTGAATTGATTTAATGGAGCCTCGTGTCGGTAATAAATTTCGGCTGGGTCGGAAAATCGGTAGCGGTTCTTTTGGGGAGATCTATCTTGGTGAGTCTGTGTTTAGTGCTTCTTCTTTGGTTGTCTTTGGCTTTGATGATTCTTTATCTGCTTATAATGTTTGAAATTGGGAATTGTATTTCATACTCAGGTACCAATATTCAGACTAATGAAGAGGTTGCTATTAAGCTTGTAAGTAAATTTATCCTTTCTCTCGGTTATACTTGAAAATTTCAAGGGTTTCTACTTTGTCCAGTTTGAGAATGCTCTTTTGTATTTTTGATTTGGAATTAATTGCATATTGCGTTAATTAGTTGCCGTGGAAGGTGAAAGCTTGATGCTTTTTGGTAATTATAGTGTCCATTGAAACTCAAGCACCAAAATGACGGTGTTTTGACACGTGAGAGTTGCAGCTAATTAAATAGGCTAAGGTTGTAGACTTTGATAATAAACTACATAGACCAGCAGGGTGTAATGTGCAATTTGAAGAATGTTAATCAGAGGACATACACAATTCTCAGGGCTTTGCTACTACTGAAGGCATACATGAGCTATGGGAAGTCTATGATTTTAGAAAAGAAAAGACAGAGGAAAGTCATGTGGTACTGAGATTTTTTTTATAGGTTCTTATATATTTGGAATCATTGATCAAATTCCTGACTTTCATAATTACTTATTACGTGTTTCACCATTTAACTGAGCCACTGTATTTCATAAGGAGCACTATTCCAATTAGTTTCTTATTTCCTTTCATTTCTGTACAAAGCGAGGGCATAAAATATCAGCTATAATGTCTTTGCAGATTGCTTTCATTGAAAAATACGCAATGATATTGAAAGTTTCTCTTTTCTCAAATTTCATATCCATTTTTCCTTGAATCCAGGAAAATGTCAAGACAAAGCATCCACAGTTATTGTATGAATCAAAGTTGTATAAAATTCTACAGGGAGGAAGTAAGAAGTTTTTCATTGTTTTTGCTCTATTCTGGATTATTTAGTACTTTAATACTTATTGATTTATGTCCTTGTTGGTTGGCATTTTTTTGTGAATTTCGTAGCCGGGATCCCCAATGTTAGGTGGTTTGGAGTTGAAGGAGATTATAATGTCCTTGTCATGGATTTGCTGGGCCCTAGTCTTGAAGATTTATTTAACTTCTGTAGTAGGAAGTTGTCTTTGAAGACTGTTCTTATGCTAGCTGATCAGATGGTAGGATGCTGTGTTACACATGCTTTAGTCCAAAATTCTCTATGCCACTCTTCTTCACCCTTTTATGGAAATTATGTTCTTTTCAGATTAATCGGGTCGAATTTGTTCACTCCAAGTCTTTCCTACATCGAGATATTAAACCCGACAACTTCCTTATGGGCTTAGGAAGGCGTGCAAATCAGGTAAAGCTAATTCTTTTCCTTTCCTTTCCTTTCACTGACTTCATTGTGCCTGTCATATCTCTTCATTCACTCTGCTATTAATTCCTTGTAGGTCTATGTTATTGATTTTGGGCTGGCTAAAAAATACAGAGACTCATCAACCCATCAACACATTCCTTATAGGTGAGCCATCCTGAAGTTTTATGCAGATAACAATGCTCACAGTGATTCATCAGTTCAACCAAAAAAAAAAAAAAAGCTCCTTATCAAATTTCTTTGGATTATTTGGCTGTAGACTTTCAGATGGTGCCGTTATAACAAATGCAAGTATAAATTATTCATTTATTTAAAATTATTGGCACATTGTTTCCCGTTCCTCCTCTTTAATGGTTGAAATATGTGGGTCTTATTTCTTTTATGGTTGAGTTTTCATAGAATGGCCAATCTGCATTTCGCATACACATATTGAAGCTTTGGATCAAGGAAAAGATGTAGAACAAGTATAATGTGAATGAGATGATGTATGTCATAGTATGCCCCCCCAGTGAAAGCCTGTCTTGTTAAGTAGGATGAACGAAGGGGATTATATAGTTAATATAAACATAGAGATAATACTTTGTTATTTCTATTTGTTCCAAAATATAATTATAGGGTCAGCCGATGCCTATTTAGTTGATTTGCAAGCTTGATATATTGTTTTCTTTGGGCAGAGAATATCATCTCTTTTCATTTTTGCATGATATCTTCAACTTATTTATTTGATTTGCATAATTCTCGTTAATTGCTTTTACTGCAAAAGTCACAGATATTAATTCTGTTTAACTCTCTTTTATCACTTTGGGAACTACTGATAGTTCTTGTTTGCGGAATTCTTGTACTTTTCACAACCCCTTAAAAGCAAGTCATTGTAATAATTATAATGCTAAATACAGAGAAAACAAGAATTTGACTGGAACAGCCAGATATGCAAGTATGAATACTCACCTTGGCATTGGTAGGTTGGGCAACCTCTAAACTTGTTTGCAACTTTAGTATATCAAGAAGCATAACTTCATGAAGCATTAATTAATCTGCTGTGCTGTCTTCCCACCACAGAACAAAGTCGAAGAGATGATTTAGAATCACTTGGTTATGTCCTTATGTACTTCTTAAGGGGAAGGTATTTTTCACTTCTTCCCTTTCTACATTTATATTATTCTCCGTGAGATCCCTACTGACTAGCATCAAACTTGTAGCCTTCCTTGGCAGGGGTTGAAAGCAGGTACCAAGAAACAGAAGTATGAAAAAATCAGTGAAAAAAAAGTTTCGACTTCCATAGAGGTGAATTTTTTGGTCCACCACCTTCCCCCCAAAAAAAAAAAAACCATTCTGGGATTAATGTTGTAACTTCCATTTTTTCTTACCATTCTGGGATTAATTTTTATATCCTCTTATCTTCTGCAACTGGCTTGGATACTTACAGTTTCCATTTTTAGGCTTTGTGTCGAGGCTATCCTACGGAGTTCGCATCTTATTTCCATTACTGTCGTTCACTTAGGTTTGATGATAAACCAGATTACGCTTATCTCAAGAGAATTTTCCGAGACCTTTTCATTCGTGAAGGTTTGCCTTTAGTTTCTTCCAGTTAATAGATGTTTGCAACGTTCCGGTAGATATTAGATTTTGTATGTGTCCTGACATGTGCACTCTCGTTGAATTAATTTTTACTGTTTTTCTTTACTCGTGTTCCCCTCCCCCCTTATTCTTTTTCTCTTTTTGTTCAATCCAATTCCAGGTTTTCAGTTTGATCATGTGTTCGACTGGACCATTTTAAAGTATCAGCAGTCGCAGCTTGCCAACCCTCCACGTACTCTTGTAAGCAATATGAAGATTTAGGTTTACTCTTTGTTCAACCCATAGGTTTTGGTGAAAACTTTGACTTTTGCAACAGGGGGGAACAGCAGGAACTAGTTCAGGGATGCAGCATGCTGCTGCCAATGTTGATAGGCAACAAGGTATGAATCTTTTGCATTTTCCCCGGCCAATATAAATTTCTATTTATTCTAAATGAGTTACTTGTCTTGGTTTGCTAATTCCTTTGTTAGGCTTAAGCTTTAGTTAGTTGTGTGTTTACTTTGTCTTGGTTTGCTAATTCCTTTGTTAGGCTTAAGCTTTAGTTATGGGTCTGTTTTCTTCTACTGCTTAGTCGGATAATTAGCAATGCCGTTTCTCTGGAGGTTGGAAAGTCTGTAATCTGGCTTGTTTTATGCATGCCTAGTGGTAAACTAATCTTCTGTTCTATAGGTGGTGAAGAAGGTAGGCCTACAGGTTGGTTATCAGGAAATCCAACTCGTAGAACTACTGGACTGCCTTTGAATGGTGGAAGCTTATCAAAACAAAAAAACCTTGCCGCAAACGATTCAACCATTACCAAAGAGGTTCATCTTGCTATTTAACACCTATCCCGGCTATTGTTTAGGAGAATAATCATTTTTCCTTCTAACACCACTGTGGCCGGTCATGTGCATTTTGCAGACTAGTTCTAATTTTTTCCGGTCAGGTGGATCTTCAAGACGACCAGCTGTCTCTAGCAGTCGTGATCCTGTCATTGTTGGGAATGAGTCTGACCCAACCCGCTCGCGTACAACAGATGCAAGCCCAGGAGTGCTTCGTAAAATTTCTAGCGGTGCGCAAAGAAGTTCTCCTGTGGTATCATCTGACCACAAGCGCAGCTCTTCTGCCATTAAGAATTTTGAATCCACCCTCAAGGGTATAGAGGGCCTGAATTTTGGCAATGAAGAAAGGGTGCACTATTAGCCACCACGACTCATTCGCTCCTCTTAATGCAAATCTTGGCATGATACTATAGCACATTGGTTCCCCTAGATGCTGTTGAAAAACCTTCTAACGCACACACCTTTAAAGGGTTAGAAGATTGAGGAATGTTGCAACGAAACCAAGAATAAGAAACCATGGAGGACTGAAGGTTATTGGAGGCAACTTGAAGTGAAGCTTGGCTACCCTTTGTCAATGCGCATTTGAGCTCTTGGCCCTTGGTTTCTCTTTATTCATTGTTTTTATGTCTTGTGTAATGATGTTTCTACATTTACTTTTTTGTCGATATAACGTGCTACATTATGGCTTATGCACTCTTTAGAGCAGTTGCTGCTATCCTTTTCATTGACTTCATTTGTCTCAATTCTCTGCTTTTGTTTGCTCTGCTTGGTGTACCGTTGAAATATAGTCTAGGGGTCGGAGACGTCGGTGGTGAATTGAGGTCTCAAAAACCGCATAATTTTCAGGCGTTGATTAGTTCCTTGTGTCGGCCGTTGCAGCTTAAAAATTGTTTTACTACCTCGTTTTAACGTTCATCTGGACCCAGCCCGGACATTGAATTCATCAAAATCAGTACGAATATTTCTTGAGTTGCCTAAGTCGCCAGCCTCTTTGGACCCTCCTCATTAATGCCATATCTGCTTTCCCTTTTCCCATGTGAGAAAAGCTCGTTAAGACAAAGACAACACTTAAATGATTAGACGGGATTTGCATAAACCTATTCGTTAATTAGTTCACCAAATCTCTCATTCAAAATAAATATCTTCAGTTAAAAAATTATTAAAAATGATCAATATATTTTAAATTTTAAATTTATTTATTTTCTTATTTTATATTTATTTTTTTTCTAATAGTATTCTTTTACTTTATAATTACATTATTAAAGAGATAAATAAAAAAAATAACATTAATTTTTTATAAAATAATATTTATTACGTAACAAAATTTACTTTTAAAACAATATTTATTTTAAATTAGAGGGAGTAAATTTCATTGTTTACTCTTTACACAATGCGGATTCCAATCCACAATGAAGTACACCCTGTACTCTGCTTTTCTCCCTCACTTTTCTTTAAATTTCTTCTATGCTCTAACTTGAGATCTCTAGGATTGTGAGATAGGATCGTTGAAGCGGTTTACTACTAGGAAATCTTCTTCACCAGCTATAAAGATTCCTCAACAGGGCAGACATAATATTATCTGGCCTGGGCCTGGGGTACTCAGCGTGATAAGAGGGTATGATGATTATGGTTGGAGAAGGAGATGCTGGTGCAACTTTTAACTCCAAAAACAAAATGCATATGTCGTAGTGAAGAAGACTCTGATGTTGCTGCGGCCGTTCATTCGATGAACCATAATTACTGTTCCAGACAAAATGACCTCTTTTAACTATGGCATCTTTAGGTACTTTTGGATATGCCATTGATGAATACTAGGACTAAACAAACAATGCACTAACAAAAACCAAGAAAACAGTGTTCTAGCAAGTTCCGAATGGAATCTGGCTCTGAAATCCGCCTCCCAAGCTGTGTCTTTTTCATCATCCAAGATTGACTACGTACAAAGCTATGCTTTTCGATGAATTTAATTGAAAACTATTACTACTGCTGCTGCCCATTAGGCATTCAGAATGAGCTATTTCTTGTTGGATTAGCTGCTTCATTATGCCAATTATACAAATAGGATAGCTGCAGCATGATGGAATTGCACTTGCTATTTGAAACAATTCTAATGGACATCTCCTGAATATCACATAGGAGATTTTGCTCAAGAAAAGATGCATATATCAGCAGCAGTGGGAGAACATAAACGAAGTGATTATCAAGATTTATTCCACTCTACAGGCCTTAGATCACTTTTGGTTCCAAAACAAAGAACCACCCCAACTTCTTTGCTGGCATTAATTCTTCAATTGCTCTTACAAAAATCTCCTTAGTCTGACCTTCAAAATCAAAACCATCCATGGCCGACATGCCAATTCGCATAAAGAAATGGAAGATCACTTCAATTTCACCAATTCAGGGCATTAGAAGTCTGGATCCAAATTTTGCGAGGACAAAGGGCCTCTCTGAATCTTAATAACTCCACACCACCCAAAACACCGAAAAAAAAAGGGACAAAAGAACTTGAGAACTAACATTAGGAAGAGAACAAGAGAAATAATCAGCTCATGTTGAAAAGATGAAAAAACCAGAGAATTTAATATAGGATCCACAGACTGTGTTGATGTATACTTAGTGCTCGGTGACCGAGCATTTGACAGTTGAGGACCAAGAAAGAAATAAAAGCTTTCTAAGACGACAACATATGATGATTGAAAAAAACACAAGACAGCAAAACAACCCCCTGAATTCATTAAAATCACCACCATCCATGGACCACTTGGTTGCAGGTGTCCTTGATCCATCTGAAACTCTTTCTGAGAGAACCCTTCATCTTTCCTTCCACGGCATAGGCCTTGTAGCTAACAACTCTTTTCTTCCTCTGCAACTCAGGATCGTTAAAGCTCCAACTTTTAGAAGTGGAAGCAACTCTGTTCTTGCTTTTCTTGATCTTCACCTCCTTCTCCAAGTAAGGTGGTTGCTGGGCATATGAAGCATGTGAAGTGCTGTAACTCCTGAGGTCATGCATGCTACTCGGTGGCGGCGCTGGCCTATCTCCATAGTAACCATCCACCACCATCCTCCCTTCTCTGGTGGATTTAGATCTAAAATTTTCCATGTAAAATCGAACTAGGGAGGGGGAGAGAGAAAGGAAAAAAGCCCAGATGGATTTCTTCAAAGTTGTAGTAGAGATTTGATTAAGTAATTGGGAATGTGAACAAGTCTAAAAAGGTTGTGGGGGTTGTACTTGAATTTTTATTCCATTTTTTTTTTTTTTTTATTAGAGGGGTAATGACTTTTCTTGATGATGGCTGTTATTTGTGAACAGTCTCTCTCCCACTAGGCAATATGGAGTTCTAATATTTTTTGGCCAGGCTTGTTGCAGTTCTTGCTGGTTGAAAAGGACAGGTTGACCGCTGAATACAGACGAGGGTACGGTACGCTTGCGAATGAGAATGGGCAAGATTCCTGTCTTTCATCGCTCCTCCAGGATTTATCATATAATTTTTTTTTCTTTTGGTCCGGAGTAGTGTTAATTTTTTCATGTGATGTCCAGGGCAACATAAACAGTTAATATCATGTACCTAATATTTGGACTTTGCACATTTACACAATTTTTAACATTTTACGTTTCTTTTTCCCATTTGTTAACATCCCGCCTGCGCCGCCTCAAAGAGAGACCTTTCTTGTTATTCGGGGCTCTTATCCTGCCCCTACCTACAATCCAATGTCTGGCATAACCTATGCCCACAAAAGTAAAGCAGAATGAGTGGAAATATGGGCTGTTGAATGCTGGTGCCATTGCTTTGCTATCAGACCAAGAAGGTTGTTTCTGGGCATAGTCACATGTCAAATAGCAAAGGCTTTAGCCCACCTTCCAAAACCCCGACAAAAAAGACAGAACAAGCAACAATAAAGCTTACGAATAGAAATTGATCCAAATCTACCATGTAAGGATTGTAAGGTGTACACTAACAAGAAGAAAACAAACTGAATAGCAATCAGTTGAACAACCTACCAGCTCAACTCTAATTCAACAAAATCGGAGTGGATTAAAGAATGGCACTACATTATATCCCTACTTGCAACAAAATTTGCCACGGCATATAACACCATCAGCCTCATAAAAAATAACCAAGAACCTCATCAGAGGCAGCAGCTTAACTGGCCAAAAGGGAAGAAAACGCGACCACCTCAATAAACAAAACCAAAATGTACCGCCTCAAAGGAGATCAGCAACATTGGATGGGAGTTCTTCAATAACCACATTGTAGAACTTCTGAATATCGAACAGCATTTTTTCGTCTTCCCTTGTTATAAAATTGATGGCAACTCCCTTTCTTCCAAATCGTCCACTTCGTCCTATACGATGAAGATAGTTCTCTGGTTGTGTGGGGAGATCATAATTTATAACAAGAGATACTTGCTGCACATCAATGCCACGAGCCAAGAGATCAGTAGTGATGAGTACACGGGAAGAACCGGAACGAAATTCACGCATGATTATGTCCCTAGTGTTCTGGTCCATGTCTCCATGAGTAGCCGAGACTGTATGGTCACGACTTCTCATTTTGTCGGTAAGCCAGTCAACCTTGCGTCTTGTGTTCACAAAGATGACAGACTGGGTGATGGCCAATGTCTCGTAGAGATCACATAGAGTTTCGAGCTTCCAGTCTTCCTTTTCAACATTAACATAGAACTGTTTAATACCCTCAAGTGTTAATTCATCGCGCTTCACCAAAATCCTCACAGGCTTATTCATAAACTTCCTAGTAATTTCAAGGGCTTCAGGTGGCATTGTAGCCGAGAAAACACCAACTTGGACTTTTGCAGGAAGCAGCTGGAAGATATCATATATCTGAAAGTCAAGACAAAATCAAAGAAAACATGTTAGTACCCTGGATAGTCCTACAGCAAAGATTAGCCGCATCTGTGAATTAACAAAGAATTTCTAAAAAGTAGATGAATTTTGTCAATTCGATGCCAACTTTTTCCAGTGAGCAATGAAGGAAAAAGGAACTGACAAAGAAAAATCACATGCATTCCTCAGGTGATTTCATGTGTTTATTTATTTTATTTCTGAAATTATAGCAGCAAGCCACATACAAATGTACAACTCTCTCTAAGACATGCAACAACTAATCATGTTATTCTAACAAAGAGTTGATCCCAAAACCTGTCACAACCAAAAATCCCACGCTAAAATACAAGTATCTTCCTAGCAAGGGTGGAAAAACTAAAAATTATTTGATGAACACATGTTCAACGGAAACTAAGACAATTAAGTCATTTAGTTTTAAGGAGAGGAAGTGATGCACCATGTACCTGATCCTTGAAACCACGTGATAGCATTTCATCTGCCTCATCCAACACAAACATTTTAATATAATCAGAGCGGAGAGACTGTCTACGCAGCATATCAAACACGCGCCCAGGAGTGCCAACAACAACATGAACGCCAGCTAAAAGGATCCGCTGATCTTCACGAACACTTGTACCACCCACACAAGCGTGAACCTTCACACCGAGATAGTCACCAAGGGCTCGCATTACTTTCTCAATCTGTTGAGCCAGTTCCCTAGTGGGAGCAAGAACCAAGGCTTGGCACTGGACCAAACCATAATCAAGCTGCTGGAGAATTCCAGAACAGAAAGTAGCTGTCTTCCCAGTTCCAGATTGAGCCTGCTGAATTACATCAAGCCCCTTGATGAATGGAACAATACCCCTTTGCTGGATTGCAGAGGGCTTTTCAAAACCTGCAAAAGAATGATACCAAATTTTTAGATAAGCAGCAAAAGATACATTGGTAAGGAGAAGAGAAGGGAGTGGGGCAAACAGAAGGAAAAACGAGATGAAGGAAATAAAATAAAATAACAGAACTAAACCCAATTATTACTTGAAGAAAGAAACGCACTCAGCAAAAGGTTAGATGAATAAAAATCAATACCAAACAATATCCAAGGAAATGTTCAATTCCTCCAAGTTTATCACAATGATTCCAATACTTGCTTAATTGCATTTTTATATCAAAAACATTGTTTTATCACGAGTCATATCCAAATATACACATTCGAAAACTTTGGAAAGCTGTCTTCCAACACAAATATATCCATCAACAGTTTTGAACCCATTCAGTGAAGATAAGACTGCCAATGTCCTGACAACGTACCATAAGCGTAAATGCCCCTGAGAAGATTCTCCTGAAGACCCATAGCATCAAAACTATCATAAACTTCATCATATGATGTAAAGAAGTCCTCCCCATCAAGCCTACATCAAAAAGTTCATCAAGAAATTATAAAATATTAGACCACAACAGCATGACACCGAACACCATTTGGATACAGAATTGAGTAGCCACAAATAAAAACAGAAACTTACAACTCAGTCATCCTTGAGTCATACCGACGACTATCAAATCCATCTTCTCCTGCCATGATTACAACCTGTTTTACAAATAAATAAGAGTAAGCCTTGGGGGAAATAATAACAGAGAGAAATCCTAGTGCTTTGCATCAAGTTAAAAGAACTCAAATAAATCTAATCTTCTGCTAAGAGAAAGTGTCATAACCAAATAAATTTGAAAGAGACAAGCTCATGATGAGATGTGACAGAAGAGCCAAACTCGCAAACCATTATTATACGGAGTACAAGCATTAAACTTCTGTTTCTATATTTGGGGGTGCATTCCGAGAGGCAGGTGACTGTCCAACCATGAGCAAGGAGCCCCTTTGCCTTCTCCCCCAAATCAAACAAACTTTCCCATATGTTAGTTACACACGTCAATCCTTTCAGTGAAGACACATTAGGAAAGATAAAGGAGTGCAGGGACCACAGGAACCTTATTCTACATTCTAAAACAATAAAAACCTCATTGCCTTGAATGCAAAGATTGTCATATTGGAGCATTCAACAGAAGCCACCAAAAAAACATAGGTCTGACACAAATTGGCAAATCCAATGTTACTACTTTCAAAAGATCATCTTTTTCTAGAAGATAAAAGATTATCCATAGATAAAGATTGGTTAGAACTACCAAACTCTGATCCAGAACCAGCAACATCCAATCAATGTAGATTTTTCATATGAACTTTCACTTAAACAAACAGCCGAACAACACGGATTAGAAAAAGAAAAAAAAAAAGTTCAAGGTTGGAATCTGGACAAGCTAAGCATATCATTCTAACAATAAAGCTACAAACTTTATAACATCAAGACAATTAACTCTTTAACATCACCCTCCCATCATCCTCCAAGAAACCCAACAAGCAGATCTACAAGATTCAAAAACAACGACAAATCCCAGAAGAGATCTATTGAATTTTAAAAGAAATATTAAAAACATCAAAGGAACAAGAAGAAGGAGAAATTAGATTGCGAGCAGCAAACGAACCTGAAATTGTCTGAAAGCTTTTTAAGTCGAACAAAGTCTGAAACTTTATTTTGTGGGGCAAAGTGTTGCGAGACGCAACTCCTTTTATACGGGTGCAGTCTTCGGAAACCCTGTTGTATGCAAACTTTTTATTTTTCCAACTTTACCCTTTGCCTTTCCATTTCTCTTTTGGCCTCCGCCTTTCTTTGTTCCCTCCCCTTTTCGTTGAAATATACCGACTTCTTTTTTTATTTTTTCTATAAGAATTAAAAAAAAAAAAAAGAATTGTAGTTTCCACTTAGAAAAAGGAAAGGATTTCCGGACGACCGACCTTTTTTGTGTCTTACCGAAAAAGGAAATTTTCTTATTTTTAAAGGATTAAGAAATCAATGTTTCGTGATGAATTGATAGTTCAAGTTGTTACAAATAATATATATTAGAATTTGATTCATTATTGGCGTTCAAATTTAAATAAATAAGTGAATAATTATTAGATTAGGATAGTTTGAGTGAATATAATAAAAATTATTAAATAATTAGAATTAAATAAGGTCTAGAATGAAATAAAAAATAATAATATGATATATTATAAATATATAATAATTTTAAAAAATAAAAATTATTTAAATTATTATTATTTTAAATTAAAGTGAGTTTTAGAGTAGAATAAACTTGTAATCCAAGCACACTCGGAGAACACATTTAGTTGCTATAGTACCAAAAAATTCCTAATATGTAACTAATAACTACACTATCATCGACCACAATAAGAATATAATAACCTATTTTCTTAATTTTAATTGTTATATTATTTTATGACTTATAGTATTGATTTCTAAGTTCTAACTCTTGTAATTTATTTGCAAAATAATTTCCCTACTTGTGAACATCCCAATATCAATAGGAATAGTGAGGAAAAAGATGTGACAATATGTCTTCCACATCTACCATTTTGAAATCCCTCTTGTAAAACCCCATCAAGATCATTGAAGGAAACATGTAAAATTTAGAGAGGTGAGTCGTTATAATTATTTATTGGAGTGGGACAGAATTCCTACCATTTATAGCATTCCATTTGCTGCCTACTGTGCTGAACAATCATAGACAAAAGTTCAATATCTAGAGTCCTTCCTCCACTTGGGGAGAAGAAGGTGGCTCCGCCTCCAATTTTGACTCCAGGTTATGGAGAAATACAATATGGTTCTCCAAATCTGCTGTTAAAAATTTATTATTAAAGGGTGGGCAGGGTTTCAAAAAATGATGACAGAAACGAAACTACCAAATAAATAATCCGGCAACTCATTTGCAACAAAGAAAAATAAGCAGGGAAAATCAATCAAACAGTTGCCTAATATGTCTTCAAACTAGTTGGCTATAATATAGCCGAGTCTATAAACAGTTACAGTACAGGAAATTTTATAAACATTCATACAGGTCCAATCATTTTCCTTCCCCCCTCCCAACAAGGAAAAAAGAACTCCTCAGCACGCCAGAAGAAACGTTTTACCTCGCAAACCTGCAAAAATACGAGTAAAAGAAGGGAGACTTGTCAATTGATCATCTATAAAAATAAGTGCTGTGTAATCCTGATATTTTACTTCTAAATTCTTTTTCAGCACCAATGCATTGTCGAAAATGAAATATATATATACAGGCAGTTATTCATGAAAGTCTGCATTTAAACATTCTTTCTGTAGGGCAAGAGTTCAATTTTTTGGTGCAAAAATGATCTCACTAACACAGGAATAAACAACCGTGATACCACATCAATCACGGCAGCAATAATAGCACTAGTAACTTACAGTCATCCCTGATTGCACTGATGACCTGCACAAGTGTCTCCATTTCATCGGCCAAAGTTAAGACCCTTTCCGCCTCTCCAACTGCTACAGCTGCTACATGCGATTTGTTTTCTGCTTCAGCAAGCTTAGATGCAGCTGTCTTTGAAGCGTCTTCAACCATTTCACGAGAAACGCCAGGGGGAAAACTCTGTGATGGTCTGGTTTGACCATCTCCTTCTTGTGCTACTGAGGTTCTTGTTCCTAATGCAGCATCCTTAATCCTATAGCGATTTCCAACCTGCATTTTTGGCATTTCGTGCATAAAAAGTAAATCAAGGATAACAGATATCTGGATGCATCATTTGACAGTAGTGAAATAGAAATATGCATGCTATGGAAGCCGATGCCTATTGGAAAAAGACCACATGAAACGAGATATTCAGCCCGGTAAGGCCACCCATACAATTCACTTAACTTCATTGTCCAAGATTGTCACAAATAGAGGCTAATTCTGATTCTATGCAATAACTTGGTGAGTGAAAAGCAAGAATAGTCTAAAAAGTTAGCTTAAATCACTGCAACATCACATCTACAAGCTGCATGGATGCATGCCGATTTTTTTAAAGAGTTGGTTTATTAGTAGTATGTCCAACAGCTCATCACGGGTGCTCGATAGGGAATTTTCTCGTTTATTTTAGCTTGTTTTAAGTTTCTTTAAAATGATGATTACCACAGAGAAAAAAGTTTTTGTTTGAAAAACTGCAATACAGTTTAAAAACTTTCATAAGCAGAAGCTGTTTGGGAAAAGCACCTCTAGAGTTTTAAAGGAGGGAAGGGGAACTTTCTTTTTTTTTTTCCCCCTCACTTTTTTGAGCTACAAACAAACAAAAAATTATGTTTTAACTTATATTTTACACCGACCCAAAAAAAATAATAAAAAAAGGCACCCAACAAAGAAGGTAGCTAACTTACATCAACTGAGAAAAACCTTATGAACATCTTGTGGTTTTTTTCCCAGAAAGGTAAATAAGCATATACATATATTTACCAGAAATTTGAAGAGACAATGAACCATTTACCTTTTCAAGTTTGCCTTGCCAGACAAGCCGCCTAAGCTTCGCAGTCACCACCCTTCTGAAATTTTCAGGAACTTCATCCAGTTGCTCCTATTGGAAATGATGACAAAGATAAATAACATGTACTTGGGATGGAATGAAAATCGAGGAAGAAATCACTTCTAAAGCAGCAGCAGATGACTTCTTTTTGCGCATGGCAAACCAACAAAAAAGGGATGAATCCACACCATCTCACAGTACGTGAATACCGAAAACATAAATTACACTCTATTAGGCATTTGTTAAGAAATGTTTAGTTAGATCTCCGAACATCTAGTATTTCAGCCACAGAAATCTACTGGAAGATTTTTAGGGACTGGCACTAACCACAAGCAACGTGTTTATCAATATAAAGACCAAAATATATACATCACACAGAACTTAAAGAAACTTGAACTTATGAGAGTCAACTTATGCAAGAAAACCTCAAAAATGCTAATTTAGAGAAAAGCAGTGCAAATGAGGTGAAGCTGAGTACTACTGTTAGAAAAAAATTTCAACAACTGCATGCACACAAAACACAGCATAAGCAAATCCAAATTCTTTTAACAAAACATTGGTCATATTTAAATTATCTTCAAGCTTCCATGCTCTGTAACCCACTTGATTTTAATTCAAGAACTCCTGCTTTTCCACAGCCTAAGAAGATAACGAAGGATATTCTGCTTCTAAATCCTTCCTGACATTTACTTATATTTGATTCCCTTCAAACCCTGTCTCGGATGTCAAGTTACATAGTGCTCCTCAGAAAGTCAAAGGTGGTCACAGAAGGCAAAACAGACTTTAACAAACCAAGTTTAACGGGGCAACAGCCATCGCGGAGGAGAGGGAAAAAATTCCTCTTACCTCAACAGAAGCAGCAATCTCACCAACTTCAGATCCCAATGGATTATTGATGCTTGATATTGCGTCAAAGACCATTACACCATACCTGCTGATACAAAGAAGGCACCAAACATTGAAGAGAAATCCGACAATATTTGCCCAACCAAAAGCATCTAGAGAAACCACATTCTAAGTACAAGAAGAAACAATTCAACAAAGCCAAGCAGCAAACATACAGGAGTTGACTTCTGTTCAGTAAGTCAAGAATACCAATCAATGAAGAGGCATGTCTAATTTTTTTTGTTTCTTTTACCCATTTCCACAACATATAGTGTTTTCGTGATAGTGTGTTCTCCTCCTATGGCTATAATTTATTATCATCAAGGGCTTAAACATGAAGGAGCCCACTTGCAGTCAAAAGAAATTCTAAAGCACATACACAATGCCAGGTTTGGCCCGTGAACTTTTCGAGAGATCATCAGCAGAATCATCGTCAAGAACAATGACAGGAGTAGATGAACTCTGCCCCATGCTGATTCCGCCAGCTGTGCCTGGTTTCGGCCGAGGACCCTTAGACTTTTCTCTAGTGATTTGCCCAGTGCTATTGCCCATGTTACGCCATTTATCCTGTTGAAATGAACCAATACATATAAACAAGTTAGCAAACCAACGTGTACCTGCCCCCTTAGCACGTTTCCAACAATCTCACCAAGTTATTCTAATCGAGAGGCCAATATCAACTACTAATGAACCCCAACCCGCCAAACCCCACCATGTATTCCACGGAAACACGGTTTTCCGTAAACAAAATTCGTCTCTTAACAGGACCAATAAAGCTCAACTGAGGAAATTTTGCATTTTGCAGAGAAAGAAAGAAAGAAAGAAAGAACAAAAGAAAAAGTCCGTGATCCGTGCCATTTGCTAATTCTTTAATATACAGAATGAAATAGGGCATCTAAACCAACACAGGAATGTGATGTAGGGCTTGCCTCAGAAAAACTCGTTCCTTAACGTTTTCCTTTTATGTTCTCAGAACTGTGACACATGCAACAAATGTTCTCACAAGAATTCAAATGCTATCATCCGATACCCCAAATTCAGAGTTCAAACGAGTGAAAAAACTCACCAATGAAAATCACCAAAATCATACCTTGCGGAAAGCCAAAAAAAAAAAAAAAAAAAAAAAGAACTAAGAAAAATTAAACCTTCAAATCGATGTTTGAACGATTCGTCAGAAACGGAGCGAAATCAGGATCCTTAAGTATGTTCTTCCATTTGCCGATGCCATGCTTGCTCACACCAGCTCTCAACGCAGCTTCTTCATCGAATGTCCATTTCAGCTTCTGGTTTCCCATGGCAAATGCAACAGCTCACGGACTTCTCTGTAGCTATACCGGTATCTACACTCTGTGCATCATTTTTTCGAACCATACATTATATATCGACTATGCCAGAAACGCAGAATTTGGGATTCCAGAAGGTTCTTGCAGGAATCGAATTAGAGATAGGGATTGAAACAGCATTTCAGGCAAGAAGTAACTCCCGGGCACAATTGTCAGCGAGTGACGTGTGAATACGTACCCTTTCCCGCTCGGCGGAGTTCGGGCCGGGGGAAATTTCGGGCCTTTTTTGGAATTTCGGTTTCTGCTGACGTAATAATAATTGTCCTTTCCTTCTGCGGCGTCAGGGACTCCTTTTAAGGCCGCTCTTTCTCTTCCCAGTCAGTTACGCACTATTTTGGCTGCTTCTATTTATTATTTTCTTTCATCTTTTATTTTTTAAATATAAAATATAACATTGAATCCAAAATTTAAAATAATGTATACATTAAAATTAAGTAATAATATTAATTTAATTAATGTGCAATAAATTTTTTACTCTTTCTCGGGTTTTTTTTCCCTCTAATTTGTTATTGGAATCCCATTTTCATTCAATCCTTTCTATAATACAATTTTGCTTCTAAACAAATATATGTCGCTATTATTTTATTAATTAATATATTATTCGTGTTAGTAAATTATATAGTTAATAGTATTTTTTTTCAAATTAAAATGCTTTATAAGTACATCAAATTTTATATTATATTTTAAAATAAGTGTAAAATGTATTTAATTTTAATATAGTATATATATATATATATATATATATTATGAATTTTATTTGACCTTAGTATTGACGAGTTCAATTTTTTTATAATATGTTATTATTTAGATTTAATTAAAAACATGCACGTACGTTTAAATATATGCAAATAAAAATACATAAGGAATATGCGTACATATTATTGAAATCTTCTCACGTTCACTTGTCTAATATTCCTTATACACTCAATTTACACCTAAAATACTTCATAACATTAACCACATTTTGGATTTAGGATTGAGGGAAACGGAGAGAAGGGAGAGGAAAGAAAATAGATTGTCGGAGTTTTTAAGTGTTTTGATTAATATTTTATAAAAGAAAAGAAAAAAATGTGAAGGGAATTGAACGATTAGTTTAAATATAAAAGTTTCAACCTCATTTTCATCCAAATATTAATGGAAACATAGGGAGATAAAATCTCACTTTAATAAATGTTAGTAATCGAAGTAGAATATCATCAATAAATAAAAATATTTAATATTATTACATTATATTAGTATATAAAAATATAAATTCAAATAGTATCATTTCATTTTTATGTTTTATTCAGGATTATGTTTTATTTCCTTCTTCGTAAACAAATTATTTCCTTCTTCGTAAACAAATTTACATTCATACTATTTTGTAAGCCATCCTTTCATATTATCGAGTCCTAGTTGGAATGTTCAGGCTAAGAATTTCAAAAAAGTGTAAGATTCATATTTCCTTCTTCGTAAACAAATTATATAAATTATCTACTTATGTCTAAATTTACATTCATATTATTTTGTAAGCCATCTTTTCATATTGTCAGAGTCCTAGTTGGAATGTTCGGTCTAAGAACTTAAAAAAAAGTGTAAGAACCGCACACATCGATCCGCACCAATCTGTCCCACGATTAAGAATAGAGATATAAGATCGGACGCTCACATCGATCCGTACTAATCGATCTCACGACCAAAAATAGAAATATAATAGAAATGTGCATCTCATGACTATATAGTAGAGGCTTCCCATCTCTTCACTGACCAGAAGAGCTTTCCCACGATATCTCCTACGAGAAAATTTGAATCCAAAACATAACCACTTCAAAATTTTAAATTCTCGGACCTTAACCACTTGGATTGTGTCGTGGGGGCTTCAGGCTAAGAACTTGAGAGTATTAGGCCAAGGGTTGACGAAGGGTGTTTTTGTAAATAAGAAAATATCCAATTTACAGGGCCCTTGACTATTGCAGTTCCAAAATAAAAACGGGAAAGAGAAGTAGTAATAAATAATAGTAGTACGCAGTACAGCCGTTAACGTGATTTCCGGGTACCTAATCTGACGGTTCACAAATTAGTATATTTATACAACCCAGAAATTGCTTTTGGGAAGAAAAAGGAAAAAAAGTAACTAACAGTAAAGGGTCTTCGTATGTTTGTCAGCAAAGGCAGAGCGCAGCCAATTTTTATTTTTTCATTCAGCTCTTCTTCGACCGCGAGACACAAAACCACCGGAGATCCGATAAAAGGCCAGTTAGAAGTTTGCCGGGGGAAGACTCGAGAAACCCTTCTTTGCATAGGTTGATTTTTTCTTTCTTCTATTCTACCTCTTCTTCGTTGGTAGCTTTTGGGAACTTTGGATTCGCTTGTCAGTTTTTGTTTGTAGGCTGACAATTGAATTCTCTTTGGGATTTGATTGTTCTTTTGGCTTTGTTGGTCTCTCTTTCTGTTTTTTTAAGTCCAAGTATGGAACCTGCTTTTCTTTTTTCTGCCATTTGCGTTTTTCCTATTCATCTGGTTGTTAATCTGGTCTGCAAGATTGCAACTTTATGCAATTCTATGTCTGGTTTCCGTATTACCTATTTTGGACGAATGATGAATCCGGAAATTGGTTTGCTTTTTGCTTTTTTAAGTATCCTGGGTTGAATTCATTCAGATGTATGTGAGTTTGGTGCTACAGGATCTGTTCTTTGTTCTTTGTTTATTTTAGTTGTTAATCAAATATGGATTGTATGACTGCCTTTCAATTCTCCCTTTACCTTTATTTTCCAAGATGATTGACTTATACTCCAAGCTGCATTCTTCTTGATTGCATAAAGTGCGTCTGAGATACTTTACCTAAAACTAAAGTTGTTTTGCTTCTAAATGTCTCTCATCTATATTATGATTTTAGGTGTATGGTCTCCAACTAATTTTCTTAGTTAGGTTGTTTTGATTCTAAATGCCTCTCATCTATATTATGATCTTAGGTATATAGTCTTAAATTAAATTTTCATCTCCAGTTCAGGAATCAACTGCCTGGCCCAGTTTTACAAAATTGATTTCCGAGGATACTAGGACACAAATAAAGGACACAGGTGAAGAAGGGCCTTTGGAACTGGTATTCAAATATCATGACTTGCGCTTATCACATCTTCCGTCAATCAAAAAATGTATGTGGGACGCCAGGTTTGGATAATTGAAGATTTAAGATTTACTACTGAATTTTAGGATATGTTTGTGTAAGTAGCATTTGTCTATCTGGGCATTTTGAAAACTTATTAATGATGGGATATAAGACAATATTGAACTTGAGGTTAATTAAGTACATCATAAGATGAAAACTTTGGTTCCTTAATGGCTGCTGCTGTTTATTGATTCAGTACCATTTTTAGTCTGTATAATGCTCCCACCTTTCTTAGACAACAAATTACTTTGTTCTAAAGTTTGTCCAGAATTATAGTTAGCAATTGATGGATATTCGATGTTGCAGATAAACAAATGATGAACTTTTATAAGTGCTTGAAACCTGTACTCATGCAAAATTTTGCTAACTTCTATATATGTTGAACGATAGTGTTTGAAAGTTTTGTTACTTGTCAAGTTTGCTTCCATTATTATTCTTTCTTTATGACATTCCTTTTTGTTCTTGTTTATTTGTTTTTACAGATTAGAAATACTTCCAAGTTAGTATGGAATGATCATGTACTTTTCATTCGCTGGTTTAGCAATGATGCCAGGCTTTCTGCTGACAAAGGAGATGGCAAGTGACTGTGCCATTGCCTAAGTGATTTTTGTAGAACTAAATTGCTTGAAAGTTCTCACTTTCTTATGTAAAAAGCCTTTTTTCCTTTGTGGTTTGTTTTACAGATATCGTAAAGTTGAAACAACTTGGCTTTGCATCTCCGAATGCATGCAGTCCAAGCACAGCTGGATTTAGTAAAAGTTGTGGAGGAATATTTTCTTCCAAGGTGATTAGATTTGTCAAACCTTCATTCTTTCTCGCCCTTTTCCTTAATGAGGCATTGCTTTTCTGTAGTTTGATGTGGTGGCAACATGCATGCTGTCAAGTAAAGGGAAAACCTTTTGCTTATCCACCATCTGAACTATGTATTGTAGATATCAGCAACAGGAACACAAAAGCGAAGTGCTTTATGGACAACAAGAAAAGTCGACTCTCCAATGGCTGGCATGTTGTTCAATGCTGGACCTTCATGGTTGGTTTGTGAGTTATGTTTTAGATCATGCAATCATATGGGAAACATATTCTTACATACTTTTATCTGATATCAGGTCACGATTGCAAAAAGGAAGATTTTTTTCAACTGATTCAGGTGAGGTTTTTTGGTGCCATTTAAGTCCTATATATAAAAAAGGAAAAAAGCTTCATATCATTGGGGTCATTTATAAATGCTGTTGCATGAGACTGATTCTTAACCCTGGTTGAAGGAAATAGGGTTGACATTTTCTGCATGTCTTTTCATAAGCCACTTGCTATTCTATCTTTTAACATCCGTGATAAGCCACTTCAGTTATCATATCTTCCCCCCATCAATACTGTCTTCAAACTTCTATGCCTAGTTACTTCATTTCCCCGCTTTTCGTTGATTTTAGATGATGCTAGTATTCCAAATTAGTTTAGCAGTTTTCTATTGATAATGTTTCTATAGCAAGATCCGCAACAAATTCCATGCCCTTGGCTAAACTTTACTTTAGCTCCCTTACCAGATGTCATATGTCTGTTTTGTTTTCTTGTTCAGGCCTTCCTCCGCATCAAGAGATTGGGATGCCTTCACTCTCACCTACAATGACAGAGGCATGCTGCTTTTAAAGTTTTAAGCCAATCACTCTTTTCAACATTTAAGTCAGTCATATTAATTGTGTATGTTTACCCATGATGTAGGGAAATATTGCAAGATGGTTGAAGAAAGAAGGTGACAAGGTTTCTACTGGTGAAGTCCTCTGTGAAGTTGAAACTGTAGGTTCAGTGTTTCCCTAATTGTTTATTGTTATGTAACCCCAGTATAATATTTTAAAATTTACTTAACTAATCATAGGATAAAGCAACGGTTGAGATGGAATGCATGGAGGAGGGATACCTTGCTAAGATTTTACGTGGAGATGGATCAAGTGGAATTAAAGTTGGTGAGGTATTGGTCTTCCTGTCTCCATTTTTTGTCGATACCTTTTAACAACATACCATAATTTGTCACGATGCATACTTGAATGAATAGCTTATGGCACATACTTAATCATATTGTGGAAGTAGATTTCTCCTTTTTTGGGAGGTGCAGTTATGGCATTGTTTCATACTATCATTTTGAAATTTTTTTCTTAATTTAGAATATCTTCATAGCATGAACACTTCTGCACTGTTTCTATAGGCCTTGGTTCCTGGCCCCCCTCCCCCCTTCCTCCCCCGACCCACAAGAGGGATCTTATCCATTGCAAGCTTTGCATGGTTGATGCTTTCATCTTCTGAGTGAAATTGTTGAATCATGCTAATCCTGTAACTTTTAGTGAGAAAATGTCACTATCTAAAGCCTTCTTCAGCTGTCAACAAGAACCTTATCCTTTCTCAAACATGGGCATAATATATGAGTGCTGCAGGTGATTGCCATCACTGTTGAAGAAGAGGAAGATATAGCAAAGTTTAAAGACTACACACCTTCTGCATCAGATGCTGCACCTGCACCTGCACCTGCACCTGAAGAGACCTCTACACCATCTCCACCAAAAGAAGAGGTTGCAACAGGACCTGTTGCTTCAAAAGAGCCGAAAGTTTCCAAAACCAGTGCAGCTCCTGCAGCAGCGGATCGCATTTTTGCTAGTCCTCTTGCTAGGAAAATTGCTGAGGAGCATAATGTATGTCACTGTTCTTTTGGTATTTTTCTATTTGTTTTCAGATAATGTTTTTTCCATCTGTCAGGTATTATTTATTTATTTATTAAATAATAATAATGACATTATTATAGGTAAGTAGTACTGCAGCTGCTTTAATTCTCTTCATGTGTTCCTGAACACAGGTATCTCTCTCTAACATTAAAGGCACTGGTGCTGATGGAGTCATCGTGAAGGCTGACGTCGAAGATTTTCTAGGTATTCCTCTCCTACCTGGAATATGATTCATGTGCTGATATGCTTGATTATTTTTGGAGTTCCCAGTCTGTATTACATGTGTATATCCATGTTATTATTTTATTATTATTATTTTTTTAATAGTATCATCTCTAAGGTTTTCTGATATAGAGAGAGGTCAGAGGTGGCCTCATCCGTTTAACTTAATTTAACACTATGCTGTTGTCTCTTTAGCATCACAACTAAAATCCTCTGCTAGTAAGCTAGAGCTGATTGTTTCATCTTTCGGGACTAGTACTTCTGTTTAAGTTTTTACAGTGTTATTAACCTATTACTGTTACCTTCAATCTATATGCTTTGGTGCATTGTAGCATCTCGTGGTAAGGAAGCACCAGCTGCCAAGGGTGATGCTGTGACAGCTGCAGCTCTAGATTACATTGATATTCCTCACTCGCAGATAAGAAAGGTAATTTCTAGTATTTTTTTTTGCAGCTAATCGCTTTTATGGTACTGAATCTTTTCAGTTTCAGAGAGTGGAGTAATCTGTATGTGGACCCATAATATCCATTTGTGAATTTTGAAATTTGTATTTAGTGTCCCTTATATGTTGCCATGCCACCTTTTTTTTGCTATTTTTAACTTACGGTGACAAGTGCTGAATATTAACAGGTGACAGCTTCACGGTTGTTGCTCTCAAAGCAAACCATTCCCCATTACTATTTGACTGTGGATACATGTGTTGATAAGCTTATGGAGTAAGCAATGACTTTGTCCTATTGAGTAAAGTTAAGCCAAAAATCCTTTTGATTTATCTTTTAATTGAATTGTTGATATTGCTTTTTTCTTTTAGACTGCGTACCAAGCTCAACTCATTACAAGAAGCTTCTGGTGGAAAGAGAATATCTGTGAATGATCTTGTTATTAAGGTATGGACTTTATTGATGTTCTGTGCCTTCCTAATAAATGAAATTGCTAGTTGGGGATAAGATGGTAACTGAGGAATTTTGCTTCATCCTTTATTTCACTTTCCATTTGCTTACCCCAGATATTCCATGTATATTGCATTATTTTATAATATGGTTGTAATTTCTGATAACCCAAGCAAGCCACTAATCCTCAATCAATTGACCACTACAAATTGTTGCCTTTGACCTTGACGGATAGGTTTACCTATTAGTTGCTCCTGTTCCTGGTGTCATCCCTTACCTCACAAGCTTGGTCTACCAGACTACCACCACAATTATCAGTAGGATGCAGTGCCCCAAAGCCTGTTGGCCCCGCTACCTATACCATTAGCATGCCGCCATCAAGATTTGATATTCCTCTGTGTACAGAACTTATAAGACTAATCTCCTTGAGCAATCTGTTCTGCCTAGTCCATTTTGCTTTTACTTGGCTTTGGTAGGGAGAAAGTTTATTGGCATAGATAACTAGCAACCTTTGCTGCAGGCTGCTGCTTTGGCTCTTCGAAAAGTTCCGCAGTGCAACAGCTCATGGACAAATGACTACATTCGCCAGTAAGTGAATGCTGAGGGCAAATTATTACATGATTGGCATGAAATGCCAGGGATTTTCTCACAGTTCTTTTTGTTGGGAATATACAGGTATCACAATGTAAACATTAATGTTGCAGTACAGACGGATAATGGATTATACGTCCCAGTTGTCAAGGTCTGCTGTCTCAATGATTGTATACTTTAGTGAAGTGCTGACATATTTGGGGTTACGGTTTTGTGATAATTTATTTAAAAAACCGCTGTGTTTTTGCAGGATGCTGACAAGAAAGGTCTATCAAAAATTTCTGAGGAAGTAAAACATCTAGCCCAGAAAGCTAAAGAAAACAGCCTGAAACCTGAAGATTACGACGTATGGATTTTTTTTCCTGTGTTCTTCTTCATTTCTTTCATCATTGGTGATTGAATAATGATATTCAGACTTGATCACACTTTTTCTAGGGGGGCACATTTACGGTATCCAATTTAGGAGGTCCTTTCGGCATCAAGCAATTCTGTGCCATTATTAATCCTCCTCAGTCGGGCATTTTGGCTGTTGGATCTGGTAGGCAGAAATGCTGCAATTTTCCTTTACTCTAGAACTTGGAATGGCCTTTTGTTGACATTTAAACTTTTCTTTGGCAGCTGAGAGAAGAGTTGTTCCTGGTTCGGGCTCTGACCAGTATAACTTTGCTTCTTTCATGTCCGTTACACTAAGCTGTGACCATAGGGTTATTGATGGTAGGTTGAATACAAGTTACTAACTTCTATGTAAACTTCATCTCCTGGAAATGCATTCTGAAGGTGAAATTCTAACGAGCCATTTGGTATCTTTGGTGTTCAGGCGCCATTGGAGCAGAATGGTTGAAGGCATTCAAAGGCTACATTGAGAATCCAGAATCGATGCTGCTTTAAGTTGATAACCCTTTCGTTTCTTTGTTTCCGTGTTTTGAAATCTCCTCCTTTTTGACCTACCTGAATGAAGAGTTCAGTTCAGAAATTTGGCACCATTGATGATTTTTCCGGGTTTTGCCTTTGACATGACTGTACCCCTTATTTCCCTTTATTTCCCTATCTTCTTGATTAATCAGTTTTGAATAATAGGATGGGACAATGTGTCCCAAAAGAATACACACCATGAACTGGATTTTGCTCGTATAGCGTGTAAAGACACTTCTTGAGCCAGTAGTTCTTCTAATTGCTTTAATAAGTCATATAAGTTTTCTAGTAAAATGTGATTGACTGGTGAGAACATTGTTCTCTACTGTCGTATGATTTGATTGTTGCCAATGTTGTAACCAGAGATTTGTGGTGTTATGGTATGGGTTTTCCTTTTCATTTTTGGAGGAAGGAGGGGTTATGATCATTGATAATGTAAGGATATTGCAGTCTCATTCCTGAGGCCACTTGCTGTATGTGAGATACTGGTTCTTGAATTTAAAGAAATTGTACATTCATCATTGAAGGCCAGTAAAGAAAAGGGGGTAGCTATTCGTTTGTATGTACTCTTTGGATCTCCTATTTTGTGCGATGCTTGGTAGTTCTAGAAGTACATAAGTCGTGAGGCTATGTAAAGAAACTGAATAGCAACCAAACATCCCATACCAGGTTCGTATGCCTATTAGAATCATGCTATGGTGAAATCCAAATAAGCAAACTTACTAGTAACTATATATGCTAACTTCAAATCAATGGATGTTATTGGTTTAACACATTTTCTTAATGGAGAAATTCTCACCCGCATGTATGCCTTAAATTGTTTTTTGTTTTACTTTTCTAATAGAGGCAATAATGTTTTTTCTTCCAAGTAAAATGAATAGTTTAACAATTAAAAAATAATAATGGTTTGGAAATGAAGAGGAAAAGGGTAATGATGACTATACAAGACAATTATGATTTAGGAATGTAAATTTAACCTCTCTTATATATTATATATCTATTTTTGCATACGTATTGAAAAAAATATGAGTTTAAATTTACTCTTAAAAAACATCTTTTTAGATGCAAAATGATTTAAGACTAATAAGAAATTTTTTTTGAAAATTTTCATCAACTAATAATTCTCTATGTGTTTAATATGAATAAAATAAAAATTTTATCTAAATTATAATATAATTTTTTTTAACATCATTAATCCATATACAAAGAATTTCATGAATATCTATTTTAAAATAAAAAAAGTGATGAAAAATATGTCAACTTATCCTCATTTCAAAGGATACTTTGTAGAGGAAAAATTATTCTTTTCAAATTAAGTTGCCGATGTCAACAGTGGAAAAGGGAGAGACATTATAAAATCGAATAAAAGAATCTGGTCGATCAATTTTGGAATACAAAATAATACCCGGTAAACAGCTGTGGATCGAAATGCATTTTGTGAACCGTAAACTTATAGATCATATATATTACAATATAAAATACAATCCCTTCAATACATGTTCGTGTAGACCAAATCCATACTAAAATTTTAACATACCAACAAAACAATAGCTGGTCAGGTGACATTAAGGCTCATGAACAATGGCGAACCCAGAAAATGATGAGAAGGCCACCTTTGTAAATCTTATTTCAATCATTGCTTTTCCTTTTCTCTTCAAATTCTACAGGACAAAGATTTAACTCCCTGTCAAAAACTATGGCACTAGTTTCTGCTAACCACTCAGCAAGCTGCTGCATAACAAAGGAGGGGAAGAAACTATAGGAGATTGGGAAAAGAAGGCAGGACCATTGAGGTCTGGTCTGACCCATGCGTCACTACACCGCTATTAAGAATGCCTCATTACCATTCAAAATGCTTCGAGAACGGCAAGCAATTTGTACTTTGTCAAGGAATCAGTCTTAGGCTTGCTAATCTTTTGATTCATTCTTTACCGCCTGATGCAATTGCTCACCAAAATTCAAAGTGACGAATTCCTAAACCACATTTGCCACGCATGGCATACAAGAAGAGATTAAGAAATGAACCCAACAGGTGCAGCAACATGAAATTTGGGAAAGAATCTTATTTAGAATTTCTTCCTGTTGCGAAAGTGAAAAACAATGACAATAGTGAACTGCAGAACATAGTATTTATCATCAGGCAAAGGCCATTGTTCCAAGAAACATACTAGAAAAGGAGACATGATGCACAACTAGAAACTTGTTTAGGTGTAGAACAACAAGGTTCAATCGCTTAATGGAGCCGGCCATCCAGGCCTCTACCTTGGAATAAAAAAAATACTCTACATAATTAGATGGCTAAAAAACTTAGGCCAACTCAATGGATCAAGAAAGCTAGCAAAAACTAGCAATCATTCACAACAGGAACTTAATAAGAACCGTCAATGAAGACAATCCATATTTGCTAGAAGTATAGAATGCCCTAATAATGTAATGCATTTGTGAAGACTAAGTAGCTGATCATCCCTCACCATCTGATTTGTTAGTCAATAACTCCCATTCTGAGCAATTTACGAGCATACAAATCAATTATTCCATCTGCTCTTCTCTATTGCTAAGTATTGAATCATCAAATACTAAGATGCATCTGCTTTATATATATAAGCAGAACACCTAACCTCAATTCAGACAGGAAGATGCAACCTGGATAATATAGTACGCATTGCTCTTCCTTAGTTCTCAATGATGTAAATATTTTCACAAAATAGGCCATTTCCTTGGCTCCTGCTGCAACATCACTAACCCACAAAAGCATAAAAGTCCATCGTAGACAAATTTCGATGATTTGACGCCTCCATCTCAACCAATTTCTCCATTTTCCCTCTCAAAGCTACACACCGATATCATACACCCACTCAACTGGAATCAGTTATGCCAGCACTCCATCCATCAGGTAGGTTGATTCTCAAAGCAAGTACAGCTTTTAGGCTTTACAAATTCCAGTTGCTTTCAATCTATGGACAACAATTTTCCATGCCTATTAGCTGCAGCTTTTAGTCCAAGATTACATCTACTGAAACAACGGCATCCTTTTCCAGACCACACAACCTTTGTATATTATTGTATGTTATTACCTCTAGTTTCTAGATTCTACATATACAATGCAATCAGTTTGATGAAGATTGGTTATATGACAACAACATACTACCACAATATATAAGCCATCCAAAGGTTTGAGTTTGGAATATTCTCTTCAAATGCATACAAATACAACTGAATTTAGACAAATTTTCAAAACATTATGATTGTCTAAACAAATATAAACCCATTTTACAAATTAAAAAATTGCACAAGTAGATCATGATCAATGGAGATGCAAATATTAAACTCATTGCAGACCAGTTTGCCTGCCACAGCACAAAACATTTTTGAGAAAAAGCTTCTGCCAGCAAAACCCACAGCAATGACTAAGCTTATTCAACAACAATATATCTTTATCTGACCTCAGACCATGAATGCAAATGTAAAATTAGGAAAGTGATTAGTAGAATACCAAATGTTCAAGAATTATTCATATGTCTGTATCCAGATCTCTAGGACCCTTCTCAATTCAAACAGATTAAGAATATGGAAACAGCACAGTTATTAAAAAACAATGTTAAGGTTTTGCTCAGATTATTTGTAAACTCATTTCCTATAAAATACATTAAAAAAATATCTAACTCAAGAACAAATCTGCAAATATATCTAATAAAGCATCCAACTTTCATGCTGAGTAACAGTGCATGACCACTGGAATTAGTATCTGAGAACACATTCTCAACATTTCATCAAAATTATTCATATGTCTGTATCCAGATCTCTAGGACCCTTCTCAATTCAAACAGATTAACAATATGGAAACAGCACACTCATTGAAAAATCAATGTTTAGCTTTTGTTCAAATTATTCGTAAACTCATATTTCCTATAAATACATTAAAAAAATATCTAACTCAAGAACAAATCTGCAAATATATCTAATAAAGCATGCAACTTTCATGCTGAATAACAGTGTATGACTACTCGAATTAGTATTTGAGAACACATTCTCAACAGTTCATCAAAATTTTAGTAACAAATGGCAACTAAAAGCTTAGCTAAGCTCATTAAACCCACAAACCACCTCGGCAAAAATAGAAAAGAAATTAGATGGGAACGTAGCGCTTGAGAGCCTGTTTGCCGGTGACCGCCAATCCAACAAGCACTCCTCCAATCGCCCCAGCAACAGCGGCTGACCTTGGTCCAGCGGCGGCCTTGTAGAGGGCACCGGTTCCTAACCCAGCCACCACGCTGTTAATGACATCGTCAGTGTCCCTGGCAGCAACCATGGCGCTCTCCATCCCTGCGTACATCAAACCAATAACGCCGGCGCGATTCCCGAACTTCCTACCCGTGTGACCCGAACCGTTGAGGATTCGATTAATTTTGAGCTTAAGCGTGTCACCAGCCTCAGAGGCCTTGACACCATCGACTAAACCCTTAGCAGCACCGGTAGTTGCACCGGCGAGATAGCCGATACCGGTGTAGTACGTGACGTTTTCACCCCAAGATCGGCGCTGCGCGTGGGACTCTTCTGAGAAAAGAAAATCCGGTGAGGTGGGCAACTTGTATAAGGTTTGCATAGGAACCTTCAAATCTTGATAAGGGTTATAAAGCCGAGCCCCTTCTGTATTATCATTTCTGTCGTCGTTGAAATTTGGAGCTCGAGGCTGGTAAGCCATGGCCTTTCCCCTCCTCTTCTATATATCTTCTCTGCAATAGGGTTACGGCAAGCCGCAAAAGGAAGAGGATCTGAGGTGGGAGGAATCGATTCCGAGGGTTGTGTGTTAAAGTGCGCGTTGAGAGGATGCACAGAGCCAAAGAAGTTTGTCTCTCAACCCTCAACGGCGACTTAGAAAAGAGAGTTCTGCTGAAAAAATCGGCTCGGTTTAATTTAAAGATTTCTTGTATTTGAGTCCGTCGGTTTGTTTGACAGCTCTAGAACCGGCTAGACCGGGTTTGGTTGTGACAGAGAGACTCGCGTATTCTTTTACACCATAAAATTTTTCAGCTTATCGTGGAAAAAGAATGAACTTGTTGGGAAAAGTATTTTAATTTAGTATTTATTTATTTCAGAAATTTTTAATATTTTTAAATTTTCTAAAAAACTGATTTACTTCATTAAAATTTTAGATTATTTATAAATTTTAAAATTTTGTTAATAGTACTATTTAACAAAATAATAAATAATAAAGTATAATTAAAAATAAACAATAAATACATAATTTGTTTTAAAATAACATATAATATACAATTAAAATCAGACTTCAAAAGTAACATCTATATTTTTTTTAATTTTAAAATAATTTTTTACGAATCAAGAACAAAAGATAAAATAATCTAATAGTACACTGACTAAATTTTTAATAAAATAGTTATATTTCAATAGTACGATTCTTTATAAATATTTTTTATAATTATTTTCTAAAAATTATTTCAAATGGTATGATTTGGAATCTAATTTCTTAATAGTATTTAGGGTGTATTTTGGATATCAATTTCCAATCCAATCTAAAATTACTTTAATTTTAAAATTATTATTTTATATATTTTCATTTCTTGAGAATTGTCATATATTTACAACATACTATATTCTCCATATTTGATTATAGAATCAAATCCTATTTGACTTTACATATTTAATAAATTTTTTTATCATATTTTTACAAATTCATCCCAATCAAATTATTATTCACTTATGCCCTTAAGCCAATGAAAAATGTGTTACTGTTGTGTGGACAATGATGAAATAACAACTTCATTTCTTTTAGCAAATAAGACTATTAAAATAATATATGTTATGAAAATAATAAATGATTGTTTATTTTTCGATGCTATTTATCTTAAAGATAGATGTGACTGTTTATTTTTTTTAAATTTATTAATAAATAAGATAATATTGTATTTATTAAATTCATTTCTTATCTTTTTAGATAATGTCTTTAAACCTCTATAAATAGGGGCTTTTATGCAAACGAATATAATCAATCAATTAAATCTAAATGATTTTTTCATTCATCTCTTCTTATAATTTCTTTAATATCAATTTTTATATTTTGTTTTTTTATTCTTGATTCTATTTGGAATCAAATTCACAATACGTTATCAGTACAAGACTCTACTGAAATTGTTCTACTAAAGTTTATAATCAAGCCAACGACATTGAAGATATTCTCTCGATCTGTACAATCAAGTAGTCTGATTTTAAAGCTTTTTAAATAAAAGAAGAAATCTACTCTTTCTATTTGATTTTGTTTTAACACAGCGAATCTCACTAAACTTGAGTTTGTATCTCTAGATATCACCAAAAAAACTATTTATCCTGAACATTAGAAGTTGAAATACATTTAGCTGCAATGGATCTGACAAATACCATTGTAAAAGAAAATCCATCATCATCACAAAAATGATGCTTACTAAAGTTATGGTTTTTCTTTGTCATCATCTTCATAAAGATTTAAAAGTGGAATATCTTATTGTGAAAAATTCACTTATTTTATAAAATAATTTGAAAGAAATATTTGACCACCAGAAGATGGTTATCCTTCCAAAAGTACGGTATGACTGGATGCACCTACGATTGCAATATTTTAAATCTGTCAATGAGTATAATTCTGCGATGTTTAAAATTAACTCACAGTTAAAATTATGTAGATAAAATATTACTGATAAAGATATGTTAGAGAAATTTTTCTCTATTTTTTATGCTTTGAATGTACTCCTGCAGTAGCAATACCGAGAAAAAAGATTTAAAAAACATGCAGAATTGATATCTTACCTTCTCGTAACTAAGCAAAATAATAAATTATTAATGAAAAATCATAAAACCGAACCAACAGATTCTACTCCATTCCCAGAAGTGAATGTTTTTAGAAATTGTGATTGTGGTATGGCTGTGGCCGTGGACGTGCACGCAGTTATAATAGAAATATTTATTATGATCATAAAAGTCAAAATAAAGTTACGAAAAATAATGATAATCACCATAAGTGGTCAAAGAATATTGAGAAAGGAAAAGGAAAGAAGTGGTTCCTACAAATTATAAAGATAAATGTTATCGTTATGGCATGAAAGGTTATTGGTCTCGTACGGCAAAATATCTTGTTGATCTTTATCAGGCTTCTATTGAGAAGAAAGACAAAAATGCTTAAGCAACTTTCACTGTACAACATGATGATGATGATATCAATCTTGAAGATATTAATATTGATGTAACTCATTGGTTGTGACTGATTCATTTGAACATCTAGAATGAAGAATTAATCATTTAATTGGTAATAGAAGTATCTAGAAAAATTAAAAATTTACTTTTAATATTTTTATTTTTTATATTTGGCATTGTAATAGTAGTTAACATTTTAAGTTTTTTTTATTATTTAAAATATTTAAATTTATAAATATTTTATTATGTCCAGATGGTTATTACTCCATTTACGGGATACAAAAGTAACATTGAAGATATATGCCTAATTGATAGTGGTACAATACACATCATATTGAAATATAGAAAATATATTTCTTACCTAAAGATAGGAGAATCAACTGTTACTATTATAAGTGTGAGTGTAAAATTGATTGAAAGTTTTGGAAGAGCTAATATATTATTACCCGGAAGAACAAATGTTGTTGTTTTTAAAGCATTATTTTCTTCAAAATCTCGAATAAATTTACTAAGTTTTAAATGACAGTATAACACGACAAACAAACGTACAGAGATAACAAAATATGCAATGGAAGCTTTTTAAAAAATATGTTACCTTCGTGTTTAAGAGGAAGCTTTGATTGTTTAGACTGTGTAGGGATGTTCTCTTTTGGAACTACTGGTTGCACTAAAGTCTTAGGTTCAAGTTTTGTGATTCTCCTACTTCGTCTCATTCACGCCAAACCTTTGATTATCCAAAATATAAGCACCGTCTGACTAGTCGGTGAAAACTAAAGGAATAAGAAATCAAGTCTTTTTCTTCTCCGACCATTTGCTACAGAGCAATTATTAGAAAAAGATCGTCTCCTCTTCGTTCTATTAAAGAGCAGAACCAAGAGAGACACAGAGAGCTAGGTAGGCTAGAGATTGTTTTTCCTTTTTTAGTCACCTTGTTAATCTCGGTTAGGATTTTCCTTAGGTATATGAATCTTGATAGACCAAAAAAAAAAAAAAACTCTCAAGCTATCCAAAGATATCTGCTGATATCTTTTCCAAAAATTAAAAAAACTAAGCTAACCGCCTGAAGACCCATACTCGTTTAATCCTAATCAGGCTAGGATTAAAATATGGACCTTTAGTCCAACTCATTAGGCTAGCCAAAATTAATTAACTAGACCCGGATTAATCAAATTCCAACAGGTAATTAATTAATTAACCCAAAATAAACCAAAATATTTTCTCAAGCCTTTTACCTAATTCAGACTATGTCAATCTTAATTATTCAATTTGGGCTCAAATATTGAATAATTAATTGACCAACTAAACCAAACCAACAGATAATTCTCTCTTTGGGTCTGCTATTTTATTCTAACCCAATAAATGAATCAGGCTATTTGAATAAAATAAAGTTCATCATTACCAAGATCAATTCCATAACCCAAATCTATCAAGGCTTATGAGCTATTTCGGGAACCAAAAGACATATCGCCTTAACTACTAAAATGACCAAAATACCCATATTATAGAAATAGTTATATTTTACATTTTAAATATTTATTAATATCACCATAAGAAAATATTGACCCCAATAACAATGTTGTGTTAGCAAAGTCTCCAACCTGTAGGTGTTATGACAAAAATACCCCTTTATGTAATGTTGTACATTCAAAAAGGAATAGTGTACTAGCACCTCTCTAAATGGCATTTACTATCCTTAGACCTCTAGTCCAATAATTCACAACTTCCTATAATATTTTCATTTTCCAATGGATCTATCCTAAAGTAAACATTAAAATCAAGTTTCCTAAGACCCTGGATAATTAGATCATTTGAACAGTCACAATGGGTAATATAACTTAGAAACTATCTTGTACGAGTCTATCTTAACTAATTAGTCACATATACTCAATATACAACTATATTAGTCCTGCGATAGAATTTCAAATATAATATATTAAAGTATACGCTTCCAACTTCGCCAGACTACCTACCTATACTCAAGCCGTAGGGTATAAGTCCACGCTATAACAGTAGTAATTTAGATTTTTACCATACAATACTTTTAGAAACTACTACTACAGGTCTAATTCTACGTATTTGGAATACACTTATGTTATGAAGTGAGAGGACTACTCACTGGCTAAAGATAAGTCATTCCCCATTTGAAATTCATAACATAATAACCTTATCATAACGAGATTCTCATTCTCATCATCTAGTTAAGAACAATAGTTTATGTATTAAATAACCCGCGATTTATACCTTACTGTGAAAGATTTTCATTCATATGGATCACATACTTAAATACAATGGGTCTTTTTTAGGGAAATTGTGCATAAAATAAAAAGCAAAAACACAAATAATTTATGAGAATAAATATTTTATTAATTTAATCAAAATTACATAAAAAATACAGTCTTAGTGGACATACATTCCAACGTTAAAAATATTTTCTAAAATGGATATCACATCAAAACAATAGAAGAAAATATGTTTGAGTATCTCTGTATTACTCAAATTATTTCGGATAAGAAATCTTTATTATAAAAGTTACCATCTTTTTTCATCTGGCTTATATAGCACAAAATCCATACAATTGAAGTGCATTATTCAGTAAATCAGAAGTTTACTGATCCCGTTATATTTATCATTTGGCATGACCGTTTGGGTTATTTAGAAGCTATTATGATGCGAAAGATAATTAAAAATACGCATAGTCATCATTTGAGAAGTTAAAAAATTTTGACATCAGATAAATTTTTATGTGCTATATCTTCTCAATAAAAAATGGTTATTAAACTATCTCCAACAAAAGTGGAGTTTGAGTCTCTACCATTTTTTAAAAGAATTCATGGTGATATATGTGGACAAATTTATCCACCATGTGGACAATTTAAATACTTAATGATTTTAATTGATGCAACGACCAGATAGTTGCATGTCAGCTTATTATCAACTCGTAATCTGACGTTTGCGAGATTGGTTTTCTAAATAATTCGCTCACGAGTATAATTTTTAAATTATCCTATTAAAATGATATGTCTAAATAATGTTAGAGAATATTTCTCCCAAACCTTTAATGCTTATTACATATCGATTGACATTACTATCAAACATCCTATAGTTTATGTTCATACCCAAAATGGTCTAGTTGATTTATTCATTAAAAGACAAAATGGTCTAGTTGATTTATTCATTAAAAGACTACAATTAATTGTTAGACCGTTACTAATGAAAACAAATCTCCATACATCTACTTGGAGACATGCTATTTTACATGCTGCAGCACTTGTGCAATAAGACGAACAAATTATTACAAATTATTTCTCTTGTAGTTGGCTTTTGGTTCAAAGTCAAATATTGCTCATTTAAGAATTTTTGGGTGTGCTGTATATATATCGATAGTGCTAAATCAACATACCAAAATGGGTCCTCAAAAAAGATTAGGGATATATGTTGGATATGATTCTCCTTCTATAATCAGATATGTTAAACCATTGACAGGTGATTATTTACAGCACAATTTGCTGATTGACATTTTGATAAAACTCTATTTTCTAAACTAGGGGGAGAATATAAATCACATAAAAAAAATGTCTGGACAATATCATTAAATCATTTAGATCTGCTTACAAGCACCAGTGAACTAAAAGTTCAAAAGATAATTCATTTACAAAAACTTACAAATTAACTACTAGATTCTTTTGTTGACTCTACAAAGGTAACTAAATTGTATATTCCAATTATAGATACTCTTATTCGGATAGAAATTCTAACAAAACAAAATGAAATTACTATAACTGCTGAATAAAAAATACGCCAGAAGCGTGGATGACCTCTTGATTCAAAAGGAAAAAATTCTCGCAAGAAAAGAGGAGCAAATGATCGAAATGATCAAATTGAAGTATTAGAAAAAAAGGATCAGGTGGCAATTGATGAAAAGATCCAAATATTTGAAAATAAAGAATAGAATAATGAAATGACCATCAATTATATGATTTTTTGCAGAAGTTGGAATCGGATGAAAATAACTATTGATGATATTTTGCATACAATACAATATTTGATGTGTTAACAGATGATGAGGATCTTAAACTAACATCAATTAAAGAATATCGTCATATAAATGATTGGTCATAATGGAAAGATACGATCCAATCAGAGTTAAACTCACTTGCAAAGCGAGAGGTTTTTTAACCTATAGTCCAAATGTCAGAAGGTGTAAAATCACTTGGTTATAAATGAGTATTTATACTAAAGCGGAATGAAAATAATGAAGTTGTAAGGCATAAAGTACGACTTGTGACACAAGACTTTTCGCAAAAGTCAGGTATTGATTATGATGAGATATATTCACCCGTGATAGATGTAGTTATAGTACGATACTTTGTGAGTCTAGTAGTACGTAAAAAGATTGACATGCATCTAATAGATGTTGTGACTGCTTATTTACATGGGAATCTTTGTAATGATATTTATATGAAAATCTTAGAAGGATTCAGTATGTTTGAAGTATATAATTCTGGTTCTCGTAAAAATTATTCCATTAAGTTACAAAAGTTATTGTACGACTTAAAGTAATTTGGTCGTATGTAGTATAATCGTCTTAGTGAATATGTATTAAGAAAAATGATCCCGATATGTTTATATGTATTTATTAAGAAATTTGGATCATGTGTTTATTATACTTGCTATATATGTTGATGATGTCAATCTTAATGGAAACTCCAGAAGAGCTCCAAGAGGTAAGAGATAGCTTGAAGAAAGAATTTGAAATTATATCTTTTGAAAAACCAAAATTTTGTCTTGGTCTAAAAATAAAACATCTAGAATATGGTATTTTTATTTATCAATCAACATATACAGCTAAAGTTTTGAAGAGATTTTACATGGACAAAATACATCTATTGAGTATTCCAATGGTCGGCATGTCATTAGATGTAAATAAAGATCTTTAAAGATCTCAAGAAGATGATGAAAAATTTATTGGCTAATGTTGATTTGTTATATAGATGCTGGTTATTTATCTGATCTATATAAAGCACGTTTTCAAACTGACTATTTATTTATATGTGATAGTACTGCTATATCATGACACTCTACAAAATAATCTATAGCAGTTACTTCTTCCAATCATGTATAAATTATTGCTATTTATGAGGCAAGTCGATAATGTATATGGTTAAGATTCATGATCCATTATATTCAAGAAAATTGTGATTTATCATCTAAAAAGGAAATTTCAACACATCTTTATAAAGATAATGCAACTTGTATATTACAATTAATAAGTAGATATATTAAAGGAGATAGGATGAAACATATTGCACTAAATTTTTTCTTTACTCATGAACTTCAGAAGAGCAGTGAAGTTGATGTGTAATAGATTCGATAATATAATAATCTGACAGATTTATTCACTAAGACATTACTGACAACTTTATTTGAAAAATTAGTACATAAAATCAAAATGCGTCGATTAAAAGATATGAAGTTATATTGGAGATGCTATCAAGAGGAGGAGTATGTACATTGTACTTTTTTTCTTAAATAAGTTTTTTTCCCTACTGGATTTTTTCTTGGTCAGATTTTTAATGAGGTAGAACGGGAAGTGTACTATTTTTCCCTTCACTAGGTTTTTGTCCCACAAAATTTTTCCTATGAAGGTTTTTAACAAGGCAATTTCTGATAGTTTGAAAATGAACATCCAATGAAAAGTGTTATGAAAATAATAAATGACTGTTTATTTTTTGATATTATCTATTTATCTTGAAGATAGATATAACTGTTCATTTTTCTAAGATTATTAATGGATAAGATAAGATTGTGTTTATTAGATTCTTTTTTTTATCTTTTTAAATGATGTATCTAAATTTCGATAAATATGAGCCTTATGTAAATGAATATAATTAATCAATTGAATTTAAATGGTTCTCTTATTTCTCTATTCTTATAGTTTCTTTAATATCAAATTTTATATTTTGTTTTCTTAATTCTATTTTGAATCAAATTCACGGTAATATATTTATTCGCAACTTACTAGTATCCAATTGGTCTCTTTCGCTCTGAAATGAAAAGAAAATATATAAAACAACTACCCAAAATAATTACTACCATACTAATATCACAACCAGAAGATTTTAAATTTAATTATTACTTCATATAATATCTTATACTCTTATTATTTTTAATAAAATTCATGTATAAAGATACATTTTTTATATATTTTATTACAAATCATCAGACTTGATATTAGAGTTGAAACAAATTTAATTCTAATTATTGTTCATTTTAATTTGTAAGACGATGAATGAAATATTTAAAATTACGAATCAAAGTAATTATTCAGTTAATATCATGCTTCACTAATTAAAAATTTTAATTTTAATAATTACCATAGGCAATGCCCTCCCCATTTTTTTATTATTCCCTCAAGAAAAAAAATGTAAAATATGTATACAAAGAGTTTTTCTTTTTTCCCCTCATTATTGGTCTTTTCCCTTTCATTTTATTCTAAATAGGTCTAAGCTCGATTATCCTAAGAAACAGATATGGTCTTGTTCGGGAGTTAGATCCAGCCTAGTCACGATGACTCTTAAACCCCGAAATCGAATCTTTTCAAGAACATTTATTAATTTTATAATTTATATATGAGTTCAAATTCTTTCGAAATATTTATTAGTTTTTTAATTTTGATAGTCAATTAAAATTTATTTAAATTAATTTATATATAAATTTGTCGATCGATAAAACCGTTTATATTGTCGTGATTCTTTATTGGCAGCGTGCACCTAGACTTTTTTCAATCCATAGATATAGGTCTTTTTAACCAAAAATTTTAACATGTACGCGTTTCAAGTCAGCACTTGATCCATCTGTCCATACTCGTGTAAGAATTACTCATTTTTAACTAGTAAGAGTATGCCCCGCTCCCGATAGGCTGGGGATTGGGTTTTATGCTGAGAAAGTGGACGCACTATCCCAGGTTTTTGTAGAGCTGCAAGGGGTGCAAGCTGCTCCTGCGATTAGCTTCTGCAACGATGTCATTATCTATGGCGTGCTTCGTGGGCCAACTGCCTCCGACGGCCATCAGGAATAGATATGTTTCTCAAGTTTCTGACTTTGCATCCGGGCTGTTGCGTTCTGCTCACGATGTTAGAACAATTGGGGTCGAAGCCGAACACTATTATAGTAGAAACTCGCTCAAGTTTTGGGACAAGTTCTACAAGTGCCACAAGGACAAGGTCAGATTGCACACACAATTTATCTTCTTATGCTATTGAGTTTCACATCAAGATTTGAAATTTTACGCATAATGTTGTAAAATGAGTTTGCAGTTCTTTAAAGATAGGCACTACTTGGAGAAAGATTGGGGAAGGTATTTTTCTGATGATGAAACCACGTCAGCAGAGGGAAAGGTTGTTTTGGAGGTATTCTAATGGCGAATTACTATTATGCTATCGTGGTTAGTGATTGTAATCAGGTCACTGTAGAGTACAAACTGATTGTGAAATTATTTGGTGAAAATGATAGGTGGGTTGTGGAGCTGGGAATACAATCTATCCCCTTATTGATGCATATCCTAAGCTTTTTGTTCACGCCTGTGATTTCTCCCCCGAGGCTGTTAGTCTTGTTAAGGTTTGTCGCTTAGATAATCAATCTGCATCCTGTTGGAAAGGATTCTGACATGTTCAAGAAATCTTGGTTTTTCTGCAACTTCAACCCTCTTTTTCCCTGGGCATATTTAGTAATTGCATCAATTTTTCCTCCATGTTTTCAAATATAAATGATTTTAGATACATTTCCTTATGAAATATTAGCAGGTTTTAAATGTCTTTTGTGTGAATTCATTATTTCTCTCCTATTTTGTACCTGAAACTTGCAACTGATGCAAGAGCAAAAGAATCCGATATCTTTCTCATTAGGCTTGTGCCCTTGCTCGGTTCTCTTGGAGTTATTTATTTTACTTTTAGTGCTTGAGTTACCAGCAATTTCTCTGTGTGTTACCTAAGATTAAAAACTAAATATTAAAAGCAAGGTGTTGCTTTTGTCCATATATATGATCAGGGAGGATTGGAGTTTAGTTCTTTGGCTTGTTATCAAATGTCTACTGCTATAGTTGCAGTGATATGAAATGACCAATTGCACGTCATATATAAGTGGCCAGGTGGAGTGTGCATAATTTTGGTGATTACTGAATGCAGTCGCACGCAAGTTTCAATGATAGCCGCATAAATGTATTTCTCTGTGAAGTTGCAAAGGATGACCTTTGTGTTCATATCAAACCTTCTTCAGTAGATGTGGCTGCCTTGGTAAGTGGGTCCTTGAGCGTGATCTTCCAATTATTGTATCTGGTTACCAATATTTGTTAAGTGAACCTAGAATTCAAATGAGCATTATGTAGTTTACTTTCTCAACGTCCTTTGAGATAGATCCAACTGTCTGAAAACCATCTTTAAGTCACACTGTCACACATGCAACTCAATGTTAAGGAAGAAACCTGTTAATAAAGAAAACAAAGCAAGTGACTAACCTGTCAGGCAGATTTTTGTGTTGTCTGCAGTTTCGCCAGATAAGATGCTTTTGGTGTTACGGAATCTTAAAAGAGTGCTGAAGGTAGCCTACGGATGCTAAAGGTTGAGTTTGCTTCCTTGTTTCACCTGTAATTTTGTGCATAATAACATTGGAATTTCTCTATGGAGATTTCCTTTTGCAGCCAAATGGTCATGTTCTTTTACGTGATTATGCTGTTGGAGATTTTGCGCAAGTGAGTTCTATTCATTGGTCCTTTTCGATTATTTTTTGGTGTATTCTGTTAATAGTTATTGCGATTGTCAAAGTTTTCTCATTCTATTTGGTGCATATGTATTTACTCTGCTTCATAGGTTGGACAAAAACTGCTAAGAGATTTACTTGACCCCAGAAGTTAACTTTTTGGAATCTACAGTACATTGTTAACTATATATGTATGCAATATCCACAAATATCACCCTCTTACAGGGTATTTTGGTTTTGCCTGCTTCTTGTTTACAGTATCTAACAGAACCACAAGTATGAGCTTCTTGGAAAGTAATATGTACCTGTTCTTTTCAGGAAAAATTACAGAACAGAAACCAGAGAATCAGTGAGAATTTTTATTTCCGAGAAGATGGTACAGTAAGTACTGTGTAATCTGGATATGAAATGCCACCTCATCCATACTTTTCTTTCAATTCTAATTAGTATTCACTTGTATCTCCAGTGTTCATTTTATTTCTCAGAGGACTTTTTGTCATCCTTGTTTGTAAGATCTGGCTTCAAGATTGTGGATGTTAATACCTACAACAGAAAAATAGAAAATCGCTCTAAGCATATTATCATGGCAAGGTATATGTATATAATATCCAGATTTATTTAGCAGCATATTTATGAACTTGTGATGGTTATAAACAATACCTTTACAAAAGATTTAGAAAGAAATTATTACTGGTAAGTAAATTAAAATTGGATGCTCAATTATTAACACAAGATGACATCCTTTTTGTGTGTATGTGGGTTGGGGAGAGCAGGGGGGGGGGGGGGGTTCTCGTAGCTTTCTCACTCCCCTCTTGACATTTCCGCACTAGAATTTGAAGAACAGTCCTAATTGGTGCTCTGTTATGATTATCTTCTTGATTTGATGTCTTTTTGTTTAATAATGCCTTTGACTTGTGCAATTAGGCGGTGGATACGTGCCATTTTCAGCCAGCTCTAAATAATGAGGTCTCTATTCTACTCCTTCGTGAATGAGGACTGGCTTGGAATCTGCAACCAAATGGTATCTGTCATTTAAGTACTGGTAATTGAGCAACTTATCTGTGTCTGTAATTTATGTTGCGAGCCACTTATAAGTTTCCTGTTGCAATATGTGTTTATACTTCGTGATGAATGGCGACAGAACCTCATATGGACCGACTATACATTGAAAACTTTATGTAGGATTAACTGCTAAAACTGAAGACCACAAATTACTGCTCTTGAGTTTTGAACACTAAATGCAGAACAATTTCCAATTTATTTCTTGAGGTTGTCAATAAAGGAACTCTCAAATCAAACTTCATTTAGAAAAGGAGAAAGGAGGGTATCTCCTTAAGAATGATCTCATTGCATATAGATGTCGGGAATGATGCATACTTGAAATGACACTGTTTTTCTTTTTCTTTCCTTCTCCCTTACAGGAATATTATAGTATGTGATATGACAACACATCTAAATCCAGTTGTATAACAACCTATCTTGTACATGCTTGGATGCGTTATATCTGATGATGTAGATGTCTCTCTGTGGGAACTGATCCAGAAGCTTTTCCAAAATTGGAGAAGCAGTGTCAACTTTCAAGTGCATCTGCTTGCGTTTTCCACTAAATCTCAGATGTGATGCTGCTAGATTGCTGCTTAAACACAACACAAAACCATCGCTTTAGTAGTGTAATTTCAAGAGAGGAAGGATAATCACTGGCTTGTATCCTTTTTTTTTAATGTGTTTCTTTCATGCATTATATTATATGTGAAGAAAAAACAGTACATACAAGAGCTCCATGAGTTTGCATAACTGGATAGCCAACTATGATAGGGATGTGCAGTAATAACTCAGAGATCAAAGCATTATTTTCAATTTGAAACTCCCTTGATAATCTCAACTCATCATGAAAATTTGTTGTAAAACCAATATGAAATGTTAACTAGATGGCTAAACTGACCTGACTGAAAGATATGCTTTCCTGAGAACTTCGAGCCTGACTGATCTGGTCCGTGATACCAACTCTGGATCTAGACTCCACTCCAAGATCTCTCAGACGAATAAGTTCAGGCAATACGACTGAGCCGAGATCCGGTCTGTCTTTCTTGCGCAGTTCACAGCATTGTAAAGCAAACTTTGCAAATGATAAAGCCTCCTTAACGGGCCAGTCTGGAACTTTTGGATCGAGTATCTCTGCAAACTTACCTTTCTCGATTGCATCCTCCACATGATATCTCAGACCCATTGCATCCTTTGCAGTAATGATTTGTAGCAACAATATGCCCAGGGAATAGATGTCGGATTTGGTTCCTAGCATCCCAGTTTGTTGATACTCTGGGTCAATGTAGCAAAATGTCCCCGCTGCAGCAGTCATGCGATATTGAGTAATGCTATCAGCAACCGTTGGGGGAACCAGTCTGGACAAGCCAACATCTCCAATCTTGCTCACATAGTTTCTGTCTAGGAGAATGTTGGCTGGTTTGAGGTCACGATGCACAAGGGGCTCCGGTTTTGTTTGGTGAAGGAAAAGAAGTGCTGTGGCAATCTCGGAAGCTATTCTGAAACGGGTTCTCCATGGCAGTGGGGGACTGCCATTCCTGCAGAAAAGACTGTCTTCTAAGCTACCTCTTTCCATATATTCATACACAAGGCAACCATACTCAGGGCAGGCACCTAAAAGGAGAACCATGTTTGGATGCCTCATGCGGCTTAGAACTTCAACCTGCAACGTGAAATATACGTGGAAAAAGGAAAGAGCCTAAATGCCTCGGTCCAGAAATTATTTGAGCAGTTAGCAAAACAGGCAAAAGACCCAAAGGAATTTCCTTTTCATTTCCCATTGTTTAGGATATAAATCTCTCTGCATTCTTGCATTCCATGAAACTGACATGAAAACGGCAAATAGGAGATGAAATACCTCTCTTTGAAATTGCTTTTGCCCTTGTGAAACGTCTGGCCTCAGAACCTTAATAGCAACAGCTGTGTGATCAAGAAGGCCTTTATAAACTGGGCCGTATCCACCTTCACCAATCTTTTCTGAACTGGCGAAATAATTTGTTGCCGTTTCAATCTCAGTTATGCCGTATTTTCTATACCTAAGGCTAAACCGTGCCAAAGCATCTATTGCTTTCTTCTTTTCTTCTGCTTCTTGTAGGAATTTCATTTCTGCAAGTTTTCGTTTCTGGGCCTCCATATCTGCCAAACGCTGTGCCATTTCTGCAGCCTCAATAGCAGCCTTGCACTTTTGTTTCTCCATCTGCACAAGAGCCATTGCAGCCTCTTGAGCATGCTTGGATTCTTCTATTTTCTGTGCCTCCAAAGATCTCCATTGATCAATCTCTCTTACCTGGAAGGAATCTCAACTTGTAAATTTATTACAAGGTTGCTTCCTCTTAGTAGAACTATAGCTGAATATGAAAAAGAGAAAAAACTTACCTTCTCTTTGGCTGTCATTGCTGCTTTGCAAGCTGAGTTGTACATTTCCATGGTTTGCTTAAGTTCCATTTTTATTCTCCTCATTTCGTCTTCCAATTCCCCCTGTAATTCAAACCACTATAAGGATGCAAACCTGTTCTGGTGCTAATGAACTAATAGGGAAGCATTTATAGTTACACAAATTCAGAAAACAATGGGTGACCATCAGTGTTTAATTGAAAAGGTGCATGATTTTGACCCAATATTTTTGTTTTTAAAAAAAAAGGAAATTACTTTATTTTTTGAACTTATTTGACTCCCAGGAATGTGTCATTTTATCATGAAGTCCTGGAAATATAAGACTTGTTATATTGTCCGTTTAAAGGTTGAAATTGGTTGAGAATTTATCGTAAAAACGTAGGCTCCAGAAGCCTTCTAGATTAAGATAGTTGCTGCTTAAACATTGAGAGAAATGACTCCTAGAGATTTTTCGATCAAAATCAACAGAAACTTAGTCCAGTAATTTTCCTCATTTTTTGTCTTTCTCCTAGATATAGCTTTCATCGTTTTTAACTTACTGAAGCTTGGGAGTAGAGGGAGCTCCTAGAGGCATCTGATGCACGTGAGCTGTCTAAGATTTCAAAGTACAAATCAGATGATTGAAAACTTCGCGGCCCTGAGAAATCACTCGAACAAGACGAGTTGGCTGGACTCCCCTGAGTGCAAACTTGCAGATTGATATTATTCGTGACTGATATTGGTGGCTGGGATGAAGGTATATTCTTGCTGACAGGATACCTGTTATTGAGAACCATGATGTCACGGTTCCTATCGGTTGATAGTCTGTTGCTATTCCCCTCAAAGGATGATCCAGAAGAGCTCATACTCCAACTCCCTTGGCTAAAACATGCATGCAAGCAATCAGAATCAATTACTAAGAAGTGGAAGTGTTGCTGGATTAAAATGTTACTTTGTACGCGAAGAGATAGAACATGGAAGACTTAAGAGCCCTGTTGCAGCAATGAAACTTCTCAAACTTACCGGGTTATAACTTCTTCAAAAGAAGGAGAGCTTGATGAATATCCAACTTGACATGAATGCCTGGAACTGGATCTGTGGGCTGAAGTGGGAGGTCGACTAGCTATTTTTATAGTTAAAGCTTTCATTTTTGATACAACATAAACTGTACAAAAGTCAGGGACTAACTTGGCCAGACTAGCAGGAACATCCAAATTTTTGAATGCCCTGTCAGAAACAACAACATTTTGAAGTTCTTCGGGGATGAGTAAGGGATGTGAGGAGCATAATTGAAATTATAATTGAAGCTGATAACAGAATAGAAGGTACCTTGTTAAAGCACTCCGGCTTGAAGCACCAAGTACAATGGTACTGATGTTGTTGTCAATAATATACTGAGATAGGGCACTTGCAATGTCAATGCCATGGACTACCATCTCCCTTGCCCGAACCTGAAGTCGATAAGCTCGTGCATTAAGAACTGGTTACTGTGCAAGACAAATTCTATACTCTTAAGTTTTCATGGAAACCGTTTCTGTTCAACCACATAAGTGTTTGTGGCCAACAAAAAAATGCTCTCTTAAATACAATCTTTTCCTACTCTGATATTCCATATCACATAATGTTACACAGCTCTAACCCCCACAGTTCAAGTGCAAATGATTAGTTAAATTGATCAGAAACAACATAAACCAAGTGATCAGAGCTTCAAGAGGGTGATCATGGCATGCATGTACATTTGGCACTGATCAATGCAATCTGGCAATCATTTCAGAATCAGGTTAATCTAATTAAATTCATATAAAAGATGGGCTCAGGTATGTGTTATGCGAGCTGAGGCATAATCTTTTCATTTCCAATAATAAAGAGAAGAAGATTTTGGTTCTAAGATACCCCTTTACGGGCACAAAATCCACGATATGGAAGGAATAAGAGCTGCAACTCGTCTTTTGTTGGGGCACGTCCTTCTTTGGGAACAATGTCTTCTGCAATACAAAAGATTTTAGGAGACTTACAAACACATCAGCAGAATAATTCTTTATAATTAACTAATTCTTCCTAATCTTTGAATTAAGTATGAATACAATGTTCTGATGAGATTAATTCTTGCAGATTACATATTCTTGGGAACTTTTTGCCAGAAATCACAATGCATATGTCCATCTAACCTAGCTCCCTGCCCCCTGTAACCATTTGCCACTTTCATCTTTCATGGTTGAAGGAAGAAAAACTAGCATGGTTTTTATTATGTTGCCTCATCAAGATTGAAGATGCAGAAGATATATGATATGATGATGATCTCACATCCATCAAGCATGTGTAAATGATGAAGAATGAATTAATGTAACGTGAATGAGAATGAGGATTGAAAAGGCCAGGAACCTACGGGATGACGAATTCTGTTGGGTTTTAACATGAACGAGGATAAGATCATGATTAAAATGCAGGTTTTCGATGGCCCATTTGACGGCATGTTGGCTATTCTTGTCTCTATCAATGGCAACGGCCGCGGTGAAGATGCCCTCTTGTGAACATGACGGATTTGCCATGCTCAACGGAGAGCTCAATTTCTCTTAATTAATTAGTTCCGCCGATAATAATTTATATACTCCAACGCCGAGCAAATTAGCCACGTCCACCGGTTGCAAATCAGCACCGCCAAGCCTAGGCGTCGTCCCTACACTGGCATCGCAACCTCACACCCACCACCACCGCTGCCACTCCGGAACGGAAGATGTAAAATTGTCTTTAGTTCCAATTCTCCGTTTCCATGGCTAAATAGTCCAGCTCCTGCTAACGGTAAACGGCCTCTACCTGTCTTTTCTCCTCCAGTTCGGGAAATTCCACTTGACCCGGGTCCACTTGCTGGGGCACAATCTTTTTCATTTCCAATAATTATAAGTCCCTACAATATACAATTAATGCATATTTTTGCAATAATTAATTAATGCTTACTGTACTATTTACTAGTGATTAATTTAGGCTTTGTCTAAACTTATTATTGCTATTGGTTTTGGGAAGAAAAAACAAATTTAAAAAACTAAACTTATACTCCCTTCGTTTTAATGTATTCTCTCCATTTCCTTTTATCCGTTCATTTTAACGGGTTCATACATTTTTAAAAAAATAACGTTTTTTAATTAATTAATTAATATTTTTTATTTTATCCTTAAATTTTAAAATTTTATACGTGGTAAACATATTTAATTTACTTTTATTTCTCACTACAAATTTACAATACTTATTATATTAAAAAGGGATATTTATGAAAAATAGTAATTAATATCGTCTTGATTTGCTAATGGGACAGATAAATTGAGACAAAAATTTTAATTAAAATTGATCAATAAAAGGGAACGGAGGAAGTACTTATTTATAAAACTTTTTTGTTTTATGTCAAAATACTCCCTCCATTCCCTTTTATCGGTTCATTTTAATCGATTCACAAATTTTAAGAAAAATAAAAAATTTCAATTAATTAATTAATATTTTCTATTGTACCCCAAAGAATCTCTTTCTTTATTAAGGAATAATCAAATTCCAAATATGTATTGTAAGTATATTTAATTTATTTTCATTTCCTACTATAAGTGCACAATATTCATTTTATTAAAGATGAGTATTTGTGAAAAAATAATAATTAATATAGTATTGATTTGTTAATAGGACAAATAAATTGGGACAAAAATCTTACTTAAAATGATCAGTTAAAAGGGAACATATGGAGTTCTTGTTAATGTATATATTTCTAAAATTAATAATTAGTTTCTTTTCATTTTACCCCATTTATTCTAAATCAACTATACAACTTTTTAAAATTTTTTTTTCTTCTTATTTTTTTTAAAATTTTTATTAACTAATAACTATTATATTTTTAATATGAGTAAAATATAAATTTTATTTAAATTGTAATATTATTTGTAATATTTTTAATCTGTATATAAATAATTTTTTAAATAAATATTTTAAAACGAATAAAATAATATGTACGTAATTTAGATTGTCTTTCTAACTATGGTTCCTACCAACCATCTGCTGGATGCATAATAGTTACGAAGCACTGGAAATGAATTCGCTAACAACTAAAAGAAAAGAAAAGACAAGTGGTCTTTAAATTGTATTTTGTAATATTTTTGTTTTTAATTTTTTGTTATAGTTTTTAATGATTTTTTTGTATTATTAGGGTCTTTAATATTTTTTTTTCTATCTAAAAAATCAGCTACTATGGTTCATAAAAACGAAAAATTAAGAATTATAATGGCAAAAAAAAATTATTAAAGACCATAACATTAGAAAAAAATATTAAAGACAAAAATATTATAAATATCAAATTTTAGGGACTAAATATATTAATTATTATATATTATAAAATAAAATATTTTGTGACTTACATGTTTTTATAATTTATTATACTATATTACTATAATATCATATTTTTATTTTTATATAGAATATCATATTAAATTAAACAATATCAATTTAGCCATGATAGAAAGAGTACTAAAATCGAGAAACCTCAATTATTGATTCTAAAATTTGATTACAACTCTTTTTAAAATAAAAATTCAATTACAACTTATATTGAACCATTTTTTTTAAAAGAATATTATTTCTCAAATAGGTAACACTATATTTTTCAATTTTATGGTTTGAAGTGTAACAAGAATTGAATGTATATTCTCATTTAAATATTTACTATTCTAAAATAAATATAATTTTTTATCTATATTTTTGCAATTAATCTCCTTCGTTTAATGGATACAAGATCTCTGTTATAAATTTTATCCCCAACTTCTCTAATTATAAAAGTAAAGTTATAACTTATCTATAATTAAATATTTTTATAAATTTTTATATTAAGTTAAAATATGACATCTAAATTTAAATAAAAATAGTAAATATCTCTTTTTTCGTGTGTCTTACAAAAATAAATAAATAAATAAAACACTTCTTGATGAGAATTTTTCATATAATACACTCTTTATTTTATTTATTTATTTTTAAGAAATTCTATACCGAGAGAAAAGGCTGTACATGCATTCTATATACCTACAACGTAAAATTTTTTATTTTTGGTTAAACGGCCATTGATTATCCAACAGATTAATACCATTTAATACGTGTCAATACCCTGTTGGTTTAACTGATTTTAATAAAAATTAACCTAATTGCGGATTTTGTTTCGTGGACTCGTAAAGTTCAACCCAACTCCCTCAGCCAATGGTATTAGACCACCTAACCCTTCTGCGAGTTAATCTTTCCAAGGAGTACCACTACAATATATAGTCAAAGGCTTTTATATGTACTCTTTATAATATTTTAATATGTTATTAAAAATAAGATACGTATATATTACTTTATTAAATATTTAATTTATTTTTATCTAATACTATTATGTATTTTTAATGATATACATTATTAGATAAAGTTTTACTTGTGAGTTCTGTAGATTTTATTTGCGGTGTTCATTATCAGTCTTGAGCTTAAATAAAGAATGGGAATTACCGTAAGACTTGTAACTGACGACGTAAATTATAGTTACATTCATGAACTAATCAATTGGCAATAGATAGAGAGAAGTAAATGGAAAAAATTTATGTGAATGATCATACGTAACTTTGTATGAATTGATCCCAAATTTATTGAAACTAACGCTTAATTTTTGTTTGTATATATTATTAGATAAAAATATATTGAATATATGTTACATACGTATCACATCTTTAATAATATATTAAAAAATATTGTAAAAAATGTAATAAAAGATTTAGATCACATAGCCAACTATAAATTATTCAAAAGTCATTTTTTTGTTAATAAGATATAAATATAATCCGTTTTTCGCTTTTCCTTCTACATATTTACGCTATACTTAAATAAGAATTAAATTGAAATAAATTTGTTAAAAATTAATAAAATATTATTAAATATAAGGTAAATATAGAGTTCAATTATTAATGAAAAAAATATAATATGTTGCGAATATATAACAATTTTTGAAAAATAAAAATTATTTAAATTAATATTATTATAAATTAGAAAGAACTACTTTCCAAATATAGTTACTAGTCCACTTTAAAATATTCCATCAACATTTTAACTCAGTCCTTATATATCTTCACCATAGTTCATATGTTGGTAGGAAAAAATTACAATAACTTAATATTAACATTCCATTTTGGAAAAAAGAGAGGAAAAAAGAAAAGTGGTAAATTGAGAATAAAGGAAATTGAAGGCAATATAATAAATTGTAGAGATTGATGTAGGAAGTAGGCACATGACTATGGAGACTTTTATAAGGTTTGAGACTGAGGGCGCGTGGGGTGGAAGAGATGCCATCCATGGACACGTTGCATTTCCTGAAGTTTGTCTCATGGAAAGTCCATGAGACCGTGAATTAATGTAAGCACAATCCTAAAGCATTTTCTCCTCTTCTGTCCATAGCATTGATTGGAGTTAGATAATTGAATCTACACGTGTCTTCTCAAGTCTATGCCGGTAGTAAAGGCTTTCCCACACGCCCCTCTTTCTTGATTTCTCTTTCTTTGCCTCTGGAGGCCAGAGAGGAAGGAAAAATCTACTGTAGAGGATTATTGTTATTATTGGCAGTAGTTAAGACGGGTTTCAGCTACTAGGGGTCAAGTGTCTGTCTCAATTGGTAAGTATCCTTTAGCTCTTTCTCAAATTCTATGTGTCAGTTTCAGTTTCTTTGATTCTATGGAGTTAGACCCAGGTAGTTGTAGTTCAACAGATGTGGAATTTGTTCAAGATTCTTGACTTTTGGCTGAAATGTTCTGGAGGGAGAAGAAAATTTTTTAGGTTTAACTGATAATTTAAGAGGTTGAGGAGAATTGCCTCAGATCCCTGAAACCCAAGTTCCATGGGGCAAAAAGGCACCATCTTTTTTTGGGTTTTCCTTGTGATTCTTGGGGAGTTGGTTTTTTGCCTTCTTTTTTTCCCATGTTCCTTTCCATGGCTTTTTTTCTACTTACCTTATTGATGAATAGGTTTTGGATAAGGGTTTGATTTTATCCTTTTCCTCCTGCTTCAGTGTATAAAAGGGTTGATGGCCGAGATGCAATTTGGTATTCTTGGTTTAATTCTTTTCTAGAAGGGAGGATTTGGCTACTCAGGTCCTACAAGTGCAAGGGCCAACTCTGTTTAGCCTGACTTTCTGATACTTAGATCCATTTGCACCTCCAGATCTGGTTATACTATTTTGTTTCGCTAATCTCTAGGTAAATCCACCTTTAATTTGCTGCAATCTGTATACCTGTTGTTTTCCTGTATTTCTTTGATGGCTGTTGACTTGAATTCTGTGACGTGTCCAATCTTGTATCTTGCTCATTTTATTCTCATACTGCTTGCAACCTTTTTCTTGGTGACGTAGGATTGGCTGAATCAAGTGTTATCGGATGTTTTTTTACTCTATTAGAGTGAGCGGACTTGGAGCCTTTGTAGCTTCTTACAAGTTCCTTACCGGATATGGATGAATGAGGGACCAGATTCATTAACTGTCAGTTTGAAGAGGTGCATAGAAAGTGTTTGCTATTGTTTTTTAGAGCAATTAATGGAAGAGATGTCAGTTGCAGTTACACTTAGCTTAGGTAGTCCTATCTGTGAAAACTCTGGGATATCAAACCATGTGGAAATCACTTGTCTCAAACTAGTGACGGACACTGCCAGTTTGCTGTCGGATCCGGCATCACTGTTGCATGCTGATTCCAATTCTGACTGGGATGGAAATTGCCATGGTGTAAGAAAGGAAGTTCTTAAAGGTGGCTTGTCGGCTTCTGCTGAAATGGCAGGGATATCCGATTTGTCACAGATGGTTCAGAAAACTCAAAATGGTGACATATTAGGCACTGGTGTAATCCGGGAAAATGAGGAAGATGAAATTGTATTGACTGCCAATGACAACAGTGGAATTAACGGGGAAGAATTGCTCCCTCTTAGTGATGCATCTGAAAGAAGCATGCCAATTGCTGTTGAAATTGAGGGCATTAACAATGGTCAAATAGTTGCTAAGGTTATTAGTTTGGAAGAACGAAGCTTTGAAAGGAAAATATCTGATGATGTCTCAAGTATTGCTGCAAACCCAAGTGAAGAGATTTCAGCTGGACCAACCATTAAGACATCTCTAGTGGCTCTTCCATTGCATAATGAGAAGGATCCTGTCAAGGGAGGTATCAAGAGTGTTTTTGAATTGGATTGTGTGCCTCTCTGGGGTTCTGTGGCTATCTGTGGAAAGAGGCCAGAGATGGAAGATGCTCTTATGGTTGTACCTCATTTCATGAGAATTCCCATGAAGATGTTCGTTGGTGATCGCATGGTGGAGGGGATAAGTCAAACCTTGAGTCACTTAACTTCCCATTTCTTTGGTGTATATGATGGTCATGGAGGATCTCAGGTATGTTCTTACTTTACATTTTTTTTTATCCCTGGCTGCCAATAGAGAATCTGCAACTCAAGGCTGATAAACTTCTTTCAAAAAATAAATGCTTTGCTTTATTACACGTCATTCACATGATCACATCAACATATCAAAACTAACAATAGCTTTGGAATTAAATACGGTCTAACTAATACTAGTATTTAGTTAGTCTGATATATGTCTGAAATAGCATTTCTTGTACATAAACATTGACAAGCTTTATTTTGTTAAAAGAATGTTGCTACTCATATGCATTGAAAAAGCTCTTTGTCCTAGGTTTGTAGTGACTAAAAGATTAGTCCTATGCATGTAAGTCTTGATGAAAATGTTGTTCAAATTTGTGTCACTAATTTTGGAATCTAGGCAAAACCTTCAATTAGAAGAATTAGATAAGTGGAGTAAACTCATTTTTTGAACATGAATGGAAGTTTAATGGTGTTTTGATCTGCAGGTTGCAAACTACTGTAGTGAGCGGATACATATGGCATTGACCGAGGAGTTGAAATTGTTTAAAGATGACATGGCGGAGGACAGCTTGAGAGATACACGACAGATGCAGTGGGAGAAGGTCTTTACCAGTTGTTTTCTAAAGGTTGATAATGAAGTTGGGGGAAAAGTCAGCAGAACTATGCCTATAGAAAATGCAGATTCGTCTAGCTACATCTCTGAGCCTGTTGCTCCTGAAACCGTTGGTTCTACTGCTGTGGTGGCAGTAATATGCTCATCCCACATTATAGTTGCAAATTGTGGGGATTCAAGGGCAGTCCTTTATCGCGGCAAAGAAGCTGTAGCATTATCTGTTGATCATAAAGTAAGGCATGGTTTAGAGTTTCAACCCTGTATTCTTTTTGGGGCTCGCTCCTTTTGGAGGGAGGAGGAGTGGGAGGGGAAAGGAGGCTGTTGAGAATGCTTTTCAGTGGTAACTTGGTCTTGTTAACATTCTTGTGCTTATTTTGTTTTGTCAGCCAAACAGAGAAGATGAATGTGCAAGAATTGAAGCATCTGGGGGCAAGGTCATACCGTGGAATGGACACCGTGTTTTTGGTGTTCTTGCAATGTCAAGATCCATTGGTAGGTGTGCTAGGTACTTGGAAATCTGTTAGCTTTATAGATGCAGACCTGGAATTTGGTCCTGTTTGATGATTAATCTGGAGTTAATATTTTGTGTTCCTTTTGATGTGCCAAATCTGTAGTCATTCTTGTCCAAATGAATTACTAAAAAAGCTTTGGGCCTTCTCCTCTTATTCAATTATTTGTGATATGGGAAACCAGAAGACTTGTATGTTACCTGGGTTGATGGCTCAGAACTTGTATGTTAAAGAGAGTGGGGTTATTATTATTATTATTATTATTATTATTATTTTGTTTTGTGGGTGTTGGGGGGGGGGGTGAGGGGTAAATGAGGGTTGGACTGGTTAGGTCCTAGGTAGAGGGTGGCATACTTGATGCTGGGTAAAACCAGAATGCTTTATGTCATAAATGTAGCCAGCATCTTTTTATGGAAATAGATGATAATACTGTTGCTGTGCCTTGTCCTTAAAAAAAAGCATTATGAGGTCAATGGAACTTTATCTATGCCCTTTTATTGCTACAATTATTAGCTGGCCTTTTTCCTTCTTCCGTGATCGCTTCACGGTTATTCTTTATATCTTTGTTCTAATGTACAATTGAAAGATTTATAAAGCACTTACTGTTGTGGTGTAGGTGTACATTCTCTTTGCATGTGAAATTTGATTGAATAATGCATTTACTCGGCTTTTACTGTTGTGGTGTGAAAATATATTCCTTGTGCATGTGAAATTCTATTGAATAATGCATTTACTCTTGTATCTCAGGCTTTTGTTTTGATCTCTTCGTCTGCAGGTGATAGATACCTAAAACCGTGGATCATACCAGAGCCAGAGGTCATGTTTCTACCACGTGCCAAGGAAGATGAGTGCCTTGTTTTAGCAAGTGATGGATTGTGGGATGTCATGAGCAACGAGGAAGCGTGTGAAGTTGCTAGGAGAAGGATTTGGCTTTGGCACAAGAAGAATGGGACTAACCCTATTCCGGAAAGGGGACAAGGAGTTGATCCTGCAGCGCAAGCAGCAGCAGAGTACCTTTCTATGCTTGCTCTTCAAAAGGGGAGCAAGGATAATATATCAGTAATTGTGGTAGACTTGAAAGCGCGAAGGAAATTCAAAAGCAAATCTTGATTGGGTTTAATATACTTGTTTTATACGTCATAAAACTGTCATCTCATCATTACATAGCTCTTAGTCCATTCATTTTTCACGTGGGCTCAGTGTGTAAGAGAATAGTAGGTAACATATATGTCCAAAGTTTTGTAATGAACCACCCTACCTATAGCTATGTAAATTCAGTCCGGTAGAAACTGAAATCGTTCCATTATGAGAGTTGCTCCTTGCTGTCTAGTGTGGATCCAAGGATTTGCCATGGAGGGTGGAGATCTGACTCTTAGTAACGGGTTTGATGTCTTTGTAAAACTATGCATTCCGCCAGTGCAGGAAAACACTGGTGTCCTCGAGCATTGATTTGTTTCGGATGTCATATATTAATGGTGACATTAAATTCTGCAAGGGGCAGTCCCTGTTTGAAATTGTTTGAGTGTCCAGATGAATGTGTATTTTGTAATACAAAATTGTTCAGCGTACGAGCTAGAGATTGTGGAAGTAGCTAAACATCTTTGCTGGTTAAAAGGGTATTTCTTCTCAACATATTGCAATGTCGAAACAAGGCTATCTTCATCAACCATAGCTATCATAAAGATGTGTTTGGTTCCCCCGTGGGGAGGCGTGGGATTGGGGGAAGGGCACAAATATAAGGCATAATAATTTTCTTTTCTTAATTGACGAATACAATATAAAAAATGCTGTTTCTTTTGTTCCCAAAAAGACCACCCAGAGAAAAGAATCATAATCTTTCTCCTATTTTATATCTTCGTTCCAAGAAACAAGGCAATGCACATCAACGATATCTATCATAATAAATGCTCTGGTCCAAGTTCTAGTACGAACCACAACAAACTTAAATCCTATCCGCGATAAAGTCCCGCTATTTCAAAGTTTATTTTCCTAAGAAGTAAAGATGACAAAACATTTCTCTCAACGTGCTGTATTAACTGGAATAAGAGCTCTTCTAGAGTGATTCAACGAAAAAAAATCGACTGGTGCGCTTGCCAACTAAAAGTACAGGAACAAAATACTGAAGAACACATTTATCTTCGGCGCTTCCTCCTACTTTCTGCTTGAAATTGCAATGGCAAGGGTAGTGTTGCCAGCGTGGTTTGTTTCTGGTTCACAAGCTTGCAACCCAAGAATTGATAATGAGGTCTTAGTGACAAAGGATTCATTCTTAAATCCTTTGCTATGTCTGATGGGTCTGTTCGAAAATCATCAGCGTATAGTGTAAGCACCAAGACATAACTAATCAGAAGATCTCTTTTCTCATCAGAAAGCCTTTTGGAGTCTGAAGGAGCAAACATAATTGAAAACTTCTGGAACAAGATGCCAGGAATTTTATGATGTTTTGCAGATGAAAGACCGTCCATAGAATGTCTATCCTTGAACTTGACAAGATGAGCTATATACGAAAGTATGCCTGCAAGCCGACTCTTCTCCGCCTCATCCTATGGAAAAAGGAGAATCTATATTCAGCATCATTAGGGAAATCAAGCAAGAAAAAGAAGGACACAGTTAACCCTGCCAAAATCACATAAAACAAGGTATCCTGTAACAAATCCCAGGGACATGAAACATTCATCAACTACATATCATAGCCGTGCAACCTTCATCATTAGACAAAATGACTCTAGTCCAGGATGGACCCTAAGTGGATACTACTTCCACGAAAAGAAAAGATTTATGATTATAATAATGATAATGATTGAGATTAAAGAGGGATATCGGAACTCAGCCTAGAAAAGATGTCATCTGGATATCTACAACCTCAATGTTGGATGATTAATTGATGTTGTATTCATCAGTTGAAAGAAGCCAAGTCAGAAATCTATTAGTAATATTGTAAACCCGATGCTAGACAGAACAAAGAGCCAATTAAATGCTTACCTCAACATCATCCAATCTATGAAATCTGTTACAAACAAAGCTAGGGTAGGTATCAGAAGGAACGTTTGCTCCTGCTTGTGAAAGCTGCAGAATATCCAGAAGATAGTCCCACTCCCCTTTTAAGATGATTTTATCCAGCGGATATGCCGTTTCAGGTGTAGTGGCCTGTAAATCATGGGGTGGGATATTTCTAGCACTAGCAGCAGTAGAAGCAGCAACTTCAAGAGCCTCTTTGTTTATCTTAACACCCTTCATTTTCTTGTCCATAACCTCCTGAGTTTCTGTACCTTTTATTTCACGAAGTGCATCCAGTTTCATAGCCTGCAAAAAGAATAAAGTATTCATCAACTCTCCTCTACATAATTTAAACCAGAATCATCCAAATCAAGTAGGACCATTATATTGCCAAGCAATGACTTCCTAGCTGTTCATAGTTTTCTTCAAATTACATATTTCTGAACAATACTGATCCCTTAGCATTACTGGGAACAGAAATGAGGGCATTGAGGTAAAGAAGAGATAATCGGAGACAATACGAGGATACAGGAAAGAAATGTCAAGTACAAGCACTAATAAAGCATATTGAAGAGCTAGAGGTCAAAGAATTAAAGACTCTCAGAGAAAAGAAGGGTTTACCTGTCTTACTGACTTCTTAGTTGAGAACATGAAATTCAAACCTCTCGCCTTTTCAGCCTTCTGTTCTCCTGTGAGTTCTTTAATTTCAGTTTCTGGAGGTTCATTTTCATGTAGGTTTTGCCCTCGAACTCTTGCTTCCAATCTAAATATCTGGAATGATATAACAAATTATAGTAAATTGGCTTGACTGAATGTGAAACCATATGTCATTCCTAAAATAAAGGGAAAAAAGTGAAAAGGGATTAAGTAGAACAGAAAAAAAATAAACTTTACTAGTAGTGTTACACTACCAAAAACATGCTGACAACATTATGAACAAATTTCAATAAATTTAAAAAAGAAACCATAAATTTGATAACCTATATAAATAACGTAGGACTAATGATGTCTTCTTCTCAAAGACTTTGTATGACTGCAAATTTGAATATGCACATATAAACATTCCATGTACAAGGGGATTGAAATCTTAGAACTCAATTAAGGTCAAGCAAGAGGATTAAATGAAAAATGCCTAGGACTTGGAGAAATAATTATATCTGATTACACTACAATCCTAATATATCTCATCTAACAGAAACAAGCAAGCATAGTTATCCAACAAACGGTAGATGAGCTGCTATGAAACAACGACATACAAAAATTCCATTCTTTATCCAAAACCTGTAAGAAAACTAAAAATAAACCAAATAATGTGTACCTTATTTGCCGCAATAGGTACAATCTTAAGAGTCTGGGTGCACTTGTCTAGAACTCCAAGACCATAGGTACACAGCTGGGCCGCGGTGGCTTCGCTCGAATAATTAGTCCCCACAAAATCCACACGAGACTCATTGGGGCTCACCACCAGCTGCATCCTGTTAGTCCTCTTAACATTCCTATATACCCTAACCTTAGCTTCCGCCTCCAATTCCCCTCCTTTGTTCTGATGTTTCAACGGGTCATAACCGGACGAAAAGTAACCAACGATTGGGGATAATTTATCTGGGTTCTCGCCGGAAGTTTCTATTTTCACGCTTAGCTTCTCTTCATTCGCAGGTGAGATAGTCATCGGCTCCTTTTCTGGTTTGTCTTCTTCGTTGACTTCTCTGTGTGCGTCAGTTGGTTGCGGCTCTTCCTCTTTTGTCTTCTTCTTCTTTTCCTTGTGCTTTCCCTTCTCCTTGTGCTTCCCCATAGTTTCCCGGCACAACTACAGTGAAAACGAGTATAAACCCTAACCTCAATCCCCAGGAGTTGGGAAGACGAAGACGAAGCTGAATATGTTTCCTATAACCCTACTTCCCATAACCCGCTTGCTGCGTGGGCATCCGTCAACATCGGGTCGGGTACCAATTACCGGTTGGTGAATAGAGAGAGACCTTCAATTTATCTGTGAATATGAGGAGGAGAGAGCCAACAAACAACAAAGTACAAAATCTTTTTAAAATTCTAGCAAAATGTAATAACAATATTAAGAGAAGCAAAAAAGTCTAAAATTTGTTTTTAATTATAATTTAAAAAATACTAATTTGATATTCGTGCGAGTTGTTAAGTTCTAAGATTCAATGTATTAATAATAAATATATATATATCTTATTAATTAACTAATTAATATTTTAAATGAATTTAGAACATTAGGATAACATTCAAACAAAGAATTAAGCATTTCATAATAATAATCTAATAAGTATTCAGCCGTCACCAAAATATAAGATAATAATAATATATTATCTATTATGAAAATATAAAATGATATAAATATCTTGAATAGAGTATTTACATTAACATAAACAATAACTATGTTACGTGTCAATTTAAAAATATATAAATATTATCCCGTGTAATCACATAAGGATTTTGCTTCGACTTATATATATATTTGTATATACAGGGAGGGTAAATTGTAGATTCATCTTTCACAATTAATATATTTTCTAACTTTTAAAAAAAATTTATTAATTTCTCTTATCTATTTGGAAATTATTCATGTTGAAATAGCTATAATTGCGATCAAGCATAGACAATTTTTAGTCCTCCAAGTTGACAAGCATTTCGAGGAGCAATGGGGCAGGCCAATGTTCCGTCATTGAGCCATGCAGGCCGTTACCAGTCAAAGTCAGGCCGTGCCGTGCGCGAGGCCCACGGTCCTAGAGGGCTTGTCCAGTGAATCTTTTTTTTGTTTTTTTGTTTTGTTTTTTATACGGCAAAAAAATTAAATAGCATATGAATTATTTGAATTTTGAAATTTTATACATAAATTAAAAAATATTTAAAAATAACACTCGTATTATTGAAATATTTCGGTCTTGCACTTCTGTTAAATTTAACTGTTTAATTACATTTTTTGTCGATCATGTGACTATGAGGACATTTTTGTCCTTACATATTAGAACAAAAATCCAAACAACATTTAAACTATCTGAAATTTTAAGATTTGTACCTAAAATAAAAAAGGTCCAAAAATAATACTTATACAATTAAAATATTCTAATCTTGCACTTATACATTTAAGGCAAAATTTTCAGATAGTTCAGACTGTTTAGTGTTGTTTGGATTTTTATTCTAATATGTAAGGACAAAAATACCTTTCACGTGACTAATCAGGTAATTGATAAAAAATATGATTAAACAGTCAAATTTAATAGAAGTGCAAAATTAATATATTTTAATAGTATAAGTGTTATTTTTGGATCTTTTTTAATTTAGGTGTAAAACTTAAATTTTCAAATAGTTCAGGTGCTACTTAAATTTTTTTACTCTTTTTTTTCTATTAAGAAATTTAAATTTTTTAAATTTTAAATAACATGATTATATATAATTATAAGAAAATATACATTAAAATGGTGGGGGGTTTGGCTTAGATCCTTACTGATTTCATTAATTAACAAAATAAAAATTATATAAGAGGGAGACTTGAAGAATTCTAAAAATATATATATAATAAATTATATTTTAATATTTTTTTATAGAATAGATAATTGAGATTTGAGAAGAGTATTTGATGAATTTTAAATTAAATTTGAAGTATTTATAGAGTTTTGAGAATGAAATTTGAATATGATCGTTTGGGAAATAAAAATATTTTAAAAAAGATCAAATAACTGAATTCAGACAGACAGACTGACTGTGAATCCGAGCCACTTGCCAATGCTAATTTCTAGGCACAATGGATGCTATGCAATGTGAGGTGTTTAAAAAAAAAAAAAAATCAATCTTACTTATAATAGAATTATTTTTTAAATGATAAGTTATTAAATAATTTTATTAATATCTGTACAGTTAAATTGTTGTTAGCCATCACATTCTAATTCAATTAATTTGATTGTCTTTATAGTATACTTATGTATTTTTTTCCCAACTTCTATGATTGATATCAGTAAAAAATGCATTTCAAATGCAGCATTTTTCCTTAATGGCCTCCAAAAATTTTACTATTTTTTATTTCTTAATACTATTATAATTTACAATATGCTTAATAAATGCTTGAAAATTTTTCAATAATGATTTTGTCCTCCAATTTACTGGTATTGGCATATGTCCAGCCACTTAATATATATATTAATGAATATATATATCTAATAATATTTGATTTAAAACATAATTTAATAATAAAAATGTATAAACTATTACTATTTTAATCATAATAAATCACAAATTACTACTATCTTCGTTTCAAAATATAAGTGATTTTAGATTTAAAAGTTTTTTTACGAAATTTTATAAGTATTTATTAATTTTTTTTCTATTCTATCCATTCATGCAATCTCTCTTCACTAACTATGACCCAATTCTTTCTAATTATCAAAATAGATAAAGATTTAATTAGAGGTGTTTTTGAATTTAGTTTTAAAATTGTCTAAAATTTAGAATTCTTAATTCTTATGTATAAGTCTAAAACGATTTATATTGTGAAACAGATATAGTATATTGTTTTTTAAAAGCTTTTACAAATTATTTTATTTTAAGGAGGATTAAAAACAAAATAAATAGCTATAAAAAGAAAATTGAAAAATTTTTACTCCAAATTCCCTCTACTTTTTTAGGGTACCTCCTTTTTTGTTTTTAAATAAAAAGAGGGGCCGGGGGGGGGGGCTTGCCCTTGATTCCCTTACGTTTTCCCAACCAAACAGCAATTAGAAGTAAAGACCCGTTGGTAAAGAGAAGACATTCCCGTTTCAAAGCGAGCAAACCTTCGAAGTTGTCCATAACCAAAGCAATTTTGAACCTGAAGTTGCTGCTTTGTCCCACTGTGTTTCTCTGCTTCTTTTTTGGGTCTCGTCCTGCGGTTATGCTTAGGCTCCGATCCAATCTTTCTCCGTCTCTCTAACTTTTCTCTTGGGAGGTAATAAACAAATATATAACTCAAAATTTCTTCCTTTGGTCATTTTGGGTTCTTACAATTATTACTGTTTTCTTCACCTGAATTACCCGAAACCCATGTATCTTTGTAATTATATGACTTCGAAGTAGTATGTTATGACTGGTTTGGAGTCTGGGAACACAAGTGTGGATGTAGAAATAAAAGAAAACTAAAAGAAATTGCGGGTTTCTGTTCATTTCAGACGTTTCAGACTGTTTTTTTCTGGATTTTTCTTTACTTTAAAGCTACGTGGTTTGGTTTGGGAAGATTTTTCTTAAAAATGATAGTTATAAATTGATCTCAAGGAAATGGGTTCAATTTTTGGGGTTGTGAGGAGTGAAAACTTTGGTAAATATTTTGGTTATATTTAACCAGTTTAAACTTGAGTAAAGAAAATAGAGATTGAATGCTGTCAAAGTTCCTGCAAAATTCCGTCTTTTATTGATTCATCTAGTGTGGTTGTATTTGCATAGACTAGGCTCCGCTTTCTTTTGTGATGTGGTCACTCTCATTTCTGATTGGCTGTTAGCTGCAAATTCAGCCTTCTGAGTATGGTAAGTCCTTTTTTTTCCTCAGCTGTTGAATCTTGGGAAGTTTTTTTCGTTTGAATTAGCTCAGTTTGGATGCTTTACAAAATTGATAATTGGATCACTGGATGATATCTTTTAGTAATTACAATCAATTGAAATAAGGTTCGGGTGCCTGTGAATGCATTCTTGCCAGAAACGTTGGTCTGGAAAGTGCATTGGAGTTTTTGATTGAGTTGCTTATCTTATAATCTTAACATAATTTTTACATTGCCTTCATACATTTAGGATTTATAAAGGCCAAATTTGTATAAGAGTAATAACAATTTTTATTCTTCTTGTCATTTTTTTCATTGGCAAGTTGTACTTCTTCACTGAAGTAGAGGCTTTTCTTTCCCTGTGTATGTTGTGTTTATGTCTCTTTAATCAAGAAATGTATGCTAAGAAGAATGTTTTTAAACCAAAAATGGCGGAGCTTTGTGTAAATCTGATGTGAATATGGCACTTAAAAAGTTTGCTTTCCTGATCTCCTCCCTCAATCAAACAGTTGCTTTTTGAAGTCTAATGGAATCATGTTCTCCATGTATTAAATCAACTATTGACTTCAAAGGAATGATGAGAAATATTGCTTGATTGGGGCTGTGATGGTAGTGCTGATCTGTGTTTCAAATGCATGAGTTAAATAATGAATGAGATGAATAATTTATAACTGCATCATAGTACTGAGAATGGTTGTTTAGTATTTCCATATTTGCAATGGCTTGAATTGGCAATTACTTGTTAACTTGATCAGTGAGGCATTACAATTCATTTAACTCTGCATGTACCATGACATGGTTCCTGATTACCATGAAGAAACACTAAGGAATTGGTGTCAGATTATTTTCAGAGCTATGTAGAGAATTCCTTTGACTAGCTGAAACAACTTTTCCAAATTTGTAAATTCAGTGGAGAATTTATGCATTTATGTCTATCAATCTAGTGCAGCTGTGCCTACTCCTACATTCATTTGCAAGAGTAAAAAGAGAAGGTCCTTTATCAATTTTGTCTTGTCACTTGTGTGCAATCTAATTATTTTGTTTGCAACTAGATATACTTCAAATTTATTTCGCTATGCTCTACTTTTTCTTCAGTTAATGGGTTCACATCTCATGTTGCAGGAGTTATAGGGAAGGCAAAAGGAGTTGGATATATTGACTGCTCAAATTGTCGTCTTTGGAGATATGGATCAATGTACATAACTTTCTCCATATTCTTGTTTACTCATTTTTTGCACTCTCTTTTATTTTTAGTTTTTATTTCTATGACTCTGATAGGCATCTTCTTGTTGTCTTAAATTAAAAAATTATAATCCCAAGTTGTTTTCAATTTGTATTCTAGTGATAGTAGTATTTATGGTGTTGCTTTGATATTTATTCTTCCTTTTACTGAGGCAACACACTAGATTCATGCCTGCAGTTTATGAGCCTTTTTAATGCAATCAGTAGCATGCTTGGCTAACTGTACTTTAGCGGTAACAGTATCTTATGCTTTTATATAACATAGCCTTGCAACTTTACCTGAAGGGAGGGCATTTTGTTGAATACAGCACCTCCGGAAGACACGAATCAGCATCAGAATGGTGAATATATCCTTGTTCGAGATGCAGAAGATGGTCAGCTGGGGTTGTTTGATAAACCCCTTCCCTGCTGTGGTTGTGGAATAGGATGGTTTTCGTGAGTCTTTTTAACCATAATAATTTTTTCTCCACAAAAATATCAATTTTTTTTTGTCTCCTCAATTTCATGAGCGATTTCATTCTTTGTGCAGTCTACTGCTTGGTTTTGTTTTCCCATTGATGTGGTATTATGGCACAATCCTTTATTTTGGGAATCACTACAAGAAGGATCCCAGAGAACGATCTGGGCTGGCTGCTAATGCAATAGCTGTAAGTGTTTCACCTCAAAAGGTTTTTCAGCATTTGAGCCATATTTCTATTTTGGGACTATAATAAGGTACCATGGTAAAATTAAGTGAAAATACTAGTTAGGGATCTTTATAGGTTTCTGATTTTTTTCATGAATAGATGGACATTTACTCAGTGAATATGATGTACTTTTACCTGTGTACTCATTGGGAGAGATACTTTTGATTAACCTTCTTTCTTCTGCTGTCTAGATTAAAAGTTGTTATTTTATCTTTCAGAAACTATAATATCCTTATATATAAGGGAAAAGTTTAGGAAAAGAAATATTGTCGTCATTGAATTGTTGGTCTGTGCACCAGTGAACACTGAGGACAATATTATTCAGTTTCGAAAATCTTATAATAGGATATTCAGAGATTGCTTCTCCATTTATGTGGTGACACTAAGGAATCTGATCCATCCCATGACATCCGATGACGAATATCTAACTAATTTGCTGCTAGATGCTTTTTCTTTCTTTTCTCATATTGATCTCAATTACAATTATAACTGCAGGCTCTAATATTTACTATTGCAGTGCTGATTGCTGTGGCTATTATTCTCATTTAGTCTACGTTGTAAGAGTTCTGGTTTGCATTCTATTTCTGGCAAAATCAATTGGGGAAAAGCCGTGACAAATTCCTGTACATAAAATAGCCTTCTTCTGATGACTACTGGCACAACTGAAGAACTTGATGTTTGTAACTCTTTAGTTAACTGGTTCTCTTTTGTTTTCGTGTATAATACTACTTGTGTATATAATGTGATATAACTATTCGTGCTCAGCTTCCATATCATAGATGTTACAACTTATCATTTTGTATGCATGTTTGATTAGTAATGAAATTTCTCAGGAAGGAAAGAGGATAGATGATAACCAATAACAAGTGTAGTTGATTTGACTTGAAGATATTTATTTTGCTAATTCCTTGAAGGTCCTTCCTCTTTCTTTAAAAGTTCATGTATCAAACATGTAGGAAGGCATGGGTTTAAACTGTAAATGTGCTGTCTTCAATTTTATCAGTAATTGAATCATTTCTTGGGGTTGGACCTTTGTAGAATTCTGAATTTTATCATGGATGAGAAACCACAGTATAGTTATATTTCATTTTTGTATGACTGCTAGGAGTGACTGAATATGCAAGGAAAAAGAATATCCATTGATGTGTGAGCATGCGAAATTAATACAAGATGAAGCAATGGTGTTTCTGACTGTGAAAATTGTCTGGTTTTCTATGTATAGCATACCTTTGTCTTGTTCAAATCTCGTTGCTTATATCTCTGTTAATTACTAGCAGTATGTTCTTTTAACTGTTCGGGTTCAAGAATGTCTTCCACTTGCAAACTGTTGAGAAAAATTTTGATTCTTGGGCATGTGTGGTATATTCTTCTATTTTGTACTTTACAAGTATAGACCACCACACTTGATTGTTTTAAGAAGCTTGCAAAAAGATGTACTTTCGGGAAATTCTTATATGGACCGGATTTACTGTGGATTACTATTTTAAAGTATTCTATATTTTTAGAAGTGTACAATTTACACTGCATGTGGTATATCATTCAAAACACCGAGTGTACGGTGGACGGGTCCATATAAAAATTTTCCACTTTCAGATAGAGAGAGAGAGAGAGAAGTTGACAGCTGATGAGAATATCACAAAAGCAGCTGATGAGAAGTTGTGGGTTTGTCATGACTAGCAATTTGGTAGCTGGAATTCTGGACATAAAGCGGCTAATCCAACCCCAGGCATACCCCCACACCCCCACCAAAAAAAAAATAAATAAATAAATAAGCTTTTAAACAGGGCCTTTGGCTGGAGCCAGGAGGTGGAGCACAGACAGCCCATAAACAGGTAAGTCTATTTCTCATTTCTGCTTTAAGACTTGGAGAAAAGCAGACAGTGGTCGTGGACTGAATCAAGCTGAAGGTAGCTATAGCCCTTCTAAGTTCTAACACTTGCAAGGGATTGAACAAAGACTATTCAAGTGGACAAGTTACTCATTTTTACGGCTTGCTTCTCATCTTTTTGTTGATCTAAGATTAGAAGGAAAACACGGCACAAGGCGGCTGGATGACGACTATCCGCTCCCTGGTTTTTTGCTTATATTTTGGCTAACAATACACGTTGCCCAAAGACCACGGTTTCATTTTTCCTTGAAGAACATGGAATGTAGCTGTTGCCTTGTTTCTTCTTGCCGCGTCCCCCTAATTTGAACGTCACCATTTCATTTCGCCATTGATGGCTCCAATATACTCTTAGATGAAAATCAACAAAAAATTCCAACAGATTTCAAAATAAAAGCGAATTAAATCACAATGGTTGATGTGAAAGCAAAGCAAACACGTGGTTAAGGCTGAATCTCAATTAATTGATCAAAGATTTTATGTTCTTCTTGACCGTCTTGGAGCAACATTTTAGTGAGATTGGAGTAATAGAAATAATTCACATTTGATGACAAGTAACCATGAATCAAAGCGGGCACAGCCCGGATGATGCAATGAGCTCACAAGTAGCCTCCCTATTACTTGAGACCTGATGGTGATTAGTTGGATTTAGATCACATTTCAAAGTACATAGACGCAAAAACGCGCTTTTGATTGGGTTGTCATTCTTGTGTGGAAAGCCAACCATGTGATGTATACTGCTCCTCTTTATATTATACTAATTCCCCCCCCCCCCCCAACTAATCAAGAAATGAGACAAATTGTACATAAAAAATTCCCACCACTGCTCCATTTTAGCATTTTTCATCTTAAAAATCCTGCAAGTCTTTATAAATAGAAAGAATCATCTGAGGAAAGCAGCGATCTTTCAAGAGAAAAGGAAACTAAGTTGGGAAAGAAACACTGTAACCAAATGCTACAAGCAAAAGCAACGCTGCAATAGCATAGGCAAAAAAGCATTATAAAGTGTGCGGATTGCTTTATCAAAAGCATAAGAAGAAAGTAGAAACCTATACCCATGGAAGAAGGGGAAAACTTGACTCCATTTTGGCTACAGAGCTCCACCAATCGCCGCCGTAGCGATCGGGTTCGCTATGGTTTATGGTCCCTCTTCTTCAGCTCGGGGCTTCTCATCGTTCTTCTTGTGGTAACAGCTGTTTCGTTCTTGGTTTTTGTAGTTCCGTCGACTCTCTCTTTCTCTGCTCAAATCTTTAGGCCAAATGGTGTAAAGAAAAGCTGGGATTCACTTAATATAGTGCTAGTTCTCTTTGCTGTAGTCTTTGGACTCCTTAGCAGAGTCACAAATCAAGACAGAAATAGCGATGAATATCAAACTTCTCCCATTTCAAGAAATAACATCCAGAAATCAAATCCTTCCACTCCACAACGAAAATGGTACAGTTACTCCACAGATGAAGCTCAAAAATCAAATCTTTCGACTTTTCAACAACAATGGTTTGGATATTCAGATCAGATAGCCTACAACCATGCTAATATTAGCAGGGGTGGCTTGAGGAGGACCAGTAGCTCGTATCCCGATCTACTCGAAGCCTCATCGCAGTTCATGTCCGGGGACGATCCATGGAGGTTTTATGACGATATGAGCGTCCATACTCACAGGGTCTCCGAATCTGGCGAGCTTCTTCGACGGCGAAGCTGGAAAGATAAGTTTGAGGATGCGCGAGTGGCAGAAAGCAAGAACATTTATGTTGATACATTTGTGCACAGTCCCAAGGAAGCTTCGAATATTCCAAGACCTCCATCTTCTCCTGATCCTCCACCAACATTGTTGCCACCTCCAGCATCAATACCGACGCCTTCCCCACCAATGCCTACAGAAAAGCCAAAACGTGCATATCGAAAAGGAGAGAAAAGAAGCAAGAGGATGGATAATGAATTGAAAAACAAGGAACCCATCTCATCACCGGTAACTCCTCCTCCTCCGCCACCACCGCCTCCAGCTCTACCGAGGTTTGTGGATCAAACCAGCAGCAAAACTGACAAGAAGAGGAGTGGAGGAAGTGCAACTAAGGACTTCTTGAATTCCCTTTATCATAAGAAGAAGAAAAAGCAGAGGCAAAAGAGCATTGAAAATTTGGATGCTTTACATCATCTATTTCAATCTCCACTTACTCAGTTCGAATTGCCACCAGCATCTCAGCCGCCACCGCCGCCACCACCTCTCCCACCTCCGCCTTCTGTCTTCCATAATTTGTTTTCATCCAAGAAATCCAAAAGGAAGAGACCAGACATTGACATTTCTGCTTCGACATCCTCTCAACCGCAACCAACTCCTACTCCAGCAATCCATTCGAAACCGTCAACTTCTCAGACAATAACAGTTACCACGCATAAATCTCCAAAACCAGTTAAAGTAAGAAGTTTTGACAGTGTGGAAGACAACTCCAATAGTGGCGGAGAATCACCGCTTATTCCAATACCTCCACCACCGCCGCCTCCACCAACATTCGCCAAATCACTGTCATGGAAGTTTGTGGTGCAAGGTGACTATGTAAGGGTAGATAGCAACCTCAGCTCAAGAAGTGGCTCTCCAGACCTCGACGACGTGGAATCAGATGGCACGCCAACGGCGACAGACAGCCCAGATGCCATGACGTTTCCGCCATCGCCATTGTTCTTTCCAAGCCCTGACGTGAACACAAAAGCTGAAAATTTCATCACCAAGTTCCGTGCTGGATTGAAGCTTGAAAAAATCAATTCTATTAATAAAAGGCAAGGCCTGGGCTTGTCCAACCTCGGCCGTGGTTCAGACTCAGCTCAGTTATGAAGGGATTTTCCTTTTTCTCCAAATTAAAGAATTTTCTCTTGCTTCATTATTTATTTATTTGTTTGTTTTTAGACTGGTTTTAACAAAATTATTACCAATATTATAGGAGTTTCGAAAAAGTTTGTCCCCCGAATTGTTGAATGGAAAAGCTGTAGGGTACTAAGGTTTGATAGGGACTTACTTTTGTACAGTGTTGAGCCAAAATAAATAAATAAATAAATCTAAGTGTTGTTATGATATGATAATTTGTGTACAATTCTTGATTATTTGCTCTAAATGGTTCTTCTTCTTTTTCCCCTGTCCATGCGGGATGATTGCCAGATAAGTTTCGCAGTGATAGAAAGTCGTTGGTTTTAGTTGGGACTTGGGCGTGCTGGCGAAGGTTTTAGAAGAAAAACTACCAAATAGTCAAGGCGGAGGGCGTGGGTGGGGAGGGGATTTCGTTTTCTTCTCTTCGGAATTTTCCCATTCATGGGTAACGCATTGGCCCCAATGTATAACCAATACGCATAGCTATAACCTTTAAATAGTTTCACCTTTGATCCAACTCCAAGCTTTGCTCTTGGGAGAATGCAAGACTCGTAATGGTTTCTCAGACCTTGACCTAAGATGTTAGCAGGTTCATTCTTGAATGTGCTTCAAGCATGCGATTAGGTGCATAAAACAGGCCCACTTCTGAATTAGACAAGAAGTGTCCTCTCCTCTCATGTGGTCTAGAACAATGGTGAACATTGATTCTCAGAATAATATTACTAGATTGCAGTCCAACAATTAGCCTAGAATGGTACCTAATTACAGCAAGAAATTGTCTACCATCAAGGGAGTGCTTAGAGTCCTGGCAAGGCATCTTCTCATCTAATGAAGCACATATAATTGCTGAATCCTCATTTCACCGGTTGTTTCCACTCAGATGGCAAAGGAATGGAAACTTCACAAGCTGGATCTCTCAAGGACAGACAATTATCCGTCCAAAATAATTCTTGATGATAAGTGGATTACTAGCTCAGCGGCAGATCAGTTGATTCAAGTGTACTAATATGGGTTTCCTTGCCAAGAAGTACCTTCTCGATAAGTTGATTGACAATGTTTCCTCTAGCCTGTATGAGTGGTGCAATAAATGCATAAGCATCAAAAGGACACAAGAAGATTATAATAACACTGGGCAAAGCCATAGTAAGACTACCCCACCTTGACACCGATAGCAATGGCAGTCTTCAACTTGAGCAGTTCACCTAATTTTAAAGATGCCCCTTTCTTATCTTTGACAAATATGAGTGGCACCGCCCTTGAATGAGCCAAGTTTGGCAGGTGCTTTGTCAGCCACCGAGGATTGCAATCTGAAGCCAACAGAATAGCCTAGAGCAGTGCAACAAGAAGTATGATCAAATACGTCATTGTTATTAATTACCGAAAAATATCAAGCACATATACAAGCTTAAAACAATGAATAAAATTGCTTAATATCTCAATTACAAATATGTTATCAATAGTAAACGCAGAGCATTTCTCCTGAGTGCAAGTAAGTTTTTGCCAAATTGATGACTTAAGGTCTTCTCTTGGTGAAAAAGCAGAACTAAGTGTAAGAGTTTCATATACAAAATCTCAGTTAGCAAGATCACAACAAATTTCCTCCTTTGTTAGCCTTACAGTGAGCTAAGATTTACATATTTATAGGCAAAAAAATGTATAAGCTACTTGAGTCCTTATTAGACAAAACTAGAAGTTTTTAAGCAAAAGCTGAAACCAGGGAAATGGAGGGGCTTTACTACAACAAACAGTAAATTGATTTTCACATCTTGAGCCAGTTTGTAAAGGGCAAGGCTTTATGAGAACAAAGACAATTTCATTCCTAAAATAAAAAGAAAAAGAGAGGTTGCTTCTCATATTCTGAGAGTAATAGAATGCGACAGATTTCTCTGAATTTTTAAATATAAGAGAGCAGGAAGAAAATGACCTGAAGCTGCACTGGAGCTGTTTTATCATTCTGAGTGCTGTTTATGAGTTGCTTGTGAGGGAAGTATTTCACTGGAGGTGTAGTAGGGTGCATTTGTTCAAGCACACGAGTGACCTCATTAACCCCTATTGAAAATTGTTGCTGATAAAGATAAAATAAAATAAATAAAGATTAGTTAATCAGCCAATATGCAACATGTCTGCTATTTTCACAATCCTGCACCAAAAGAAGATATAAAACCCCAACCACCCCCCCCCCCCCAAAAAAAAAAATCTAAAAGAATGAAATAATCAACCTTAATCCACACTTTTTCAGGCAAAGTGCTATCCAAATTTCTCGCAGAGTCTACCTCGCTGCAACAGAAAAGATTAGTTAAATAACTGGCACTGCTATATGACCGTAATTATAAACGTACTCATGTTTAAACTCCTTGGACTCACCTCTTTATCAGCTTGAGGAGACGAGCAAGACTTTCTGCTTCATAGCTACTACAGATACACATAGAAGAAACAGAGTATTTACCATCAGAACTCCATAAAAGTAAATATCAAAAGGTCTCTTATAGAAACAGCTTACATTTGTTGGCCAGGAATAGAAGTGTTACTGTCGGATTTGGAGGCTTTGTTAGGTCTTGTTGCTGGTCTATTTCTGCTTCGCATGTTTATCTCCAATGGAGTTAATACAAAAGCACCGCTTTATACTCGAGATATATTGTGGTATTTAGAAGATAATATGCAGATACAACCTGATCTACAAAAGGAAAGGGGAAAAAGTTGATAAAGAACAAGGGCGATGGATTTTTCCAACTAGGACCAAGCAAATGAAGATTAATTCTAAAAAATTTTAAGAAACAACAAGAATTGCATATTATTGTTTTAACGGAGATGTGATGCTAGATCAAACAAGTCCGGACAAGATTTGTGTACCTAAGATGAACCAACAACTAGTCTAATAAAAGTATCAAAACAAAAATAGCAAGATTCTACGCCATTCAAAGCCATTGTTTACATTAAAGTACAGACCGCAGCCTTTCCGACCATATTTCATTAAAGAGTAAAACGCAAGAGGAAGCTCAAAAACTTAGTCTTGTAATCCATAAAAGGGAAGAAAGAAACAAAATCAATCAATTCAAAACCTGCAATAGACAGTGAAGCATACGGAAAACAAAGAAATTCTCCAACTTCTATGAAAGAAGTACGCAATCCTAATCCAAATTCAACCCTGAGACTTCAGTAAACATCTACCAAAAAGTACAACAAAATCATTCTTGCAGATGGCTGGTATACGGCACCTCTGGCTGACATATATGTCCGAACTTGCTAATAAAGATATCGGAATATTAACAAGAAATAAACTAAACCATTCAATAGAAAAATGCCCAGAAGAAGGGGAAAATCAAGAATCCCTGAAAGCAACGATCTTTACTTTGAGATCGTATAAAGGTATCAAGCTAAGTCGAGAAACAAAACTAACCACAGGAATGAGGCTTCAAGCCGCTCGATTCGTTCTCGTCGCCTGAGTGTGATGGCGGCAGCGGCGGGTATTTTCTTTTCCCTTTTGAATAACAATTTTAAATAAAAGCAATCGGGGCCAAAACGACATCGTCTTCCAAATAATATATATATATATATATATATATATATATATATATATGTATATTGTTATAAAATTAGGGTAGTGTTAGAATAAAATATATACACTACACACTAAAAAAATTCTAACTATTCTTTGCACAATAATTTCTTTTCAAACTTCTCTCTTTCTTTCTCTCACAATTCTTTCTCTAATCTTTCTTTCACAAAATGATGGTGTATTACAAGCTTAAAGAATAGCTCTATTTATAGAGCTCTAATTAGTGGAATACATCATGGCATACATCATCTTCAACTAATCTCAATTAATGGTGTCTCCACTAAATGGTGGACATCCATAAAAATCTTCTAATAATTCACATAAATCTATAATTAGTGGAGCATCCACTAATTAATGGAGATTCCAATAATTCATAACACTCCCCCTTGGATGTCCATCCATTACATAAAGAATATGCCTCGTTAAAACATTACTAGATAAAAAACCAGTGGGAAAAAAAATCTAGTGAAGGAAAAATAGTACATTATTCTATATGTTTGTTTATTACTCCTCCTGATGAGATGATTCCTCTAAATCTTTAAACCGACGCATATCGATTTTATATCTCAACTTCTCAAATGTTGTAGTCGGTAAAGTCTTCGTGAAAATATCTGCGAGGTTATCACATGACCGAATTTGTAGCACATCAATTTCACATTTCTTCTGGAGTTCATGAGTAAAGAAGAATTTTGGTGAAATATGTTTTGTCCGATCTCCTTTAATATATCCTCCTCGTAATTGAGCTATGCAAGCTGCATTGTCTTCATAAAGAGGAGTTGGAATATCTTTGATTGATAATAATTCACAACTTTATCGGATATCATGGATCTTAGCCATACACATTCTCGACTTGCTTCATGAATTGCTATAATTTCAGCATGATTTGAAGAAGTAACTGCTATAGATTGTTTCGTAGAACGCCATGATATAGCAGTATTTTCACATGTAAATAGATAGCCCGTTTGAGAACGTGCTTTATGTGAATCGGATAAATAACCAGCATCTGCATAACCTATCAATATTGGACTGGTTTTATTTGAATAAAATAATCCGAGATCAATTGTACCTTGGAGATATCGAATGACTTGTTTAATTCCATTCCAATGTCGTCGTGTTGGTGAATAACTAAATCTTACTAGTAAATTGACAGCAAAAGCAATATCAGATCGTGTGTTATTAGCAAGATATATCAATGCACCAATTGCACTGAGATATGATACTTCAGGATCAAGGAGTTCTTCATCATTTTCTTGAGGTCGGAAAGGATCTTTATCCACATTTAATGATCGGACGATCATTGGAATACTCAATGGATGTGCTTTGTCCATATAAAATCTTTTTAGCACTTTTGCTGTATATGTTGATTGATGAATAAATGTTCCACTCTCCAGATGTTCAATTTGTAAACCAAGGCAAAATTTGGTTTTACCAAAATCCTTGATTTCGAATTCTCTTTTTAAATAATCAATTGTTTCTTGGAGCTCTTCAGGAGTTCCAATAAGATTAATATCATCAACATATATAGCTAATATCACAAATTTAGAACCAGATTTCTTAATAAAAACACATGGACATACCTAGTCATTTTTAAATCCCGCTTTCAATAAATATTCACTAAGACGTGTGAACCACATGCGCCCAGATTGTTTCAGGCCATATAATGATTTATGCAACTTGATGGAGTGATTTTCACGAGGATAATGTTTATATGCTTCAGGCATATGAAATCCTTCGGGGATTTTCATGTAAACATCATTTTCTAAATTTCCATACAAGTAAGCAGTGACAACATTTAATAGGTGCATATCTATCTTTTCATGTACTGCCAAACTGATAAGATATCGGAGTGTAATAGCATCAATAACAGGAGAATAAGTTTCATCATAATCAATACCTGATCTTTATGAAAAATCTTGAGCTACTAATCGCGCTTTATATCGAACGATTTCACTCTTTTCATTGCGCTTTCGCACAAATATCCATTTGTAGCCAACAGATTTTACACCTTCTGGTGTTCGGACTGCAGGTCCGAAGACTTCACGTTTTGTTAGTGCATTTAACTCCGATTAAATCGCATCTTTCCATTGCAGCCAATCTTTTCTATGCCGACATTCATCAACTGATATTGGTTCAGGATCATCATTATCTTGTGTAACATCAAGATATATATTGTATGTAAATATATTATCAATAACAGTTTCTATCCGATTCCAACTTCTACCGGAAGTGGTATAATTGATAAAAATTTCAGTGTTACTTTCATCAACTTTTGGTTCTTTGTCATCAGTTCTCTCTTGGTCTTTATCATTTTTTTCTTCAATATGATCTTCTGGATCATTTAATCCTCTTTTCTTTCGATGATTTTTATCTTTAGAACTAAGAGGTCGGCCATGCTTCTGGCATGCTTTTGGCTCAGCATCTATATGTAAAATCTTTTATTCTGTTGGAACTTCAATTACAATATGAGCATTTGTAGCTGGCATATGCGATTTTGTTACTCTTCTAGAGTCAACAAAAGCGTCTGACATTTGATTTGCAATACTTTACAAATGAATTATCTTTTGAACTTCAAGTTCACACGCGCTTGTATGCGGATCAAGATAATTTAATGATCTTGTCCAATCACGATCTTTCTTGTACTGTTTCTATTCTCTCCCTAATTTAGGGAATAATGATTTCACAAGAGAATAAGAAAAGAAATATAAGAAATGATGACAAGCAGAAAATGCCAAGAAAAATATATCTTTTTTTTTCACTCTTCCCGGTACCGACTTTTCCTCTTCCTCTCTTGTCTTTTCTTCTCCTCCGACCCTCTACCTACCATCTACCTCTTCTTCTTCCTCATACAGATATATATATATATATATATATATATGTATCGATATATATCTCAGTTATCAGTCATTAGTAAACATCAAAAACAAAAATCACAAAGCAGATATGGAGACTCGTAATTCATTTGAGACATGGTCAAATTTTGACTTGGTTTCTGCAACAGATGTTGATGTATTTTTCTTTCCAAACCAACCGCTTCTGCCTAATTCAAACACAGAAGATTTTGATATGTTTTCCTTTTCAAATCAACCACTTCCTCCTAATTTCAGGTGAGATACCTTTGAGGGCTTCCATTTGTTTTTAGTGTGCTTGATAATGAAATTAAACTCTCTTTTGGTTTGTTTTTTATGTAAATCAGTGAAAGTTTTGAACATATTGCTTTGGACCAAGTTAATCTGCCCCCACAAGAGACTGCTTTTGATACTGTTCCTCTTGATGCTATTCCTTTGAATGAGGATATGCTTGTGCATGATCCATTCTACTCTTTAATGGATTTTGAACAAAGCCAGAATATGATTCCAGGTTATTATACATTTAAACATGGATTTTAAATGGTATTACCTTTACTGATATTATTTTCTTTTTCTAGGAGAAATAATGAGTGGTCTTGGCAATGAAATCGGAGTAAGTACTCATGAAATGTATAATATCGAAGTTCAAGATATTATTGCAAACAAAATTCCTGGGGAGAAGAAGATGATTAAGAGGCAAAGAGAGAAGAAGGGCAATAACTCCCAGACACTATCAAGAGAAATAATTTCGCAATACTTTTACCTACCAATCAAGAGCGCAGCCAAAGAACTGAATATTGGCATAACCCGTCTCAAGAAAAGATGTAGGGAGTTAGGAATTCGTCGATGGCCTCACAGGAAGTTGGTGAGCTTGGAGACCATAATTAAGAATGTTCAGGTTCTCTCTGATACATACTTATAATTTGCAAGTATGAAACTATGAAAGATTTATAAATAAATAACCGATGATATCACTTCGATTTACAGGAGATGCAAAATAAAGAAGAAGGAGGACATATGGCTGAGAAGAAGTTGAAAGAAGCCATTGCGATACTGGAATGTGAAAAACAGTTGGTGGAAGAAAATCCTAATACGCAGTTAGATGACCAAACACAGAAATTGAGACAAGCATGCTTCAAGGCCAAATATAATAAGAAATTTAATTATAATAAACTTAAGGGGATCATAAAATCCCAAAACTCATTTCGCAATAATTTTACGGCTAATTCTGCTGCTAGTCTCGATGCTGGCTCAAATGGGAAAGAAAAGGAGGAGGATGTCGAAAAAGATGAGCTGAAGTCCATAATTACTAATTGTTTGTTTTCCTCTAATGTAAATATTGAGAAAGAACAATTACAAACATTCATCTTACATTTGTCAGCTCAATTACAAAAGAGCAACTATAAGCATGTATCCTCAAATTCATATGAACACTAGTTATATGAATAAAAGATGTTATACTTATTATTAATGGAAATATCTTTTTCCCTTATTATCTTTTCTGTTCCACTTCAGGTGGCCAGTATTTCTCTGTGATAAGGGAAATATCGAGTGTGTCCATGACCATAACCACGGCCACTGCCACAACTACGACTATAACGATGGCTTCTGTTAGAACCAACAGCATTCACTTCTAGGAGTGCTGTTGAGCTAGTTCATATGGTTTCATAATTTCTCAATAATAACTCATGTTAAAGCTGTCAATTTTGGATACCCTTTTTCTCGATATTGTTACTGTAGGATATGAAAAGTGGAGAATGTATTCTCCAATATAACTTCATCAGTAACTTTTTCTCCGCAAAATTTTTAACTAAGATGTAGTTTTATACATCACGGAGTTCACGGTTTTACAATCTTGCAACTTCAGGTGCAACCATTCATACCGTGCAGTGGGTAGTACGACCATCTTCAGGTGGTCAAATCTTTCTTTTTATCCACATGGCATATGGATCCCCCCATTTTTTTAGCATTTAGATGCATTTCTGTATGACATATAATTTTTTTTTTTTCAGAAATATCAAGGGCTACAAATTCGAATTTAGCGAGATCAATAAATGCGTACCCTGTCTTCTGGCCTTAATAACGGCAGAGACTCGTGCTGATAACGTGTTATAAAATTAGGGTAGTGTTAAAATAAAATCTACACACTACACACCAAGAAAATTCTAACTATTTTTTGCACAAGAATTTCTTTTTAAACTTCTCTCTTTCTTTCTCTCACAATTCTTTTTCTAATCTTTCTTTCACAAAATGATGGTGTATTACAAGCTTAAAGAATAACTCTATTTATAGAGCTCTAATTAGTGGAATACATCATGTCATACATCATCTTCAACTAATCTCAATTAATGGTGTCTCCACTAAATGGTGGACATCTATAAAAATCTTCTAATAATTCACATAAATCCATAATTAGTGGAGCCTCCACTAATTAATGGAGATTCCAATAATTCATAACATATATTATAATCTTGATAGTAATATTGCACCAGAAATCCTTCAATTACGATAATTAATAAAATTATTTGTTAGAATAGTTGATGGACTCAGTGAATTTTGAATACTACTAAGTAATTTAATCAAAAAGATTATATATGTATATATATACACACATACACTTTTCTAGCACATTAGATGACATATTCTCATAAAAAGGCCTTGACTGTATGCTTTCTTTGACTTGAGTAGACCTTTTTCCGTGATCTTTTGTGCATGAATTATAATTTGAGTAAACAAATTTGCCCCCAGAAGTGGCCATCTTCAAGATTTTATCAAGGAAATAGAAAGGGACCTTGAATTACAGATTGTTTCCTTAAAAGTGTGCATGAATGTTGATAGCTAACAGTTCAAGAGAACAACCAGAGGTACAGAGGAGGATACAGAGCCAACATCAAAGTAGTGTTTTGATTGATTAGCAAAGCAATCATCCTTTGCAATTGCAGATTAATCCATTCACTACCTCCTTCAGAAAGTTGTCGTGCTTTATGTGTTCAACCCACTTTGCTTTTATTCTGACTATTTCCAGGCTTTGCCTGACATTCATGGCAAATGAAGTACTCATTCGGCTCCCAAAGAAAGCTTCGATTTCATCTGCCATCTCGTAGCTGCAGAACTGCAAAAGAAACTAGTTCTGCTCAAAAAGATTCTTCAAAGATCATGAGAGTCGTTAGAGCAGGATCAATTCCCAGTTCTCCTGCTCGAAGGATTATTTGATTTTGATTGGTTACTTACAGGTCTAACAATTTCTTTAATCAAACGGTGCAGCAGAAGAGTATCTCCCCACTTATTCAAGATCAGATCCCAGTTTTCCTGCACAAACATTAACGACGATGAAACATAAAATCTTGAAACACAATGCAAACTTAAGGGGAGCATTTTGATGTGTCCTTACCAGGATTTCTTTCAGACAGCAAGAAATGCAACAAAAGGATACAGGGAACATGCCATCAATTCATCTTGATGCAACGCGTTGAGCAGATTGTTATTAGTTATTGAAAATTTAATGCTTATGCTTTATTCCTTGCAAGAACTTACGCAAAATACTGTAATGTTATGCTTGGAAACGCTTCTCAGAAAAGAGTGAGACTCTACTGTCTGAGTTTTTACAAGAATTAGTTCTTGATTGTGAACTTCTGCATAAATGGTCATCTAACCTTAAACCATGTCCAGGCTATTGCTCGACCTTCCAAGCTTATCCCTGAAACAACGTGAACTACATCTTGATCACGAACCTGCAGGAGCAGAGAAGTATTATGACTGGGTATTTGGAATGGGAAACGCCAAAACAAAATAACTGGCCTATATATTATTTGGATGTTGTTAACAACAATCCATCAATTACCTCATCAGAGAACATGAAATTCAAGACTTCTAAAACAACAGTTGGGTCTGAAGAAGATGCCAAACAACCTACAAAAATCAAAACATAAGATCTTATGAATAGGCAAGCTTCTAAATCCCGAGTGGGTAAGAAATAAGTAGAAGATTAAAAGTTTCTATTTGGGTCACATAGATATAGTGAAATGCCACTATCTCTTACGCAAAATCCTTGTCTTTTCCTGTAATGCATCAATTTCTCTGTATAACTTTAGTAGATGCTCAAACCCATTCCTGTTGTTATTTGGCTTCCTCATTGCAGCAATATAAGCAGCCTGCAGGACATTGTAAGATAAAACAAAAAATAAAAAAGGCATTCGACAAGGACAATAGATGCAGGTTTGGAAATAAAGAACCTTTCTGGTGTCAACTGGGAGTGCTATAGTGTCCCTTCCATCTAGGTATGCTTGAAACCGCTTTTCTGCTTCTTCAAGAGTTTCCTTATGACCAAATCTAACCAAAGCCATTAGAACTTCTTCTCTTGTGAGTGCTGTCAATTGGCTCTCTCCAGACGAAATGTCCCAGCCTATTTTTCTGTAGATACAACAAGTCAATGTTGAGAGGCCTAAGTTTGAATAGAGATACAAAGATCTTCTAAGTCCAGTTATTACATTCAGCATATTCCTCCTGTGAAAACAATGATGATGCCACTAAGGAAAAGATTCAGATGATCAGAAGCATGTAATCATGTGGGCACAAAAGAAACAAGAATCTGCATCATTATTCAAATAGATGGATTGCATATGTTTCAAAATCTTAATTGCACTTGAGACACTTTCAAACAAAGAAGCAAAAGCAGAAGCAGAAGCAGAAGCAAAATTTGAAATGCACCAGGCCGTAAGCATTTTGAACATTTAGATCTCATATTCTTACTCTGCAGAAAACAGGAGAAGCTTGAAGAAAAATTGTTTCAAATTATCCATCAAATCTGGGATGGCGTCAATTGAGATTTCAGTGACATCTTGACATATCTGCCATGGAGATTACTAAAATTCACTAAAATTGCTAATGCTGAAAGCCAGATAAATCATTACCATTCTTTACTTAAAATAACAAAGTAAATTTTACTGAAATGGAATAATACATCAATGAGTTTTGATAATGTAATATAATCAAGTGGCTTTTGATATGCATCCATCAGGGAAAGCAAAGATGACAATGGCATCTCGCAAGCCTCACAAAGTGCATGTGCATCGTCCAAAATGCCTGCAGAAGAACTTGGAGAATGAGTAAAATCAAAGCCAGAGAAAGGGGGGTGAATGACCTCTAGTAGCCTGCTGATATTGGCATATATTGCTCAAGTCAGTTGAGTGATGCTAGATTAGTTGGAAGATTTGAGACCCCAAACCAAATTAACTGGGAAGCTATTCAATTTGAAATTGATAGGAACTAATTTTTTAGAAGAGTTTTAGGTTGCATAAAAGCAGCGATAGTTACTGAATTCTGGTTGAACCATGGGACCTGGTTCTCAATGTACGGGATTTCTAAGCTAGTTTTCAGTGATTGATTACCAGGTATTCCTACCTTGACAATATACCAACATCATGAAAAGATTTTATACGTACTAAATTCATCTGCTGCCGATAAGCTATTGTTCTTTACAGCTTTCATCAGTTGAGAAAGGAGTTTGTCATCATACTTAACCCTATAAAAACCAGCTTGGTGGACATTCACTTTGATCCAGAATTCTTCCCGAAAACTTTCTTGGCTTTCTGTCCCATGTAAGCTTGAACTGCCCTCTAACACATGACCTGATTGGGATATATCCAGCACTCCAAATTTTGTTTCTAGGAGGAACTTTGTGCACTCATTATATGAATTAATAGACAAGGTTATTGGAATTATCCACAGGCCATGACCAGGGACTCCAGAAGATCGAAATTCTGTCTGCAAATATAAACCAATATGAGAATTTCTTGGGATAGAAAAAAACTTACTGGGACTTAAATACAAACTCTTACTTCCAATAACCACACGAGAATTATCTTGACACAAATTAAAAACCTGTTCAAATTTCAAAAGGCAATCTTCCAATGTCACTGAGATAACTGGGTAACCCTTTTGCTTTGTCCAAATGTCCATCAATTTGTTTACTCCAACACCTGATATTTCAGAGAGAACACTCCATAGATCTTCTGTCTTTGCATTTTGGAAAGCATATCTCTTCATGTATGAGCTCAAAGATGTCTGACTTACACAAGAATAGCACAGAAATTAGAACAGGTTATTATTATTAATTTTTCCCCAAAAAGTCACACTGAAGTTTATTCATATATGCAGAATTTGGAATGCATACTGCTCAACTCACTCCTGATCCTTCATTTATGTTATCATAAAAGAAGTCTCAATAATTGCTATTGATTAACACATAAGAGATCAGCCCGGCAGTGGCCTATTGCCGTGGAGATAAAACTATAAGGTTTAAATTCTCCATACCAGAGAGATAAGTCAAACTCTAACAGGACAAACACAATGGTATTCACGCTGAAGAGGTAATACAATCTGGACTTACTGCTTGATCTTCCTACCTGAAATATGTCATCACCAAGAAAATCCTGCAGCATTCGAATTACTGAAGACCCTTTTTGATAGCTTATGGCATCAAACAATTCAATCACAGAACGAGCATGATGTATTTCCACCTGCAAAATTACTTTTGTGATCATTCAACAACAAAATTGTGCTAAGCTGTTTCTGTTGATGGTAATTCAGTTAGAACCTCAATTGGGTGCGACTGTTCAAGCGCATCCATCTGAAAGCCACCAGTCGTCTCTTGAAGAAACCGATTCCAAATTTTCCATTCAGGAAACAATCTATCAGTCAACAAATAACTTACCTGAAAGTATCAGATTTCAAAACAGTAGTACAACCAAGGAAAAACAAGGAAATCTTCAGTGGAGGCCTATTAAACAGAGAGGAATCAAATGGAAACAAAGGAAGTACCCAAGTTGCAAAACCCTCATTGAGCCATAAATGAGTCCACCATTCCATGGTTACTAAGTTCCCAAACCATTGATGGGCAACTTCATGTGTAACAACGATTGTGAGCTGCCACAACATGGCAAATTACCAAAGAAAAGCCAAATATACTTCAGGCATTGAATAGAACTATAAAGTGGATGACAATCATCCATTATTAGGAATTTCTGTATTTTGATCATAGGGTCAGAGAAACATAAAAGAAAAAGAAGCTGAAAGTTCCATCAGAGTCATGACAAACCCTCTGTGTGTTGGCTACTGCTGAATTCAAATCATCATGAATTATCTCAGTTTCACGACAGATGATCAATCCATAATTTTCCATTGCTCCACCAGAAAATTCAGGAACAGCAACCATATCCAGCTTAGGAAGTCCATAAGCAATTGAAAAGTAACTGCGGACAACAAAATGAAACTGGAATTTCATACATGAAAACAGAATTCAATCACAGAGATTCTGTTCCTGTAAAAACTTAAGCAACAAAATTTGTAAAGGATACTACAAAACATAGAAAAGGTACAAAATTGTTAGATAAGGTATTCCAAATATATCTGTTGTAAATGCATAGCATTTTTGAAATCACTGTCTTTTCATTTTCTACACGGGGGACATGCATCAAATTTTCAATTGTTCCAACACAGTTTAAAACCTTCGAACATTTAAAAATCATCAGCACCCAGTATTTTTTTTTCTCATCAGGAGCTCCATGATCCAAATGCTACGTGTCTAGATATTTTAAACTGATAATTGAATACAGTTAAAAGTATCCTTAGGTTTAGTGTATATGTGTGTGAATCCAATACTCTTCTCTGGGGTCCTGAGGTAGTTAACCATGTTACTACAACAAGCAGCATTATTGAAGAAACATGATACTTTTGTCTTTCTTTATTTAGCAGGTTAGACATATAATACGTACTTTTTGAAGAATTCAAGTGCCTTTACTGCAACACTTAGGGCAAATTTTCCTTTTTCACTTTTTCCAGGAGGAGTATATACACGAACCTTAGTTCCTGCAGGAACAACAGTAGTAGTCCATCAAGAGAAGGTATAAGCCAATCATGCTGAAATAATCAGCAACTACATATCTGCTTACCATCATTTGCTGTGTCTTCTACATAATCAAATAACCCAACTACAACTGCCACCAAATAGGTTGACATAACAATTGATTCCTCAAAATGCACCGTCTTAGTGTTCCCATTGTGTTTTTCCAAAAAAATTGGCATGTTGGACAATGCTATCAACTCTAATGGTATATTGCTCACTGTTATTTTAAAGGTAGCCTGCCATGAGAGTACAATCAAGGAGTGTACATAGGTTAAGTTGGCAGAAATACCATACTGCTGCAAAATCCTCAAAAATTAGAAAAGATTCCCATGAGTCATATTCATTATCCCCTGATGCACCGATGACGAACTTTTGTTAAAATTCTGGAGGTGCATCTTCCCAAAGTCCAACTAACAAGAAATTAGTAGCGGTTATAATCCATTCCCCATTAAGTTTAGTTTTCAATTGTTAACCTTGAAAGAAGGTTCATCCCAGCATGGAAAGCATCGCCGTGCATCCACTGCTTCGAATTGAGTTACAGCCATATTCTTCTTAAATCCTCCATCCACATAAGTACTGCAAACATTACCTCCTACTATTAGAATCTCATAACTCCTCCAAATAAACCTTTTAACAACTCCAATAAATTAAAAACATTTCTAACTATCGTAATTTCCTGAGCCCAAAAATAAGAAAGGAATACGCTCTTATCAAAATATAATACTAGTCTCAAACTTGGTTTTCAAGTTCTTCCATCCTCCCTCTTGAATTTTATATGCATAGATTTCTTGACAATATGACAACCAGTTTATAGGCTGGAGCAGGAAAATAAGGAAAAGCAAAGCACCATTTGTAGAAGCCATGTAACTGTTCATTAAGAATCCCAGAGAAGCTTATTTCCAGGACTCCATCTCCTACACTTAAAGTTTCAGAAAAGCCCAACACGAGGATCTCGTCATCATTATCCATAATGACATCAGGTGGAATATGCTTCTGCAAGATTAACAAAATCTGGATGATCCCCAAAACCAATCAAGAATTAAACCAAAATGTAGATATAGAATGCCATAATCTCCATACCTGTTTCTGAGAGCTTGTGAATGATGCTTCATGAATCACAAGGTCCAGGGCATTCAAGATGAGCACCTTAGTGGGTTGATCAATGGAGACGTCGACTAACAGTGTACCAGAAAAGGTACATGCTGAAAGATCAAGCTTCAGTGTGAGATCATAGCGCTTGGGAACAGCAAAATTAGGAAGCCTGGTTTTTCCCTTAAACTGCTCAAGCTTCTGTTCTCCAGAATCCATCACCTTGATTCTTTAACACTCCCTCTCTCTTTCTCTATGCACTCTCAGGCCAAAATACTCTGCATTACTTTCTGTGGTTTGCTCTCCAAGCGGGCATCTTTGACTGTTTGAGACAGTTTTAGCAGCATTTCTTTGGCGAGTTTCTTTCAGATTGCTCCTTATCAACTCAAAATTCTGCTACGGAATACGACGTTTGAAAAAGGACTTTGTTCTTAGGAACAATACATTAATCTTCTGAAATTCTGATACTGTTATTGTGTGGTGCGAGAGGCATCCATAACTAAAAAATTTAGAATTTCTGAAAAATGGGTTTATTTTTCAGAGGAATTTCAAAATTTTCAAAAAATAAATCTATTTTTTGAAAGAATTCTGACCATAGACTGCCTCAAACGATTTTATAGTGTAGTTGCATTGTAGAAAACCGTATTTATTATTCTCAGAAAATGAGGATATTGAAAAAAAAAAGGAACATCGTATTATGGAAAAGCGATCTCAGGCTGCATTCTTTTCTCTGCAAGACTTCTCTTAAGCCTTCTTCCTCATTTCTCCAATTTTTATCCTGGACTTCTCTTAAGATCGCATTTTAGGCTCCCATTCTTCAACATCAAAAGGTGAGTCAGCTCTTGCCTCTTGCTCTGCCACTATCTAGGCCCAACCTGTATAACCCGTACTTTTTGGAAATCTTTTATTTATGAAAATATTTTAGAATTTGTTAAGAGTTATATCCTAATACAATAAGAATTAGAATAATATTTGGTTAATATTTTAAGCAAGTAGATTTAATTGAAATTATTTAAGAGTTGGAAAAACCTTACGATTTATTAAATAGGAAAACTTATGGAAAATATCGTTGTTTTCCAATAGCCGTCAGCCGACACAGAAAGAGAGAGAGAGTTTAACTAGGATGTGAAGGAAAAACACCGTAGGCTATTACAGTTTTCAAACGTCGGAATTAAGAGGTAGGTAGAAATGAATCTCTTCGGTTTTCTTGTATGAATAATAGAATAAAACGTTATTTTTTATTCAAAATTCTCGAATAAAATATGGTATTTTTTCAAATTATAAGTTTTAATGATTGGTTAATGTATGGTGTGTATTTCGGTATTTGTATTATATAGAAACATGGCTCCGTATGAATATATTTGATGAATTTGGTTCGATGGATCTATTTATATTTATTTAAATATGATGCCTCAAAGGTAGGCTAAACCTTTTTGGAATAATGTTAAGATTGAATTCGTCTTTTTGGAATTAATGCAAGACGAAGTTTTAATTTTTTAGACCGCTAAGGCCGGGTTAAGCCTTTTTGGATTTTTCTAACTGGATAAGTTAATTCAATTAGAAGAAGATAATGGTTGTATGAATTTGGTGTGAACAAATATTTCGATATATTTGATATCTTTGCATGCTTTTACGAAGTTTGCTAAATATACTCATATTAGTTTTGTTAAATTAATTGGTATGAGTTTTGGAGCAAAAGAAACTAATTAGTATAATTTTTTTTAATGTTTAAAATTTATATCCTATGAAAATAATTTGAGATTTATTGAGTTTGCTATTTTTATATAAACAAACGTTTTATTCTCCTTAGTATGTTATAAGAATAATTTAAAACTAAATATTTGGTAATAGTTGATGTTATTATTATTTGTGAATGTAATTGTTAATATGGTGAACATGTATGTATATTATGTAAAGACCTGTAATAAACTTTATTCGGGAAAAGTGATTCATTACTACTTACTGAGCATGTGGTTGGCTCACCCCTTCAATATTTTCTCCTTTCAGATTTTAATGATGATCAGTGGTGCGAAAGCCCTTTCTGCTAAGATTGTATTGGATGTATAACATGGAATCGAATTCTAAAATTTATTCAGTGATTTATGTTATCTTATTTATTTTAAATTCTACCTATATTTTTTTAGCACTCGAAGAGACAAATGTAAGAATTAGTTTTATGGGTTTTGATATAATTTCTTTGAGGAAGATTTAGTTATGAAATTATTTAGATATCATTTTGGAAGAAAATGTGTTTTGTTATTTAAATTTTGATATAAGGCTTCGTATTATTGGGTTACGACTCTGGTGGTACGGTCGAGCCACGTCTTGCGGGCGCGGGACGTGACACAACCACCAACCCTCCTCCTCTCCCACTCTTTCCTCCACACTCACCTACACTGTAATGTCCCCCACCTCTAGTTTGTACAGCCACAGCTCACAAGATCACTTCTTTTTCAAGAGTAATTATCAGATTTTCAGAGTTTCAGGGGGTGGATTCAAAAATCAACGAGGAATCTCATATTATGGAGTTCATGCGGTTGATATTGATATTATTTCGTCCAAGTTGACGTTGGGATTACAGACTTGATATCGTGGTTAGAAGATTGGGGACTGTTATGAAGTTGTCTAACTGAGATGGATTTCTTGCTTGATAAAACAAAATGCAATCCACACCATTCCCACAAGTTTCATTTGCTCAGCTTAACAAAAGAGTGAAACTATTTACAATTATTTTTCACCATTTAATTTCAGGCCATGAAAGTAGCACCACCAACTATAACCCTCATGATTCACTAACCCTTTTCTGCTCCACTTAGTGCCACTTTCCTAGTCTTTACTTGATGCAGAGAAGTCCCGCAGAGAGAAGAATGCTACCTTGGAGAAATGAGGAAGAATGCGACCTTGGACAAATATAAAATCGTTTGAGGCACCTCACTGTTGGAATTTGTCCGGAGAATAGACCTATTTTCAAGAAAATTCTGATAAAAATTGAAGTCGGAGCTAGGAAGTTCTCTTCCAATATTGCTGCTTCAAACCTTAAAAAAGTCAGTTTTTTGTCAAATTTACTGATGAATCTAAGAAAACTTTTAAACCATTATGGATAATAAGATGGAGGATAAAACTTTTCTCCAGGTAACCAGCGAGTAGAAATATAATCCACCCATGAAGTTGGAATACTCTATCATCAATATAATAATAGTGAGCACTACACATTTGAGACATGCAGACCAGTGACGCTGCATTTAGGATAGTTGGGACATTTTGGAGAGAAAAGAATTGGAGAAAAATTTTAAGTTTCGTGAAGTGATATATGCTTAATGTTGTTTGAAATTTGTAATTAATTAATTGGTTTCTAAAGTTCGGAATTTGGAATGTTTTCATTGTTTTCATTTTTAATGATTTTCTTCGACTATTATGAACTTATGATATAAAATTATAATTTATTAGATGATTTTTAACTTTTTCGTTCGGTGTAAATTTCAGTTAAAAATATCATTCTTATTGTATGCAATTTTTCTTTTAAGAAAAAAATAGACATATCAATTAATCACATACAGTGATAATAACGTTTTTTGATCGAATTTATATCGAAAAGAAAAATTAAGAACAACTCGATAGGTTAATTTTATTAAAAATTATAATGGTAAAAAAAAAAATATTAAGAACGAAACTATTACAAGTCTTAAACTTTAAGGATCAAATAGACTAATTTCTTAAAAAGAAAAAAAATAGTATTTTATTATTTGGAAGTTTGGAAAGAAAAGGGAATAAATGAAGTGATTTTACAAAATTGTTCCTTAATTTGATAGATTAATTTTGTTAACAATTATAACAATAAAATAAATTATTAAGGATGAAAATATTATAAGTCTTAAATTTTAAGAATCAAATAGACTAATTTCTTAAAAAGAAAAAGAAATAGTCTTTTATTATTTAGATGTTTGGAAAGAAAATAGATTAAATGAAGTGAATTTACAAAATTATCCCTTAATTTGTACCATCACCATAGTCCAAAGCATCTAGACTCTACCTCAACCGCTCATGTGTTGCAGTGACCACTATTGTAAATACCCAACCCAATTGATTATGGGTCTTGTATTTTAACCGACCCATAAAATAATTTTTTATTATGGCCCATGAGATAGTTCACAAGGTTTTAGGGGTCATGAAGGATTTAATTAAGTTGAGAGATATGCTTGTTATTTAGTATCTTTAAAAGTTAAACCTACATCTTAATCTAAACGACGTTGTTTGGTTTTATCATCAATTGGTTAAAGAGATCATTCAAGAGTTCCAGACTTTGGGGAAGAAAGTTCTGATTTGCTTCAATCGTGAAGGTGAGTTCTATTGGCTTCGACTGTTAATTTAATTAGAGGTTGAGGAGTAAATATTAGGAGGTTCTCTTCCTCTTTGTTTCTAGAATTTTAGATAATAAGATTAATTGATTAATGGGGTTTAGTTCCTTGAATTGATATTGGTATTGTATGGTTTGATATTAGGGAGCGATTGTGTGGAGTAATTAGCTTGGATTGGAGATATTAGTCTGACTTCTGAGGTAAGTGGTTCAAGCATCTTCTATTTTTTTTCAAAATATTCTACAAATTGTATTTTCTGTTTAAAATTTGGGAATTAAATTTGGTTATTTTATTCTGATTTCGAATCTTAGTATCATGTGTGCTATGTGTGATATGTGTTTAATGGCTCATGGGTTAGAAGAAGGTGAGGAAGAACATGTTTTAAAATTTATTTGTGTGATTAAAATCCCTCTCAGTCAATAAGAAATATAAGTCTGGCCTTCCCGATGGGATAAATAGTCAGGACTGATATCAGTGATCATTTTTCCTAATTTGAGATTCATGAACATTTGCTTGTTGTGTGATGAAGATATGTTAAGTCTTTCAGTTTTGATCATGATGTTGGAAAAAAAAAAAAAGAGTTTTTCGAATTATATTGTGTCTGTATTGTATGTAATGTATACATATATGTTCTAAAAAAAAGGGGGTATCTTATGAACAAATGGAAACCGAATTTGTTTTAGAGTTTAATTTGTTATGTTTGTGTAATTTATTGGTGAAAGTAGTAGATCATGTTTCTTAGGAAAGAAAGAAAAAAAAAAGAAAAGCAAGGAAAAAAAGAAAAACGTCTTGTCGGGTTTCATCGAGTAGAGGGTTCTGCAAATTTTCGTTGCTGTAGGGACACCTGATGTCCCAAAAAAAAAAAAAAAAAAAAAAAAACAGACTTTTGTTTTCGCTGGGCGTGACCGCCACAAGCCAATTCCATGTAATTGGGTTTTGACATGGGGACTATTTGGTGTCCCCACAATTGATTTCAAACGATGGAAGCTGACGTGGGCCATTTCAATTGATATTATTCAATTTTTTTTTTAAAATAAATTATTTTGATATTATTTTCTTGTATGATTGTGGATCCAGCTTGTTTTGTTTTAAAGATTAGACTAAACTAAATAAATTTATTTTACAATTAAATCATACCTTTATTCTATGTTATTATTTTTATTGAGGTGGTAGTTTTATTTAAAAAAATATTAGACTAAGTCCTATATCATTTGTATTAAAAAAAAAAAATCGATTCCATCTAATTATTGGATACCATTCGATGTGTTTTATTGGAGGATATTATATGTAACATTCTCTTTCCATAAAGATATTTGGACTACTTATTGGGCTAGTGTAGCTCACTCTATTTAACATTTCGCAAATTTTGATCAAGAATATGAGGAGAATTGTGGAGATGGATGGGATTAGGCTACGCTTTTAGATTGACTGGCGTTTTGAGAGTTTTTACTTATTATGATTTTTACTTTGGTTTAGACAGTGTTGTTTACGTTAATCCTTAGTCAAGGTTGAGTAGGACATTGGTTGTATTAAAGGTTTTATATTTTGTTCATGAAATTTTATTTCAGGATGTATGTTTTACCTTTCATTTGGAGGCGATGAGTTCAATTAAAGTGATTTCTTTGAGTTAGAAGCTTAGTGTCTTCTTGGAGATGCTGTCGTGTAGCGTTTCGAGTACAAACCCGGGTTCCATTTCAGATTCCGGATTTGGGGCGTTACATTTAGTGGTATCATAGGTTCATGATCCTTAATATTAAGTTATGATTTACTACAAATCCTAAGATGTGATAGGATATCAAAAGTTTTATGTCTAACTATTATGGTTTATTATTAGTAGTTTTATTTATTTATTTGACAAAAAAAATCTCTTAATTATTTTATCTACTTACTTATTTATTTAAATACTTAATTATTTATCCTGGTGATATTAATTATCACATAATTACTTATTGTGGGTGCGAGATAGATGGCATGTGAGGGAAGGCATGGAAGTGATGGTAAGGGTCTTAATAGCGAATCAGATAACATGAGCGTGCCACTGGCAAAATGGGGACGAAGAATACCACGTCAATCGACAGGTGGAACCAGTCAACATGTGCCGATGCCACCTACTGGGCTTCTTCCGCAAGTTACACCAACAGCTATGCCTGAGCCAACGTTATCTAAATTAATGGCAACTTTAAATATGATGGTATAAGTTATGCAAAATCAACAATAGGTGCAGCAAGAACAACAACGATTGCAACTAGAGTAGGAATAGAGGCAATAAAGACTGACATTAGGACCTAAAGCACATTATGAACGACTTAAGAAAGTAGAGATGCCTACTTTTGATGGAACTGCAAATCCGTTAAAGGCGAGCAAGTGGTTGGAAGAATTAGAGGAAAATTTTGAGATTCTGGAGATACTTGATGACGTCAAGCCTAAAATTGTACCTCCATTCTTGGTTGGAGATGTAAACCAATGGTGGAGAGGAGCAAAACCAGCGTATACTCAATGTGAGAGATCTATGACTTGGGGGGTATTCAAGAAAGCATTTCTCGATCACTACTTTCCTGTGGCAATTAGACTACAAAAATAGAATGAATTCTTTGATTTGATACAGACAGAAAGGATAAGTGGGTTCACTATGCATCACGATTTAATACCTTGGGACAGTTTGCACTGGAGATCATGGCCAGTGAAACACTTAAGTTGCAATAGTTTGAAAGTGGATTGCAAAGGAGAATTAAGGATCGGTTATCCTCGATGCCCTCGAAGAACTATGAAGAATCCTATACCAGGTGTTTACACATTGAGGCGGAGATTAAGAAAGGTGATGTTGAAAGGGAAAAGAAGAAACCGAGACCTATATTCAGTCAGGGCCAAGGTTTAAAACCAACGGGACCCCCAACAGCAAAAAGGCATCCATTGCCCAAAACTACTCCGATAGTAGCTTCTTATGATAAAAAGAAGCTTTGTGAGACTTATCAGCGTATACATTCCGGCGAATGTAGATGGCAGATTGGGACTTGTTTCTAGTGTGGAAAGATAGGGCATCGTATTGGGGAGTGTTCGATGATGACTCAGGAAGCATCAAGACCTGCTACCCAATTGGTCACGAGGCCAGCAGAGCAAACGAAGCCGAATGCTAGGTTTTTTGCACTAATTCAACAGGAGGCTGAAACTGTAGATGATGTGGTTACAGATACCCTACTAATTAATTCTGTACCAGTTTTGACACTCTTTGACTGTGGTGTCACCAATTCTTTTGTATCTCAACATTTTGCTAACACTGTAAAATTAGCCCCTACCTCTTTAGTTGATCCTTTTCATGTGTCTATTTTTAGTGAAAAAGTTTTAGTCTCCAAGCTTGTGATGAGGGGATGTAGGGTAGAGATTGGAAATGAAGTGTTAAATGCTGATTTCATCCATATTCCAATGGTGGATTTTGATGTGATTCTCGGAATGAATTGGTTCTCTCGCAACTGTGCCATGATCGATTGCAAGAGAAAAAAAGGTAAATTTTGCAATTCCAAGGAAAGACGAATTCCATTTTCTGGGAGGTTTGGAGAAGCGGGTGGGCAAGTTAAAACCAATCATATCAGCCATTCAGGTATGAAGAGATTTTCAAAAAGGATGTGAAGGTTTCTTAGCTTACGCATTGGATATTCAGAAGAATGGGCAAACATTTGAAGACATACCAGTGGTGTGTGACTTTCTAGATGTATTCCCAGAAGAATTATCAAGACTACCCCCTGAGCGAGAAGTAGAGTTTGAGATTGTTTTGATATCGGGAACTGAACTGATCTTGAAGGCTCCATACAGAATGGCACCTGCTGAATTACGAGAATTAAAGACACAACTACAAGAATTATTGGATATGGGATTTATAAACCCAAGTGTGTCCCCGTAAGGAGCTCCAATTTTGTTTGTGAAGAAAAAAGATGGCAGTATAAGACTCTGTATTGACTATCGCGAATTTAATAAGATCACCATCAAGAATCGGTACCCATTACCCCGGATAGACAATCTCTTTTACCAGCTGAAAAGTGCTTGTGTATTTTCTAAGATTGACTTGCGCTCTGGATATCATCAGTTAAGAATTAAGACAGAGATATACCCAAAAGTGCTTTCCGAACTCGTTATGGACATTATGAGTTTTTGGTCATGCCATTTGGAATGACTAATGCCCCAGCAGCATTTATGAACTTGATGAACCGGGTTTTCAAGCCTTAGTTAGATAAGTTTGTAGTGGTTTTTATTGATGACATTTTGATATATTCATCAAGAAAAGCATGCGGAGCATTTGGCAGTGGTTTTGCAGACCTTGCGGAAGGAAAATTGTACTTTAAATTTAGCAAGTGTGAATTTTGGCTCAGGAGTGTTGCTTTTTTGGGTCATGTCATATCTGAAAATGGAGTAGCTATAGATCCTAAGAAAGTAGACGCCATCGTAAATTGGGCTAGACCAAGTAATGCATCTGAAGTGAGAAGTTTCTTGGAGTTAGCTGGGTATTATCGAAAGTTTGTGGAGGATTTTTCAATAATTTTAGGACCATTAACTCGTTTTACCCAGAAAAAGACCATGTTCGAGTGGAGTTCAGTGTGTGAGACCACTTTTCAGGAGTTGAAGAAAAGATTAACGTCTACACCTGTATTCACACTACCATCTGGATTAGGAGGTTTTGTAATCTATAGTGATGCATTAAAGAATGGTTTGGGTTGTGTGCTAATGCAGAATGGGAAGATTATAACCTATGCGTCAAGACAATTAAAACTTTATGAGCAAAATTATCCATTCACTATCTTGAATTAGTTGCAGTGATTTTTGCTGTAAAGATCTGGAGGCACTACCTGTATGGAGAGTCTTGTGAGGTGTTTATAGACCATCAAAGTTTGAAATATTTGTTCACCCAAAAGGAACTTAATATGCGTCAGCGGAGATGGTTAGAGCTGCTTAAGGACTATGATCTGAAGATCAGCTATCATCCGGGGAAAGCCAACAAAGTAGTTGATGCATTGAGTAGGAAGAACAATACCCTAGCAGCTATAATCACTCAACAAAGACAATTGATATTAGAATTTGAGAAATTAGAGATAGAAGTAGGAGGGTCTGCAAAAGGATATATATTAGCAGCTTTGACGTTGCAACAAACCTTAGTGGAACATATAAAGACGACTTGAGGTATGGATGCTAGTTTAGAGAAGAAGAAGAAGGAAGTCCGTGATGATCAGCAAGCAGATTTCCAAATTCATGATGACGGGAGTTTAAGATTTAGAGGAAGATTATGTGTACCCGACCATCCAAGTTTAAAAGTTAAAATTTTGAAAAAAACGCATAACTCTAAGTTGTCGGTACATCCCAGGGGTACTAAAATGTATAGGGACTTGAAGAGAAACTTTTGGTGGAGTGGAATGAAGAGGGAGATAACGGAATATATCTCTCGGTGTATGGTATGTCAGCAAGTGAAGGTTGAACACCAAAGATTAGAAGGATTGCTAAAACCTTTGGAGATACCTGTATGGAAATGGGAGTATATCACTATGGACTTTGTTATTAGGTTGCCACGATCAAGGTTGGGGAAGGATACTATTTGGGTGATTGTAGATAGACTGACTAAATCTGCGCATTTTTTGTCAATGAAGGCTACAACAATAATGGATGAGTTGGCAAAGATGTACATGGAGGAAATAGTGCGATTACACGGTATACCAGTTAGCATTGTGTCTGACAGGGATCCACGGTTTGTTTCACGATCCTGTAAGAGCTTTAATAAAGCTATGGGGACTGCGATAGCACTTAATACTGCATTTCACCCACAAACTGATGGGCAATCTGAATGTACTATTCAAATGTTGGAGGATATGTTGCAGGCATGTGTGATGGATTTCAAAGGTAGTTGGGTTGATCATTTAATGTTGGTAGAGTTCTTTTATAATAACAGTTACCAGATAAGTATTGTGATGGCTCCATATGAGACATTGTACAGGAGGAATTGTAGGTCATCGATGTGCTGGGATGATGTTGGTGAGAGGATAATTATTGGACCGAAATTAGTACAAATTACCTTGGAGAAAGTGCCATTGATCCACAAGCGGATTAAGGCAGCGCAAGATAGACAAAAGAGTTGGGCAGATAGCAAAATGCAACTATTGGAGTTTAAGGTGGGAGAGAAGGTGTATCTTCGAATTTCTTCTACTAAAGGGGTGATGAGATTTGGAAAGAGTGGAAAGTTAAGTCCCCATTTTGTAGGTCCTTATGAGATTCTAGAAAGAGTTGGGGAACTCGCTTATCGTTTGGCTTTACTATCGGTACTGTCTAAGGTGCATGACGTTTTCCATGTTTCTCAATTGAGGAGATACATTTCCGAGCCAAGTCATGTGTTAGAGGCTGAACCATTGAAAGTGACTGAAAGCTTATCGTACGCGGAGATTCCTTTGAGGATCGTAGATTGTAAGGAGCAGGTATTGCGAAGACGTATCATTCCCTATGTCAAGATCAAATGGACAAATCATACGCCTCATGAAGCTACATGGGAATTGGAGGAGGACATGCGTAAGAAGTATCTATCTTTGTTTGACTTGGAAGGTATGTATAAGTTTCGAAAACGAAACTTTTGTAAGGGGGGTGGAATGTCATGCCCCGTGCCCACGGACTCGGGAGTGCGACTACGGGTCTGATAACACCCACGGTCAACTACTTGGTCGTCGTCCTTATTGGGCCAAAATGGATATCTCAAGTTAACAATGGGTATTTAAGTCCATTATTATATACCATTCACACTTCTCATCTCAATCCCATATGGGATTGAGGTATCACATTCACCCCTCCTTTAGGCCCAAGCGTCCTCGCTGGACCCATACTTTATGGGCCAAACCCAGGACTAACCAAGCGGTATGAGATTTTAGAGGTGGCTCCCACCGTGCACATTGTAGCACTTAGTTCCTATACTGGGGATTGATTACTTGCTCTGATACCAAATGTCACGTCTCGTGCTCGCAGATCCGGGAGCGCGACTATGGGCTTGGCAGCACCCACGGTCAACTACTTGGCCGTCGTCCTCGCTGGGCCAAAATGGATATCCCAAGTTGACAATGAGTACTTAGACCCATTCTTATATACCATTCATACTTCTCATCCCAATCATATGTGAAATTGGAGTATCACAATTATTGTTCATTGTTATTTTCTTTTAGATTCCCTATCTAACCCTTGCTGTCACCACCATCACTACCACCACTATTACAACTCCCATCTTTTATTTTTTTATTTTTTTCCTTTATTAATCACAAGGAAATCTAAAAAAAAAAAAAGAAAAGAGTTTTTACAATCAATTTTCCTCCCATTCACTACAAACTTCACTAAATTTATTGATTACAAATAATATTTGTATCTGAAATTTTATATACAAATATCTCTTAATTGGATAATTTTTGTCACCAATTATTAAAAAGGAAGAGCCGAAGGAGGAAGATGAGGACATGAGTGATATTTTAAAAATTCTTATCAATTCTCTTCCTTCATTCCTCCACTTCTTTCCACTTCTCCTCCTTTCTTTCCATTCAAAATCCAGCAAACAAGAGGAGAGAAGACTTTTCTCTCCAACTTTTTTTCTTCTCTCTATTTTTTAACTTCCAAATTGACCCTTTTGACGAGTTTAGAAGAGAGAAAAAAAGAATAAAAAATTTAAATTAAGAGAGAAAAGAAGATAAAAAATATAAAGTGATACATGTTCAAAATTGTTTGGAAATTAAAAAAAAAACTCTATTTTTATTCGAAAATTTAGACAAAAAAGAAAGGATAATTCTCTATTTATCAAAATATCCTTTGAGGAGGTTTTATTTCACGAAGAACATAGAAAGGAATAAAAATTATAAACTATTATTAAAAGGATAAAATTATCATTAAGAAGAAAAAAAAAAAAAAAGTTAAAGCCATCAATTTCTCTCCATTCTTGGAGAGAAGGAATTCTAGACATAAGAGTGATATCAGAACGCTCAACTTCTCTCCCTTTCTTTCCCTAAAATTCTGTCAAACAAGAGAAGGAAAGACATATCCTTCCAAATCATTTATTTTCTCTCCATTTTTTAACTCGCAATCAAGCCCTTAAAGCTTTGTGTTGATCTCCCTTTTTCCTTTTTCCCCAACCCCTTCTCCAGTCTCACAAGCATTTCTTTCACTACATCCTTTTTCTTATGGCAAGGCCGAGTGAGGAAGTGGCCGTCTCTAAAGATGCATTGGAGATGTATAGATATTGTTTTGTCATTGTTTTTCCTTCACGAAAAGAAAGGAAAAGAAAGGATCTTTCCGAAACTACCACTATGTAAATAAATGGGTGGAATTGGATGAGATATTCCCATGGTTCAGCTAGCTCGGTTAAAATTATCTCATGCTAAAATGAGTTATGGGTATTCTTGAAAACATAGAGAATTGTGGTAATATGCAGTCTAGTCGAAAATCAGCCATCCTTCAGATGTCACATTAAGTAAAATCTTCGCTGCACATTAATTTGCTAGTACAATTGAAGAGTATCATCAAAGGGATGGACATAAGGATTACAGACCTAATGGGGGTGCAATTTATTTGCTGCCACAAGCCAAACCAGGATATGAACATTAGATGGTAGGGGTTCTGGGGAGAGCAACCCAGATCTAAGATTTTCATGCAATGCTTTACATTTTAGCTTACATAGGTATTATACCACCATACAGTTTACAGTAACTGCAAATTATTAGAAGCGGCATAACTTGGGGGAGTTCTAGATTTCTTGGAAACTGATTCTCTAGCAATGAGAAGGATGGGGGAGCTTGCACTTGTCAGGAAGTTGACGGGCCAGGTTTGGATCGATGCCTAGAGAAGGCAACAGCTTGGAATTCTTGTAGGAACAAAGGCAGCGAATGTCCGCATGGGAGAGAGCTGAGCAGCACCTTGCAGAAGGTGGGCTTGGTCTTGGAGGAGTCACCGATGGCTTGCATGCCATCAGATCCTCTCCAGACATATTGCATATCGTTTGGGCGTGGGAAATCCTGCTGGAAATGGCTATCAGTAACAAAGCCAGTATCAAAATCTTTCGAAATTGCTCCATGTTCTCTAGTCTAAAAAAGAAGTTTTGAGCTTTCTTGATTCAGCTATGGTCACGATGGTGGAAATATATAGAGCTGAGTGATAAAAGGGGGATATTTTCCTGCTTCCTTTTCAACAATTGCACGCCAGCTAAAGGAGTCAACTTCCAAGCCGCCTTGCATACTCAGACTAAAATGTGGACCACATGAAGGTCCTAATCCTATATTATCTCAAGTCCTTTGGCTTAAACATTGAGCTCGTTGATGATTTCTACCAATTATCTTAGCGTCCAGAACTTATGGCAGACAAGACACAGGGCCCCCCTGTTGGTGCGAAGACTTGAGGTCTTCGCCGGTACTTTTCTGTTACTAGATTCTACTGCCTAATATCGGACCACATGAAGGTCCTAATCCAATCGGAATTTCCGGGAAAATGAGATCGTTTTTAAAGAGAATTATGATAGTAAATTTTTATTTGTAACGAGGTCGCATTCATACATCGCAGGGTGAATGCGATCAGAACCAGCCAAATATATACTCTTTTCGTTCTATTAAAATTGATCTACCTATTATTTTGAACTATCCCACTAAAGTTGATACTTTTCTTAAAAAGAAAATTTTTATTATACAATTTATTATAAAATAATCAATATATCCCTATATATTATATTTATATTTTTAGATTTGACATAAAATATTGTGGGACTCATATATTTTATATTTTTATTATATTTTAATTTTTACTTTTACATAAAATATCATGTCAAATCAATCACTAGTGGGACGGAGAGAGTATATTTTTTTAAAATGGACCTCAAGATCAGTAATGCAACCAATAATGTGACCTTGAGCTTGCATTATCTGAACAACCTCACTTTGAAAGACTATATTATCTCAAGTCCTTTGGCTTAAACATTGAGCTCGTTGATGATTTCTACCAATTATCTTAGCGTCCAGAACTTATGGCAGACAAGACACAGGGCCCCTCCTATTGGTGCGAAGACTTGAGGTCTTCGCCGGTACTTTTCTGTTACTATATTCTACTCCCTAATATTGCAGGTGCGATGGCAATTTGATCACGGAAGTGCCGGCAAAATTCCAACAAGTGATGCTTTCTAGGGTGGTTCCTAGTAATACAGAATAACATCGGATCAAAGATGAGATTTTCCTGAAAATATGACTCAGGGTAATTAAAAATCACCTGCATGAAAAACAGGGTACAGCAATATACTGGGTTTAAAGTCAACTGCAACGGACAATTTGAAGAGATCAAAATATATCATAGTACAATGTCACAAAACTAGAAGATGCACAAGGACTACGTAGATATGCAGCGGGGTACTGCTAATTTAACGTAACAAAACCAACAAAACAAACAGGACAGGAAGAGAAGCTACATGGAGCATCAGTACTTCGATGCTATTATTTAGTATGGTGCACATGTTTCTTTCTTTTCCACACTGTAGCTGGAGCCTAGCAACGGATTGGATTAGGAAATTTGCACATTCGAGGGAGCTGGATGGCAAGTTTAGGATCGATTCCAAGGGAAGGCAACAAACTGGAGTTCTTGTAGGAGCAAAGGCAGTGCATGTCCGCATGTTTAAGCCCGGTACAGCACTCAGCTGAAGGCTTAGGGGGATTCGGAGGAGTCACTGCTGGCTTGCATGCCATTAGCTCCTGTCCAGACATATTGCAAATGGTCTGGGCGTATGACACATTGACGCTGCTGGAAATAGCAATCAGCAATAGAGCAAAAATGGTAACCTTCTGGCGTGCTTCCATTCTTACCTCTCCCTCTCTTTAGGTCTCGGTCACTTTGGTGCATTTGTTTGGAAACCATTTGCGGTATATATAGGGAGGGAAATAAGAAGGAGAATAGGCTACTGTCAAGGCTGTGAAGGAAGATTTCTCATCCAGAATCAGAGAGCAGTGCAGTCCGTGAATGTGCACTGCAGTATTTTTCTGGTACAAAAAATTGTGGTCACGGGCTCTCCATTTGTGGTCTAGAATCTGCAATTCACCACTCCAATATCATCATCTCTTGTTATCATCTGCCCAAATACTAGTTTTATATGGGCTCTGAAAGTCAAATCGCAATGTCATTACCCATTGGGTTTCTAAATGTTAATCGGTTGGTGTTCTTGTCGGCATCACCTTTGACGTGGCGATAGCTTAACCAGTAGCAATGATATTTGGGTCGGTCTTAATGATTTCGGATTGGTCTTCGAGCTCGACCTGCGAGGCGTGTAAGCCGGTCCTATAGTTTGACCGGTTGGTCCGTACAGGGTCCTAGACCAGAAACCCTGAGCCTAGCATGGCCTAGACCCTTGATCGATCTTGAACTTTAGTCTCTCCTTCTTTATTTTTTTCATTTAATTTAATTATAAATTTTGATATTCAATTATTTTATAATTTTTATTATTAATTAAATAATACAAATTTTTTTTAAATTATAAAAAAACCAAGTAGTAGGGATTGACTTGGACCCCTACCTATTTTATTAATTAATAAAATAAAAATTACATAAGGGAGGAATTTGATGTCTAAACCTCTTAAAAATATTACAATGATCAAAATTTAAAAATAAAATAAATATTTTAAAAATGAAATTACATACATAATATTACTTAGGACAATGATCAAAATTTAAAAATAAAATAAATATTTTAAAAATAAAATTACATATATAATATTACTTATTCTAAATTCTTAATTATTTGAATATCAAACTAACTACTTGGCTCACCCAATTTATCATCTGAATAATCATCAACAATCCATGAATTAGCCGTCCTATCTTCAGTTATAAACCAATTACTATAACACATTAACATATTCAATCGAGATATTCTTTTATCGATTGTTCGAGCGTTCTCATTGAAGACGCTTTCCGATGGCACTGTGGAAACAAGTCATGTAAAAAATTCACGTGTCATTTTAGATAAAATGAGGTATTGACTTACATGAGTCTTTCGCCAACTATAAATATCAAAATGTTAATCCTCATTTTTTACCAAGGGCTGCATCTCATAAATTGTCATCTCGTTGTAGATGGTAGATGATCTTTTTTTACGCTTCATGATACCCCATGGATTAAATACTTATGGAATTGAAGAAGTAAATTTTCATGATGATTGAAAGTAACTACTAGATGATGATGATGAAATTTACTTACTTAAATTAGGAAAATCAGAACAAGAAGATTCAAACTCATACAAATTATACATGTTAGATAAATCTTTAGCTATTTTATCTTTTATATATTTTATCAAACATTACCTAATTATTTGAGATTCATCAAAATTTAATATTTCATACAAATATTCAATAATATTATGAAATTCAGCCGTTTTTTTCGAGGATCTATACACAATGTCGCATAATATAAAATAGGAATATTTTCATAATATTTTTTATATTTTTCAAACATATTTATCATAAAATAATCATATTGGGAATGATCCATATATTCACAAAAAATATGTACTACCTTAGTAAGTGTTGGAAGAATATGATGAGTAGTTGGATAATAAAATTTCGATAACAGTTCAGTTGCTTATTTGAAAGTAAATAAAAATATTGAAAGTGCAATACAATTTTTAAAATGGGTTTTAGTTAGTTGAGGTTGAAAATTGTTATTATTACAAAATTCAATAAGTTGATTTTGAAAAGGTATAACACTTTCAAACATATCTAAATTTGATTTTCATCTAATTTTACAATTTAATCTAAATTTTTTAAAAAATACACCTTATTATCGACATAAAATCTTAAAATTTTGTTGCTTAGTTAGGTAAGTTTTAATAAATAAACAATATTTCTAATTATATTAACAATATCATCAACATATTTATATCATTCCTTAACACACAAATTAAGTATATGATAAACACACCTAGTATGAAATAAAATACCATCTTACATAGAATTCATAATATTTTTCGAAATTATTATGACAGAATCATTATTTGAAGCGTTATATAAAAGAATAGAAATAATTTTATTTAAAATCCTATATTTACAACATGTTTGAATAACCATTCTAGTTATATTACTACATACATGATAATATTTAAATAATTTAAAACAAATAGTCATTTTTTGTATTAACCAATCATGATTTATCCAATAATATGTAATGCACAAATAAGACTTATTAATAATTGCAATCCAACCATCACAAGTAAGACCAAATTTTCAATTACAAGAATCAAATATAGCAATTAGATACCCCTTCATTTCTTTATATATTTTTATTATATCATTTTTAACGTTATTTTAAAAATCCTTTTTCATACTAGTTGACAATTATTTTGCATGTATTGTTCATAATATGATTTTTTTGCAAAATTGAAAAGTAATTTAGTATGAGCAATCATTTTAACAAATTCATTTCTATTTTTTCTATGATCGTATTAAAAATTACCAATAATTTGACCTCATATAATATGTATTTATTGTTTAAGTAAGTTTTCTAACCAATTATTATGTGATTTTTTCATATGTCTAACTAATATTTCCGTCCCTCCTCCTTTTTTATATGCATATACCACCCTATAAATTTTATATGTTGCCCTATCATTTTCATTATCATTTTCAAAAAGATTCCAAATTATAATGTTTCTGTTTTGGCTATAACATCCGCACTTTCAATATCATCTTGACCTATATTAGATTCATTAGGATCAATAGTTAGAGTTTGTTGTGGTTGTGAAATACTAACGCTAGGCTTACTAGGGCTTTCATCTTCATTACCTATTTCATTATTTATTAAATTCAATGTTGGATTTATATTGAAATCAAAATGTGTAAATAATTGTGATGAAGAAAAATGATATTGATTTGAATCCATTATTTCTAAAAAAAAAAAAAAGTCAATCAAAATTCAAATAAAAGTAAAAAAAAAAAACAAATAATGAAATAAGAGAATTGAAAAATATAAACAACAAATTAACTTAAAAATTAAACAAATAACTAAAATAAATAAACAATTAATAAAACTAAAAAAATAAGAATGTAATATTAAGAAATACTAACTAATTGATGACTAAGAACAATAACATTTTGTAGAGTTTTACTTCTTATATCCACTATTCCGTCACTTAACAATTTTCTAAAATATGAAGACTTTCTTGAAGAATTGAAAAAATATATTTAAAAAAAAATTTCATTCTAACACTTTTTATAGAAGAAATTAAGAGATTTAAAGATTATAAGAAGATGAATGAAAATAAAAAAGTTTAAGAGAATTCGAGAGAGTTAAAGAGTGTTTGATAAGTTTTGAAGTAAATTGAAGGATATTTATAGAGTTTTGGAGGATTAGGAGAAAAATATAGCCGTTAAAGATTAAATTACAAAAAAAAAAAAAACATTTTCAGCCGTTTTAGAGATCAAATTGTAAAACAAAAAAGTTGATAACCATTGGTGCAACAGTTCTCAAGCTGCGGGCCAGCCCATGGCGGATCAGAATTTTCTACTCCTGGCCTGGATTGGATCAGACCTAGGACCAGTCGGTGAACAGTGAACAGTTCAACCATCAGACCCGGTCTGACATACTGGCCCGGCAGGCCAAACCGGCATACTGGCCAATGCTAGCCAGTACCATATTAGATGAATCATTTTGCCTAGTGGTATCGACTGCCTAATTCTTTTTTCGTTATCCAAAATAATGTCATGAATGCCCCAAACTATTTCACATGAGCTGCTGTTGATTACAATTTTTAGGCATCGGAGTATCTTATGGTTGTTACAGTACCACATCTAAGACACTATAAGGCCAATGCCTGTGCATTTTACTCTAAGGGAAGCTTATGTATTGACCCTTTAGTGTGCAGGTTCATGTCAATCAAAGTACTCTTTGAGGAGCTTACCAAAGAAGATACTCTTCCAGGAAGAGGACAAATCCTCCAACAGAGCTTTCAGAAAGAGAGATTTAAGGACTCAGAAAACTAATGTTGGGGATATTTTCAGCCTCATCGGCGATTCCACTTAAGTGCAACCAGGAAAGCTAACAAAAAATTTCATCAAATTCATAGTATTTAATTTGCATCATCTATTATTGATAGAATGAACAAAAACCTTAATGTTCTACTGGCAAGAAGAATGACAGACATTTTAATCAGATAGTTCAAGAACAAAAGATTCTTAGGAAACAGCAGGCTCATAAGAGGTTAATATAAAGAGCATTAACAAACAGAAAGAGAGTGTAAGCTATGTGATGGGATGAGAAATTCCCAGCTTTCTACCAAGCACAGTCTCTTCAATATCCATGACATTCATAGCCTTTTATGCTTGGGAAGTCATAGAACTTCACTTCATGAAGAAGATATGAGAGACAAGGCAATCCAACAATTGAAATGATAATCAATCTCCCCAACAGTCATTATTAATGTAGAATTGAACATGTCCTGAGCCATATGTCCATCATATAATTTACATGCATCAACCATTCTGCCAAACAAATTTTATGAAAACCATGGTTCAATCCAAGGGAAATAAAATAGAAGAGAATGGAGCTTTAAGGACAGAAGAACTAGGAAACAGACCAACTTTATCCTACAATACCATCAAACAAGTTTTTTTTTTTTTTTTGGGTGTGGAAGCAATGTACGTCCTACAACAAAAAAAAATGCAAATTGCAACAATTTAGTTGAAGTATCTGATCCCATAGAGACACATGGCAAATTTCACATTTTTGCACAATTTTCATTCTGCATGGAACAAGAGTAGTGAATCTGACAAACATAACAAAGCAATCTATGAGAAAGAAATATCACATCTCACAAATAACCAGTTATGCCATGGTTGAAAGTTTATCTGCTCAAGTATTCGTAGCCAAATAATTAGAATCCTTAAATATCCCTTGTTTCAACAACAAATATGCCCACATCATGAAGAGTTTGTAGGTGACATTCTGGTTGTTGAATACAGAAGGAAGCCTTTGTTATTTTCTTCCCAAACACAATGGTCCCATCCACACACCCCCCCACAAAAAAAAAAAAAAAAACCCAGATGGAGCAGTGCATGCCACCTCAAACAATAAACTTCTGAAGATATCCTTCTTTCCTTTTAAGCCAAGCATGAAAAAGGCAAGGAAATTAGAACTACCATTACCTTAATTTTTCTGCTAGTTAACAATTAAGTCCGGATGCCACTTTCTACAACTTATCCAGTCTTTGACGTTCAGCAAAATCTTATTATGTAATTGCTGTTGTGTTTGGAGGTGCATATTCTCTATGCTCTTCTGTAGATTAATATGTTTGAGGGACTTCGAATTATATGACAAGACAGAAACATAAAACTCTAGTAAAAAAAGATCCTAGAATCATCATTTGGTAAGAGCACCAATATGTAATACACACAGTAGCACTAACTCAGAAGCAGGTTTAAAGGCTCAAAGTACAATCAGCCAGCCAATGAATAATTTCAATGATATTCTTCAGGAATAAATTGTTCACGAGTCAAAGCAGCATATACTTTTCTGAAAATGAAAATGAAGCCTCACATAGTCCTCTTCAATCTATGGAAGATCAAAAAGATCCAAATTCTACATTACAAATAATTCAACAAAAGAAACTCATGCAGAAATGACAACATCTAAGCCGAAACCAACTGAAATATGATAGAAATACATGAGCTAACTTACCATGCTCAAAAGTTCTTACAGTTCTAACACTTGGAATCTTTGCTCAACAAGTATTTTTTAAGAACATCCATGACCGACCCAAAATCTGCCCTGACTTGCACAGGTGGATTTGCATACCGGCAGGCCATGTCTTTAACTTCCTTTGAATGATAATCAATCTTGGATTGTGTAAACTTCAAACCATGAGCCGTGCTCACCACCACAGTCTTATCTGTTGGCCTAATAACCCCACTATTCCTAAGCTTTATCAATGCACTCAGTGCCACACCAGTGTGAGGGCATATAAACATCCCTGAGGAATCTGCTTGAGCCATTGCATCCATCAGCTCCTCCTCAGTTGCTTCCTCAACAATACCATTAGAATTCTTCAAAGCAAAAACAGCCCTATCAATAGAAACAGGGTCCCCAATCTGTATGGCAGAGGCAAAAGTTGTATTCGCCTTAACTGGCTTAAAATCTTTCCAACCGGATTTGTAGTACAAGTAAAGTGGGTTTGCATTTGCAGCTTGAGCACAAACAAGCCTTGGCATGCGGTCAACAAGCCCCAATTCTTTGCACATATGAAACCCTTTGTAAAATGCATATATGTTTCCCAGATTCCCTCCTGGAACAATTACCCAATCTGGCACTTCCCAATCGAATTGCTGCAAAATCTCAATAGCTGCAGTTTTTTGTCCCTCCAACCTCAAGCTATTTAATGAATTTGCTAAATAAATAGGTAATTCAGCTGTGACTTCACGAATTAGCTGCATACAGCCATCAAAATCAGTGTCTATACTCAAAACAAAAGCGCCATTTGCTATCGGCTGAACTAACTGGGCAATGGATATGCGATTCGCAGGCAAAAACACAATAGATGGGATACCAGCAGAAGCGCAATAAGCTGATAACGCAGCTGATGTGTCTCCTGTAGAAGCACAGCCAACTCCAACCACAGGGCGATTCATCTTCCGCAACCGGTTAACTTGACTGACCAAAACGGTCATACCCAAATCCTTAAAGCTCCCAGTATGGCTGATCCCACAATGTTTGACCCACAAATCATTCATCCCGAGAAACTGTTTGCCAAAACGCTCAGCCCAGAAAAGGTTAGAGTTTCCCTCAAAAGCACTAACTATGTCGTCGCTGTCAATTTCTGGCAAGACCCATTCTTTCTTGGACCAGACACCGGAGCCATATGGCCAAGTGGTCTTCCCGACGCGGGAGTCGAATAGGGACCGCCAATACGAGCCGTCGAACTTCTTCAGGGCGTCCATATCGTGCTGGACATCGAGGAGACCACCAGAGCGACTCCTATAGACGATCTCGTCAAGTGAATAGGACTCGTTTGAGCTAGGGTCCGCATTGAAAGGCACGTACTTGGCAGAGAAATTGTGCGATGAGCTGTTACGTCGTGCCTCGTCACGGATGTTTTCGTTGGTGGGACGCCGGTGCTTGATGGCTTGAGGAGGAGGTGCTGCAGAAGGTAAGGATGATTGATCAGCTGGAGTGGATGAGGCAGTGGCTTTAATGGGCGTGAAGTGGGTGGCGTGGAGTTTAGAGGTGGGTTGGTGGAGTTGAGGTTGCACTGGAGAAGAGAGGAAGGAGGACCTGAGCAGAGAGGAAGCCGCCATTGTTGAGAGGTCGAAAGATGTGGAGGCGGGCTGAAAGTGTTCAGTCGGTGCAGCGTTTCTGTGGCGGCCGGGAAATGTTGAGTAATGGAAGTGAAAATGATCTCCCTCTGGAGTTGGTTTATAAAAAAATAAACCCGGGATCCGATTTCTTCATATTCATTCTTTTATCCCAATTTCTTTTATGATTTTTTTAAAATCATTTAAAACTCAATAATAATATTCTTTTTAAATTTAAAAATTTTTAAATATATCATTCTGTCAAAATTTAATGAGATATTCTATATTTAACTGTTTAAAAAAATATAATTGTAATATGTTCATTATTCAAGATAAATTGGTAATTTTAGCTTTTGTCTTTTCTAAATAATGAACGTTTTTTTTGATAGAATAAAAATTTTTATTTTATTTTTGTAAATTTCTTAAACATTGAATATTATAATAAAAAACTATTAGTAGAATATATTTTAATTATATATAATTTTTATCATAATAGCCATTAAATATTATTATTAAAAATTATTACTAGAAGAGATTTTAGTAACATTTAATGGTTATATAGTTTTTATGATAATATATAATCAAAATATATAATTATTGGAGATTATAATAAAAATTATTGGTAAAAAAAAATTATTATAATTCATAGGAATTTGTAGAAATAGAGTAATTTTTTTTTCATTTTTATAAAAAAAAGTGTTAATGGTTTAGAGAAAATAAAATTTGAGATTATCAATTTACCTTTAATAATAATGAATATATTGTAATCAAATTATTTTAAACGGTTAAATATGGAATATTTTGTAAATTTTTGATAGAAAATCATATTTGAAATGATTTAAATTTAAAAAGTTTATTATTATTTAACTTTAAATGTGAGAATTATATAGGAAAGGATTTAAATTTAAGAAGACTATTAATAAATTTTAAATATGAAAGATATAATTGTAAAAGTATATATTTTTAAAGGTATTTTTAATTTTATTTCATAATAAAATAAGGTGTTTGAAATTGAAAGTTCACTATACATTGACATTATAAATACCCACCCATTGTCACTGCCGGAGCCCCACCCGGAAACCCGAGCCACTGTCTTAAAACATACATACATAGATATATTTACGTCATTCGGAAAGCGGTTAAACCCTAAACCCTAGGGGACAATCAAGAAACAGAGAAGGAACCAGAAAAATAAACATAGCCGATTAATCAGAGACCAAAACAAGTGTAGGTCAGTTCTTTATGCTGTGTTTTTCCTCTTCTCATCTCCTGATGGTTCGTAAATTTATCAACTTTAATCTCTCACTCAGTTCAAAAGCAAAATAATCGTTAAGATGCAGTTGTATGACTAAAGAAACAAGCTTTAAGCCCCGAAACAGCTCTTGATTAATCATTATAAAAGGACCTCAGCTATTTTCTTAGTTTGAATTTTTAATAAGTTTTCAGACTCTGGTTTAATCCTCGATTGATTTTCAGCCTCTCTCATTTCAGGGAAATTGGGCGGTATTAGTTTTGATGAACCCTTTTATGTTTGGGTGCGCCAGATATTTTGAAGGCCTTGCTTGTAAAAAAGACTGAATTTTGATTCTTCATTACATAATTCTCAAGATATCGGAGCTCTTCTTGGGCCACTGTAAAATAGAATTCATGGCAATAGACGGGAGTTTTCGACTTGCATTTGAGCTTGAGAGGTTTATATCTCGGCGTCCAAGGCTTGCTTCTGTTCCCGAGTTTGATTACTTACTGAAGAAGGTTCTGCTTTTAACTTTCAGTCTATCTTGTAAAATTTTGCATAGCTATATACTTGCAAGTATTTGAATATCGGAAGTTACTCCTTATATGTATGTATATATGTGGGTTTAATTCAGGGAGAAAATGTGATGGAAGACGAGGTTGTGAAGGCACTGGGGGAGTTATTTCTTCAGCCAGATTATACCATCCCCATGTTGGGATGCTTTCGCCCAATAGCATATAAGATTGTTAAAAGGGCTATAGATTTGCTTCGTTTAGTGCCTGATTTGCACTCAAATTCAGATGATTACATGTTGGAATTTGACGAGGATAAATTCCTTAGACAAGTTGAAGATTTGGACAATGCAGAACTCATGCATGTTGCTGATATCCATGTTAAAAGTGGGAAGGGCTTGAGTCTACATGAGCTTGCTTGTCTAGCCTTTTGTCGAGCACTAGATTTGGTTCCTTCTTTGCTGGGGTAAGCCAAATTTTTCTTGTAGTTTTTCCCCCCTTCCCCTTTCCCTGTTAATGTGTCCTTCGTGATCTCTCCCCTACTAGGTATTTGGGTCTGTCTTCTGACTGCTTGCATGTCTTGTCAAATTGTGGGTTTGACCATCTTTTGGTTGGAGGGTTCTGTTTTTTTAGCAGCTAGTTTATTAGAGGTTGAAAATGCATTTAGCATCTCTTTCTTCATTTTTATCACAGTAATTGGAAAAGGGCAAAAAAAAAAAAGGTGGAAGATTTTCGGCTACACTTTTACCTGGGGTTAAGTTTAATTTCATTTATGGGAAAGGGTGGCCCTGAGACTTATTCCCGCATCAAATTCCTGTTGGTTCAATCCTTTGAGGGACAAAATTATCATCCAGTAAATTTCCCTAAGATTCTTATATTTTTGTTGTTGCGTGGTGTTTATTGAGAGGTTATGAGATGAATGAAATACTTACAGTTTGTTGGTTATCCTCGTATCCGAATAACATCTTGTTTCCTTGATGTAGGCTTGTGTTGGATTATTTTACAAATGCGCCCCCTCCATTTGAAAGGATTAAGTTGAAGGAGTTGGTTTACAAAGACTTAGTCATGGTATTATATTTATGACCTTAGCCAGCTCTTTTTGTGATATTTAGTTTTATTTAGTTTTGTACATTCGCTCCCCCCCCAATTAATTCTTCTTCTCCTTTTCCTTATCCTTACTTTATTGGGCTTAGTTTCTTCCTGTCTGTTTCTTTTGTTTTTCCCAAGCTTATGCTTCCCTGAACAACCCTCCCTGTATCTTTGAATTCCTCACATGTTTCAAGTAGGCAGCTAGCATTTTCCAGAAATTCTTTTCAACTTGTGATTGATAGTGAACCAAATGTAATGGTTTGGTAATAGTATACAGTGCCTTGTTTCTTTCACTTTCCTTGAGTTATTAGCACTTTTCTTAATGATTTTATTTTATTTTCTGGAAATTACTTTTTTGTAGAAAAATTTCAGACTTGTGTATCTCTTATTGAATCAGTGAATCTGCATACCTCTAGGTGCCCTTGTGTCATGGGTTTTCCTAAAGTCATTATTCCTGTTTGCATCCAGGAGCAGACTTTGCACTTTTGTTTTTCATGATGACATGATCTTGAATATGACTTCATCTTATCATATCCAACTCTATTACACATAGATACTACTAAACTCTTTGCGTAAAAAGCATCGCTAGAATTGCTTGCTTTAGATTGTTATTTTATTTTTATTTAATGAAAAACATCATCTGCTTTAGGACGTTGTGAAATGGTTGGCATTACTCTGTTAATTTTGGTGCTGCCATCCCCTATTTTCTTTATGCATGAGCTCCAATAGCTTTGACATAGCATTTGATATTCTTTGCAACTTTTTGATTTCCAGTTCAAATTCCAGATGTTGTAATTCTTTATGCTAAAGTATGACTGACCATCCTTAAAGTAAAAGTTTCAGTCCTTTAGGCCGATGCAAGTCAAAGGCTAATTGAACAAATCAGTTGAGCAGAGGAGACAAAGAATAATTCCATTGATTTGTATATTACTCGAGAAAATAAAATTACAGATGATTAGCTGACTGAGTTTGGATGCATGCATTAAGTGCTTGATAGTGGAACCTGGGGTGAATGTATCGTGAAAGAAGTGAAGATAAAGAAAGGAAAGCAATTTATGGTGTAGGTTCTGGGAATTTTAATTTGCTTCAGAACGAAGGAAAAGGGAAATAGGTATTGGAGTTCTGTTTCTGGAATAGGGGAGGAAGAGTTCTATATCTCTTGAGAATTAGGCAGAAGCACATGGCAAGGAAATTTAAGCATTTTTCATTTGAGATTAGGGAATACTATGTCTATTTCTTCCCTCTTATTTATTTTTGGTTGAATGGTTTTTGTGGCTTCTTTTCCCCCTCTTTTTCTTCCTTTCTTATTCCATCTTTGAACCAGAATTTCTTTTTACCTGCTTTAATATTTATTTTTGTAGTTTGGCTTTGAGAAGAACAGTTAGAATGAAGCCTAAACAATTATTGAAATTTAACTTTACAGTATTATATGATGCACATTTGTTGCAGTAATATTTTCTTCTTGTTGTTGTTACTAATTCGAATCTAGTTTGATATTTTGACAATCATCTTTGTTTTGTTTTCAATTAGGCAGGAAGTCGAATGTTGAAAGTTGTGCAGATATCGTACCGCTTTCTTTTAGCAAAGCCTGAAGTTTTCACCACATTGTGGGACTGGTCCTATTTTTTGGACTTTGTGCATCATTTTGCAGATATTGAACTTGGTGAGAATGAGGAGTTCAAGAGGAATGTTACAGACATTAGGTGGTGTGGCATACAAATATTATCAATTGTTCTGAAGACAGGAGATAGAACATATTCGAACTTCAGTCTTGGTCCTGGGGAAGCTTTTTCATCTTTATTAAGGTCTTTTTTTTTTTTTTAATTTATAAAATAACATCTTATATGTGTGGGCATGGATGTTACAAATGTTTCTTATATAATCAGAATATGTTATTGCCACTGCAAACCAGAAATAGAATAATGTAACACTGTTAACTTGTGAAGATTTTTTTCTGAATTTAAGTAGTAGCCTGTGAGAAAAGTGGGGTTGGATCAGGTGGTCATTTATGGATACCCTCTATTTGGGGTTTTTTTTTGCCTTTTTTTGGGGGTTGGGGAGGGGGGGTGTTTGGAAAGTTTCTTTTCATTTTTTAGTTCAGAGTTGCAATTAAGTACACTAGTTTGTTTTGTGGACCTGTGAAAACCTTTTTTTTATTTTATATTTTATACCTGTTTCATGCTGGAATTTGCAGATGGCATGAATTTTGTCAAGATGTGTCATTGGAGAAAGCTGGTTGGTTTCTTGAAGGTTCTGCGTTAACAAGCAAGTTGCATGCCAGTAGTGAACACCTTGATCATGACAGAAGCAATTGTTTGGAACCTTCTGGCAGTAGTTTTTCGTATGACCTCTCTCCAGAATTACATGAAAATGTTACGCAAAATCAAGGCAGTCTCCAGGTGACATGGTATGAAACACTGGGAACCTTTAGGTGCCTTTTGCACGTATTGGGTGTTTGCTTGCATGTCGATATGAATTGATGATTACTTTGTCAAGTTCTTGTTTTTGTTTCTGATTCTTTACCAAATAAGGAACCAATCCAATTCATTAATGGTACTAGAGCAGGAGAGTGCGCATGTATATACAGCAGACTATTTTTATTCATGTGTGTATGCATGAACATACATGAGTGCATATGTAGTATGAATGCTTTCACCTAGCTTGACAAATGAATTTGTTAGAGTTCTTTTGCTGCTCTTTTATGAATTTATATCCTAAACCTTTTGGAGCATTAGCATCGGGTTTCAGCAATCTGCCTGCCGCCTTATCTTTTTCTTCCTCTTTTGCTTGTAGAATGGCTTCAAATATAGTGATAGTCTGACTCTTTTAGTCTCTGCAGGAATAGCAGAAGCCCATTCATCTTGACAGCTGCATTAAGGAAAAGTTTTGAGATGGTTTCATTAGCTGTGAGTCAAAGGTGGCCTGTTCTGCTTTATGGCTCAGCGGGTGCTGGGAAAACTGCTATCATAAACAGATTGGCCCATGGTCATTGGAGCCAAGGTATGTCTATAGCAGTGAAGAATTAAGATACTTTCTTATAGCAGATTTTCATAACACGGTTAATTATTTCAACATGGGTATTCTGTCTTTAGAATTTTGGCCTTTTAATGGCACATGAAAGAGTAGTTATATTTTCAATTTAACAATGAAAGAAAGGAAAGGTGTGGGGTGCGGTTTTGGTTTTTTTTGGGGGGGGGGGGTGTGGGGAGGGGGATGTAAACACTTCCTTTGCATTTGTACTCTCCTTCTGCCTTTCTTCTTTTTGATTGAACAGCATTAACCTTTCTCTCTGTGAACCTCAGTGTTGTCCATTCACATGGATGAGCAAATTGATGGTAAGACATTACTTGGGAGTTATGTTTGTACAGAACAACCAGGAGAATTCAGATGGCAGCCTGGTTCTCTTACACAGGTTGGTTATGCTTTTACTCTTTTTCAATATTGTTCAGCTCTACATGATAGTAAGCTACATTTATTTTTTGCTGTAGGCTGTTTCAAATGGATTTTGGGTCGTTTTTGAGGATATTGATAAAGCTCCACCTGATGTTCAGTACATCTTATTGCCTCTATTGGAGGGGGCAAGTTCAATTTCAACCGGCCATGGGGAGGTACTAATCTTTTTACTTTGCTTCTGGTAACTTAGGATTATACAGTACCATCTTGGACAGTTTGCTTGTTTATTAATGTTTTCCCAAAAACAACCTAATATTGGTGATCACGTCTCTCCTGAAGCAGTTGTATCCTATTTGCAACTTTTTAAGTGCCTAACACATGGTCGACGGTAGCGTACTTTTCTAACAAGGTTTTTTGCTTGGTAACAAGTTCAACGGAGAATGGAGGATAGAGAATTCAATGACCACTTCCTGATAATAATTTAGTTGTGGGTTTTAGGTGGCTCTTTTTTCCAACCCCCCCACCGCCCAACAATAATCATTTTTCAGGACTTGTAACTGGATGCAGCTCACTCCATCTTCTGTTCATTCTTTTTACTATTTTTGGGGTAACTGGTAGCTAAAATGAATGAAAAGTGTAAATGTACCTTTCACAATTAGTTGAAAGTACATATAATTCTAATAGTAGTTGATTTATGCAAAGAGGATGCATGAACTGACCTTGCATCACTGGTACTGCATTGAGATGAGGTGACATGGAATTGGAAAAAAATAAATGGAATCTTCTTTTAGGAAGATATAAAGTGTTGGCATGGTAAAGATGATTTTAACTGAATGGAAAATAGAATAAAGATTCGAGACTCCTCATTTCTGTTGTTTATGATATGTTACTTGAATAAACCACTTGTTCCCTTTCCCTTCTCTCTGTTCCTTCTTTTATAGGTTAACTTGTCTCCACTTTCTCCTTTTACCTTAAAGTATCTTTAAGCACGAGTTTGGTTTGAGAATTTGGATCTCTTACATCTAGAATTTTGCAAGCCTCTGTCTGCCTGCAAGTGCAACATCTTTTCTGCTTGTGGATATTGATTTTGTTGGACTTTTATAGGCAATAAGGGTACACGAAGGATTCCGGCTATTCTCCACAGTCTCAAGCTCAAAGCTAGATCTGCCATCTGCTGCAGAAGGTTCTCACAACAAACTTTTCCTTGTTGAGGGCTTTTGCTTGTGATTTCTATTCTGTATCTCAAATGAACTCTGAAGTTATATCATGATATTTGCTCATGATTTCCAGACAAGAATTTGTTATAGTTTATAGCCATGTCCATATGTTTAGCTACAACATTTCTGAACTAGATGGACTTGTTTCAAGATTGCACAGATGTTAATCTCAATGTTTGACATATCATTCACACATAGTCATTTCTATATATGGGCTACTATTCCCCTCTGGAGTTATCTGGCATTGTATAATTGTTTGTCTGTCAGTTATGCTGATGTTAGACCATTAGATTTCAAAAGTTGGGAAGTAAGTACTCAGATTGAATTCTTCATCCTTTTATATTCTAACTCTGTAGAAGAAACACTGATGGCGCAAATTCATATCTTGTGAAAGATCTTTGCCTTATATAACTTATTCTTATCCAGAGAAATTTGATGCATGTGCACCATTTGTTTTTTTTGTCTGTCTTTGGAGAATGTGGTTATCTAACTGTACTATTTGGTAGCAAGCAATGGTTAAATGTTATGCTAGCATGATTTGCTTGGGTTTAACAAATAAATTAAGCATCAACACATGGGTGGTAAACAAAGGAAAAATATGGCAGTGAGACTATTGACAATTATTAAGGAAACCGACATATCTCCTACAATTTTTTTTCCCTCTTTTACAAGTGATTGATTGGGAGGTGAAACTAATGTTACTTCTTGAATTTGTAAGATTTACAGAATGATTGAAGCACCATCAAAAGGTCACTGTCTAGTTCTTTTGCATTGAAGTCAGTTATGTATATGTGAAATGGATGTCTGAGTCGTTATCTACATGCGAAGAAGGTCTTTATGTATTTCCAAAGAAAATGTGTCCTAAATCCTGTATTGATCATTCACGAAAGACAACCATTTTCCTCAAAGAACTCAAATCTTGTTTTCCTTGGACCTATATAGCAAAAAGTAATCCTTTGTATTGATGATTACTTAGGTACATTTTTCCTTTGACCTGTGGTCTTCTTGAATCTTATGCCTTTTTTCCCCGTTAGGTAATAATTCACTTGGTGGTCTTTGGCGAAGAGTAATGGTTGGACCTCCAAGAGACAAGGACTTGTTGGATATTATAAATGTTTGGTATCCTGAACTGGAGCCTCTGTCAGAAAAACTTGTAGGTAGGTAAGATTTCGATTCTAGAATAGTAATTTGTCCCAGCTGCCTGAGTTTTACCTGAGCTTGGAACTTTTGCAGAAACATTCTGGAGGATGAACCAGCTTGCTGGATTTCCCCATGGAACTGCTGCTTCCTTTAGTTCTCAAGGCAGGTTCTCAGTAAGGTAACCCTCAGTTAATATGTTTTGTTGAATAGCAGGAAAAAAGAAAAACAGATCTCGAGATGATCTAATATCATCTTTCATGTTTTTGCAATGGCAGAGATCTACTGAAATGGTGCAAGAGAATTGTGGGTTTGGGTTTAACTTTTGGTAGAGATAGTCTATCATCTCATGTATGTAGCAGCATTTATAAAGAGGTTTGATATGATTGGCTCCATACTTTTGTCTGTTGCTCAGTTTGCATTATCTGGCTGTGGTTGTGCATAAAACTTGGTGCCTGCTTTGCAGGCTGTAGATATTTTTGCTGCCTACTCAACTTCAGCAGAAAACCGATTGAAGATGATGAAAGAGATAGCAAGATTATGGACAATTTCCAACGTGGAGACTTTATATCCTGTGAATAAGCCTTTGATTCGAGTCTGTGTCTTGCTTTTTGTTTACCTTAAGTAATCTTTTTGCTGTATCGCATCACTTCTTTCTCTAAGCTGCAAGTTGAATGCAGGATATGTGTTCTGATTTATGTATTGGACGAGTTACCCTTCACCGGACTCAAATGACTGTGAGTAATGCTTCTGGCGTTTTTTTTTTTTAAATTGTGCATTATATTGCCAATTTCTTGATGAGATTCCAAATTTCTTACCTATCATATGCAGGTGGGTTGTGAGAAGAAGCCCTTTGTTCAGATTCGCAGCGCAGTTCATGTTCTCGAGAGAATAGCTTGCTCTGTTAAGTTAAATGAGCCTGTTCTCTTGGTTGGTGAAACTGGTACTGGGAAGACCACTCTTGTTCAAAGTCTGGCTGCAAGGCTTGCGCAGAAACTAACTGTTTTGGTATGTTAATTGCAAGCTCTTTGATTCTTGGTGCTTCTAGAGAGACATATGTCATAATTTTGCTTTTGCATGCCAGAATTTGAGCCAGCAAAGTGACGTGGCAGATCTTTTAGGGGGTTTCAGACCTATTGATGCGCAGTTTGTTTTGATTCCTCTTTATAAAGAATTTGAAAACCTTTTCACCAGTACATTTTCGTCAAAGGTATAATTCATTAAAATTTTCCTCCTTAGGATCCACTTTTCATACATCAATATGCATGATTGATATTTCTTTTCAGGATAATGGGGAATATCGGGCACGTTTAACGAAATATCTTATTGATAAGAATTGGAAGATGTTATTGAGTGGGTTTCAAAAGGGTGTTAGAAAGATTGTTGAAATAGGAAGATCTGGGTCTGGTACTAAAAGGAAGAGGCCTTTAGGTGAAGAAGTGTTGAAAGCTTGGGAGAGTTTTTCATTGAAACTTGAAAGAGCACGTGGGCAAATTAGTGGCTCTGATGGAATGATCTTTTCATTTGTAGAAGGAGCTTTTGTTACTGCACTAAAAAATGGTGAGTGGATATTGCTGGATGAGGTTAACTTGGCTCCCCCAGAAACTCTGCAGCGAATTATTGGTGTCCTTGAAGAAGATAAGGGATCACTGTGTTTGGCTGAAAGGGGTGATACTGACTATGTATCTAGACATCCCAACTTTCGTATTTTTGCCTGCATGAATCCTGCAACTGATGCTGGTAAGAAGGACTTGCCTCTCTCATTAAGGAGCAGGTTTACAGAATATTTCGTTGATGATGTGTTGGATGATGAAGATCTAGTTTTGTTTATTAAACAGTTTTTTGATGATGAACATTCAAAAAGAGAATTAGTTAGTAAGATAGTGAATTTCTATAAAGCAGCAAAGAAGGAATCTGAAGAGAGGCTGCAGGATGGTGCCAACCAGAAGCCACAGTTTAGTTTGAGGTCCCTTTATCGTGCACTAGAATATACTAGGAAGGCAAGAAGAAACTTTGAATTCGACAAAGCTTTATATGATGGGTTTTGCATGTTTTTTGTGACGTTGTTAGATGAACCTAGTGCCAATTTAATGAGCCAATTGATTTCTTCATATTTATTGGGTGGAAAAATACCGAAACAGTTGCCTTTTGATAATTATTTGAATCTTAGGGGAAATTCTCAGTCTGATCCTCTGTTGGAGAGCTATGTCCTGACAAAGAGTGTCAAAGAACATCTTAGTAACCTGGCTCGTGCTATATTTATTGGAAGATATCCAGTTTTGTTGCAAGGACCTACGTCCAGTGGAAAGACCAGCCTAGTCCAGTATCTTGCTGCAATAACTGGTCATGAGTTTGTGAGGATCAATAACCATGAACATACTGATCTTCAGGAGTACCTAGGAACTTATATCACTGATTCTACTGGGAAGCTTGTTTTCCACGAGGGTATTCTTGTTAAGGCTGTTCGGAATGGTTATTGGATAGTTCTTGATGAGCTTAACTTGGCTCCATCTGATGTCTTGGAAGCATTGAACAGGTTGCTTGATGACAACAGGGAACTTTTTGTACCTGAACTACATGAAGTTATCCGTGCACATCCAGATTTTATGCTCTTTGCCACTCAAAATCCACCCAACTTCTATGGTGGACGTAAAATGCTTTCCCGAGCGTTCCGCAATCGTTTTGTGGAGATCCATGTTGATGAAATCCCGCAGGGTGAGTTGAGCACAATCTTGGAGAAGAGGTGTGCTATTCCTGAGAGCTATGCTAAGAAAATGATTGATGTCATGAAAGAATTACAATTGCACAGGCAGGGTAGTAAGGTTTTTGCTGGAAAACATGGATATATAACTCCACGTGACTTATTTAGGTGGGCTGGTCGTTTCCGGGTATTTGGGAGCACTTATGAGGATTTAGCACGTGATGGTTATTACTTACTGGCTGAAAGACTGCGTGATCATGATGAGAAAAGAGTCGTTAAAGAAGTTTTGGAGAGACATCTGCGAGTAACACTTGCTGAGGATGACATGTACATGCAGGTACACTTCATTTAATGACCTGAAAGCCTGCGTGGTGTATATAATTTGTTGATATTTTCTATTTAGCGTTAGAAATTGGTGCTTTATGAGTATCTTTTCTTACTTGATTAGACTCTCTTGGGTCCAACTGGGCACAGGATTTGCTTTGTGTTCCTTTTGGAGCTGATTAATGGGTCAGCTGAGATTTGTCCGTTTCCTATTTTGATGTATGGAATATTTTGTATTGGAGAACCTGCTGGACATGTTCTTTCCAATAAGATTTTTTTATTTCATTTGTTTTATTCCACAATTAGAAGATGCTTATTAGCCACAAATAGGAGGATCGAAGTGTTTCGTTTTCTCTTTACTGAGAGCATATGTGTTTTATACTTCCTTTGTCACATTTTAGTTGACAACATTTGATGTGGGATGATTTTATGTGCTAGCTGAGTATCAGGTGGATGATGTACTTTTGTCTTTATATATATATATATATATATATATATATATATATATATATATATATATATATAATGAATGCATTAACCTGTAGAAGTTAATACTCTTTAAATTTATTTTCAAAATTTTCCGTCCCTTCCTTTTTTTTTAAGTTGATTTATTCATTTTGATTGCTTGCTTCTTGTCACTGTATATACTGGGTGCCCATTCAGGCAAACTAGTGATGCAGAAATTAATTTGGGTGTATAGCTTAGGGTTGTATATGAAGGGCCTTGGAGTTTGACGCAGAATTTTAACAATTAACACTTCCATCATGGATACAGGCTATTGTAAGCTAAGGCATATGTACTCACCTGATTCCCCTCCCCGGTAATTGACAATTGATAGAGAGCAAAAAATTGCTAATTATAAATCAGGAGAAGTTCATGCATAAGTTTTAGGTGTAAACATTTTGAATTTATGTTGGCCTCTCTCAAATGTCTCTCATGAATAGATACTTCACTTACGGCCTAGACAAACTCCTTCACTTTTTTCTTAAATACTATAGAGAGTCATGGAAATGCAGTCAATGGGGCATGATTCTGCAAACTTTCTATTTTTGTTATTTCCTAATGTTAGGTGCAAACTCGCATATGATGCTAGTTTTGCATTGTTATTGACTTATAGTTTCCATTAATTGTAATTTAAAGTTTAAACATTACAATTAGTATCTCAACTTATTCCAATTGCTTTTGGATGACCATGCATTATTTCATTCTTCTTCCTTGTACCCTGAAAACTCCTTCCTGGGTTTATCTGGCGTTAATTTTTTGATAAGTAATTACTGGGAGTTATAAGCTTTATATTGTAATTCAGGAGGCTCAAGATGGACATAAGATCATCTGGACTCGAAGTATGTGCAGATTGTATTTTCTTGTTGAGCGTTGCTATAAGATGCGTGAACCTGTACTCCTCGTTGGTGAAACTGGTGGAGGAAAAACAACTGTCTGTCAGCTGCTTAGCATTGTCTTGAAGTCCAGTTTACACATTCTGAATTGCCACCAGTATACGGAGACATCTGATTTTCTTGGGGTCAGTTTGCCTTTACCATTTAAATTTTATATTTCTTTGTGGGAAGGAGGGGCCATGTTGTTATGGATCTGGTAGCAGTGTAGGTTTGTTCATCATTGTTATTAGCAGTATAGGTTTGTTCATTAATGGTGTCATTTTCAATGCTTGATGTTTCTCAATAATTTTTTAGACGTAACTCTAATCCTAAGTTTTTGATTGGTATTTGAACAGGGTTTTTATCCGGTACGCGACAGATCGAGTATTACTTCAGAATACAAAAACCTGTGCAAGCATTTGATGACCTCCAAAGCCATCCTCAATTATCCTGGAGATTCTGTATGTTTCTTTCTGTTCTTTGGATTATGAAGGATATCTCAGTCCTCCAGAAAACATTAATTGGAGTGTTCTTCATGCATTTCTTCTCTTTTTTTTTTTTTTTTGTGGGGGGCTTGCAGGAAATTTCTTCAGATGTTCGTCAAGCATCTTTGACTCTTGATAAATTGTCAAAGATCATAAACAATTACAGACAGGGTCTGGTTTCCCATCCTGATGTTAACATCCAAGAAATTAAGTATGTTGAGAGGATGATTGTGGATCTATCTAAGCTGCATCATAAATGGCAGACCATCTTTATATGGCAAGATGGGACCCTTGTTGAAGCAATGAAGAATGGCGACTTGTTTCTTGTGGATGAAATTTCTTTGGCTGATGACAGTGTGCTTGAAAGACTGAACAGTGTTTTGGAGCCGGAGAGGAAGCTGGTGCGTTTTCTTGTGGCAAATTCTTATATAAGATGTATGCAGAAGCCTTATATAGTATCAGTTTTGCTTAGTAGTACTTGTTAGAATAAGTTTCCGGTTAAGAATCCAAATAGAATCATGTTAGAGACGAAAGATTGTTATGATTTGCATGTGATGAGTACTTGATAAATGTGTATGGGATGTAGGGCTGGGCACAGGTAAAGCAAGAACAATGAGCAGGTATACTGGAGTGGAGAGTTTTCTATGAGCTAGACTAGAGGGAGACTAGATGGAAAGCTGTAAATGTAAGAGTGATACCCTTGTGGAATCTGTGCTGTAAATAAGCTATGGATTTTTGTAACTCAAATAAAGATTGAGCTTAAGCTCCTTTTTACCTTTTAAATAGGTTCCAGTAGCTGTGAAATGGTCTTAGGAGTAGGAGATGGACACTTAAGTAGCATTAGCGCTAGTCTTTCTCACAATTAAGGAAATACAAAGAGAGGTGTAGCAGTTAGATTCTGTTCTAGATCTAAGTTTGGACTTTTATTTTCGTATTCTGGGGGTATACACATCTACATTAATGCTGGTTTTATGTGTATTGGAATGCGTTAGATTATATCGGTGGCAGACTAGTGGGGTATTTATTTATTTTGTTTTTGGTTAACCACTCTGAAAAAATGTGCACAGGAATTTTCATTGCAGCTAGTCTTTTTTTTGTTTTTTATTTTTTATGTTTTTTGTTGTCTTTATACTTACGTCAATTAGGAATCAATTCAAAAGAAAATACTTGTGGCCTGAGATAGAAATATGCACTTCCTTTTTCTTTGCATGTTAGCAATCAAACCTAATTTTCTATTTGGCAGGGAGCTATAAATGTTGCTGCAAGAATGAATTAAATTAATTGCCAAGGGCATAAAAAAAAATCTTTTTCTGGATCTAGTAAATTGAGTTGATGCTGTTTCTGGTTCAACATCTTATTTATTTCTCCCTTTCTAAACAAAATATTTCTTTAGTTTGCTTCGGAAATTTTCTCTTTTTGGATATCTGTGTTCATTTGGAATCTGATATGTCTTTTTTTTTTTTTTTGTGTGTGTGTTTTTGTTTTGGGGGAAGGGGGGGGGGGGAGCCTTACTGAACTGTAACACTAGTTGAGAATTGTCCCTTTCAGTTCCTGTCATCTATTTCGGTATTTATTATCATATCATTTCCTTTCCTGTTTCATTTCCCCCTTCCAGAAAGGAAATAACTTAATTATGATAATATTTTCTTTAGTATTATTTTGAGTTATGTTCTGCCTTTTTGCCTTTAAGTGTTCTGATATGAGGCTTTAATCATTCTCTAAATCAAACACTCCTCTTGGTGCTTATTCACTTTTATTTTCAAGTTTCATGTGAACCTGAATTCCTGCAATTGTTTTTAAGTTTTCTTCATGCCTTTTTTTAACTATGTGTTCTGTTGATTGGGCAGTCCTTGGCTGAGAAAGGAGGGTCTGATCTGGAGATTGTTACCGCTCATCAGAACTTTTTCCTTCTTGCAACAATGAATCCTGGTGGAGATTATGGAAAAAAGGAACTGTCACCTGCTCTTCGAAACCGCTTCACTGAGATATGGGTACCTTCTGTTGGCGACTTGAATGAACTCAAGTGTATTGGTCTTGAGAGGTGATTGACCTGTGTAACTTTTAGAGAAAGTAGGTTGTTATGGAAGAATCATTCTTGTTGATTTTTCGTTTTGCTTTGATTTTGCAGGATTGCAAACCCACAACTATCTGGAATTGTGTATCTCATGCTTAATTTTTGGGAAGTATGTGCTTTTATGGTCTATAGTATCGCTTTATATGTACCCTTGTCTATTGTGTGCCATAACTTAGTTTGGAATCTTATATTGCATTGCACATGCATGATGCATATTGATGTCTTGCGTGTGAATTACTGTTGCGCCACTGTATTTGGATTTGCCTGAAAATCTTCTAATATTTTTGTGTTCTTTCCTCCTATTTTGCAGTGGTTCAACCATCTCGAAACTGGGAGAACACTTACTGTTAGAGATTTTTTATCTTGGATATCTTTCATCAATGTGACTCAAGAATTTTTACAACCTGAATGTGCGCTGCTACATGGATTATTCCTAGTTTTGCTTGATGGGCTGAGTTTAGGTATTTCTTGTCACATTACTTGTTTTGGATTCATATACTACAACTATAGAGAGTTGTCTCTTTATAAATGAATGGTCCTTTGAAGTTCTTTTATGGGCGGAGTCATGTATCTATTTGATCCGTTTAAGTTAAGAGTTTCATTTCCTTATACACCATGTTATTTAGATGCTAATTCCTGTTGTTTTGATTAAGTTCCATTTACTTGCAAGACCACGCTTTTCACGAGATACTAATTCCTGTAGTTTTTGTGATGGAAGAATGGTCTTTTAGCAGCCATGTAGCTTCTTTACCCAGTTGGTTAAATCTACCTGCTTACCACGTCTAGTTTGTATCTTCTTGTTGCTACGAAATCTTGCTAACAATTGGGATGTGCGATTCAATTGCTTTACTGAGTAATGTTTTACTTATAAATGTATTCTAAATTCTGTAACAGAGTGAGCTGAAGTTTTTCTTGTTTGGTTCTCTTCAAACAGTCTATTTTATCTCATGACTTGCAGTGATGTAAAAAGGAAAATAATTTTTGTTCCATCGCCTTTTTTTTTCCCTCCCTGGGCATCTTGAATTGTTGGCTAGTATCTTTCTTCCTGTTGGTTCTACACTGTTTGTATTTGCTCTTTTTTTTTTTTTTTTGTTGTTGTTGTTTGGGGGGGGATGAGGTTTCCATTCAGGTGATTTAGGAGTTGTAATTTCTTTGCTTTTTTTTTCCTTGTTTTCAGTTTATTTATTATTTATTGCTTTGGGGGCTGTGAAAATTACAGTTTTTTATCTCATTTTTCTCTTCCCACCCTCCCACCAAAAAAAAAAACCCCCCCTGTTTTCGTGTTCTCTGTTTGTCTTCTTGATATTTCCTACCTTGTTTTCTTAATTGCTTTCAGGTACAAATTTGTCAAAAAGTGATGCAGTAAAGTTGATGGAGAAATGCCTTTCCTATATTCTGAAGCAGCTAAAGGTCTAATTCTCTTCTCCTTATAGATGGGGAAACATTGCTGATTCTAGCCCAGTATGCTTTATTTTCTGTAAAGTATAAACTGGGGATAGATAACTAATGAGTAAGCAGAGAGATGATAAATTTTATTTGTCTTTTTCAATTTATTCTGTCTTTTTGCAATCTTTTGAACATTTCTTTTGGACATGAACTCTCTTTAGGTGTTTTATCTGCTTGAGCATGACCTGCTTATACATATTTGTGCTCATTTTTTAACAAAATGCATTGGCTAAAGTGTAGTTTATCTATGACTACAGGGACATTATCCCAATCTGGACCTCTCAGATATCGCTACGCTGAACAGTTTTGGTTGGGCTGATTCTAGTAATTCTGTAGATACTTCAGTCCCCGATGCTGATGGCATGTTCTGTGACCATCGCTTTGGCATTCATCCCTTCTACGTTGAAAGAGGTAATGGCATGTTCCAGTTTTCTGGCCAGTAACATGAGCATACAGGTTCATCTGTGTTTAGGGTTGTTTGTGCTTGAATTCTACAGTTTTTTTTTTTTTTTGGCCCCTCCTTCCTTGAGAAATATATTGTGATCATTGTTTAGGTTCAAAACTGTAGGGGCACTCAGGCATGTGATTGGTAGATATACAAAAATTGTGATTGAATCATATAAATATGATGGCATCTGAAAACTAGTGGTATATTTGTTCCAGCCGAATCGTTTCTGACATTGCTGGATGATACTACTAAATTAATATCTTCTTGTTGTAAATGCATACTTCAAAATTTTTAGATAAACATTGTTTTGCTATGAAAGAGTAAGTCTACTATAAGCTTTTACCAAACGCTTTGAAGCTTTCTACAGAGAGGCTTACCTCAGAATGTATTCTCTAACTAAGCATCTTTCCTGTTAACTAGCTTGGCCTATTACAGATTCAGCCAGTTTCAGTCATGAAAAATACATAATCATCTAAATTAGAAGCTTGAAAACTTACTTGGTGCAAATAAAAACTTGCAATTTGTTCAGACCATAAATGATTTTGTAGTAAACACAAAGCAAAAGGCTTCTGCTGTCCACTGATCTGCGAAGTGCTAAGCTAATTGTATGTGCAACTTGTGAGGAAATTTGACTGCGTGGATGGAATCGGGCAAGTCCATTCTTGACCTTTGTAAGTCATGTGCTTTCATTCAAGTTAACACAAGGACTACACTTGTTGTTTTGTAGACATGATCAATGCAGTGTGTTCTTACTGATAGGCACATTACTGTGTCTGATGTGGATCAGATTGTGTCAGTTATGTCAATGAGCTGTTTAGGTTCTGAATCCTTTTAATTATTCAAGTGTTGCACAGTTTACCATACACAACTTTTTATTTCATAAATTAGATACCACCTTTTTTAGATTCCAATTTTTCCAGCAATGACTGGAACATGACAGGTTATATTTGAACTTCATAATTGAACTTCATATTCTGGTATATTATTTATTTTAAGAGATGTATCCTACCGTTTGATATAAATTGCTATGCCATTTTGGTTCTATTCCTTATTGCTTTGGTGGAAAGGAGCAATAATTTAGTTTTCGAAGTGACCATTTATCTGTGTTTGGAAGATCTAAGTGAAATATATGGACTCCTGGGAAGTTCAGTATTCAAACCTGTTTGCACCTTGATGTTTGATGGAGACATTTGAAATGCTTCTGGAATAGTGTCCTGACTTGTATGAGTTTTGAGACTTATGAGCAATAATAACTTATACCATAAAGCATGAATTGGCTGCTTAACAAGGATTTACATCCTTAATGAAAAATTTATCTACACTAATTAAACCAGAAGTGTTGTTAACACAATCGTATCTTTTTCTTGTTCAGGTGATGGATATTGTGATGCAGCAGGATTTGAGTTTCTTGCACCTACTACTCGCAGAAATGCTATGCGGGTTCTACGTGCTATGCAGCTTGAGAAACCAGGTATTACTCTTTTGCTTCAGATGGTAAGAACTCAATTTTTAATTCCTATATTTTGTCTTTGGGCACAAATGCGTTAATATTCATCTTAGCTTTGTTGCAATGATTTCTACATATTTTCACAACGGGTAATTTATTGAAGAATATATGGATATTTTTCGTGAAAGATATTTTCTGACATTTGAAAATTTTATGCTTCCTAGTTCTGTTAGAAGGCAGTCCTGGTGTTGGGAAGACCAGTTTAATTGCTGCCATTGGAAAATTTTCCGGGCATACAGTTGTAAGAATAAACTTGTCTGAACAGGTAAAGTTTATCCTGTCTATATTTCTTATTAAAACTCTCTGTTGAGCTGGATGTTTTACAAACTTCCTCACATAAACATGTGGCCTCCTACATTTAGACATGAATGCCCCTCAATTTTGAGAGGCAGAGGGTCTTAAAGATCCTGGCTTATCCAAGACTTCTGTATTTTCTGCCTCCTATCTGACTTTTATGGGTTGTCGGCTAATTCACTGCAGACTGACATAATGGATCTCCTGGGGTCTGATTTGCCTGTAGAGAGTGATGAAGGAATGCAATTTGCATGGTCCGATGGAATACTGCTGCAGGTTGATTTTTTTACTAGTATTATTATTTCCCTTTTTTATTGTGTTCTCTGAAATGTTTTCATTGTTGATGCTACATCTATTTCAGGCTTTAAAGGAAGGATCATGGGTTCTGCTGGATGAACTAAATCTTGCACCACAATCTGTCTTGGAGGCATGATTTGCATTTCTTAAACTTTTATTCTCTTGTGCCTTGGCTTGTATTTGGTTATTTAAATATTGCTTCTTAGCATTCATCAGATGCTAAAAATTTGATCCATCGTGTTTGGTGCTGATTAGGGTCTGAATGCTATATTGGATCATCGGGCTGAGGTCTTCATACCAGAATTAGGTCGCACTTTCAAGTGTCCTGCATCTTTCAGAGTTTTCGCTTGTCAAAATCCTTCTTCTCAGGGTGGTGGACGGAAAGGTCTTCCAAAGTCATTCCTCAACCGATTTACTAAGGTATTCTTGCATTGTGTTCTTGCTATTTCCTGGCATGTCAGTTTGGTGCACTTATTCAGGAACTTTACAATAGTCCTGTCTTACTGTTACCTTATATATAATTATGAATTATTATGAATTAACTTTTGTGGGTCTTTTATAGGTTTATGTTGATGAGCTGGTTGAGGATGATTACGTGTCCATTTGTAGTTCACTCTATCCATCAATACCTAGATCTCTTCTTTGCAAGCTAGTTTTGTTTAATAAATGCTTGCATGAAGACACTATGTTGTATCATAAATTTGCTCAAGATGGTTCACCATGGGAGTTCAATCTACGGGATGTTATTCGTTCGTGTGAAATGATACATGGTTGGTGTGTGTATTTTTGCATGTATAATTTTGAACCTTTTTGGGCTACCATCAAGATGCCTTTATTCTATGTAACTTTGCAGGTGCACATGAGAAGTCAAAATCTGATTGCTTCCTGAATACTGTTTACGTGCAAAGAATGAGGACACCAGCTGATCGATTGGAAGTGATAAGGTTATATGAACAAATTTTTGGGCTTAAACCATGCATAAACCCATTTCCACGAGTACAAATAAATCCCCGGCATTTGATTGTTGGGAATATCTCCATCAAGCGGAGCCTTTACCAGGCTTGTGGGTTTTCTGATCGTCAACTTAAAGTTTTACCCGGGTTCCTTAATAACCTGGAAGCTGTTGCTGATTGCATAAAGCATCAGTGGTTATGCATATTAGTTGGGCCACCATCATCTGGTAAGACTTCATTGATACGATTACTTGCTCAGCTTACTGGTCACGTGCTTAATGAAGTAAATCTTTCATCTGCCACCGATGTATCTGAATTACTTGGATGCTTTGAGCAACATAATGCCTTCCGCAATTTTCGTCTGATTATTGCCCAAGTTGAAAAATATATCAACGACTACTGCAGCCTTCAATTAGAATCCACTCCAGAGTTGTCTGTTAGGAGAAAAGATCTCGTCACCAGATGGCTCACCTTCTTATCTAGAATTGATTCCTGTCCTGTGACAAGTTCTACCTCTACAGATGCTGAAACCTGGAGAACTCGATGCTTCAGTTCTGTTCCTTTGCTGGTTGAGATTATTGAATATCTAAGATATGATCTAGAGAAAAAAATGCTACCAGTAGCTTGGTCCTGTGAGGATCTGAACAAAACACTATTGACCATCAGAAAGTTGGAAAAAGGTTTTTCGAGAAGGCAATATTCTGCAAAGTTTGAATGGGTAACTGGGCAACTACTCAAGGCAATAGAAAACGGAGAATGGATTGTTCTAGAGAATGCAAATCTTTGCAATCCAACGGTTTGTAGAATATTGTTTTTCTGAGGGTTTTGTTGTTCTTTTTGTGGTTTTCATGGCTATATGGTATAACATGTTTTTACGTTCACATGCAGGTTCTTGACAGGATCAACTCTTTAGTTGAGCAGTCAGGATCAATCACGGTGAATGAGTGTGGAACAGTGGATGGCAAGCCTGTTGTTCTCCATCCTCATCCTCAATTTCGAATGTTCCTCACAGTGAACCCCAGCTTTGGTGAAGTTTCTCGAGCAATGCGTAACAGAGGAGTTGAAATTTATCTGATGCAGCCTTTTTGGTTACTTGAGGACTGTGACAAGAGTGCTGTTGATGCTGAGCTTAGAGATATGAAAAGATTTCTTGTCCTCTCTGGTATTCCCTTTGGTAAGTTGGTTGACTTGATGGCAAATGCCCACATCTATGCTAGGCAAGAAGGAGCAAAGCTTGGGGTTGGAATTACATACCTTGAACTTGCACGATGGATTCAGTTATTGCAGCAGCTTATTACAAGGGGTAATCGAGCCATCTGGAGCCTTCAAGTTAGTTGGGAGCATACATATCTTTCTTCTTTGTGTGAGGGTGAAGGGAAAAATATTGTTGACCGGGCAAAAAATTTGTATTTATCAATCCTGGACTTGCATAGTGATGACTGCTCTCAAGATTTATCTTTCTGTTTGCCTGGTGGATGGCCTAAGCCGTTGAATGCAAGGGATTATGTCCTCTATTCAAAGGAGACTTGTGTGAGGCAAAATTGCATGTATTTGGAGTTCCTTGGGGTTCAGAGTGCTTTTTCGTTGGCATCAAGTATGTGTTCAGAAGAACAAGCACTGGCTGCTATTAGTGCTAAGAAGATTTACTTGATGGATGTGAGAAGGTTGTATCTTGTTATGTTTCCCATGCTTTCAATAGATATGGGTGCAATTGAGCTCAGACAAGGAAAGTTCAGCTCAGAATTAGCTGAAAAAATGCTATTCTTTGCTGCTAATTGGGCAATAGAGCAAGCTACAGAGAGCGATATGGAGCTTTACCTTTGCTGGTTTAGTTGGTTTGGTTCTCAGGTAGAACCATTTTGTCCATTCTTTAACTCGTTTTTGGGTGTACTAAATGAGGAATTGAAGCATCCTGTTTGGAAGAAGCTACTTCATTACCGTGAAGAACTAGTGTCTCATAGTGCCATTGAATTAGATGCCATCCCTGTTCCAATTCTTTCAACGGATTTGGTTGATTTATTTGCACCAATCAATGGGCAAGAATCCCATGCTGGACTTCTTCTGAAATCAATTAAGTCCGTCAGCTTAGTCAGGCTTAGCTATCAGCAGTGGAGATCAGAAACTCACAATGTTCACAATCAGAGAACAAAGGATTTTAAACCCATATTGAATGCTTTGCAAAGCATGGAAAAGGAAGTGCTCAAGTTACTTGTAGACTCTCCATATTTTGATGTGCTTTTCCAATTATACAGTGATCTCCTTGAACATCACATGCTGTTTTGGAAGGGTGTTAAATCACTTCATAATGAATCCTATGCTGTCTCACTTACTGATTCCATTTTAGTTTCTTGGCGGTCTTTGTTGAAGAAAATTGGAAAGATCAAGGAGTTTTGTCCTGAAGAAGTAGATAACTTTTGGGTGAGCTCACTGAATGAATCCCTTTTTCTTCCTTTGATTTCTTTCTATATCAATTTCTTCTTGTGCCATCTATCTTATCCTTGAATTGCATCTTGCAGAAAGAAGCAAAACACTGGGATCGTGTGTTTTTTGGTTCTTTATGTTCGCAAAAATCATTGCTCTGGATGCATGGTGGTCATCCTTATTTGCCACATTCCAGTGACATATATAAAAAGCAATGTCAGCTTCTTGAACTCTGCAATCAGGTTTGGCCAAGAAAGACCTGTTATTGGGAGCTGGATGAAAATTACATATTTACTGAAGCTGTTTTGTCTTTTAATCCTGAGCTTCGGTTTCTTGCACTGCAAGGTGTTTCCATGTCTTCTTACATTATTGACAGATCCGGTGAAGAAGATTCTGACGTTGTCCGGCAGTTTGAAGAAATGTATCAGATGCTTTCTGAAAGGATTCAGTTTGAAAAACACAAGTTGCAAATTAAAGAGATGACTTTGGAGCAAACATGGTGGTCTGCAGGTTTATCTGTTTGTTGTGGTTTCCTCCCTGATTTACTCTGCAAGGGATCCAGTTTTCTTTGTTTGTTAGATGAGCTGCCTATATTTGATGACAATAGTTTTTTCTTTGATATGTTGTTACTTCCTAAGCTATCACAGATTCCTTTGCTTGATGCCAAGGAACAGCACCAGGCTTTATCTAATTTGACTGGCCATCTGGAATCTGCTTTAAAAGTTTCATTAAATTGGACATCACGGCCTCCAACTGATCTTTTACCTCATCAAAAGATTATGTGGACCTTGGATGCTTGGGCATCAATCCCTGCAGTGGATGCTAAAGTTTCTAGTTATGTGCTTGAGATGTGGTTCAACTGGCACTCATTGTTGTGGATGCATTATCCTGTCCTCTCAGATGATGTCTCTGGCCTTTCCTCACGCAATGTTTTTCTGCCAGACAGGCTTTTCCGTCCCCTCAAAACAGAAACTCTTGAGCGGATACTTGGAAATACATGGGCTGTCAGAGATTATCCTTTGCATAGTTTTAAACTCAGAGTTGCCTCAAATAATCTTTGGCATGGTTGTCCTAGTGCTATTAATGTAAAATCTGTCCTGCAATCTGCTGCTCAGTCTCTCTTCCAGCAGATTATACATGCACATAAAAGTTCGTTTGAGGTAGAACAATATGCTAGAATCAAGTCCTTCATTTCTACTATGACAGGCACAACTGCAAAGGATGATGTAAAGGTTATGGATTGGCTTGCATCATCAAATCATGAAACCTTTAAATCCTTGCTTGAACCTTTGGTCAAGCCGCTGCTGGCTGAATTTTTTGGTCCATCTTCATGTGATGATTCAGTATTTGCCCTAGGATGCATGTGGTTGAGGGTTGCTGGTTTGCGGTATCGTCTTTTAATTTGTTGTGATGACATAGATCCTGCAGCAAAATATTCAATAAAATATGCACAACTGATGGAAAAGATTGCTTCGCTTGAGCTTGAAATTGAGGTGCGACAGGAATGTGCCCGTTTAGCTGGATGTTTCCAGTTGAGAGGACCTGACAAATATAAGGAGAGGTTGGAAAATCTACATGCTGAGAGGAAAAGGATGCGAAGACAGATTGTATACCGTTCTCATGCTGGAAAATTCAAGAAGCTCAAAAATGAATGTGATGAATTTCTTGAATTTGTTACAACTCCTCTTAGTTGGGTAAATGATATCGAGGGCATGCATGTAGGGTCATTAGATTTGGAGCAAGTGAAAAATTGGCAGGAAAGGGCAACATGTTTCATTGAGAGACTATCAAAAGAGTACTCTGAGTATGTTGATATAATTGAACCAGTTCAGGTTGCAATATATGAAATGAAGTTGGGCTTATCACTAGTTCTTTCAAGTGTCATGTGTCGAACTTTTGCAGAGAAAGTTGGACATCAAGATACTGACTTCATTCTGGATTCTGTTTATTCCTTTATGAGATTTCCCAGAAAGTTATCCTCCAGAGCCGTTTCCATCCACAGTGGTAGCCGGCAAAACAAGCTTACTTCCTCTGATATTCAGTATCCTTTAGATATAGGGTCATTGGATTTGGGACTGCTTGAAAATATAGTTACTTTAACTAGAGATGGCAGTAGCGACGAAGCATCCTCAGCCCTGCAATTCAAAAGTGCCATTTACAAGAATGTTCTCCTTCGTATTGTGCATATCATTGCTGAGACCCATAATTTGGACAACGCATCCTTCTCACTTTTGGATAAAATATTTGATCAGTTTGCCAGCTTTTGGATGCACATGAAACTTCAAGTTAGAAAGAGGGAAGATAATGAAGCTCAGCAATTCAAATTCAGACCTCGAGCATTTAGAATCGAAAACATAATTGAGCTTGATATATCAACTCTTAGGAGTTCAGTTGAAAGTGAGAGCTTCTTAGAGTGGCAGGAATTGGCCACTGAAAAAGAATCTGCAGAAGAGATGAAAGCTGATGAAACTCCTGAGATTTTGGAGCAAGACTGGAGCAGTATTGATGACTCCATTTTGAATGCCATGGTTGATATCCACAACCAATTATTTGGTTCTGCGGATCTCATTCAAAACCCTGGAATTATTCAGGTGTCTGATGCCGACAAGCAGCGTACCTTTATCGACTCTTACAGATTGGGAAGAAGAATGATTAGGAAGTTAGAGGGGTTTATTTCTTCTAGTTTGGATGCTAAGCTTATGCCCGAACACATATTCTGCATTTGCTTGGAGCATGACAAGACGTTTGTTTCTTCTCATAAGTCAGGTCATGCATACAATTTTTACAAGGATTCTAGTGCCCCTGTGATGGCTAAAATGGTGGAGCCACTTGTGAATCTTCAAAAGACTGTCTTTGTGCTTTTACAAGAATGGAATGATCATCCTGCTCTTCAGAAGATTTTGGATGCTATTGAAATGGTTTTAGCTATCCCTATAAGCACCCCTCTTGCTAAGGCTCTCTCAGGCTTGCAATTTTTGCTGAATAGGATCCTGATATTGCAGGAAACTGTTGCAAAATTTCCTCTTTCTGATGTTTTGAAACCTATTTATGCTCTGGTTTCTGCATGGCATAAATTGGAGTTTGAATCCTGGCCTGCATTGCTTGATGAAGTTGAAGCTCAGTTTGATACTAATGCTGGGAGGTTGTGGTTTCCTTTATATTCTGTTCTTCATCATAGGCATTCTGCTGAATCTGGTATTCATGAATACAATAAATTCACTATTCAGAGTTTGGATGAGTTCATACACACATCTAGTATTGGTGAATTTAGAAGACGTCTTCAACTTCTGCTAGCTTTTCATGGACACATCAGTAGTGGCATTTGCCATGGATCTTATTCAAGTCCTTGCCAAGTGGAGAATGTGAAGATTCTGTACAACACGTTCGGGTTCTATTTGCAATTCCTGCCGATGTATGTTCTCTATTACCTGTAGTGGACCCCTTTAAGGGTTATATAAAGTTCCTCCTTTAGCTGTCGAATGTTTCAGATTCTTTCAACTTCGATTACTTCAGAAGTCGTGTTTGCTTTTTCAGAATTTTGGAGCATATTGGAGTCAACAGAAGAAAGATCGAGGAGGAGTTGGAAGGCCATAAGAAATTGTGTGGGTGGGGGCACAATGATGGTTCTTTGAGCATGGAAAACTCCAGAAGAGCCAGGCAGAAATTAAGAAAGATAATACAAAGATATACTGTGAGTTAATAATTTTTTCTGTTTTCTTGTTCATCCTTTATTTTGCTCATTTTGGCACTAAATTTGGTTCGCACCCTCTAAAACCTATTCCTATTAGCAATGCCAACTATTAGGATAATGTACCATGAAAGTGATCTATTATTTGCCAACCGCAGAAGTTATTCTAATTCCTTGCATGCCCTCTCACTTTCTCTCTCTACATCTGTGTGCCTGTGTGCACGCATACACTTCAATTAAATTAATCATGTTTTTCTTTGCTATAGTTATAGATGTGGTTGTGTTTGTAAGAGAAATTTTTCTTACTGTTGGTTATTGATAGGTCTTTCTTGCGCGCACACATTAATTAAATTAATCATGTTTTTCTTGACTATAATTATAGGTGTGATTGTGTTAAGAGAAATTTTTCTTGCTGTTGGTTATTGATGGGTATTATGACGGTCTTTCTTCACTCTAAATTTTTCCAAGTTTGCTAGATCAACAGAATTCGTTGGAACGTAAATCTCCATTAGTCGGACATTCTCCATCCCTTCAAACAGTAATTTTAAGTACATTCTGGTTTTTACATTTTCACTAATTTTTAGGCCCACAGTTTGTGATTTCAACATGTTGTAACAGAACAAAGCTCTTGGGTGTCCTCTGTAAAATAAGTTCTCTGTGCTGACACAATTGTTTTTGTTTCAAATTGACACATTAACTAGGTCCCCCCCCCAACACACAAAAAAAAAACTTCCCTCTCCTCTCTCTCTCTCTCTCTCGTCAATTGACTAAAGCCGGATGAGCCAGTAAATTGCAGATAGCAGAATCAGAAATAGCAGTAATGACATTGGTTACTGCTTTTCTTTTTACAGGTTCTATTAGAACAACCGGTTACACTTTTTATCACCAAAGAAATAGCAAAACGAGGTGCAAGTAACCAATCCATTCAAGGCCCACCTCTCTCAAAATTTGATGTTTTTGAGAGGGACAGGGATCTTCTTGATCTTATATATAATGAGGCTAAGAATGAAGACAGGTTGCTTATTTCTCTTTCTAGTCTTTTCTCTGTTTCTGTAGAGCTTATAAATAATTTTTTGTCTGATTCTCTTCTTGTCTGTCAAAGGCGGTATTGCTTTCTTGATGGCCAAAAGAAAGTGGAGTCGGTTATAGAGACTATGCATCTTCTGAGGACCATTGGGGTTGATTTTTCATATGTTCCTTCCAAAGATATGGAAGGTTGGTTTCTTTGAGAGCATCATCCACATTTTAGAAGAAAACCAAGAAGTCAAAATTTTCCTCTCTTAATAATTTTGTATGTGCAGAAGTAACAAATATCGTCAAGGATACTGTGCCTTTCCAATTTTCATGCCTGCTGGAAAGACGAAAGCAAGCTTGGGATACAATCAGAAAAATTTGTAAAGCTACTATTGATTGTGATGTTATTTGGAGGGATGAGAAAAAACATTTGGGGAAAAGGAGGATTTTGTCCGAACTTCTTAAGCTCTTAGAAAGTTGTGGATTATCAAAGCACAGGTCAACAGTCACAGAGGTACTGTAGATTACATTTCACTTTCCAGGCCTTTAGGACTATGGTTACATATTTTTGTTTCATGTTACCCTTTTATTTTCTTGCAATCTATTTGTCGTTCATATGTTTCCATTTCCTTCATATAGGATCAGCTGAACACCAACAAGTCCAGTTACTGGCTTCTTCAGCCATCCTATTATGTGCAACATCTACTGCTGACAAAAGGTGGTTCCTCCTTGGGGGCTGTTGACAGTGGCATATTTGGCCACATCGAGTGCTTAACCTCTGAAATTTTACAAAGTGACTGGAAGACTGCAAATGAATTCTACTTCAAGTGCATCATGTCACTGCAAATACTGCAGCAAATTTGCGTAAATTTCCATAAAGATTTTACTCTTGAGCAGGTACTGCTGTAAACTGGGTTCAATAATGTAGACTTTACTTAGTTTGAGTTACAATTAATAAAATTAAAAGTGTGGAGCCCACTCCTTCCTCAATCGCCTTTGGGATTTGCAGAGAGAGAGAGAGGTACTCACGGATTTGCACACATACCTCACATTCATGTTTATGTATATTTGTGAGTTCCAGGGGTACTGCTCCAATAATAAAGAACCAAGCTTAAATACAACTTTTGAAGTTGTTTGAAATCAAGCTAAACTTGAGAACTGAGTCTTTGCCTTGGGTTGGCTTGTTCTGTCTCTATTCAGTTTGCATGTAATTTCAACTAATTCTTTCTATTCTCTCTTATTCCATTTGACAAGGATTGAGACTTGCATGTCTGATACAAAAACATCCTGAATCTTGTCTAGGTTGAAAGGTCAAGATGTTTCCTTGAACATCTCATCTCAATTCAACAAGAGCAACGTGCTGCTGCATATAGCTTTGCAAAGCAACTAAGATGTTTTAGGGAATGTCTTCGTCCTTTGGCTAATTTATCCTCAGGCCCTATTCCTTTTGCTGGTCTTGTCACTAGTGAAGGGTCTTTTACCTCAAACCAACGTGTGATTTTCAAATGCATGTGGCAGCAAAAGGTAAGTTTCTACTTGGAACAAGCTAAATTTTTTGTCAATGTCATGTTTTACATCTCATGATGACTCTTTGCAATTTTCTCTCTTCATTGCAGCAACTTCTCGACGATTGCTGTAACATGTTGAAGGAAGTTCATTTATTGGTAGAAACCATAGAGAATAATCATTTGCATTCCTGTTCAAGTGTTAAAGAAATGGCAAAGCAGATTCGTTTATTTGTTGAGAAATTTCTTCCAGATTTTCAGAAATCTAAGGTATTTGCTGTTATTCATGCTTCTGTTTCAAGAGGTTCAATTCTATGTCCTTTCTCATGAAAACTTCTCAACAGAATTTGCTGGATGTTCATCTTCTTGGCGAAAATTGTGCGGCAGTCACTGAAGGAGTTCCGTTGCATCCATACAGCGTCACCAGACAAATGAAAGAGTTAGTGAATGACAACTTCCAGTTGATAAGGGTATTTGAGGACAATCTTAATGCTTTTAGCAGGGAAGAGAGGGATGGAGGAACTGTTAAAGATATAACACTTGGGCATTTCAAAGATTTGTTTAAGAAGGTACTTACAATTTCAATTCGAGAATGGATATTTTAGTACATCGAATTCAGATTTTTAAGCTTTTTTTAAATTGTTTAAGTTGAATCACTGAATCTCTACCCTCATCAAATTCCAGGCTACCTTCATAGGTGAGCAGTTTAATACTGACTTTGAGGTGGGCAATCAATCAGAAAAGAGTGCTGAAGATTCTGATCTTAGTACAGCAAGTTCCTCCGAATTAGAATATGGGTTTTTTGCTGCTCTCAAGGAAACATATAAGTGTGTCATGAATGCATTTCCTAGAGTGCTTTCACAGGAGAATGGACCAGCCCTTAGTGAAGAGTCTCTAAGAAGTATCAGTAAGTGGAAAAGCATTTTTGATTCTGATGTTCAGCATTTGAAGTTGGACCTTATCTGTGACAAGTTGATGAAGACAACTAGCTTTGCTGTAAGTTGTGTCAGTTCTAACTTTTAAATCAATTGTAAATGTGGAATTATCGCATTTCCTCGTGCATTCCTCACCATTATGTTTTCAATAGGGAGAGCTGTTGAACTATTACATCAACTCAAGTCCAGGCATATGCTCGCTTGTTGGGGCTCATCTAAGGCATCTGTGTTCATTATTGGACGTGATTTTGGCCTTCAGTGATGGTCTGCTGCGTGATTTCCTCACTCTGCATGGGAAGGTGAGTTTATTTCCAAATTCTTCTGTTTCAGTTTACTCATCAGGGATTTTGTTTAGGTTTATCAGCGTTCTTTTTCTTTCTTAGCATGCAACATGCACAATGTCTCTGCTCTAATCCTTCTTGCACTAAGCCACAAAAGTAGGCTAGTAAACCTAGTGAAGTGGTAGAAGGCAATGGAAAAATTGCAAAAGAAAGAGTTGTTTAGCACACTCTTGACTCATGGAAGAAAAAGGAAAACAAGAAAAGGGGAAAATACCAAGTGAAATGAGAAGCTCTCTTTGGGCTTTGGCTCTTTCTCTTGATGGCTTCCTATTTCGGCATGTTTTGAATGTTTGGTAGTTTCCCTAAACCTCAACAGTTTTTCATCCTTCGTGCAGTGAAAAAATCAGGTCCTCCGCTATATATAACCCTGATATCTTCAAGCTTTAAATTATTGATTCACCTCCTTTTTTATTATTATTATTATTTTTTTTAATATGATATGTTCTCAATGTGCTCAAGAGAAATTACAGTAAATAGGAACTCTCTGTGTCGGATGGGATAAGGGAATAAACAGAAAGAAACATTTACAGGGGGCTGAAGCATACTTGTTTCATTGCCACAGTAGTCATATGTGTTTCAATTGGATACTTATTTTTTATGAAATAATGAAGTATTTATCGCATCTTTTTATGCAGGTGTCTGAGATTACTCATATGCTTGCTCAAGTTTTGGCTTCGTTGTTTGCAAATGGTTATGGCATTCCAGAAGAAGGGGTGAATGACTCTGGTCATGAAACAACCCAAGATGCAAGTGGAACGGGTATGGGTGAGGGTGCTGGAGTAAATGATGTCAGTGAACAGATACATGATGAAGATCAACTTCTTGGGACTTCTGACAAGGTAAAAGGCTGGATCTTTGCTGAACTTCCTAATTTTCTCTTCTGTTAAAGAACATTTCATACAAGCTTAATGATTTTCTTGTCTGTGCCTTTGCAGCCTAATGAAGAAGAAGATGGGCTAAGTGATGTTCCCAGTAAAAACGATAAAGGAATAGAGATGGAGCAGGATTTTGCTGCTGATATACTTAGCATGAGTGAGGAATCAGGAGACGATGATGAGGCTGATGATGGAGATGAACAATTGGACTCAGTCCTTGGGAATACAGGTGCTAACAGTGAGACTGTTGATGAGAAATCTTGGGAGAAGAATGATGACCAAAATCCCAGTAGCATGAGTGAGAAATATGAGTCTGGGCCATCTATCAATGACAAAGATTCTAGTGATCAGGAGCTTCGAGCCAAGGAAGATCCAGCCTCTGCTGCTGATGAAGCTGGAGGAAATGATGACAAATATAATAAACAAGATGAAAATGGAAATGAAGCCTCTCCTGGTGAGACTGAAGACCTGATGATGGACAAAGAAGATGCATTGTCAGATCCTAGTGGTTTGAAGCCCGATAAACCAAACCAAGGTTCTGATGAAGATGTTGAAATGGATGAAGCTAAAGGTTCTGAAACCATGGAAGATAGTGAAGCTGAAGAGACAGAAGACTCTGCTGAGACAGAAGACTCTGCTGACCATGGGAATGGTGAGATACAGGCTGACCAAGCAGATGAAACTTTGGGAGATGAAGGCTCCAAGCATTTGGCTGAAAATTTAGACACAACCAACACTGGCAGTGATCATGAATACGATGCAGGAACAGACTCGGCAGATCAAACAAAAGAACCAACCCAAGTTGGCACTTCAAATCTTGTTGATGATAATATGCCAACATTGGAATCTGCAGAGCAATTACAAGCTGAATCTGGTATGTCAGATTTAGGTGATGTTGCACCAGAAGTAAAATGGTCAAATTACAATGATCTTCAAAATGATCTTGCTCCTATGAGAGGCCTTCCCGATACCTCTGCTATAGAAGTTCCAGTTGCTGACTCATCAGAAGGTAGAAAACTTGGGAATCATCATTTTGACACTCCAATGCCGCCACTTGACTCATCATCTCAGAAAATACAACCAAATCCCTGTCGTAATCTTGGGGAGGCTCTTGATGGATGGAAAGAAAGGGTCAAAGTGTCTGTTGACCTTCAGGACAAGATGTTAGAGGACTCAGATGATTTGATTGATGAGAATGCGAATGAATATGGGTATACTGCTGAATTTGAAAAAGGAACAGCCCAAGCGCTTGGACCTGCAACAGTGGACCAGATTGATAAAAATCTGAGTGGAAACGAGCTGGACAGAGATACTGGACTCAAAGGTTCAGAAGACATGGAAATTGAGAAGCAACCATCTGAAAAATGTCCTGTTCGGAATGCTTCTCAGAATCGTGGGAGTAATTTTGAAAAGCAGTTGGAAATGTTGGATGTTGAGAAGCAGCCTGAAGGATTCATGGAACCTCAAAACAATCATGATGTTGAGACAAGATTGTCACCAAGTTTGGTCTCGATGAATAGGTCTTATTTGAGTGAAGACATGCATCAACTTGGTGCACTTGCACTGAGTGATGCGGATTTAGGTAGAGGTCATAGGCTTGAGGAGATGTCTAGTGAGATTAGAGAGAATGCTGCAATTCTCTGGAGAAGATATGAGCTACTCACCACAAGATTGTCGCAGGAGCTGGCTGAACAGCTGCGTCTGGTTATGGAACCGACCTTAGCCAGCAAGCTTCAGGGTGATTACAGGACTGGCAAAAGGATTAACATGAAGAAGGTATGCAAACACATTTTATTCATGTGGAAGAGCCTATTTTATTCATGTGGAAAAGCTTTTTGTAGCTTCTATTCAAAAGAAGAAAAGAAGACGTGGATCTGCAGTCTCACACTTCCATTGATCATGTTTTTGGGGTGGGAAAAAGGAAGGGTTTTTGAAATGGTAGTTTCATACATAATATAGCCTTTTTTAGATTGGTTGCTAACAACATACGTATTTATAGGTAGAAAATCGACAACCAATGGATATATTCAATTTTCAGTTCAATGAATTGCTTTATGATTTTGGAAATGTTGCAGGTGATTCCTTACATTGCAAGTCACTATAGGAAAGATAAAATATGGCTGAGGCGTACTCGACCAAACAAACGTGATTACCAAGTTGTCATTGCAGTGGATGATTCCCGCAGCATGGAGGAGAATCGTTGTGGAAATGTTGCTATTGAAGCTTTGGTAACAGTTTGCCGTGCGATGTCTCAATTAGAAGTTGGGAATTTGGCTGTTGCAAGCTTTGGGAAGAAGGGTAACATTAGGATGCTCCACAATTTTGATCAGCCTTTCTCTGGTGAGGCTGGCATCAAGGTTAGTGTCTTACAACATAACTTGCAAGTGAAGGAGAAATGAAATTCAAGAAACTGCTTAATGAGTATCTTTTCTCCTTTTCTTTTCCTCATTTCATGGTTTGGTTGGTTTAAAAAGTCTTTCGGTGTGTGGTTTTCATTAAATTCTTGGTTCCATATGAGCAACTAAGGCCTTATTTGGACAAGGATTTTCCAATCCCATTCTAAAGTAAAATTTTACTTTAATTCAAATATATTATTATTTTATATAATTTTTTTTTTCTTAATAACTGTCATTTACTCACAACACATCATATTCTCTGATCTTTTGCACCTGTGATCTTCTTTTTCTTCTTCCTCCCTCACCCCCGCCATTACTGCCCCTGTTCTCCTTTTCCCGTACTTCCCTCCCTGCTTTCCACCTCCCCTCCTTGCCTTCTCCCCTTTCTCGCTACTGACCTTCCTCCTTTTTTCCAGCCTTCTCTGGCTCTTCTCCTTCTTTCCTCCTCCCTCCGCCTTCACCTCCGATTAGTGTAGATCTTTGCTAATAGATCTGGTTTCCATTTTTTTTAAATTCCTGATAAGAAAGATTTCTTCTTTTAAAAAAAATTTTGCGAAGTATTTCTTATTGAAATGGTAAAAGTGATAAATTGATAAGGGCATTTGGGACATTTCATATTATCTGTATGTCAATGTATAAATTATTTGGACGGAATTTAAATTGAAGGGCAACATTGGTACAATTTTATTTTTTTTTTCAGGGGGCAAATTGAGAATGGCACTAGAGTTGTTTTTTTTTTTTTTTAATTAACCCTTTTCCCAAGTGAAAAACTTCGACTGATGGCTTTGAACTTTGGTTTCTTGACTGGCGTAGATGATATCAAGCCTGACGTTCAAGCAAGAGAATACAATAGCAGATGAACCAATGCTTGATCTGTTGAAATATTTGAACAACACACTGGACGCTGCAGTAGTAAATTCACGTCTACCTTCTGGACATAATCCCCTGCAGCAACTTGTTCTGATCATAGCAGATGGCAGGTTCCATGAGAAGGTAATTTTTATATCTGCTTTCAGTTATTCTTCCTTTCCCCCACCCTCGACAAATTTCCCCCACTTTCAGTTATTCTCCCTTTCCCTCTGATTGTCTTGCTCTTACATCCTTCTTTGCTTGGAATTTTTGTAGGAAAAACTCAAAAGGTGTGTAAGAGATATACTGAGTAGAAAACGTATGGTTGCGTTTTTGCTGCTAGATAACCCTGAAGAGTCCATAACGGAGCTTATGGTATGTTGTCATCTTATGCTTTATGCTATTTGTCCTCATTTAGTTTTCTCTTATTATTACTATCGTAGTATAAATGTCATATAATCACAGTGTGTGTGTGTGCCCGCGCACGCACGCACGTGCGCCTGGACTTCAGTTGCTCCAGCTTGCTATAATGGTTAGTTATTTTTTTTTTTTTTGTTTTGTGCAGGAAGCAACATTTCACGGGGGAAACATTAAGTTCTCCAAGTATCTTGATTCATTCCCTTTCCCGTATTATGTGGTGCTGAAGAACATTGAGGCACTTCCTAGGACACTAGCTGATCTATTGCGACAAGTATGTTGTCGTATGTTCACTCTTCATTTCGCGTTTTATTGCTTGGCCTCATGGACTAACTGTTGCCATCATGTTCTTTTGCAGTGGTTTGAAATTATGCAACACTACAGGGAATAAATGCATTCGGTGGATTATGTATTTCATATCAGTCGCTGATTGTTGGGATGGGAAACCAGTACATGAGCAGGTCTACTGACCCAGCACTTGGCAGAACAAATGGGTGTCCCTCTCTGCCTCCCCTCAAATCCGCTTTTTCTGTGTGGTGAGTGGAGTTGAAACGGGGTCACAAACAGAGATGACAAGAAATTCGTGCACTCCATCACTCCCATCGTACTCAAGGGGGAGGGAATTGGAGTTGTCTGGTGGATTTGCAAGCATGAGCTAGAAAGAAAGCATAATACCGTACCCCCACAAAAACCATCAGATAACCTTTTGAGGGGACTTGAAGCCAGGATGGAAAATTGAAGTGTGTAAGCATGGCCCTCATAGGGTCATTGAAGTAGGCCTAGAGTATAACGCGAAAATGAGAAGATTGGGGATCTGTGATGATCCTTGGCAGGAGCTTCTTCTCCAGGCTCTTTGTAGAGAAAAACTTGGAGCTTTTACCGAAAGGTTAAGAACTGTATATATTATATGGTTTGTATAGTTACAGGGCTGGTCTTGGATCCAATTTTGGTGTCCTAGCAATGTTTTCCACTTTCTTGAAAGGGAACGAAAGTGCCATATTTTTCAGTCGCATGTAGCTTGGAAAATGATTACATTCCCATGCATTTCAATTAAAGAATTTGTATATATTGATATTCTTCAAGACGAGATCCATCACTAGTATTCCGTAGTATGTATTTGTAAGTAATTGTATGGTCTAAAGAATTTATTTCAGATCTTTCAAAATGAAGAACCATAAACTTGCACCAAAAAAAAAAACTTTCTTTTCCTTTTCCCCCCTACTGGATTAGGAGTGGACGGGATAAGATATGTACTACATTACGGGAAGGGTAAATTATTTTTTAGTATTTTATATTTTGTCATATTTACTATTTACTGTCTTAAGGTTTTAAAATTTAACGTTTATTTTTTTTTTAATTTTAGATTAAAAAGTAAAGTAATTAATTTATTTTAAAATTATTTACGTTGACATCTTTTTAAATTTTTTTATATATTATGAATTATTGCGTTTTATTTAAGTATTAATTTTATTAGCATAAATTATTATAAATTATTTTTTTAAGTATTAAAATTTTTATATTATAAATTTTTAATTTTTAGAAAAATTAAAAATAATTACGAGATTACAGTTTTTATTTAAACAATTATTTTTAAATTAAAATACAACAAATATAAAAACACTACATGAGTTTTGTGATAATTTATTATTATAATATGTTAAAATAAAAAGATATTTAAAAAGATATTTTTATTTTCTTTATTACATATATCATCATAAAAATTCTTTCTATTATTTATCATTGCATAAATAATATGTTATTTTTATTATTCACTTTTCAATGCACTTACAAAATACTCATATTATGATTAAAAAAAAATTAGATTATGTATTTAAAAATATATAATTCATCTTTAAAAAAATTAAACAGTGCAATTGTTACCAACAAAATAATGTTAAAATAGAATTATGTATTAAGTAAATATTTATTATCATATAAATATATTCTTATTTGTTATTTTATGAATCTATAGATATGATTTATTTTTCATATGCTTTTTCATTGCTTATATGTGAAAAATATTAATCTAAGTAATTTTTCTAAATGGTAGAAAAGAAATTAATAATTTTTCTATTAAAAAATTATAGTAGGAGAAGTCAGTATAACTTTATTAAATGTAAATAATTTTAGAATAAATTAGTGACTTTATTATTTAGTCTAAAGTGAAAGTGAGTAAAAAGTTGTTATTAAACTTTAAGATATTAAAAGATATTCCGTCTGTCCTCTTTTATCGATCTATTTTAATCGATTCATAAGTTTTAAGAAAAATAAAATTTTTCGATTAATTAATTAATATTTTCTATTTTACTCCCAAAGAACCTCTTTCTTTATTAAGGAGTAATTAAATTTTAAAGCTTTATATGTTGTAAATATATTTAATTTACTTTTATTTATCACTACAAGTGCATAATACTCATTGTATTAAAGAGAAATATTTGTGAAAAAATAACAATTAATATCATATTGGTTTGTTAATGAGACAGATAAATTGAGATAAAAATCTTAATTAAAATAGACAAATAAAAAAGGGATAGAGGGAATAAATATGTTATTGCATAAAGTATTAAAAAGGAATTTAACCTTACTATTTTGGTAACAAATAATTAATAAAAGATATAATTTAAAATGTAATATATAATCATATTGATGAGTAAAGTTGTACCATTTTCAATTATAATTTTTTTTAAAATAAATAAAAAATATTTGCTTATCAGGTAATAATTAAATATATATATATATATATATATATATATATAAATATATAATAGGAGCTGCAAAAACTCCTGAAAGAGCCACCTAGCATTGTCCTTCGCTGCCCGCTGACAATTTGAAACCTAATGAATCTCCTAATCTCGGTAAACCTTCCCAAACCCATGAAACGTCTCTTCAATAAATCCTTTCCCTAATCCCTTGAAACCTCTCCAAATTCACCCCTTCATTGTTCATTGCATTATGTTGGGTACATCTGAATGCCTTCAATAAATTCATACACCAAATCCTTTCAAACCTCCTCAAATACACTTCGGGACATCTAAATAGAGGAGGATTCATTAGATCATTCATCTTCAATCACATAATAAATAGTCTCCTGTGAAGACTACACAGTACACAACCCACAGGTATTTTACAATGGAACAACGGGACTTTGTTATGTTAAATCAATTGTCCGAAGGTAAACAACAAAAGCGTATACGTTTTAGACTTTGTAGGGTGCGATTGAGTGAGATGAGGGTCTCCTAGAGGAAGAAGGACATACACCCAAAATTTCATGAGGACGCCAAAGTTTACTACAATGGAGAGTTGGTGATGACAACCAGTGGAACCAAGAAAGAGTATGTGGTGGATGTGTGGTCAGGAAATCACCCATTTTATCTTGGCAGCCGGTCACACTGATTAATGACGACCAGATTGAGAAATTCTGGAAGAAGTTTAGTGGTTTATATCAAATAATGGATATCCCTGTGCTTAAAGGAGAAATTGTTCTTCCTACTAAGCGTAAAGCTACTGGTAAATGTGGCAAAAAGAAATAACAAGTTTGTTTTTTTTTAAATTATTTTTTAAAGCGAATTTTGATGTTCCAAATGTAATGTGTTCAAATGCTTTTGTAATTGAATGGCTTCCTTTTCATGCTGTTGATTAACTAGCTTCCAGGTGAATATTATCGTGTTTTATTTATAATTATCTTTAGTGTGGAACATTATATTATTTTGTAAATTCATATAGTTGACATCATAAGTCGGGCATAAATAAATTAAATTTCTTCTTAGATAAGAAAGGAGCAGTTGAAAATCATAGTCTCCAAGTATGCCACATTTTATTGATTCTGCAGGGACAAAGTCGGCACACAATGCCATTCTCAGTGATGTAGTGATGTTGGAGAATCAAATCCCACAAAATCAGCAGGTTATCTGCCAACTCCAATGATGAAAATTGAATCTCCAAAACTTTTCTAAAATTTCTAAAGGAATGAAAATAAGAGAGAAATCAACATAAAAATATCTTGGTTATTTGAATGAGTTTTTTTTTAAAAAAAAATTATTTAAATTTTTAATTTTTTTTAAATATTAATATTATCTTCTTATCTGAATTATTTTTAAATATAAAAAAATTAAAAATATTACTTAAACTATTTCGTGCAATACACGAATACCAATATAGTATTTAAATAATAACTCATCAGAATCAATAGTACAAGTTTGAAGGTGTACTGAATAAAGAAATGCTTCAGACACACATGATTGAACCTCCCTGTGTGGATATGGTTCACACATCAGATCCTCGTCAGGATTGACACCAGCATTCAGGTGCCGTAGCTGCCTTAAAAAGAGAATTACCAATATTTCCCAGTACTCTTTGCCAATTCTCAATATACCCCCTCTAAAAATTATTTCAATGTTATCCCCTTCTAATGTTATAATCAATTTAACCGTCAAAGATTAAATATTTAATATTTTTTATAACATACCAAAATTACCCTTAATATTATCTTCTTTAATTTAAAATTCTAAAATTATTTTTTTTTCTAACTCTACATTCCCACTATTATCATTATTACTGTTTCTTTGTTTCTCTTCTTTTTTTTTTCTTTTTTTTCTACGTATAATAGACCATCATAATTCCTTCCACCTCTTTCTTTTCCCTATCTATCTCTCCCACGACTATCTCTCTCACGTTGGCCCGCCACCCCTCTCTTCTTCTTCTTTTCTCACACTCTCCCTTCGTGCTTTCTTCCCCCTTTCCCTAACTTTACCATCGCAGTTCCCTTACAACATCCCTTCTCTTCTTCTTTCCTTCTCCTTTCTTGCTTTTTTTCTTTTCTCCCTCCCTTGCAAGTAGCCCACCCCCTCTCTACTTCTTCTTTGCTTATCAGCTATCTTAAACCCTACTTTCTCTACTTCTATTTTTTATAATTATCGTTACGTTAAAAATAAAAATAGTAAGTGTAATTTTTAATTTTTAATTTTTTTAAATAGTATTTTAAAAAAAAATCTTACAGATCTATTGGAATGCAAGGGAAATTGGGACATTTAACATTATCTGTTTATGGGCATCTAAATCATTTGGACAAACTTTCAATTTTGGGGTGATATTGATGTTATTTTCTTTCAGGGCCCATACAGAATGGGTCAAGAGTACAGGGGATTTTGGTAATTAACCTTTAAAAAAAAAAACCACTATACTAACCCGACAAATTACACGTGCCTATCACTCATTATATGCCCCTTCTTCCTCAAGCGCGTTCGGGATTCTCTCTCTCTCTCTCCCTCCCTCCCTCTCTCCCTCCGTACGCATACTACACATGAAACAGTGGGCTTGAGCTTGAGAAATTGCATGAGATCCGAATACTTCTCTTGGGAAGCTTAATTCCACCGTTTTCACCCACCGCCCAGGGATGATGCAAGCTTTTCTTGGAAGAACGGCCCAGAAATGCTAGACCCATATGCTGTGATACATGTTAGATCAAAAATATGGCTTCGCAAGAGGAAAAAAAAAAACTTTCCCGATCCTGGAGTTTCTGCTATAAGCTTGTTAATTTTTGAGTATTGATCTTTTTCTGATCGTGTTAAGCGTTAAGTGTCTATCTTTAATTCTGTAGTTTCTAAAATCTAAAATTGTTCATGATGCCTTTTTTTTTTTTTTTAATTTTAAAGACAGAGTGGGGTTTGTAGTGTCAAACTGTGAATACTAGATAAAGATGAAGATTAGGTTAGAATAAGAAAATTCGCCCAACGAAAGGGTAGATATTGGGATCCTTCGAATTGGTGAAGATGAGTTTGGAAGCGGCTGAGGATGAATCAACTGAGGAGATACAGGTTCCAGCTGATATAGAGTGGAAAATGCTTGACAAATCAAAGTTCTTCTTCCTCGGCGCGGCCTTGTTTTCTGGTGTTTCAGCAACTCTTTACCCTATAGTGGTGTTGAAAACCCGGCAACAGGTGGCCCAGTCTCAGGTTTCGTGCATTAGGACTGCATTTTGGATAATGAGAAATGAAGGGTTTCGTGGCTTATACAGAGGATTTGGGACTTCATTGATGGGCACAATACCTGCCAGGGCGTTGTACATGACTGCATTAGAGGTTACCAAGAGTAATGTGGGGACTGCAGCTGTTAAGGTTGGACTTCCCGATCCCGCTGCAGCTACTGTGGCCAATGCAGCTGCTGGACTAAGTGCTGCTCTGGCAGCTCAGATGGTTTGGACCCCAATTGATGTGGTGAGTCAACGGCTTATGGTGCAGGGTGATTGTGGTTCTAATCATCAGAGGACTAACAATTTATCATCATCTAAGTATCTCAATGGAATCGATGCATTTAGGAAGATCTTGAATGCAGACGGTCTAAGAGGTCTCTATAGAGGATTTGGGATATCTATCTTGACTTATGCACCTTCTAACGCGGTTTGGTGGGCATCTTACTCTGTTGCTCAAAGGTTGGTTTGGGGAGGAATTGGATGTCACTTGCGCAAGAAAGAGGATGAGAGATATGAAAATGGGGTAAATAATGCTTTAACACCTGACTCCAAAACTGTAATGGCTGTTCAAGGGGTCAGTGCATTCATGGCCGGTGGAGTTTCTGCAGTGATTACAATGCCTTTAGACACGATAAAGACCAGATTGCAGGTCCTGAATGGTGATGAGAACGGTCGAAAAGGGCCTACTATTGGGCAAACAGTGAGGAATTTGGTACGAGAAGGAGGCTGGATGGCTTGCTACAGAGGATTGTGGCCGCGATGGGCATCAATGTCCATGTCTGCCACTACAATGATAACTACATATGAGTTCCTGAAACGGCTTTCTGCAAAGAATCAAGAGGGTTTTACTTGATGAACCTAGAGAATAGAAAAGGAAACAAACAAGCATACTTTTCATTGCTCCTTTTGCTTTTTTCATCAACCCGTCAAAATATTTGGTATTGTCTGTGTTTTCTCATGTCACTTGTGCTACAACTGTTCGCCCAAAAACATGACGAAATGCAAGTAGTTGCAGGTTTGGTTCTGTATAAAAAGTTGTATGAATATATATCTAATACTATGTTTTTTCTTCTCCGTCTACCTCAAAGAATATACTTACTGGTCAATTGAACTCTCAATTCTACTTGCCACAAATAACTACCTCAATTCTTTCTTTTAGTTTAGCCATTTTTTTAGCTAAAGATTATACCTTGTGTTGAAGAGAATGGATAGGACCAAAAGCAGGCCTCATCAGGGTTGTTGAATTGATAAAATTCCATTCACTAGGGGACAGATAACTTTTGCTTTTTGGCCGTTACTGATGTTGGTTATGCGTTAGGTAGGAGAAGAATTTGTTGATTCTCTTCCATTATAGTAGTAGTAATTAATCCTTTACTTTAGACTAAGTCCAGGTAATAATGCTTTAAAAACAATGCAATTTGCAAAGTGGGATTAACAAATGAGATGATAATCCTGACTCCTGAGTTTCTAATGATCAGAGCTTTCTAGTTGACAGACAAAGTCCAAGTGATTGGAATTTGCTGTGGCACTCACAAACTGATTTGATAAGGTGGTGTTTGTCCTGGTAATCAACAATTCATGAACAAAACTTTGAGAAAAAAGAACATAGAGAAAGGAAAGAAGTAAGACAAGAAAGAAAAAGAGTGGAGATTAGATAAATAATTACTTATGTTTGGTTTGACACACAGGGAAAAGAAAGGACAGATTAAATATAGCGTTTGGAGAAGAGATGGAAAGAAAATGAAACTAAGTGATATTATTTGAATTTATATTTTTATTCACTAATTTAATGTAATAATATTAAATATTTTATTTATTAAAGATATTTTAATTTATTTACTAAAAATTTATTAAATGAAATTTTCTCTCCTACATTTCTGTCCATTTTATAAACGAAAAGAAAATTGAAATCTTTATATTAAATCATATTCCTTCCTTCTCCTCTCATTTCTTTCATTTCGTTTTTTAAAAAACTAATCTAAATATTTACAACTCAAAACCTTCCGTTTCCTCTCCCCTTCTTTTCCTCCGTTTTCCTCAATCTAAACAAGCTCTAAATTTAACTGCTTCTGCTACCTAGGGTGTTCTAAATTGTTTTTAATTGTTAAATTTTTCTCTTAAAAAAGTTGAAAAACTATTTTAAAAAATAAATGTTGCTAAAGATTATATATGTTATTGAAAGATTGCTATATTCAGTCCCGGTTTTGCAGTTCCTAAATTGAAACCAAACTCACAAATTTATCTTGTTTCCATAACACATGCATGCTATTACTAATACGGATCTCTCGCCAATGAGCACACAGAAAATTTTGATTCAATTATGGAAAAGACGATACCCTTCCCAAGAACAATGTTACTCTCTCATTATTCCCTTGCCTAAAATAAACTTGTTCACCATACACGCATATGAATATTGCTACTTCCTCAATCTCCTCATTCTTCTACAACCATTATCTTCTCAAGAAAAATACTATATTCCCTCTCCTCTCTGCAAAACTCTCTCCTTTCTCAACAACTCCTCTACAGGTAAATCTACTCATCTTGCAATGGTGGGTGGGGAGGTTGGGGGGTTGGAGGGGATTTTGTTAGTTCTCTATTGAGCATGCAAACTGTTGGTTTGCCAACTAAGTTGTTGATTTGTTTTCAGTGATTTTTTTTTTTTTTTTTAGTATATGTTAGTGGCTATGATGATAGCTGGTGTCTTTTCTCCTTTAGCCCAATCAACATAATTCTTGCATCTAATCTAATTTCTTTCTTGCCTTGGATTTAATTATTAAAAATGTCCTAGGGTTCCCAATTAATGAATGATTTTGTTGTGGGAGAACTACTTTGACATTTCATGGTAAATAAACACATATGACTATCAATGCTCTTTAGATTTATCCACCATTCTTGTTTTGAGTTCTATTCCTTGATCTTGTTTTCTCATGTCAATCTAGGCATTATGGCCAAGTCCAAAATAAGTATTGCAGCACGACTCCTTGCTTTAATATTCACTATGACAGCCACCATTCTTATGGGCACCAATCGCCAAAGCATTGAAGTAGTTGATCACATATTTACTGCAAATTTTACCGACTGGGACAGTTTCAGGTGCTCTATTGACTTGCCCATTTTCTTGATGTCAAATAGTTTCTTCCATCTCCAGCAAATAACCATCCACCGTCTCCTCAATACCACAGGGTTTTTGTGATTGCAAACAGCATAGCATGTGTCGTGCACTTTGTCGCTCTTTTGATTCCGTCCGGGACGCCGCTGTGGCGATCATTTGTCGCCTTGGACATGGTATCGAGAATGAAACATTTGCTTTAATTTGTTTTCTGTTGTTTTTTGCGTTTGTGAGGTATGGTTTTTGACGGGGGTATGTTGCCATTTTCTGTACTAGTTGATGTGTGTGCTACTCATCGGAAGTTGGGGAGCAGCACTGGCTTGCTTCGAGCTTATCAAGTATGGAAGCCGTCGCGTGGGGTGGTCGCCTATCTGCATGGCTGTCCCTGTCTTTTGCAGCAAAGCCATTGGAGCTCTAGTCACTGGGTTTATTGGATTCTTTATCGGTTTTCTTTTTTGTTGTTACGATATTCATTTCCTCACAAATCCCCTCTTACTGCCCGAATAGCTAGCCAGGAAAGGAACTTGTTTCTGATTTCAATCCCACTTGTGAATGCGCTACCTCTGGAAAGCTATTAGATTTGTAAGCTAAAAATTGATGGAAGACTTCGGATTGCTCATCGGGTTTGGCCTTTATCACAAGGCCATTTAGGATGGCCACTCCCGGTTTTTTATTTTTCTACTATCCATTGATTAATTATAGAAGAAAACATCTTCTTCATATGAGCATAAAGGGTGCTACTCAAGAACTCATAAGACACATTTCAAAAGATTTCCTTCGGCTCGAAGCTTAATTCCATGAAGGTTTTCCAAGTCCTACCGAGAACAGGCCATAATCTCCCCCTCCTTTAAAGCCTGACGGGAGATCCTTTTGGCACAGCTAGCCCACCTATATATCAACACAATCACACGCTTAAAGATTTACAGTGGTACTGCAAAATGCAATTATTCGACAGAAACCATCAAAAGATATTGCAAGAAGGAAGAGAGTTTTGAACTTCGATTGAATCCATATATCCATTGTGTCATGTAAAGCACACTTTGATTATAGCCATGTGTACGGAATATTATAGAAAATCTCATGTTTAATTACGGCATGATTCTAAAAGTTCCTGTATAACTGACATGTAATGTAAATAGAACTCTCTAACCTTGGGTGATAATCCTACTTAACAAACGATAGTACTGAGACATCCAAAAAAAGTTTAAAAAGACAAGACCTATGCTACACGAACTCTCTTGTTGTTACTGCAAGAGGGGCACTTGTACTGCTTGATATGCTCAGCCCTAGCAGGAGTGATCTTCACACACTTGCCATGGAACCACTTCTCACATATATCACAGCAAATCCAGAACTGATCAGATGAATAGTTCTCCTGACAGGCCCCACATAAGGTATCCCCATGTTCCTCATCTTCTTCTTCCTCTTCTGAGCCCTCCTCATCATCCTTAGGCTGTTCCTTCGACTGTTTTCCTCGAGATTCGGACATCTGCTGCTTTGGTTGATAATGAAGCTTAGTTAATCCCAAAAAATAAATAAATAAAAGTCATGTTCAAAAGTCTTAAATCAAATAGACAGAGGATCCAGAATAATCAAGCCAGGAAATTGGAATCAACGACATAAAATGGAACCACAAAAAAAAAAAAAAAAAAAAAAAACAAAGGCACACAAGTGCTGATCCCTCTTACCACCTTGGAATTTGACTTTAGCTCAATACTACTGTTATTTGAAACTGTAGATTTCTCTTTCTGTTGTTTCTTAGCAGCACCAGTCACTACTTCAAATACTGTAGGCAATTCATTTATCAAGTTGAAAAGCCGCTTCCTGCATCAAAGATAACGCAAAGAGAGATAACAATAGACAGTAATTAATCTGATCAGGCCACGCAGAATCAAACTTAACTGTGGTAGATGGAAAAGGTAACAACTTTGTTCATTTTAGTACTACTATTTCTAACAACTGTTAATGATTCAACCAAAGGATTTCACTCCTACAGCTGGGTGGGACCATAAGAAAACTAGAGCTCTATTGCTGAAACACACCAATCAAAATCCAGTCGAATTTCTTCGTAGCCAACAGCAAAATCACATAAACCCTTCATTCATTAACACCAGAGAATTGAATTCTTATCTCCATGCGTTTAGTTCACCATCACATGACAATATCATGGTACCAATATCATAATTGCACAAAACTCTTTTACAGCCCACATGAGATGAAAACTCAATCTAAAGACACTGCTAACAAAAGAGATAAATGTAATCTGTGACCCTCCTCTCAAGAACCTCAATGAAAACAGTAAAGAACAAGCAAAGCTTGGATTTGCTCCCTCACATCATGGCCAGAGATATCAAGTCTAGTGTTCCAGGATGTACCTTCTATAAGGTACCAATAAAAGGCCTAGGTAGGCTGAAAAAGAACCTCAAATACATAGATCATCAGCACATGTTCATTGAGATGAGTGGCAATGGATAGTAACATCTAACATGGAGAGTAAGTTTAACAGAATCACATTATGCTTCATCATCTTCTTATGTTATTTAGAGGGATTTGCTCCCATCATTTCCAGCTAACAAAGAAACAACAAAATTCTCACTTGACAGTAGAAGATGCTTATGCCCTCCAATTTCATCAGATGTATACTAAGCTCACGGTATCAGGGATGAGGTGTCCATGTGTTTCACACAATCAATAATTGACAGAGCAGTGCAACTTAAACCATTTCCCAATTGAAACTCTGTCAGATAGCCATGTATACATTTGAATCACATGAAATTAATTTCAATGAAATTAAATTCAAAAGTCCTGAAAAACATAGATTTCTTAACCTTGAACTAAAGAATCACTAACCTTTTTCTTCATATTTGCATTAAGTAATTCATTTTAGGTTATGTTTCCACAGCAAATTTCCTAATGTTTTAACCCATGGTAAAAGGCATTAAGCAAACAAACTACCTGTCAGCTTTGTCAAATCCAAATCTCGCACCAAAATAAAAAGCAACAGCGAGAAGCCATGCATCGCTGTGGACAGCTACTAAAGATAACCAATCCTTGTCCTGCATCCCATCTCTGGCAAAGTTGATACCCAACGCAGGCTCAGGGAGTTCCGGGGGAACTTCTTCTGCTGGTAAATTAACCTCCCAGTGTTCACTGGGAAAGCCATACAAGCACAAATTCTCTTTCTCTGCAAAGGTAGACTAAACAAGTTAAATTGATAACAAGACAATAGCCCAATTGCACATGATACAACCACTTGCTAATCAGAATCAATAAAAGAATAATCATGAAAATCATGAACAGAATAACACAGTCAAAACCAAAGCCATGAGTAAAACTAAAGTATACATCGAAGCTTGTTATCATAGAAGTATAACTTTAAAAAGGTTTGGATACAAATTCCACCAAATATGCCAAAATGACAACTCCATCCATGAATATGTATTAAAAAGCCTTTTCTCTTTTCCCCATCTAAATTTTATTTTGACAAATAGGGACGAGTGCTTTGAATCTAACAAACGGCTAAATGCTTCGGTCAACCAAAAATCAATGCTAGTTTTGGTAAATTCAAGAAGACAAGAACCATATCAGATGTCACCTTTTTCATGCTAGTCACTGACTGTTCTGAAAATTTTCTTTTACCAATGCACAGTTATTTATCCCAAGACTAGTAAAAACTCGACTAGGCAACATGAAAATAAAGAGAATAGTTTAAAAAACGCATATTTACAGCGAAAAATCCCCCACAAGACGTACAAATTAGAAATTCAGCCTCAAATTGGAGCTAAACATGTTTTCCTAAAAATCGAAAAGCATATTTTCATGGCAACGCGAAAAATGCAGTAACGTTAGCATTAAGGAACCAGACTTTCCTTCCTTTTCCATTTTTTCTCCTTCCGCCAAAATACCATCAGCAGGAACGCCGACCAGACAAAGAAAGACATATATTTACGTAAAGAAAGGAAAAGAGAAAGAGAAATCTTCACCTGGGTCACACTTTTGATAAAATTCTTCAACATCTGCAACATATTGAAACATCAAAAGGAAGAAAGAAAAGGGGTAACAACATTATAGTACTGGCTACAACTAGAACTCAAAAACGAAAGACAAAAACAGCAAGAAAAAGAGGAGGGAAGAAGGAAGAACCAGTAGTAAGAGCTTTAATTAGGCCGGCTCGTCGGCCTTTGAAATCTCTAAAGACCTCCTCCACAGTCCGAGGATTGTAGCCTCCGTCCATCTCCACCAATTAACGACAAAAACAATACAATTCTATTCGTAAAAAATGCTCTCCAAAAATCACTACAAGAACAGCAAAAAAGTATACTGGACTTAGAAACAAAAAAAAAAACACAAAGAAAAGAAGTGCAGAGATAGCAAAAATTAAAGGGCTTCTGCAATTTAAACAGGCAATTCAAAGAAGAAGAGAAGCTTTGTTATGGGTTGTAGGAGGAGACGAAGCAGTCTCCGAGTCTGAGTCTACTATTGAAGTTTATTTTAAAGCCGAGAGGAAAGAGCATTGAGTGTGGGGAGCGGATTTGAATCTGAACGGGGTGGACGGGTTTAACTAGATTTGAGAGAGAGGTGATGAGTCCGAGAACCACTGGACCGACTGGACTCCGGGTTCGACCCGTTTGCTATTCCCTTATATTTTGGATTTATCTTCTTTAGGTGGGGGGAGTCCGCCCGCGGTGTACACCTGCCTAATTTTAATCGGAAAAGAATTACGAAGACCAATTTAGATAAGTTTTAACTGATTGACTTAATTGAATCGTAATTTTTTATTTATTACACATTTTATCCGACCAATTTAAATATTTTTTGGGATGCTTTTTGAATTTATCTTTCATAGTACTCAAATGTGTATACATACTTTTTTTTTAATTTGGTAATTTAGTTCTTGAATTATTTTAATTTTTAGATTATTTTTTGTCCTATTAATTTAGTTTTTGCTATTAGTATAATACTATAATGCAATAATAAATTTTAATTAGGACTTGCCGTCTAGAATTGCAGAAAGATATGCATTCTTTAATGAAAATATTTTTTTACATAAAGGCACGTGAATAAATCCGTGCACGTATCAGGTAAAATCTATCGAGTAATAAATATTTTTTCTAGAATAAATATAGGATGAAAATATTTTAAATAAAATTTTGAAAGAAAATATATATTATTTGATCAAAACTAAATGAAAATTAAATATTTTAATTTTTGTTAATTAAAATAAATCTAATTATTCTTTTGTGTTGTCGTAATTGAGTCGTTTTTAAAATCTATTAAATATAATATATTATAAAATTAGACTACTAAAATTGGACGATTATTAAGAATTTATTTTAAATTAAATCTAATATGTTATAAATTAAATAGAATTGGACCGTTAGAATTAGACCTTTGTTAGGAATCGATTAAACTTAATATAGTGTAGGTTAAATAAAATTGAATTTAAATTTACCTTAAACTCAAGTTCTTGAAGAGTTTGTCGAGAGGTCTTAAAGTCTCTACCTATCTTATTTTAAAGTTAAGAATCTCAATGACTTAGTGATCAAGTGTCATTCATCAAATGCTTATTCAATATGAGATAGAAATCTTCAACCCTAGAACCGATAGTTTTTAAAAAGAAAATATCCAAAAGATTCATCTTATAATTTAAAATTTTTTTAGAGATTTAGAGCATCTTTTAATATTTATTAAATATTTTATATTTGTCGATATTTTCTTATCTTAATTTACAAATTTGAAATCATCACAGCATTGCAAATACATTTTTATATATTGAGGTAAATTTGGTCACATTACAAATACACTTTTAGATATTGAGGCATGCAAGTACAATACAAAATTTACCAAAATTGGGACTAAGAAGGCCAAAAAACATTATTTAAGAACAAGTAACCAAAATTGAAATAGTTTTAGAACTAAATTGGATAATTCTTTTTTTTTTTTTTCCTTTTCAGTCTATAGAGAAAGGATGTTTGACGAGAATGTAAAATATATGCTTACTAAAGTTATCATTTTACTATTTACAGAAACATTTTTTGATGATGAACTAATAATGCAATCAAAGGCTAATCCTACTATTTAACTCCTTGATTTACTAAGGGCAAAACTAGCATCTCAGTTTGTTTTTAGCATCAAATTTAGAAAAATTCCTCTTTGATTTACTAAGGGCAAAACTAGCATCTCAACTTGTTTTTAGCATCAAATTTAAAAAAAATTTTACATGGACTAGACTCGTGAACCATATGCATTAATAAATTGTATCATATAACTTTTACGGTATGAAATATTCGTAAACCACATGCATTAATAAATTATACCGTATAACTTTTACTACATGAAATATAATTCTTTAATACATGTTTAAAGAAATTCTTTCATAAACCGCAAACTCGTGAACTAAGTATATTAATAAATTATACCGTAAAACTTTTATTGCATAAAATATAACTCTTTAATACATGTAATCTACACCAGGTCCATAACTAAAATTTTCGTCAAAATTGGTTGATTGGCGACTTCACAAGAATGGGGAAGACATGCGAGGAGGAAAAATGCATAGACACTCTGCTAACAGGCCCTGATGTCGAGAGGTAATTCATGTGTTTTCACACATTCTGTCCAGAAGAAGAATGATAATATTGACTCAAAACCTGGTTGCAGATTCTTGTGACACGTTTCAAGCCAAAGGGATATAGGCTAAGTGATCTTTTAATATGGCAGGACAAATTACAAGTAATCACCAATCATCACAGCATATCAGATCAAGAATTTCTTCATGAAACAAACCAGTACCAGAAACGTGCTTCACAATCTAAATTGTAGGCAAGTACCGATGCACTACAATGCTAACTAAATCAGCCAAGGATGACTTCCCGTTTTCACCAGCAACCATACGCTGGAGAAGAGCAGAATATGACCTGTGAAGTTTGTGTTACCCGGTGGTTTTACCGGAGGACTGAGAGACACCGCTGAGTGCCACTTCCGAGCCCACCAGTTGACAGGCTTCCACCAGTATGTGATGGATGAACAATGAACCTAAATTCTCGAGGGTGGAAGGTGTGATCGATGTTGGTGGCAGTCGTGATAGCAGAGCAGGTGGAAATGGAATTCCCTTCTTTGTCATTTTCTGCCCCGTGGACTTCGGAAACCATTGCTTTCATATTCAATTGGAGCTGCACAGAACCTGAGATGTCTTGTCCATTGGTCCTTGAGCTAGGCTTTGATTCTTGCAGTTTCTTTGTATTCAAGAAGCGTCCACCAGATCCTCTTGCTCTATTTAAAGCATGACGATGTCGAGACTCGTGCAGATAAGGCTGAACACATTTTTGAAGGAAAATGTTACCAAATGCATTTCATTCCATATTATTGCGCGCATAATGTGAACAGAAATCAGACATGAGGTGAAATGGCAGTGATGAAGTACAAACCTTTCGAACTTTTGAGAGTTTGTTTTGAGCTTCTAGCTTGGCACGAAATTGTCTCCGTCTCAGAATTGCCCTGTATTGTTTTGCATTGACATATATAGGCTCATCATATGGAGGATCAAGAGGGAGAGGCACTCGAGTAGCTGTCATGCCCATCATTTGAGAATGTACCTGCTCAAATGCGAACGTTAAGTATCTCATAGGCATCTAAATTAATGTGACTCAGGCAGTAAACCACGGAGATTTGTGTGGTATATATAACACATGGGTCATAAGCTGTTTCAGCAGAGAGAGAAACAGAATCTTCCAGAGCGACCACTGGACTGAGAATCTAAAGCCAAAGAAGCCACTTGATACACAATTAGCTGACTTCTTGGGTGCTAAAATACTATTAAACATTCAAAAGAATAATCCCCTGTTATTTTGCATCTTATAGTGAAAGTTTAGATCCTAGGACCAATCTACTAGGGGGCTAATTAATAAGAAAGTTGCAACTTTTCTGTTCCAGGAGAATCAATTACACAAGAAAAGCATGGGGCATAAAACCAAAGGAGATGCAAAGTGGAAAAAGTCTAAACTATTATGAAATGGTTGTACTTTTGTAGACTACCGTTATGAACTCTGCAAACCACAGTAAAAATAACATATTCCTCATAAAGAAAGGATTACCAATGAATGGTGCTATCAAGAATAAATCAAACTTAGACCAATAGAAGAATCAGTTCAGTTATCACAAACAACTCATTCATTTATTATACTAATGATTTGGGACAACCAGCACCAGGTTTTGTGGATAACTGTAGAAGAAAAAAGTCTGATATCAAGAAATGAGTTGCAAGTAAAACTTCCATAAGATACTCGTCCATACCTTGTCTCAAATGAGGAAAAAAGTGATGAGGTGTAGGGATGAGAGAATTAAGAGAGAAAAATAGGGACACACAGAATTCGTAATGTCTTTTGACTTTGTCTAATCTTCGATTATAGCACTTGCTTCCTATATCTAAAGCAACAAGATTTATCACAACTAATCAACTGAAGTGCTTGCTGCGACTGAGCTAAATTGTACTCGTAATCCTAATAAAATTTCTCAGATGCGGAGTTAAAGAAGGGGATGGGGCAGAATACTGTAGATTTTCTTTAGGATAATCAATATATTTGGATACAAGTTTGCAAATAAAATAAAGAAATAAAAGCTTGAACCCTTTTAAAATTGCACTTACCATAGGAAAAGGACCATAGGCACCAACTGGCCCACAATGGTATGGATCAAGGTAAGGCAGTGGAAAGCAAGCCTAAGAATGTTATGAGAAGATCATTGACAGCTGAAATTGATCTATATTTATTACTAATGTCCAAAAAATAACTCAATGAACTCACCAAGTGTCTGTAATCAATAAGAGAATTAGGTAAACCACAATCCTGAAAAGATATAGCTGATTTACTTTGGTCCTCATCAGCCTTTAGATTCATTCCGCAAGAGCCTGAGGAAGCAGAAAGACAGATATCTATGTCCCCAAATAAGTACACAAACTTAAAGTTTCAAATTCTTGCACTAAATTAACCAGAAAAGACAAGCTGGCAAAAAGTTTAATCTGGCATAAAAGTTTAATCAGATAAAGTAAAAATATCACTTAACAGAAATAATTCTAGTACCTTTAGTCCTCTTAGGCAAAAGCATCACCATAAAGAGAAAAAGAACTGTAGAAACCCCATAAAAATTTCATCATTTCAAACAATTCAAAATTCTCGAAATCGTCCTAAACCATCATTTATCAGACCACTTTGGTCAAGGTGGATACTACTGTAGAACGTTTTCAACACCAAGGTTGCTCCAGGGTGAGATGTGCCTAGGAGATTCTAAATTCCATAGAAAAAGAACAGCCACCCTACTTGCAGGAGTTTGATAGAGATATGTGGCAATAAATCAAACAAGTGCTTAATTGAACGAGTTCTACATTAAGCAAGCCATATTAAAAATTGATACAATTTTAAATGGAAAATTAGAACCTTGTCAAACAACGCTTTTATTAGTAGTATAGGATTGGTTTAATAAAGGTTTTTTTTTTTTTTTTAAATATCATGTTTCTCCTCCTCATTGCTTTCACATTTTCAAATTTCTTTTTCCCATAAGCTTATAAAATTTCGTTTTATTAGTAGAACCAAGAACCAGTTAGAGATTAATATATAGACTAATATATGTTTTGACCATCAACAAATTAATAAAAGTCAAAATCAAAATAATGAGAAAAGTTTCTTTTCATGTCTTATGTAGAACTTCAGCTGTTGCATTGCATACTTAGATTTTAATAGTTAAAGATCACTGTTAACAAGCAGTAAGCAACTAGTAATCTTGAAAATTTCTGCATTGTCTCAAAATTCTGTCATGATTAGACTTCATTTGATTATTATGAATTTAGCGAGGTAATATAAACTCTACTTTTTCTTTCAGAAACATTCTTACTTACCTAAGGGGCATCGTTGATTCATACTCATGTATGGTCATGGGAAGATGGTTGTTTAATTTGCAATGCAGAAGAGAAAGAAATGCGGGAGAGAGGGTTGAAAGAAAAATGAAACTCGCCATTTTGATGGGTGATCACCATTACAAAGTATTGGGTCTTTGAATCCCCTATTTTGAAATCGATCCCAGCCAAAACAATAGGTATGATTCCTGTCCATTCCCATTCCCTACCCCAAAATCCTCCCAACCAATAGCTAGTAAATTTAGTTTGAATTGCAATATACTTGAGATATTCAAACCACCACAAAATTTAGTTTCTCTCTTATCTTCCATATCCTTGGCTTCAAATATAAAACTACACTTCCTCTCTATCTACCATATCCTTAACTTCAAATATGAAACTAAACTTCTGCAGAAAGAAATTAATCAAGTTACCTGATGACGTAGCATTTTTTGCATATCCTTTGGTTTCCATACTAGCCACTTCAGGGTACGATTGACCAGTTGATTGGGTTGAAGATGACTCTTGGTCTTGAAAGTGAACACCTAAATTCTTGCCAGTTTGACAATGTTCTACTGGATTTGTAATTTTGATGCTTAAATTTCTTGATAACGTTGACTCTTGCATGTGTGATTCAGTGGAAACCCACCAAGAAGTGCTACCAGCAATACACGGGCCCATTGTGGTGGCGTTAAGATCAGAATCATTTTTAAGCAAGTCCTGCATCCTTCAGCTTCAGAGAAAGAAATGACTTTCCCCAGATACAACACAAGATCTAATATCTTCTATTTATGGAGTAAGGGATATAATTCAGAGCTGCTGCCACTTTACCTGTTCATGAAGCAACCAAAACAAAGTAAAAAAAAAAATTATTCGTAAGTAAAATTGAGAGCACCAGACAATCAAGGTTCTAACTGTTAGTATCGAAGAGGGATATTAGGGAACAACATATTTCACCTTAAAATACAAGCAAATGTACATATTCAAACGTCAATTAGTTCCAGGACCATCAGCGTATTAGTTTTCTCTTCTTTTATCTCTCCAACTAGTTTCAAATTAATGAGCAATCAATAAACTCTAATTATAGCTTTGGAAAGACAAATTCAAAGTTTCAGTTATTTGACCCTTGCACTTATTTCCGCAGAAAACAAGCTAAAACTCTCGGATTCCCAGTCTCAAATCATAGGCGTTAAAAACCTAACCTTCACCTGCAAAATGAAAACCACAAGAAATAGAAGGTCTACTAAATGCCCACTCTTTATTGCACCTCTCTGCCTGGCAATAAAGAATCCCATACCTACTTGATGTTGATGTTTTGGTATGAATGTAGCAAATGAAAACAGTCAGGCAGCAGCATCAACGAAGAAGCAGCAAAAGACAAACATATCTATTATTTTGATAATTATATAAGGCAATAATGAGAAAGTGGATACTTCATCTATCATCAGATCAAAAAAGAATCGCTACCTCACCCTCCAATCGGCAGAAACAGGCCGAGGAAGCATAGTACCAAAAGATTTGGTAATATTAACCAGAAGCATCAAATCAAGTGTCTGAATAAAAATGAATATAGGTGCGTTTTGTGTGTCGGGGACTCGGGAAGGAGGGTGGTTCTAATGCTCAGAAAGAATACATTTTCAAGAGGAGAAAACAAAGACACGACCCGGTAAAGAATCATAATCTCAGTAATATACAGGACATGCAACCCAAACCCAGAAGAACAAGGCACTTATTTTCGATGCCAGTAGCTTTAAACAACCAAGAAACAAGAAACCTCACCTGTGCAGATTCAAACACAGAAAACCAACCTACCGTGGACCAAAAAAGGTAGCTGCAGCAAGACTAGGATATACACAAATAATCATGGATATTTCTTAAAACAAAGAAAAACCCCATTTGCAAGATGAGTAAGGAGGAGAGAAAGAAAAGATGCAGTTGCAGTAGTAGTAAAGGTACTAATAGCATGAGTTGTTAGGAGAAAAGAAAGACCTTTGCCTTTGGGACTTGGTAAAGATTGAAGAGGTTGTTGGGAAGGGCTTGGGCATGTCTCCTTTCTTCAAACCCCACAAATTACTCTCACTCTTTCTTCCTGTTTCTCTCTGTCTCACTCGGCTCTAATTGCTATCTTCTTGGTTTTGCTGCCCCAGTATTGAATTTCATTACATCAACTACCTAAAACGACGGCTTCTTGCCTCCCTTTCTCCATCACAACTAAAAACTCACAAAATTTTTACCAACCAATCCACCACGGTAGCAGGACACCACCACATCTCTCTCTCTCCCCCTGTGGCTAAATTTGAGATACATCAGTGAGCAGTCCTAGTGTCTCGAGTGTTTTAACGCTTGTGCAAGACTTCTTTTTGACGTGTTTCTGATTTAAAAATGAATAACTAATTCATGGCTTCTTCTAAACTTCAGGTCAGGTCTATTTGCTCTCTCCCATCCATCTTTCTTTTATACCTTCACCTGTCCGGTCTTTACCCCCACGCGCGCTCCTGACCTGTTAACAATTCTTTCTTTCTTTTTTTTAACACATTGGGAAAGGTTCCTATATGGCTATCCTATATCTAAAATTTTGTCTATGTTATAAAATTAAGATAGTGTTAGAATAAAATTTACACACTACACATTAAGAAAATTCTAACTATTCTTTGCACAAGAATTTCTCTTCAAACTTCTCTCTTTCTTTCTCTCACAATTCTTTCTCTAATCTTTCTTTCACTAATCTTTCTTTCACAAAATAATGGTATATTACAAGCTTAGAGAATAGCTCTATTTATAGAGCTCTAATTAGTGAATTACATCATGGCATACATCATCTTCCACTAATCTTAATTAGTGGTGTCTCCACTAAATGGTGGACATCCATAAAAATCTTTTATAATAATTCACATAAATCCATAATTAGTGGAGCCTCCACTAATTAATAAAGATTCCAATAATTCATAACACTCCCCCTTGGATGTCCATCCATTACATAAAGAATATGCCTCGTTAAAACCTTACTAGATAAAAATCTAGTGGGAAAAAAATCTAGTGAAGGAAAAAGAGTACACTATTCTATATGTCTGTTTATTACTTCCCCTGATGAGATGATTCCTTTAAATCTTTAAACCGACGCATACCGATTTTATATCTCAACTTCTCAAATGTTGCAGTCGGTAAAGTCTTCATGAAAATATCTGCGAGGTTATCACATGACCGAATTTGTAGCACATCAATTTCACCTTTCTTCTGGAGTTCATGAGTAAAGAAGAATTTTGGTGAAATGTGTTTTGTCCGATCTCCTTTAATATATCCTCCTCGTAATTGAGCTATGCAAGCTGCATTGTCTTCATAAAGAGGAGTTGGAATACCTTTGATTGATGATAATCCACAACTTTCTCGGATATAATGAATCATGGATCTTAGCCATACACATTCTCGACTTGCTTTATGAATGGCTATAATTTCAGCATGATTTGAAGAAGTAGCTGCTATAGATTGTTTCGTAGAACGCCATGATATAGCAGTATTTCCACATGTAAATAGATAGCCCGTTTGAGAACGTGCTTTATGTGGATCAGATAAATAACCAGCATATGCATAACCTATCAATGTTGGACTGGTTTTATTTGAATAAAATAATCCGAGATCAATTGTACCTTGGAGATATCGAAGGACTTGTTTAATTCCATTCCAATGTCGTCGTGTTGGTGAAGAACTAAATCTTGCTAATAAATTGACAGCAAAAGCAATATTAGGTCGTGTATTATTAGCAAGATACATCAATGCACCAATTGCACTGAGATATGATACTTCAGGACCAAAGAGTTCTTCATCATTTTCTTGAGGTCGGAAAGGATCTTTATCCACATTTAATGATCGGACGATCATTGGAATACTCAATGGATGTGCTTTGTCCATGTAAAATCTTTTAGCACTTTTCTTTGTATATGTTGATTGATGAATAAATGTTCCACTCTCCAAATGTTCAATTTGTAAACCAAGGCAAAATTTGGTTTTACCAAAATCCTTGATTTCGAATTCTCTTTTTAAATAATCAATTGTTTCTTGGAGCTCTTCAGGAGTTCCAATAAGATTAATATCATTAACATATATAGCTAATATCACAAATTTAGAGCCAGATTTCTTCATAAAAACACATGGACATACCTGGTCATTTTTAAATCCTGTTTTCAATAAATATTCACTAAGACGTGTAAACCACATGCGCCCAGATTGCTTCAGGCCATATAATGATTTCTGCAACTTGATGGAATAATTTTCACGAGGATAATGTTTATATGCTTCAGGCATATGAAATCCTTCGGAGATTTTCATGTAAACATCATTTTCTAAATTTCCATACAAGTAAGCAGTGACAACATCTAATAGGCGCATATCTATCTTTTCATGTCTTGCTAAACCGATAAGATATCGGAGTGTAATAGCATCAACAACAGGAGAATAAGTTTCATCATAGTCAATACCTGGTCTTTGTGAAAAACCTTGGGCTACTAATCGCGCTTTATATCGAACGATTTCACCCTTTTCATTGCGCTTTCGCACAAATATCCATTTGTAGCCAACAGGTTTTACACCTTCTGGTGTTCGGACTGCAGTCCGAAGACTTCACGTTTTGTCGATTGCATTTAACTCCGATTGAATCGCATCTTTCCATTGCGACCAATCTTTTCTATGCCGACATTCATCAATCGATATTGGTTCGGGATCATCATTATCCTGTGTAACATCAAGAGATATATTGCATACAAATATATTATCAATAACGAGTTTCTATCCGATTCCAACTTCTACCGGAAGTGGTATAATTGATAGAAATTTCGGTGTTACTTTCATCAACTTCGGTTCTTTGTCATCAGTTCTCTCTTGGTCTTTATCATTCTTTTCTTCAATATGATCTTCCGGATCATTTAATCCTCTTTTCTTTCGAGGATTTTTATCTTTAGAACCAAGAGGTCGGCCACGCTTACGGCGTGTTTTTGACTCAATGACTATAAGTATAATATTTTGTTCTGCTGGAACTTCAATTCGAATAGGAGTATTTATAGCTGGAATATGCGATTTTGTAACTCTTCTGGAGTCAACAAAAGCGTCTGGCATTTGATTTGCAATGCTTTGCAAATGAATTATATTTTGAATTTCAAGTTCACATGCGCTTGTACGCGGATCAAGATAATTTAATGATGTTTCCAAACAAGATCCTTTTTATGCTATTTTGGTTCTCCCCCTAATTTAGGGAATAATGATTCATCAAAATGACAATCAGCAAATCTTGCTGTGAATACATCTCCTGTCAGGGGTTCAACATACCTGATAATAGAGGGAGAATCATATCTAACGTATATCCCCTTTCTTCTTTGAGGACCCATCTTTGTACGTTGGTTTGGTGCAATTGAAATATATACAGCACATCCAAAAATTCTTAAATGAGTAATATTTGGTTCTGACCCAAAAGCCAATTGCAAATGAGAGAATTGATGATAACTAACTGGTCTTATACGTACAAGTGTTGCAGCATGTAGAATAGCATGTCCCCAGGCAGATGTTGGGAGATTTGTTTTCATTAATAATGGTCTAGCAATTAATTGTAATCGTTTAATCAAAGATTCAGCAAGACTATTTTGTGTGTGAACATGAGCTACAGGATGTTCAACATTAATCCCAATTGACATGCAATATGCATCAAAAGCATGTGATGAAAATTCACCAGCATTATCCAAACGGATATTTTTAATGTGATGGTCCGAAAATTGTGCTCGTAATTTAATTATTTGAGCAAGTAATCTCGCAAACGCCAGGTTGCGAGTAGATAATAAACATACATGTGACCATCGGGATGATGCATCAATTAAGACCATAAAATATTTGAACGGTCCACATGGTGGATCAATAGGTCCACAAATATCTCCGTGAATCCGTTCGAGAAATGTAGGACTTTCAGCTCCTACTTTTACTGGTGATGGTTTAACAATTAACTTTCCTAGGGAACATGCAGTACATGCGAATTTTTCTGATGTTAATATAAAGGATGACTATGTGTATTCTCAATGATTCTTCTCATCATGGTAGATCCCGGATGACCCAACCGGTCATGCCAAATGCTAAAAGTAATAGGATCAGTAAACTTCTGGTTTACTAGATGATGAATTTCAATTGTACGTATTTTTACAAAATATAGACCAGTAGAAAAAGACGGCAGTTTTTCTAATACGATTTCTTACCCAAATGCATTTGAGTAATAAAAAGATGCTCAATCCCATTTTCCTCATTTGTTTCAACATGATACCCATTTCTGCGGATATCTTTAAAACTCAATAAATTTCTTCTGGATTTTGAGGAAAATAGTGCCTTATCAATAATAATTGTAGTTCCTTTAGGCAACAATATACTAGCTCTTCTGGAGCCCTCAATTACATTTGCACTACCGTTTATCATATAAATATTTATTTCTCCCATTTTGAGATCAGAAAAATATTTCTCATTTTTTAGTATGGTGTGTGTAGTTCCACTATCAATAATGCATACATCATCATTAACAACAGCCATCTGAACACAAATATATATATGTAAATGTAAATATTATTAGAATAGAATGAAAATGAAAATACAAAAATATCAGGGTGAGGCTTTAGTTCTTCTGGACACTGCCATCACCAATTAAATGGTCTATTCTACCGTCTGGGTATTCAAAAAAATCTGATACATCCATATGGGTAATATTGATATTAAGATCTTCAGGATCAATATCATCATCCTCAATATTATTTATTGGATGTTGAGAAAAATTTGCTTCCACGTTTTTATTTTTCAATGAAGTTTGATACAATTCAACTAAATGCTTAGCCGTACGACAGTTTCGTGACCAATGACCTTTCATGCCACATCTATAACATATATCTTCATGCTTTTCTTCAATTTCTTTTTCTTTTCCCTTATGATCTTTTCTGTTCCACTTCAGGTGGCCAGTATTTCTCACAGTTTGATTATAATTGTGATAAGGGAAATATCGAGCGTGTCTACGACCATAACCACGACCACGGTCACGGCCATGGCCACGACCACGACTATAACGATGGCTTCTGCTAGAGCCAACATCATTCACTTCTGGGAGTGCTGTTGAGCCAGTTGGTCTGGCTTCATGATTTCTCAATAATAACTCATTATTTTTCTCTGCAATGAGAAGTGCAGTAATTAAATCTGTAAATTTTGTATACCCCTTTTCTCGATATTGTTGCTGCAGGATAATATTCGAGGCATGAAAGGTGGAGAATGTCTTCTCCAACATATCTTCATCAGTCACTTTTTCTCCACATAATTTTAATTGAGATGTAATTTTATACATCGCGGAGCTATATTCATTCACGATTTTAAAATCTTGCAACCTCAGGTGCAACCATTCATACCGTGCAGTAGGTAGTATGACCATCTTCAGGTGGTCAAATCTTTCTTTTAAATTTACCCACAGGCCATATGAATCTTTTTCGATAAGATATTTCATTTTCAAATTTTCATCGAGATGACGACGAATAAAAATCAAAGCTTTAGCCTTGTGTTGTGCAGATACACTATTATTTGCTTGAATAGTTTCACTAAGGCCTTCAGCATTTAGATGCATTTTTGCATCGAGAACCCATGACATATAATTTTTTCTAGAAATATCAAGGGCTACAAATTCGAGTTTAGCGATGTTAGCCATAGAGATCAATAAATGCGTACCTGTCTTCTGGCTTTGGTAACGGCAGAAACTCGTGCTTAATCTTCTAGCTTTTGTACCGGTAGAGACTCGTGCTGATAACGTGTTATAAAATTAGGGTAGTGTTAGAATAAAATCTACACACTAAGAAAATTCTAACTATTCTTTGCACAAGAATTTTTATCTTTCTTTTCTCTCACAATTTTCTCTAATCTTTCTTTCACAAAATAATGGTGTATTACAAGCTTAGAGAATAGCTCTATTTATAGAGCTCTAATTAGTGGATTACATCATGGCATACATCATCTTCCACTAATCTTAATTAGTGGTGTCTCCACTAAATGGTGGACATCCATAAAAATCTTCTATAATAATTCACATAAATCCATAATTAGTGGAGCCTCTACTAATTAATAAAGATTCCAATAATTCATAACAGTCTACTAATAATATACAATTTAATTACCTAAATCATTACGTTATTATAATATTTTATCAAAATTAGATCACTCTCATCTTTTCTTTACTTTATTCATAAATTTTTTTATTTTTTAAAATTTCGACACATGAATTAGAAAATTATTAAATATTTTGAATTATAAGATTAAAAAACTAAATTTAGCTTTTCAATTTATTAAGAAATTATTGCTTATTTACTAATTCATTAGTACTTTAATTATATTGTGTATGAAATATGCTGTTATTAATATATATTAAAAATTAAAAAGACTACTTTGTTAGTAAGTAAAACAAAAAGTAGCAACTTTTTTTAGATAGAGAAAAATTTTTAAATATATATATATATATATATATATATATATATATATATTTGGAAACAACATAATTTTAAAACAATTTTTTTAAAAGGATAGATAATTTCAAATGAAGATTGTAATTTTTTCTCTCTTACAAGGCAACTCCTTTTACCAAGTATCCACTAAACCAAGGAAAAAAAAAGGTCTTTGCTAAATAATTAAGCAAATGGTTCATTGGTGGTTGCAAAACAATGCCCATTGTTGACAATCTATATAAATATATATATATATATATATATATATATATATATATATATATGTTATGAATTATTAGAATCTCCATTAATTAGTGGAGGCTCCACTAATTATGGATTTATGTGAATTATTAGAAGATTTTTATGGATGTCCACCATTTAGTGGAGACACCATTAATTGAGATTAGTTGAAGATGATGTATGCCATGATGTATTCCACTAATTAGAGCTCTATAAATAGAGCTATTCTCTAAGCTTGTAATACACCATTATTTTGTGAAAGAAATATTAGTGAAAGAAAGATTAGAGAAAGAATTGTGAGAGAAAGAAAGAGAGAAGTTTGAAGAGAAATTCTTGTGCAAAGAATAGTTAGAATTTTCTTAGTGTGTAGTGTGTAGATTTTATTCTAACACTACCCTAATTTTATAACACGTTATCAGCACGAGTCTCTGCCGTTATTAAAGCCAGAAGACAGGTACGCATTTATTGATCTCGCTAAATTTGAATTTGTAACCCTTGATATTTCTGAAAAAAAATTTATATGTCATACAGAAATGCATCTAAATGCTAAAAAAAATGAGATCCATATATCATGTGGATAAAAAGAAAAATTTGACCACCTGAAAATGGTCGTACTACCCACTGCACGGTATGAATGGTTGCACCTGAAGTTGCAAGATTGTAAAACCGTGAACTCCGTGATGTATAAAAACTACATCTTAGTTAAAAATTTTACGGAGAAAAAGTTACTGATGAAGTTATATTGGAGAAGACATTCTCCACTTTTCATGTCCTACAGTAACAATATCGAGAAAAAGGGTATCCAAAATTGACAGCTTTAACATGAGTTATTATTGAGAAATCATGAAGCCAGATGAGCTGGCTCAACAGCACTCCCAGAAGTGAATACTGTTGGCTCTAGCAGAAGCCATCGTTATAGTCGTAGTTGTGGCAGTGGCCGTGGTTATGGTTATGGACACACTCGATATTTCCCTTATCACAGAGAAATACTGGCCACCTGAAGTGGAACAGAAAAGATAATAAGGGAAAAAGATATTTCTATTAATAATAAGCATCACATCTTTTATTCATATCACTAGTGGTCATATGAACTTAAGGATACATGCTTATAGTTGCTCTTTTGTAATTGAGCTGACAAATGTAAGATGAAGGTTTGTAATTGTTCTTTTTCAATATTTACATTAGAGGAAGACAAACAATTAGTAATTATGGACTTCAGCTCCTCTTTTTCGACATCCTCTTCCTTTTCTTTTCCCTTTGAGCCAACATCGAGACTAGCAGCAGAATTAGCCGTAAAATTACTGTGAAATGAGTCTTGAGATTTTATGATCTCCTTAAGTTTATTATATTTCTTATTATATTTGGCCTTGAAGCATGCTTGTCTCAATTTCTGTGTTTGGTCCTCTAACTGCGTATTAGGACTTTCTTCCACCAATTGTTTTTCACATTCCAGTATCGCAATGGCTTCTTTTAATTTCTTCTCAGCCATATGTCCTCCTTCTTTTTTATTTTGCATCTCCTGTAAATCGAAGTGATATCATCGGTTATTTATTTATAAATCTTTCATAGTTTCATACTTGCAAATTATAAGTATGTATGAGAGAGAACCTGAACATTCTTAATTATGGTCTTCAAGCTCACCAACTTCCTGTGAGGCCATCGACGAATTCCTAACTCCATACATCTTTTCTTGAGACAGGTTATGCCAATATTCAGTTCTTTGGCTGCGCTCTTGATTGGTAGGTAAAAGTACTGCGAAATTGTTTCTCTTGATAGTCTCTGGGAGTTATTGCCCTTCTTCTCTCTCTGCCTCTTAATCATCTTCTTCTCCCCAGGAATTTTGTCTGCAATAATATCTTGAACTTCGATATTATGCATTTCATGAGTACTTACTCCGACTTCGTTGCCAAGACCACTCATTATTTCTCCTAGAAAAAGAAAATAATATCAGTAAAGGTAATACCATTCAAAATCCATGTTTAAAGGTATAATAACCTGGAAACATATTATGGCTTTGTTCAAAATCCATTAGAGAGTAGAAAGGATCATGCACAAGCATATCCTCATTCAAAGGAATAGCATCAAGAGGAACAGTATCAAAAGCAGTCTCTTGTAGGGGCAGATCAACTTGGTCCAAAGCAGTATGTTCAAAATTTCCACTGATTTACATAAAAAACAAACCAAAAGAGAGTTTAATTTCATTATCAAGCATACTAAAAATAAATGGAAGCCCTCAAAGGTATCTCACCTGAAATTAGGAGGAAGCGGTTGGTATGGAAAGGAAAACATATCAAAATCTTCTGCGTTTGAATTAGGCAGAAGCGGTTGGTTTGGAAAGGAAAATACATCAACATCTGCTGTAGAAACTGAGTCAAAATGTGACCATGTCTCAAATGAATTACGAGTCTCCATATCTGCTTTGTGATTTTTGTTTTTGATATTTACTAATGACTGATAACTGAGATATATATCGATACATATATATATATATATATATATATATATATATATATCTGTATGAGGAAGAAGAAGAGGTAGATGGTAGGTAGAGGGTCGGAGGAGAAGAAAATACAAGAGAGGAAGACGAAAAGTCGGTACCGGAAAGAGTGAAAAAAAAATGAGATATTTTTCTTGGCATTTTCTGATTGTCATCATTTTCTTATATTTCTTTTCTTATTCTCTTGTGAAATCATTATTTCCTAAATTAGGGGGAGAATAGAAACAGTACAAGAAAGATTTTGATTGGACAACATCATTAAATTATCTTGATCCGCATACAAGCGCGTGTGAACTTGAAGTTCAAAAGATAATTCATTTGTAAAGCATTGCAAATCAAATGCCAGACGCTTTTTTTTTTACTCTAGAAGAGTAATAAAATCGCATATGCCAGTTATAAATGCTCTTATTCTAATTGAAGTTCCAGCAGAACAAAAGATTTGACATATAGCTGCTGAGCCAAAAGTATGCCAGAAGCATGGCCGACTTCTTGGTTCTAAAGATAAAAATTCTCGAAAGAAAAGAGGATTAAATGATCCAGAAGATCATATTGAAAGACCAAGAGAGAACTGATGACAAAGAACCAGAAGTTGATGAAAGTAACAATGAAATTTCTATCAATTATACCACTTTCGGTAGAAGTTGGAATCGGATAGAAACAATTATTGATCATATGTTTGCATATAATATCTCTTGATGTTATACATGATAGTGATGATCCTGAACCAATATCAGTTGATGAATGTCGGCATAGAAAATATTGGCTGCAATGGAAAGATGCGATTCAATCAGAGTTAAATGCATTGACAAAACATGAAGTCTTCGGACCTGCAGTCCGAACACCAGAAGGTGTAAAACCTGTTGGCTACAAATAGATATTTGTGCGAAAGCGCAATGAAAAGAGTGAAATCGTTCGATATAAAACGCAATTAGTAGCCCAAGGTTTTTCACAAAAATCAGGTATTGATTATGATGAAACTTATTCTCCTGTTGTTGATGCTATTACACTCCGATATCTTATCGGTTTGGCGGTACATGAAAAAGATAAATATGCGCCTATTAGATGTTGTCACTTGCTTACTTGTATGAAAATTTAGAAAATGATATTTACATGAAAATCCTCGAAGGATTTCATATGCACGAAGCATATAAACATTATCCTCGTGAAAATTACTCCATCAAGTTGCGAAATCATTATATGGCACTGAAGCAATGCAGGCGCATGTGGTTCACACGTCTTAGTGAATATTTATTGAAAGCGGGATTTAAAAATGACCAGGTATGTCCATGTGTTTTTATTAAGAAATCTGGTTCTAAATTTGTGATATTAGCTATATATGTTGATGATATTAATCTTATTGGAACTCTGAAGAGCTCCAAGAAACAATTGATTATTTAAAAGAGAATTCGAAATCAAGGATTTTGGTAAAACCAAATTTTGCCTTGGTTTACAAATTGAACATCCGGAGAGTGGAGCATTTATTAATCAATCAACATATACTGACAAAAGTGCTAAAAAGATTTTACATGGACAAAGCACATCCATTGAGTATTCCAATGATCGTCAGATCATTAAATGTGGATAAAAATCATTTCAGACCTCAAGAAAATGATGAAGAACTCCTTGGTCTGAAGTACCATATCTCGAGTGCAATTGGTGCATTGATGTATCTTGCTAATAATACAAGACCTGCTATTGCTTTTGCTGTCAATTTATTAGCAAGATTTAGTTCTTCACCAACACGACGACATTGGAATGGAATTAAACAAGTCCTTCGATATCTCCAAGGTACAATTGATCTCGGATTATTTTATTCAAATAAAACCAGTCCAACATTGATAGGTTATGCGAGATCTTTGGTTATTTATCGATCCACATAAAGCACGTTCTCAAACGGGCTATCTATTTACATGTGGAAATCTTTGCTATATCATGGCGTTCTACGAAACAATCTATAGCGACTACTTCTTCAAATCATCTTGAAATTATAGCCATTCATAAAGCAAGTCGAGAATGTGTATGGCTAAGATCCATGATTCATTATATCCGAGAAAGTTGTGGATTATCATCAATCAAAGGTATTCCAACTCCTCTTTATGAAGACAATGCAGCTTGCATAGGTCAATTACGAGGAGGATATATTAAAGGAGATCGGACAAAACATATTTCACCAAAATTCTTCTTTACTCATGAACTCCGGAAGAAAGGTGAAATTGATGTGCTACAAATTCGGTCATGTGATAACCTCGCGAGATATTTTCACGAAGACTTTACCGACTGCAACATTTGAGAAGTTGAGATATAAAATCGGTATGCGTCGGTTTAAAGATTTAAAGGAATCATCTCATCAGGGGAAGTAATAAACAGACATATAGAATAGTGTACTCTTTTTCCTTCACTAGATTTTTTTCCCACCTGGGTTTTTATCTAGTAAGGTTTTAACAAGGCATATTCTTTATGTAATGGATGGACATCCAAGGGGGAGTGTTATGAATTATTGGAATCTCCATTAATTAGTGGAGGCTCCACTAATTATGGATTTATGTGAATTATTAGAAGATTTTTATGGATGTCTACCATTTAGTGGAGACACCATTAATTGAGATTAGTTGAAGATGATGTATGCCATGATGTATTCCACTAATTAGAGCTTTATAAATAGAGCTATTCTCTAAGCTTGTAATACACCATTATTTTGTGAAAGAAAGATTAGTGAAAGAAAGATTAGAGAAAGAATTGTGAGAGAAAGAAAGAGAGAAGTTTGAAGAGAAATTCTTGTGCAAAGAATAGTTAGAATTTTCTTAGTGTGTAGTGTGTAGATTTTATTCTAACACTACCATAATTTTATAACAATATATATATATATATATATATATATATATTATTTATCTGATGTGACAGTAAATGATGTACTATGAAATTTTGAGTTTTATATTTTTATTTTATATTTATAAAATGTGCTACAGTCCACAAGAAGAAAAACAGAGTTCCACAAAGCCTAATCTTATATGCATTTTAGCATTGCTTACTTCTTTTTTTTTTTTTAGTATTTCTCTCGCTTTAATTTTAATTAAAATTTTATAATGACTTATCTAAAAAAAAAGTTATAACAAATATACAGAATTATTGAGTAAGTAAAAAATATAATAATATTAGTAATAAAAAGTCATAAAATTCTAATATCACAAAAAATATTCTAAATTTATTTACAATATTTAAAAACTAGTCAATCTAACCATCGTCCAATAAAATTGGTTGAATTGTGTTGAATACTTTTGCGTTATAAGTAATGGTATCGGTAGTAATTCGTCCTTATTATTTCTAAACCAATAAGAAAACAACATTTAGAGCATATTGTTTCAAGTACAAAATATAATAAATGTTTCGTGTTGTATTCCATTTCTTGACGTGCTTTCCTCTCCAACTAAACTTCTGAGAATGAATTCTTCTTTCATTAATTTAATTTTATAGCAGTAAGTCCAACTACTAAAATAGTAACTAGCATGTGAGTACAGGGATAATATATATAGGGTGAGAGAATTTCTTTTCTAATAAAAAGTAATATTATCATTAAATTATTATTTTATGACAATGTTTGAAGGTCTTCTCTCTCATTATGCGTGTATGGATATTTTTTTCTTTTATTTTTTTTAAATGATATTTCTTCGCAAGCGAATCTTTTGATCGATCCCTCAATTCAAGTATATTAGATAAATTGCGAAATGTATTTTATAGTACTTAAGTGTTGGAGTATAACAAATTTTCTAGAATGACCACTGTTTTAGAATGTCCATAGCTTTGTCGATGGTCGCCTTTGCCATTCCATTCCACAACCTTAGAATGTTCAGTGAGGTTCTTCCAATACCAAAAGAATCCCCCACGATGATAACTCTATTTGCCATGATAACTCTATTTGCTTTCCGTTCATCAGTCATTTTGACGGTCTAGAATGTTGCAATTGCTTCCCTTCTACCCCATATATTGTAAAGGATTCCTATTTGCTAGTCCTAACTTTAACTATCTTTCCTTGGCCATCCCTGGTTAAGCAAGCATAAATAACATTTGCCATTTACAAAAGATACATCAAAATTAGTTTTAAACCATCCATTGGAAAAGGAATGTCCAATTGAAGTTACGTGGATAAGATTGAATTTCTATCTTTCTTTTGACCGTAATATCTCAATGTAACTCTGCAAGTTTAGCAGTGCCACCAGAAAAGTCTTCACATGTTTCCACCTCTTCCCCATGTTTTCTATGATGCAAGCAAATCTTTTCCACGGCAGCAGTGGCAAATTGTAGCATTTTCTCACTTTCTATTGTAGTGATGGGAAACAAATTACGAGAATCAAGAAGCATATCAATCTAGCAATCAATATTACAATTCTAGAAATACTCAAACTTGATTTGTCATTTAGGGTTTAACCAAGTAAAACTAGTTAGAGGATCGTACAAAAATAAATGCTCAAGAATCGCTAAAGAAACATCACAAATTATACCGTTAATCTCGTGAATATTAAAAATATGAAAAAAACTTAAATTAGCTCAATAATAAAAGTATACGATGATTTATCCAAATCACTATTCCACAGCTTTTTCCAAATAGAGATAAAGATAGAAGAATGAACAAGTGAGTTATCTCGATAATGTATTATGTAACTAGATTTTATAGAATATTTCTTTGACTTGGAGGAATCTTGCTCCTCAGTAGAAGAAATTTTGACTTTTAAAAATTCTTTAACTATCTATATGGAGAACAGAATATGGATAAGGTTGTGATTCTAGCAATTTACCTCCTCAATCATGAAATCTTTTGCATAATGCATTGACATTAGAGGCCTAAAGTTTGGAAGACTTGGTATGCAGAGGTACTCCCAAATCCGAACCATCAAATTCGAACCGATTTTATAGCACAAAGCATTTTTAAGGAGATCTCGGCACCCCAAATACTATTCCAAATCCAGGAAGCATTGATGGGACTTTTTTCAATTCCAAGAACTTTCTACCTCACAAGCATTTTACTTGAGTTAACTGCACGCAAAGCTTATGATTGTGAGTGAGTAAAGAAAAATCCAATTTAGCTATAAAAGCAATATTTGAATCTCTGAACTTTTGGAATCCAAACTATCCCACCAATTTAGAATTGCAGATAGAGTCCCAAGATCTAAGGTATAGGTGGTGAGTGGTGACCCCTATAGCTGTAGCAATAGATTGGATCAAAACTCCTCTGTCAACTCGAGATTATTAGAGGTGTTCATTATTCAGTTTAAATTAAAAAATCGAATTAAATTGATTTTAATTTTGATTTTAATAAAATTCGATTCGATTTTCAGTTTTCTAAAATAAAAAATCAAATTATATTTTTAAAATTTAAAATATCTAATTAATATTAAAATGTTATTAATTATTTATTTATTTTTATAAAATTATAATTTTTAAAAATATTTTTATTCTATTTTGATTATTTTGATTCAATTCGGTTTGATTTTATCTAAAATAAAGCCATTAGTAATTGAGTTTAAAATCTTCATCCTTACAATTTGTATCTATGATCATAATTTTTTACTAAAATATTTGGCTAAAATCTTTAAAATATTTGGACTTTAATTTATATTATATTTTATATTAAATTATATTTGAATTGTAATTTATATTAAATTTTATTTATTTTGACTTAAAGTTATATTAGGTTAATGAATCTATTGATTTTTTTTTTTAAATTCGATTTGATTTAATTTTTAAAAAATAAAAAAAATCAACTTTCAAAATCAAAATCCGACCGAAAACCTAGGCTTATGACCATCATGCACGAGTGCATTTCGAGTATTTCTCAGCTTAAATATTTCCTAACTTATTCTTTGGATATAATTTTCTATATGGTGTACATGTATGCAGCCAAGCCAAGAAAAAACGGATATAAAAAAGCAGAATAGCATTGCAAACATCAATAAAATAAAATAAACCCATTGCGTCTAGAAAATTATTTTAATTTTAACCAATAATTTCTTGACTCAATTTATGATAATACTACTAGTTAATGATATATTTGTATTCAGATTAAATATGATAATACTACTCAGCTTAGCAGATTTTGGCTTTCATGACCATAGTCTTACTGTTTGAATTGACTAATACCTTCTCTGATATATTTTTTGTAACCTAACTTTTCATTCATCAAATATTATGAATTATAAAAAGTGATTCGTTTAAAACCCTTGATTTATTAAGAAGATGGATCTAGAAATGGTAATAAAATTAAAAAATAAAAAATTAAGAATACTACTGATATAATTATATTAATATAATTCAATTAAAATTGAAAATATCTCAGTCCCATGAAGTATTCGACCGAGGAAACAATTGAAAGTGCCCCGTAGACAATTTAGTTAGTTCTTGGGTAACAAATTTGCACTCAAAGAGTACGGTTTGAATCTCGACAATCGCACTATGAAATTTTTATCCCCTCTAGTGAGGGGTGGATCTTTATGGACACCATGAGTGGATCTTTATGGACATCGAGTATTGTTTCTCTTACTTGAAGACTGTTGAGTCATTGTGATTTCATCCTCCACACATTATGGGATTATAAGTCACTATGACTTAATCTTCCATATATTATGAGACTAAATGTAGGGGTTTTATAGGCGAGAAATTTTGCCCTTTGCACCTGAAGAAACAAATGAAAGTAGGTTGACCTAATCGTGTAGGTAAATAACTACCATGTTGGGGTTTTAAAAATAAAAAAAAATAAAAAGAGAAATACAATAAAGAAAACAAGGTAGGAAAGGGTCCAGCCGACACTCTCCACAAATAATAATAGAAGAGGCGCACATTAAGGGGCTTGTTTAAGAATTGAGTCGGTCTCTAATTGACTTAACAACGTCGTCAGCTATTAGGAATCATAACGCAATGATGACGTAATAATTAATTTATTTTTCAGCTGTCCTATTTTTTTTTTATTTCAGTACAGAAACTGATAGATCTTCAAAAAATATTTTAGTAAAAATTAAAAATATTTTTTTTACTAAAATATTTTTTAAAAAATTATTACTTCAACAGCTTCATGAGATGCATGATTTTAGTATTTAATGGTGAATTATTAACGAATTTAGGGACGATTTTGGCTTTTCACTTCAAAGTCCAATCATACTATTTTTTTTTTTTTACTTAATTATCTTTATGTGGCTTTTTGTTGATCACAGAAATTTGATAATATTATTATTTTTTAAGTCCTGATTGTGATACCTATAATTTCAGAAAGACATCGAAAGTTGACTTTCTGATTAATTTGAATAATTCAGTGCCAAAATCAACTTTCGTGTTCCCTGGAAGAAAGAAAGAAAGAAAGATTCTTGCATAAGCTTATCATGCTTACAAGAAAGAAAGATGCTTGCATAAGCCCACAGTGTTATACAAGATTTTAAAATTTTTTATTTTTAAAAAATTATAACATATTATGTATATAATTATTGACGTTTTTTTAATCGATCCGTTATAACGATAATTTTTAACCGAAACCGATACAAATTTTGTCAAACGGATAATGACGTCAAGAAAATCTTCACCTATTATACTCGGTCAACATTGAAACCAGAAGTCAATGAGCCATCGCCCGCACATCGCGGCACGATCAGCAAAATACTACCATTCTCAACTGTCATTTCTTTCTTTCTTCCATGGAAAGAAAATTGATTTTGGCACTGAATTATTCAAATCAATCAGAAAGCTTGTCATGCTTACAAGAAAGAAAGATGCTTGCATAAGCTTATTGTGTTATACTAGATTTTAAAATTTTTTATTTTAAAAAAATTATAACATATTATGTATATAATTATTGACGTCATTTTTAATCGATCCGTTATAACGATAATTTTTATCCGAAACCGATACAAATTCTGTCAAACGGATAATGACGTCAAGAAAATCTTCACCTATTGTACTCGATCAACATCGAAACCAGAAGTCAATGAGCCGTCGCCCGCACATCGCGGCACGATCAGCAAAATACTACCATTCTCAACTGCCATTTCTTTCTTTCTTCCATGGAAAGAAAATTGATTTTGGCACTGAATTATTCAAATCAATCAGAAAGCTTGTCATGCTTACAAGAAAGAAAGATGCTTGCATAAGCTTATTGTGTTATACTAGATTTTAAAATTTTTTATTTTAAAAAAATTATAACATATTATGTATATAATTATTGACGTCATTTTTAATCGATCCGTTATAACGATAATTTTTATCCGAAACCGATACAAATTCTGTCAAACGGATAATGACGTCAAGAAAATCTTCACCTACTGTACTCGGTCAACATCGAAACCAGAAGTCAATGAGCCGTTGTTCTCACATCGTGGCACGATCAGCAAAATACTAACATTCTCAACCACCATTTCTTTCTTTCTTCCAGGGAAAGAAAGTTGATTTTGGCACTGAATGATTCAAATCAATCAGAAAGCTTGTCATGCTTACAAGAAAGAAAGATGCTTGCATAAGCTTATTGTGCTATACTATATTTTAAAATTTTTTATTTTTAAAAAATTATAACATATTATGTATATAATTATTGATGTCATTTTTAATCGATCCGTTGTAACGATAATTTTTAACCGAAACTGATACAAATTCTGCGAAACGGATACTGACGTCAAAAAAATCTTCACCTGTTGTACCCGGTCAACATCGAAACCAGGAGTCAATGAGCCATCACCCTCACATCGCGGCACGATCAGCAAAATACTACCGTTCTCAACTGCCAAGGACGGGCCACGAAGCAGAATTCTCTCTACGTTCGAAAAGTCGGCAATCATGCCACAGTAAGTATAAAACGAGCAGGGATCCCAAATAGAAGAACCCAACAACAATCGTCTCAAACCAAATTATCAAATTTTCTTCTAGTTTTCGATTCCCTTTTTTTCTGCATTTTTTACCACTTTCTTTACAGTTTTATTTACATTTTCCTTACTTCTTTGATTACAAGCTTTCTGTTTTATATTACTTTGATTACAAATTCCAGTACTTTTGTATTTGTTCGTCATCTTAATCAAAATATACTGTGTTAAGTTCTACTTTACTTTCGCATGTAATATTTCTTCTTTCTTGGACCATTTCTATAGTAAGTTCAAAGAACCTACGTTTTTTAAAAGGTTTGACTCAACCATTCATTTTTTCATCGAACTGTTTGTGTTCATTAGAAGAGTAGCTGATCCACAATTCCATCGGTTTCCCTTTTCGTAAGGCAACATAAATTGGCACACCCAGTGGGACTAAAGGTAGTTTTTGCATGCAATTGCATTCAGGACGCATTATGGCCAATTCTCAGTTGCAATTCTCAGGGCCTTCATCGGATTCCTCCAATTGGCTTACAGTTCGGACTTTACGGGGAGCGTTTGATCCTGCAATGACAACATCCTACAGCACTTAGGTCATTGAAGGTTTAAAACAGCAAAAATCATCAAAAGGAAAGCATATTAAGAAAACGAAAAATTTACCTCTGTAATTGAATGACCCTCTTCGCACTGATGTAGATGTCTGTATAAGGCTATTTGAAGCTAGTGGATCACGTCCTTACAAATGTCTACTGCGTCTCATCCACGCGAAGTTTTTTATCTTCCAAAATGGTACCCGTAGCACAGCCAGTGAAGGCTTAAATGTTGGGTTTTGATAAGCCTTGAAGGCTAATGAGTTTGTTTTTTGTGAATGCAAATGAACAATGAAGAGCCTCTGTGTTCTATTCTTTTCTTCTGTGAATGACAAAAACTCGGAAGTCCAAAAACCAAGCTCTTCCTTCAATTCATTTACCATCCATTTGAATCAATCTCCGAGAAAGAAGCCATTCGCGTGTAAACATAAAGCATCTATGCTTTCTGTTATCCTGCATGCGAAACAATATGGGTTCCATTCTGTGTTATTTTTTTATTTATTTTAATTAATTAATTAAATTAATTAATTTAAATTTTTTAAAATTTTATTTTATCCTTGGTCTTATTCATTGGGCTAGATAAAATTATTTATTCTTGGACTTGAATACCCATAAATAATAAATCTCAATTATTTATTTTTTGGGTTATATTAAACAGCCCAATAAATAATTAACAAGCCCAAATAGACCAATATAAAATTTTATACCTTTTATCTAATTTATATCCATATTAATTTTTTAATTATTTAATCTGGGCCTTGGGCCCTGAATAATTAATTAACCAATTAAATTAGATAAAATAAATACTCTTTCTCAAATATTTTATTTTATTCTAGTCCAATAATAAATTAGACTAATAAAATAAAATCTATAAATATCAAGACCAATTCTTTAATCCAAACCCTTCAGGACTTAAGGGCCATTCCGGAGACCAAAAGACACATCGCATTGACTACTAAAATGACCAAAATACCCTTGCTACATAAATAGCTATATTTTACATTTTAAATATTTCTTAATATCACCATAAGGAAATATTGACCTCAAAGATAATGCTGCGTTAGTAAAGTCTTCGACCTACAAGGGTAATGACTAAAATACCCCTTTACGTATCGACGTACAATTGGAGAGGAAGAGTGTACTAACACCTTTCTAATAGACATCTACCATCCTTAAACCTTTAGTCCAATGATCCACGACTCCTGAAATGTTTCCACTTTTCAAGGGAGTTACCCTAAAGTAAACATCCAAGTCATGTTCCTCAGGGTCATGGATATTTAGATCATTTGAACAGACACAAGGGCGAGATAGTGTAGAAGCTATCTTGAACAAGTCTATCTTAACTAACTAGTCACATATACCCAACATACAAGTATATTAGTTCTATGAAAGAACCTCAATTACAGTATACTTCTAACTTCGTCAGACTACCAATTTATACTCAAGTGGTTGGTATGCAAACCTGACACCCAGTTCCGTGTATTCTGGGCCAATATAGAACAAATTTTTCATGAGCGTTTCTTTAAACCAGTACCTGAGACCTCTATAGCGGATCTTTTGGCAGTTAAGCAAAAATCATCCGAAAGTGTAGTAGAGTTCATCGAGTTTTTTGGCAAATTAAAGCCAAATGCACCACCTAATTGCCGAAAATGGAGTGTGGCAGGATAACCATCAGTAGAATGCATCCGCAGCTCAAAGAGCGCCTTATCCTTCAAGATTTTTTTGACCTATCCCGTCTGTTGTCACAAGCTGTCAGAATAGAAGAAATGATCAAGGAAAAAGAGAAAAGGCGGTCAGTTAAATTTTTTCAAGGGCAAACTATGATATTAGTGGTAGACGACATTGCTGATAATGAGGAAGAACAATTACTAGAAGTGATGGCAGTAGAATTAGTGAAAGGTACATCTTACACTTGTTCTTTTCTGAAACCCGATAAAAGGAAAGAGGAAGCTTCTCATGCAGGGCCATCCACATACACATTCGATGTGTCAAAGGTTGAGTAAATCTTTGATCAAATGGTCAAAGACAAGCAGATTCGTCTACCTTTCGGCCATAAGGTTCCAAGACTAAAGGAGCTGAGAGGTAAGAAGTACTGTAAGTGACATAACTCGTTTTCCCATTACACCAATAATTGTGTTGTTTTCAGGAACACAATACAGAAGACTTTACAAGAAGGAATGGTAAGATTTGCTGACAAACGTGAGAAAACCTTAGTTGATACAGACCCATTCCCAACAGTAGATGCAAGTATGTTGCAAACATGCAAGGAAGACATGGAGCATGAGCCGGGGGATTCTTTAGTTAAGAAGTTGTCCGAGATTTTGGAAGGAAAAAAATCAACGTTCCAAAGGCTAAACGACTGGCCATCAGTTTTCACTCGACTCACAGTTCCGACATTCGCGGCTCATTTTCAGGGGAAGGATAAGAAGTTTACAATGCACGTGTCTCGTAAAGAGCCGTTCTTCCCGAGGCGTCGTTCCCAGTTTACAAAAACTCAGAAATGATAGGAACAAACGAGGCAGGCTCAGTAGAAATAAGTATTGGAAGAGTGGTCGGATAAGCAGGTATGTACTTCCACAAGTAAGAACATGCTTAGTGTTCTCCTATCACAATTTCAAGCAAAGGTCGAGTAAGAAACGGTAGAAGAGGATTACTATGCAACAAAAGAGGCGGTCGTTGAGCTCATTGAGCTTAAAATGCCATCAAAAGCGATATTTTTTTCGATCCCCACGGCAGAACATACCAATCACCTCAAACCGTTGTACATCAAGACACATATCAATGGAAGACCTTTCTTTTAGGTTTTTATCGATGGGGGGTTTGTACTGAATGTGATGCCGTTGGCAACCTTAAGACATTTGGGCAAGGATCAACCCGATCTATCTCCTACAGACATCCAAATGCTTAATTTCACCGGGAAGGCAGCCAAAGCAAAAGGAGTTATCATTTTTGAGGTGGCTGTCGAATCCAAGGTTAGTAAGACTGTCTTTTTTGTAATCATGGCAAAACCGGCGTATTCTGTCTTACTATGTAGGGATTGGATTCATGCAAATCACTGTGTGCCGTCAACGCTTCACCAAATGATGCTGATTTGGGATGGAGAACGAGTGGAAAGGATACCAACCGGCCCCAATCCATTTTCTATAGAAGTACATATAAATGAGGCTATGTTCTACCGTTCTACCTTTGACCCAAGCCATTATTCCAAGCTCACCATGGCTCATAACTAGATTACAACGGTAGGGTTGGAAGATCAATGTCCAAAAATAGAGGACCCTGACGTTCAACATGTATTCGGTTTCATCGCTCAGGACTCGTTAACGAAAGTGGATATCAGGGAACCTAGGGAAAATAGAACCACAAAGGTAAGCTTGTGTTTAACTTTCGATCAGCGGAATGCTCTAACAGTACTGATTCGTAGGTGCAAAGACTGCTTCGCCTGAGATTATCATGAGATGCCAGGGTTGGACAGAGGCATTGTGGAGTATTGCTTGCCGATTAAGGAATGTTTCAGGCCTCATAAGCAGCCTGGCCGACATTTTAATCCCGCTCTTTTACCTAGGATCAAGGAAGAAATTGAGAGGTTGCTTCGGTGTGATTTCATCCGTACCTGCTGGTATGCAGATTAAGTGTCCAATATTGTATCCGTTATTAAGAAGAACGGCCAATTGCGGGTTTGCGTTGACTTCAGAAATCTGAATTTGGCCATCCAAAATGATGAATACACCATGTCGATGGCCGATATGTTGGTACTTGGCTGCAGGAAACCAATTCTTAAGCTTCATGGATGGATACTCTGGGTACAACCAGATATTCATAACCGAAGAAGACATCAGGAAGACAGCTTTTCGTTGCCCAGGATCTATCAGTTTATTCGAATGGTTAATCATACCTTTCGGATTGAAGAACGTTGGAGCTACTTTTGAGAGAGCCATGAACCTCAATTTTTATGACCTCATCGGCAAGATCATGGAAGTTTACATTGATAACTTAATGGTTAAGTCACCCACTTTTTCACAACATCTATAGTGGTTGGAGCATGCCTTTCTTAGAATGCGCCAGCACCGCTTAAAAATCAACCCTGCCAAGTGCGCCTTCGAAGTTTCAGCTAGTAACTTCCTCGAGTTCTTGGTACATCAGAGAGGAATTGAAGTGGACCAAAACAAAGTAAGGGACATTTTACAGGCAAGGCCACCGCAAACTAAAAAGGAGCTCCAAAGTTTCTTAAAGAAGATCAATTTCTTGTGATATTTTTTTGCGAACGCCGCAGGTAAGCAGAAGGTGTTCTATTCTTTTGTTCGGTTAAAGTCGTCTCTAGAATTTGTCTGGAAATCGGAACATCAAGCGACTTTTGATCAGATCAAGATAGCTTTATCACAATCACCGATCTTGGTCCACCACGGGATAAGGTACCCTTAAAATTGTACATGTCGACGGCTCCAGAGTCTATTGGCTGCCTGTTAGCTCAGAACGATACATAGGAGGTTGAAAGGACAGTGTACTACCTCAGTCAGAACCTGACGGGCACTGAGATCAGGTATTCAGACATGAAAGAAAGACATGCCAAGGTTCACGAAGGCCTATGTGGTGCTCATCAGGCGGGTCCTAAGATGAAATGGACACTGCAACAACATGAATTTTACTGATCCTCTATGACCATGGACTGCGTAGCCTATGTAATTGGATGTGAGGTATGTCAGAAGCATGACCTTTTGATTCATACACCCAATACTGATCTGCACCCTATCATCAAGCCATGATCATTCAAGGGTTGGGCTCTAGACGTCATCGGCAAGATTTACCCGCCGTTGACCAAATGGCACACATTCATTTTAGTGGCGACCGACTATTTTACCAAGTGGGTAGGGGCACAGGCTCTGACCAGAGTAACTCAGTTTGCCGTTATCACATTCCTTCAGCAGAACATCTTCTTTCGATTCAGCATACCTGAAACCATAACGGCTGATCAAGGAATTATGTTCACGGGAAATAAGGTACGCGATTTTCTAACTCAATTCAAAGTTAAATTACTGCATTCCTCTCCGTATTATACACAGGCCAATAGTCAAGCAAAAACGACAAACAAGACTTTGATTAGTATGATCCGTAAGTCGTTAGAAGATAAACCTATAAGGTGGCATGAAACCCTTCAGGAAGTGTTGTGGGCATATCGGAATGCTTACAAGACTACTACAGGTTTCGCTCCATTTCGGCTGACATATGCACAAGATGCAATGCTACATGCTGAGTTATCACTGCGGTCAGCTCGAGTAGCTTACCAATACTGCTTGTCAGTTAAAGATTACAAATTGGCCCTGGCCATGAGTTTGGACCAAACCGAGGAAGACCGTTAGACAGCGTTGGAAAATATCAGAAGGCATAAGGAGAAAGTAGCAAGAACCTACAATCGGAAAATGTGGGGAAGGAGTTTTCAAGTTGGAGACATGGTTTGGAAAACTATTCTACCCATGGCACTAAAGGACCCAAGCTATGGTAAGTGGTCCGCCTCATGGGAAGGACCTTTTCTTGTTACACAGGTTTTCGATAGAGGTGCCTATCGACTGATGACACCCAACAGAAGGGAAGTAAATAATGCCATAAATGGTAAGTACTTGAAAAAGTTTTATCCTACATTCTAGGAAGGAATTTTGGTAGGAAAAGGGTTTAAAAAAAAAGAGAGAAAAAGAGAAAAAAAATATATAGAAAAATAATAGAAAGGAAAAAAAGAAGTATGTTGGCATTTCACATGAAATGGCTGATCACAAACAGAGCCGATCGGTTAGCTGCTACATTTGGAACAAAAAAAAAAAAAAACAATAAAAGTAAGAAGTTAATCTTCCGTAGAAGGAGTATGAGGCATCTCGATCGGGTGGGCAAAAGGAATTATGGCAAGTTGATTCGGATCTTCCTCAGGTAGAGTAATCGCCGTTGGGGTTTCCTTCTCTTCTTCCAGTTGGGCAGTCGGTTCTTCCAGGGCCAGCTTTGGTTAGGCAGCTGATTCTTCCGTTGAAGGCAGATGTATCTTGGCATCCCCAATTTGAGTACCCGAAGGACCAGCTTCATCGGAACTATGAAAGAAAGCGGCCAGGTAAGATTAGAATTTATCCTACAAAATTGCATGCCGGTGAGCAACTTGTCCGAATGTTGTAATTTCATTTGGAGCAGCTCTTCTTCGGCCTCCAGCATGAGTCGTTCATCCCAGAATTTGGCCGCTGACTCTTCGATGGAGGAGGCCATTTATTGATAGGCGCCCGCGGCTTCCAACTTCTCATCCAGGGCCTGCCTTTCTGAATCTAGTTTCGCCTAGAGTGCTCGCAGTTGCTTCTCAAGGCCTTCAATTCTTTCAACCTATCAGAAATTTCAACTCGAAGGATGCTCAGGCGAGCATTGGCCTCTTGATGATGCATTTGTAGAAACGGTTCCTGTTCTTGGAGCACCTCCAAAGCTTGGAGCTGACAAGAAGTTTCATCCTGTTTGCTTTAATTGTTGGAAAAGAAGCGTTGGGTGAACCGTATATGCCCCAGATAGTCAGTCGATAGGCGCTTCAATTCCATTGGGACATCAGAAGCGGTTGATTGCGCTAGCAGCAGGAAGGCTCGGCTAATAGCGTCCTGGGAAGAGGGGCTAGTCGGTAAGTCAATTTCCATCAGATTTCGCAGAAGTTCCAGTGCCGTGATTTCAACCATTATCGGCTGAGAAGGGGTAGGTACCATTGAAGACTCAGGGGTTGTTTCCGTAGGAGGCATGACAGGCTTGTTGACCACCATTCTCTCTAAGGTAGGCACTTCGGATGCTGAGGCAACAATTGGCGAAGGCGAAACGACCGAAGTCCCTTCCTCTGCCGCTGCCATTCTTACAGAAAACAAGGGAGGCATAGCCATCGATGACTCTGAGGAAGAGTCAGAGATAACCAGCTGGCTAGTCTTCTGTTTCTGTAAAAGAAGTCAATATGAGGTTAGCTTTGAGTCAAATGTTGAAGAGCATTAAAAAGGAAAAGAGCGTTTAGCTTCAACCCAGACCTTAGCAAATGTTGGAGTATGAGTGGCCTGTCGTCTTTTTGACCGCCTCAGCAGGGGGAGGACGGTTTCTTCTTCTTCTTCTTCTTCCTCATTGGCAGGCGAAAATATGGGGGCTCTTTTCACTGGCCGTGTATGGAACAATGGCGCAATGATCGGACTGACAGAGGCTTTGCTTTATTTGCTTTTCTTTAGCATAGATATCTCCACCACCACCGAGGCCGATCCCGCCAATCTGAACAACCACGTCTAGGGATGGCAATGGGGCCGGGCCGGGTCGGGGACTAGAAATCCCGGCCCCGTCCCCGCATATGCCCCCGTATCCCCATCCCCGGCCCGTCCCCGCCATGGGAGAAAGGCGGGGATCCCCGGCCCCGGCCCGCTGGGGATAAAACAATCCCCGGTCTAGGCCCAACGGGGAAGCGGGGGCCTGTTTGGGCCCGGAAATAATTATAAATATTTAAAAAAAAATTTGCCTCCAATATATTTTTATTCAAAATTTTTTGTGGTGGTTTTCAATAATTCACGTATTTATCATATCATGAGATTAGTAAGAGTAAAATTAATAATTGATAACTTTTTTTTATTTTTCATCTTCTTTTATATTTTATTTTATATACATATATAATCTACCTGTATATACATATATAATCATATATAATATATATAATCTATCTATAATTTATATAGTATGTGTGTGTGTGTGTGTGTATGTATGTATAATCTATATAATATGTATACATATACAACATATATATAATTCACCTATATATATGTGTGTGTGTATATATATATATATATATATATATATATATATATATATATATATATACATATGTGTGTGTGTGTGTGTAAAGCGGGTCGGGCCGGGGATCATGCAATCCCCGTCCTCGCTTAAATCGGGGAATCTCGAGCCGGGTCCCCGGTTTAAGCGGAGAAATTGCCATTTTTGACCACGTTTCCACAGGGGCAGAGAAAAGCATCTCGCTCAGTAGTCGCCACCACAGGCTGAAGTTGGGTGTGGCCTCTCTGACAACCTAAAAATGGTAATACTCAAAAGAATGGAGAAATGCTAAGGAGCTATCAGCTAAAGTGTGCACATATTTAGCTGATAGGATAGGTATAACAGTGCAAGAGGAAATATGACCAAGATCAGCAGGAATATCTTGAATTAGCCTAAATTGCCGTGAAAAGCAATGTGGGTTGTATTGTTCATATGAGGACTTGCACTCCAGGCGCCTAGTTTTGCCCCAAGAAGGAGTTCTCGAGAGCACAGCATTCTGGCCCAAATGGTCTCTGGAGAGGCTTTTGGTGCATCAGCAAGCTTCGTCAACCAGAGGGGGCTGGTTTTCAGGGCGGAATAGGAAAAGAAGTGGGGCACGTTCTGAAGTCGATTCTGATGAAGGTAGGCCATGATGGTACTAGCGGAAGACCTATTTACAGGAGTCCTCAACAGCTGATAACCGGTGGCCCAGTTAGCGGAATCCACGGAGTCTCCGAGGATATTGTTGATGCCGAACTGGGAGATGTACTGGTAAAGCCACAGCTGCATAACTCAGTGGGGGTCACCAAGATTGGTCGGGTCACCCCCAGACGATAGGGCCGAGATCATCTGATTCATCAGCCGATACACTAAGGCCAACACCAGAGAAGTAAGGTCAGTGTCTCTTCTTCCTTAGCAAAGCCGATACGTAGTATTAGTACTCATTATTTTTTCCCGCCGAGTAAGAGCAGAGGATGTACTTATAGAGCCATAGTCATAGAAAGACAGATTGTTCTTGCTCTGACGGAACGTTGCCGACGCCCCTTTTGGCGGCCATAAAGTTGCCATAAGAGAGAGTAGATTTATCCAAATGGGCTTTAACGGCAAGTAGGCATTCTACGTCATGAAGGGCGCGGGTTTCATCACCATCGCAACAGAAGCCCAAGATGATGCAGATGTCCAGTATAATGGGTGAAAACATACCATGGGAAAAGATAAAGCCGTTGATTGTCGAGAACCAGAACGGCAAAACAAAGGCGAAAAAGTTACGGTCGAAGGTCATTTTGAAATTGGACATCATGATAGCATCACAGATGTCCCATTGATCCCAAAGGGCACCATAAGTGACTTGGCAACGGTCACGCCATCTCTGTAATTTTTAAGGGGATGCGGCCAGTAGCGGAAAGAGAAAGACAGGCTAGCCGTAAAGAAGTTGTCCTTGTTGGATTGTATGCCCTCTTAGATTAGGTTTCTGATGTAAAATCGAATATTTTAATAAAAGAATTTATTTTCAGAAATTGTTTGTGAATTTACTTTTTGTTTGTGCACAATTTTCGTTTAGAACAGACCCATTATGTTTAAATAAGTGGTCCATGTGAATGGTGGTCTTTCACAGTAAGGTATGGATCACGGGTTTTTTAAACACATAAACTTTTGTTCTTAATCTATTGATGAGACTGGGAATCTCATCATATTTAGGTTATTGTGTTATGAATTCCAAATGGGGAATGGCTTACCTTTAGCCAGTGAGTAGTCCACTCACTTCATGACATAAGCGTATTTCGAATACGTAGGACAGGACCTGTAGTAGTGGTTTCTAAAAGTACCATATGATAGAAACCTAGACTACTACCGCTAAGCGTAAACTAGTACTCTACGACTTGAGTATGAGTTGGTGGTCTGGCGATGCTGGAAACATATATTTTGATTTGCTATAGTTGAGGTTCTATCGTAAGGCCAATATACTTGCATGTTGGGTATGTGTGACTAGTTAGTTAAGACAGACTTGTACAAAATAGTTTCTGCACTATATCGCCCCTTATGGTTGTCCGAATGGTCTAAAATGTCCAGGGCCCTAGGAAACATGACTCGGATGTTTACTTTAGGGTAGCTCCCTTGGAAAGCGGAAACACTCCAGGAAGTCGTGGATCATTGAACTAGAAGCCTAAGGATGGTAGATGTCATTTAGAGGGGTGTTAGTACACTTCTTCCTCTCTAAATGTACGGCGATGTGTAGAGGGGTATTTTAGTCATTTCACCTGTAGGTCGGAGACTTTGCTAACGCAGTATTGTCCTTGGGGTTAATATTTCCTTATGGTGACATTAGAAAATATTTAAAATGCAAAATACAGCTATTTTATGACAAGGGTATTTTAGTCATTTTAGTAGCCAAGACAGTGTGTCTTTTGGTCCCCAGTATAGACCGTAAGTCCTAATTAAATACGGGTTAAAGAATTGATCTTAAATTAAATGGAATTTATTTTATTTAAGTAGCCTGATTTAATTATTGGGCTAGAATAAAATAAAGGTCCATGGAGAGAGATAATTAATTAAATTAGTTTGGTGGGTTAATTAATTATTCAGGGCTTTGGCCCAGTTTGAATAATTAAAGATTAACCTGGGACTAAACTAATATAGGCTTAATTAATTGGACTGGTTTATTTGGGCCGAAAAATTAATTATTTATTAATTGGGCCATTTATTTGGTTTTAGTTAGAATAATTAATTAAGTCCAAAAAGGTTAAACTAAGAGTCCAATGGCACAATCCAGTTTAACCTAGGGTTTTATTTAGGTTAAACAGGAGAAAAGTAAATAACGTTGTTTTTCTAGTGCTTCCTCTCTGTGCAAAAATACTAGACGTTTTTTCTTTTCCCTCTCCAGAAATTATTCTTTGGCCCCTAGGTTGTTTCACCAAAACGATATTAGGCAGGCCATTTACTGGAAGATCGAAAGTTAGGCGTTCATCTACATGCAAAGACGAAGTAGAAGGCTTGCAGGAATTGCATCAGAAGTTTCCATGAGCATGCCTACCCCAGTTCCGCATATTCCAGTTCAGCCGATTTTGAGAACAAGAAGAAGAGGTAATGAGAAAATATTTTTTTTTTCACTTTTTCTTCTTCACACAGGAGTGCTGCGTTTTTTGTTGTTCCTTGGCTATCTTTTTGGCTATGTTTCGCTTGCAATTTTATCTTCAATTGGTATCAGAGCCAGGTTGATATTTGCACATATAGGAAGCCTGTATGCTAGTTAATAAAATCGGACAGTTATGTATGATTAATTGTGATCCTTCGCTATTTTGGTATGTGATAGCATCTCTGTGAGTTTCACCGTTGAAGTATAGGCCTCTGTAAATTTTTTTTTTGGCTTTGATGTTTTAATCGTGTAAATCCAATTTAAATGGGTATAGGCGGTTGTAGTTTTGTTTTGGATGAGATTTTGATATGAAAAATGTCCAAGGAAGTGAAAAAAATGGAAAATCAGCAGACAGAACAGAGAAACTCGTCGCGGGGAAGAAGAAGCACTATTCCTAAGCCGCCGAGCCAAGCCGAGCCGCCATTGTTATATGTCACGAGCCGCTGCCCTTGAGCCGCCTAAGCCGAGCCGATTTCTTTTAATTTCAAGCCGTTTCAATTGCAAAATTGCAATTGAAATGCAATTCAATTGCCCGGGTCGCGCGCGGGTTGTCGGGCCGACTCGCGGGCCATGCAGTAAGAGAGGCACCGGGTCGTGGGCGCGGGTTAGCGGGCGGGCGACTGCTGCGCGGGTTGGATGCTGAAGTTCTGGTGCGGCTGGTGCACCGAGCGCCCGGTGGACCGCATGCCAAATGGGCCCGGATCCGGTGCATCGGGTGCACACGGACCGACAGCTATTTTTTGCAATTTTTTTTCTCTTTTTCGTTTTGGGTTCCATACCAGACAAAGTTAATATTTTTTCAATATTTATATTCTTGGAATATATTTGCATGAAAAATATTAGTAAGAGATTTTAGGATTAAACAAGATCATTAATTAATTAGTGCGTTTAATTCTATTATTTGGACACTTAAGTTTAAAAAATAGAAAAGCATGAAAACGTTTACTATTTTCTGGCATGCTATTTTTTTTTATGTACCTATGTGCGCCTTTTTCTCAAAGACCAAAGTCTTTGGGAACACTTTTGGCAAGAAAAATATTTTTCTTCAAAAATTAAATGGTTATTTTAATTTGTACAAAAATTAATCCTTGAATATTTTCTCAAAGGATTTAATCCTTGACATAGAAAATATATTGGATTTAGATATTTTTGTAAATTAAAATGGAGAGCCATTTTGTTTTGTTTTGGACTAGAAAAATGATTTTGTCAAATAAACTTGAGACCAAAGTCTCTAGAAAGTTTTAATTGGAAAATTTTTGAAATCATTAAGTTTTAACTTAAATAAAATTAGTCCATGGAGAAAATCTCTCAAAGGATATAAGCCTTGACATAGAGATTTTAATGGACTTGGATATTTTATTTTTGAGTTAAGAAAAACTTAATGGAAATTTCAAAAGGATATTTTTTCAGAAAACCTTTATTTTAAAAGACTAAGTGGGAGACGGGTTCCAACGGCCCCACGGCTTCCATCACGGTCCTCATTAGAGATCGTGGGTCCCCTCGCGTCACCCTGGGAGTGAACCCGTGTAGGATGGGGATACCACAAGGATCTAGATCTAATGGAAGGATATAATTAATAACCCGGGGCACGTACTATGATCGGCCAGCTCACGTTAGATGTATAGTGCAAGGTACGTCTATAGAAAATGAGAGGAAACGGCCATCCCACAATGGAGTTATCCTCTAGATCATTACCTAAAAGGAAAATTAATTTGTGGTGATTAATACACTTAGTTTAGAAAACTGTTAATCTTCCCAATAAGCTATGTCAGTTTTTCTAAGAGCCAAATAATTTTTAGTGCAAAAATTTTATTTTGTTTTCACAAACTTAATTCTTTCTTTTAGTTTTCGATTTTCAGAAATGGTGGGAGGTTCTTTTAGTCTATTGGCCGTTATTATTCTCAGGGAGAATAAGTTAACGGGTCCAAACTATGTGGACTGGAAAAGGAACCTGGACATAATACTTACAGCTGAGGAGTATAAGTATGTCCTTTACGAGACCTGCCCTGTTATCGGGGAAGGTTCCACCGCTGAAGAGTAAGAGGCTGAAAAAGCGTGGAAGAAGGCTGACGAAATGGCACGTTGCTATATGTTAGCCTCCATGTCTAATGTGCTCCAGTCAAAACACAAGCACATGGCTTTTGCATATGACATCAGTCAATCATTGGCTACTATGTTCGCGGACAAGAGCCGGCCCGCAAGGTAGGAGGTTCTTCGAACTATTGTTAACACTAAGATGGCTGAGGGAGCATCAGTCCGAGAGCATATGCTCAAGATGATTGCTGCTTGCGAGGAGTCAAAAATCTTAGGGGCTGTCATTGACCCCGAGAGCCAAGTGGACATGGTTCTCGAATCTCTACCGGGCTCCTTCACTCAGTTCAAGTTGAACTATAACATGAACAAATTGAACATGAGTTTAACTGAACTGACGAAGGAACTCCAGATGGCGGAGAAGGTCATGAAGCCGCAGTCAAAGGCCATGATTGCTCAGGCTTCTTCCTCAAGAACTGGGCCTAAACCCAGAAAGTTCAAGAGGAAGAAGGGGAATGCAGTAGCCTAGCCCAAGAACCAGCCCAAGGACAAACCAAAGGGCAAGTGCTTCAAATGTGGGAAGAAGGGACACTGGAAAAAGGAGTGTCCAGATCTTCAAACCAAGAAAAACCCCACAGGTAATGTTTTCTATCTAGAGTCCATATCAATGGTAGGATCAACTTCCACTTGGATTGTTGATTTAGGAGCCACTGATCATATCTGTAACTCCTTACAGGGGTTTAGAAAGATAAGAAGACTCAAGAAGGGCGAACATGGGCTTCGAGTGGGTAATGGAGCACAAGTTTGGGCCCTTGCAGTGGGAGAGTTGGATCTTATTTTTTATTATAATAAGATAATGGTTTTAAAAGATATTTTATATGTACCTGGTTTTCGTCAGAATTTGATTTCAGTTGCAAAACTTATTACTCAAGGATATTATGTATCTTTCCATTCTGGTATTTCTATCAGTAGAGATGGAGAAATTTTATGTACTGGGCACATGTATGGAAATCTGTTCTTTTTAAACCCTATTAACAACCAATCAAATAACGCTCAATCTGAACCTTTAACTAAGAAGAGAAAGACCAATATCAATGATTCATACATTTGGCATCTAAGGTTGGGTCATATTAACTCAACCAGGATTCAGAGGCAAATCTATGGTGGGCTTTTGGGCTCATTGAGATTGGAAAGTTGGCATCAGTGTGAATCCTGTCTGATGGGAAAGATGACCAAAAGGTCATTTACACCAAAGGCGGATAAAGCTAAGGAGGTGTTGAGTCATGTTCACACTGATGTGTGTGGTCCGTTGTCTACTACAGTTAGAGGAGGTTTTGAGTACTTCATCACTTTCACGGATGATTGTATGAGGTATGGTTACATTTACCTGATGAGACGCAAGTCTGACTCTTTTGACAAGTTTAAGGAGTTTAAGACTGAAGTGAAGTGTCGGATAAGTAAATTAATCAAAACCTTACGATCGGATCGTGGTGGAGAGTACCTCATAGGTGAATTTAAGGACTACATGGTACATCATGGGATAGTATCCCAACTCTCTGCGCCGGGAACATCCCAGCAGAATGGAGTAGCTGAGAGAAGGAATAGGACATTGATGGAAATGGTCCGAAGCATGATGTCTCATGCTACTCTTCTAGTGTCCTTTTGGGGATATGCCCTGGAGACAGCGGCATATATTCTGAACTTGGTGCCTTCCAAGTCAGTACCTAGGACTTCCTATGAGATGTGGACTGGGCGTAAGCCAAGTCTGAATCATCTCAAGATTTGGGGATGTCCGGCTTATGTACTGGTCAAGGGAGACAAGTTGGAACCAATATCAAAATTATGCTATTTTGTTGGCTATCCAACAGGGACAAAAGGAGGTTACTTTTATCATCCTAAGGAGCAGAAGGTGCTAGTCAGTACCAATGTTAGATACTTGGAAGATGATCAAAGTACTTCCACTAAAGGTTCTACAAGGTTGGAACTTGAGGAGAAGTTATCTACGGAATCAACTTCTTCTGACCCGATTGTGGAATAAGAAAAGGCACAACCTCAAGAGCCTGTGCAAGTGGAGCCTTGTCATAGTGGGAGAGTGTCTAGGGTTCCAGATAGATGGACTGGAGAAGCCTTTGAGCTGGTCTCTGACCATCAAGAACAAGACCCCACTAGATACGAGGAGGCTATTGCTGATGCCGATGCAAATCTTTGGTATGAAGCAATGAAAGCCGAGATTGAGTCTATGTATCTCAATCAGGTTTGGGATCTTGTAGCTTCACCTGAAGGGATAAAACCCATTGGGTGCAAGTGGGTGTACAAGAGAAAGAGGCAAGCGGATGGGAAGGTGGAAACCTTCAAAGCTAGGCTTGTAGCGAAAGAGTATACTCAGAAAGAGGGAATCGACTATGAGAAAACCTTTTCCCTGGTAGCCATGCTTAAATCCATCCGCATCCTCCTTGCCATCGCATGTCACTATAACTACGAGATATGACAAATGGATGTCAAGACGGCATTCTTAAATGGCCATCTTAGCGAAGACATCTATATGTCCCAACCAGAAGGCTTTATTGCTGAAGGCCAGGAACATATGGTTTGCAAGCTTAAGAAGTCCATTTATGGACTTAAGCAGACATCGAGAGCATGGAACATTCGTTTTGATGAGACTGTAAAGTCTTATGGTTTTATTCAAAACGAAGATGAATCATGCGTGTACAGGAAACTTGAAGGCATTAATGTGGTTTTTCTTGTCCTGTATGTGGATGGCATTCTACTCATTGAAAATGATGTAGGGACATTGTCATCTACAAAGGTTTGGCTATCTAGTCAATTTAGTATGAAGGACTTGGGAGAAGCTAACTATATTCTCGGGATTAGGCTTCTTAGAAATAGGAAGCAAAGAATGTTAGGGTTATCTCAAGCAACATACATTGACAAGATGCTGACCAAGTACAACATGGACTCATACAAGGGAGCTCTAATTCCTTGCAGACATGGGTTGTCATTTTCTTCGAATGACTGTCCTAAGTCTCAAGAAGAAAAGGACAGAATGAGTAGGATTCCCTACGCTTCGGCTGTGGGAAGTCTCATGTATGTCATGCTGTATACTAGGCCAGATATCTGCTTTGCCGTGGGCTTAGTTAGCAGATATTAGTCAAACCCCGGGAAGGTGCATTGGCAAGCTGTAAAGCATATTCTCAAGTACCTTAAGGGAACGAGAGATTATATGCTGGTTTACAGGGCTGATGATTTGGTTCCTACATGATACACAGACTCAGACTTCCAGGCGGATAAGGATGAGAGAAAATCCACTAGTGGATATGTCTTCACCTTGTCTGGAGGAGCAATTTCATGGAGGAGTATCAAGCAATCTTGTATTGCTGACTCAACCATGGAAGCTAAGTATGTGGCAACTTCAGAGGCATCCAAGGAAGCAGTCTGGCTCCGGAAGTTTCTTTCAGAACTTGGAGTCGTACCACATATGGATAGGCCGATTGTGATGTATTATGATAACACTGGAGCAGTATCGCAATCTAAGGAGCCTCGGAACCACAAGAAGGGAAAACACATCGAGAGGAAGTACCACCTGATCCGGGATTTTATCTAGAGACGAGAAGTCGTGGTGGAACATATTGCCTTAGAAAATAATCTAGTAGATCTATTCTCCAAGACTTTGGCTGAGAGAGTCTTCAAGAAACACTTAGACGCTATAGGGGTGGGCACCTATGGACTTACCTAGTCTTAGAGTGCAAGCGGGAGATTATTGGATTGTATGCCCTCTTAGACTAGGTTTCTGATGTAAAATCGAATATTTTAATAAACGAATTTATTTTCAGAAATTGTTTGTGAATTTACTTTTTGTTTGTGCACAATTTTCGTTTGGAATAGACCCATTATGTTTAAATAAGTGATCCATGTGAATGGTGGTCTTTCACAGTAAGGTATGGATCACGAGTTTTTTAAACACATAAACTTTTGTTCTTAACCTATTGATGAGACTGAGAATCTCATCATGTTTAGGTTATTATGTTATGAATTCCAAATGGGGAATGGCTTACCTTTAGCCAGTGAGTAGTCCACTCACTTCATGACATAAGCGTATTTCGAATACGTAGGACATGACCTGTAGTAGTGGTTTCTAAAAGTACCATATGATAGAAACCTAGACTACTACCGCTAAGCGTGGACTAGTACTCTACGACTTGAGTATGAGTTGGTGATCTGGCGAAGTTGGAAGCATATACTTTGATTTGCTATAGTTGAGGTTCTATCGTAGGGCCAATATACTTGCATGTTGAGTATGTGTGACTAGTTAGTTAAGACAGACTTGTACAAAATAGTTTCTACACTATATCGCCCCCTGTGGTTGTCCGAATGGTCTAAAATGTCTAGGGCCCTGGGAAACATGACTCGGATGTTTACTTTAGGGTAGCTCCCTTGGAAAGCGGAAACACTCCAGGAAGTCGTGGATCATTGGACTAGAAGCCTAAGGATGGTAGATGTCATTTAGAGGGGTGTTAGTACACTTCTTCCTCTCTAAATGTACGGCGATGTGTAGAGGGTATTTTAGTCATTTCACCTGTAGGTCGGAGACTTTGCTAACGCAGTATTGTCCTTGGGGTTAATATTTCCTTATGATGACATTAGAAAATATTTAAAATGCAAAATACAGCTATTTTATGACAAGGGTATTTTGGTCATTTTAGTAGCCAATGCGGTGTGTCTTTTGGTCCCCAGTATAGACCGTGAGTCCTAATTAAATACGGGTTAAAGAATTGATCTTAAATTAAATGAAATTTATTTTATTTAAGTAGCCTGATTTAATTATTGGGCTAGAATAAAATAAAGGTCCATGGAGAGAGAGAATTAATTAAATTAGTTTGGTGGGTTAATTAATTATTCAGGGCTTTGGCCCAGTTCGAATAATTAAAGATTAACCTGGGACTAAACTAATATAGGCTTAATTAATTGGACTAGTTTATTTGGGCTGGAAAATTAATTATTTATTAACTAGGCCATTTATTTGGTTTTAGTTAGAATAATTAATTAAGCCCAAAAAGGTTAAACTAAGAGTCCAATGGCCCAATCCAGTTTAACCTAGGGTTTTATTTAGGTTAAACAGGAGAAAAGTAAATAATGTTGTTTTTCCAGTGCTTCCTCTCTGTGGAAAAATACCAGACGTTTTTTCCTCTCCCTCTCCAGAAAATATTCTTTGGCCCCAAGGTTGTTTCACCAAAACGATATTAGGCAGGCCATATACTGGAAGATCGAAAGCTAGGCGTTCATCTACATGCAAAGACGAAGTAGAAGGCTTGCAGGAATTGCACCAGAAGTTTCCACGAGCGTGCCTACCCCAGTTCCGCATATTCCAGTTCAGCCGATTTTGAGAATAAGAAGAAGAGGTAATGAGAAAATATTTTTTTTTTCCCTTTTTCTTCTTCACGCAGGAGTGCTGCGTTTTTTGTTGTTCCTTGGCTGTCTTTTTGGCTATGTTTCGCTTGCAATTTTATCTTCAGTCCTGATGCAGCGGAAGAGTGAAACTCTCCAGATAGGCGAACTGCAAGTATTCTGCGGTAACTTCTATTGGCAATAGCTGAGGGCCCAAGATATATAGACTGATCTCGGCTTGGATCAAAGCTAGGGGGAATGATCAATTGGAGCGGCTATGAAGATTCAGATGTTCGTTAATCAAAGAAAATGTGCAGAAAATGGTGGTGGATTTCACAAGAAAGATAGAAGTCTGATATTGTAGAAGAAGGATTTCGTATCGGTGAAGAAGGAGTAATGGAGACCACGGCTATATAAAGAAGAGATTCAAAAGATTAGACGTTCGCGGACTTCGAAGCTGAGGAGTCGGCACCCTTCCACAACGATCGGGACGTTTCGACTTTGTCAGAAAAAGAATGGCTACGAATTGAAGAGGTACGATTCCCGTCGCTTCACCTGTTCGCTCCATCAAAGTAACGGAACTCGAGGGAACATGTGTTGACGTCATCTTTAGCTGATCCATTGCAATTGTAACTTTTAGCCGAAGCCGATACGAATTTTGCCAAACGCATGATGACGTCAAGAAAATCTTCAGCTGCTGTACTTGGTCAACATCGGAACTAGGAGCCAATGAGCCGTCACCCCCACATCGCGGTAGCAAAACACTACTGTTCTCAACCACCAAGGATAGGCCACAAAGAGGGATTCTCTCCACGTTCGGAAAGTCGACAACCATGCCACAACAAGTATAAAATAAGTAGGGATCCTAGATGGAAGAATCCAATAACAATTGTCTCAAACCAAATTACCAATTTTCTTCTAGTTTTCAATTCCCCTTTTTTTGCATTTTTTTATCACTTTCTTTACAGCTTTTCTTACCGCTTTGTTTACATTTTTCCTTACTCCTTTGATTACAAGCTTTCCGTTTTATGTTGTTTTAATTACAAATTTCAGTATTTTTATATTTGTTCATCATCTTAATCAAAATATACTGTGTTCAGTTCTACTTTACTTTCGCATGCAATATTTCTGCTTTCTTGGACCCCTTCTATAATAAGTTCAAGGAATTCACGTCTTTTAAAAGATCCGATTCAACCATTTATCTTTCCATCGGACTATTTATTTTCATCGGAAGAGTAACCGATCGACAGTTCCATCGGCTTCCCTTTTCGTAAGACAACTGTAATAAATTTTTTTTGATACGTTAATGTATGAAGATGGAATCTAGAAAAATATTTTTTAAAAAGAAAATTTTGATTATAACAAGAACAAGCATTGCGCAATGTATCCTACCTTGTATTATATAGGTATAACCACTATAATTGCTCATATAGGGTAGTATGATAAGGGTTAATTACAAAAAACATTTTCAACTTTTAGTCCAATCTCAACGTGCCTTTTACAAATTTAATTATTCTAATATTTCTTCTCAATAAAAAATCTATCGAAATCATCTAGACGTCCACAATAGGTAATGTGAAGGGTCCCAAAAAGGGAAAATATCGCTGTCCAGAGCATCAATGCTGCGGTGCATGTTTGATTTCAAGGCTGGAAGAAAAGCCATAGCTAAGGCCAGTGATGAGAGGGTGAGATGCCTGAAAAAAGGTGGAGAAGATAGATTTGTAAATAGTTGGGATTAAGACGAAAAGGGCAGCAGCAAGGGAGTAAGAAAAAGTAGCAAGGGTTACAATGGCATGAGGGAAGGGGAGGAAGAAAGTCGTTATTGAGATGGAGGAAAAGAAAAAGGTCGTCGAAACAAAGATGAGGACCGTCAGGGTAATGTTGGGGGAGGAGAGAATAAAGTATGAAAAGGGAAAGAAATAAAGTATGGGTGGTAATATTGAATATGATACTATTATAGTAAATTAGGGGTGAGGTTTTGTGAATTTAGGTTGAAATAGATCGACCCGTTTAATTTTAAATATGTTCGGGTTATAAACGAGTTCAATCAGTTTTAATCCGCAAACCCGTTTAATTATTTTTAATAATTATATTTAATACTTTTTGTAATATCCTATAAATTTTATACTATATAAAATTATACAATTTAATTTTTTATATGAATTAAATTTTATTATATGAATTAATTGAATTGTTTGTGTGTCTATTTTGTTTAATTATATGAGACCTCTTAAGAAAAATAAATAATGTTAATGTGACTATTTACTTGATATATGATAAATGAATCATTCTTAATTAATTATTATTTAGTATCTATAATAATAATACTATTACAATGATTTTTAGTTAGAGAATAGTTTCTTGAACAATCTTATTTTATTGCAAAGCTACATTTATTTAGATTTTGAAAATTAAATCTTATGAATTTATTGAGATATCTAGATATTTAGTTGGATGATTTGTTATTTTATTGATTATTTAAGATTTTATAGTCTGTTTTATTGATTTTTTTTAAAATTTTATATAATATAATATAATTTTTTAAATTTTTTTGTATAATGAATGAACATATTGACAGGTTTAGTAATTATTTAAATGAATTAACACCACACGTTTATTAATTATACTATATTTAAATTGACTTATCGTGTATAATTATCTCAACGACTTGTCAATCTGAACACGATACGATTGTCATAGAAAGAAGGGCAGAAAAAGTAGAGAGCAGGCCGCCAAGGGAATGCGAAGGAAAAGAGGGTAGATTGGCCATGAGATGAAGAGAGGGAGGCTGGCATGACAAAATAACTTACCTTAATAATAATAACCTTATTTCCTTTCCCGCCTAAATAATTTTGAGATTAAAAAATACTTAAAAAAAAGTTGGCTGCGGAATATAGCAGTGACAAGCAAGTGCCACCAATGACATTCCCAAAAAACCAATGTAACAACTTACGTGAATAAGAGTGTTCATTTGCAACCAAGTTCCACCCCACCAACACCCCCAACTCACCAACACCCCCACTAAAAAAAAAAAAAGTTGCAAGCCGATCATACTTGGAATTTCTGCAGGCAGTGTAAAAGACAATTACTTAGAAAATAAATTATGAACTTTTTATCTATTGGAGAGATCACAACATAGTTAACCTACATTAGAAAGGCCGACAAACAATTAAAATGTAAAATAATTCAAAGAACACAGGAGACTTCCAGACGCCAATATAATGCGTTTACATGTTTACATAGTCACAACCACCTGAAACTACAATTCCTTGCGACATCAGTATTTTTGTAGCTATTTGGTCCTCCCCGTCACCCCTTTTTCTCATTCAAAAAAAAAAAAAAGAAAAGAAAAGAAATTGTTCCAAGCAGACTGGTAGTGTCAGCAACTTATTTCCTATCAGCATGCAGATGAACCAGACAATGTCACAACCACGAAGCTAATAGTCCCTCCCTTTGTAGGGCATTTCCTGTCAAAAACAGATTTACCAAATTGTGCATCCATCAGAATAATTATCAATTTCACTTAGATTAGCACACACTGTGGGCTGCCGACAAAGTTGTCCTTGTACTAGTGTAAAAATCTGGTTGGTGGTAAATAAATATGTAAAGAGAACCAACCCCCACCCCCCCCCCAAAAAAAAAAGAAAATATTAAAAAAAAAAATGAATAGCCTTCCCTGACAATTCAAGAAAACATAAATCATCATATAACCGAACCAAAACTGCAGAAGAACTTTTATCACATGCATGGTGTGGATTCTCGTTTTCAAGATATTGTACAAAAACTTAATACTGAGAAATTATAAACAAATTTGGAAAACTATAGTACACACAGCAAACAACTCCACCCCCAACCAAAAAACAAAAAAGTGGGGGAGGAAAAGAAGAGTTAAGATTTATTTACTGGAGTATATGTTGGCAGATAGAATACTTGCCGAGGGTGACTAATCATCATTTGCTGGCCATACTGCAGTAATCATTGATAAAACTCAATAAGCACACGTCCTAATGGCAAGGGCAAAATAGAAGACCATAATTGTGAAGATGTACCAAAAAAGCACACACCTGAGGTCCATTTGGATGGAAATATGGTTGCGGAGCTGAAGTAGCCTGCGGATTGAATATAACTTGTTGATGTGCAGCAAAGGAGGGACCAATCTGCAAGAATATGTAATTCAACATAGAAAAAGTAAGGGAGAGAAAAAGGGGGGGGGGAGAAATAGCAGGGAAGCAAGCAAATTTTCACCAAGGAAAAAACATTACTCCATCTGTTTGGAAATGAATGACCACATTTGATTTGACACAAATATTAAGGAGCATTGTTGTCTATTTAGTGTTTTCCCACCTTGCCTTTAATGAGTTGTTTATGGTGAAAGTTTAATATGCATCTCTCTTTTAGTGAGGGCAATAGCATAAATCTACATTCGAGAAAAGACTCATATTTAGAAAATGGACACTATTTTGGAATATCCAAAGATAGTAATGAGGACGTTCATTTTTCAAAGAAAGGAGTATCTGAACATTAGAAGAAAAAGAAGTCCATAGGAGTTCTATACATAAAAAAGTTCATCGCTTCTAAACAGAGTTTTTGAAGCTATGCCAATTTCCTGAGTTTTCACATATTTCAGACTTTCAATTACAAGGACTTGTACAGAAAAAAGCAAAGAAAAGTAGTATCAGAAAAAAAGGTCAGTTATGAACCCAAACAACTAATAATATTTGTCATAGATGACCTTGCACAATAAGCAATTATTCACAGAAACAAAACCAGCGGTCAAAAAGTAAAAAATCTCCTTAAGAGGTATAACCTAAACTTTGAAAGAAAAGGAAGTTCAAGAAATGGGAACAGGAACTTATGTTGCACACGACCAGAGACCTTTACCATCATTAATAAAAGTCTCAGATCACAATCGAAAGACCATATCATTTAAAGGCAAAGGGAGATGGACAGATACAAATACACACACACACACATGGTGTAGAAAAGTACTTGCAAGCAGGGCAGGAAGATGCAAAATCATTACTGCAAAGAACGACAAAACAAAAGCAGCTTACCCCAATGCCAACAGGCATGCCAGGCATGTGTGGGACAGCTGGATAGTAAATTGGACTATCAGACACTGGAGAAGCAGGCCTTAACGGTGTCTGAGATGGTATGAAACTCTTTGCATTTGGATTTAGCTTGAATTCCTGAAATGAGGTTGTAAACAAACAACAAAATAAATAGATTAAACAAAATAAACAAATTTATACAAGAAAGTTACCTTTACAAACACAAATATCAGAAAGAACTGATTATGAGTGATAACTTCAATGGTTTTGCAAATCTTGTTATGTTCACAGTTCAAAGAAGGCAACAAACTTGAAAAGGCACTTCTACCTTTGCATTTGGGTTTAGTGTTGATTTTTCTGAAGACAATGAACCGACTGATGAACTGGGTGATAATCCAGGACCACCAAAAGCTGAGGCCCCACCTCCACATTCAGATGCGGAGGTTGCAGAACTACCAGGTTGAACACGAGAACTAGCAGATTGTGCCGTCCCTTGTGTCTTGGTAGACCTGGAACCCTCTGAAGATTCATTAGAAGAACTAATATTTTCCTGAGCTTTGGATGAAGCATGTGATGGAGCATATGCAGTTGCATTTGCAGACAATCCACCTTTATCAGAGCCTTCTCTCCTCAGCCACTGTGAGGACTGTGAATCTGCAAAAAGTAATTGCCCCTATTTTCAAACTTCAGACCAATAGAAAGGAAGGAAAATGGACACACAATAATAACTGATGACATAACAATCAGGGAAGAAATAATACTACTCACCCTCAATTTTTGATGATTGAGCCTCCTCGTATAGCTATATGTATAGAAACAGAAATATAATTTCAGCATATAACAACGAACCAACAAAGCAATTAACGAAGCATAGATAACTCTACAAACCATACGATAGATGTCAAGATTACTCACTGTTGGATCTCCTGAACACTCCTCGGAGTTACCACTTGAAGCATGTTCAGAAAACTGATTCTCATGAGTCCTGAGAACAAAGGAAATTGATGTAAAACTTCTGTCAATCCACTAACAAGGTTCAACAAGTATTTTGAATAGAAGAACATCATTATAATTGTTTGGAAAGATAACATGATTGGAACCTGCTATCACCAACAGGTAAAGCATTTCTAGATGACTGTCCAGCCGACAACTGTCTAACACGATCATCAGAACCCAATTGATATAACTCCCTATCGGTGCTAGAATGAGTAGAATGTACTTCATCCTGGAGACCAGAAAAAATTAAATGGTACTCAGAAGCTTGTAAACATTATCAGATGGCAGATAGTAATCAAAACCAAATAATTCAAAAAATTCAGAAGCATGTTCAAACAATTACATTTAAAGTGAAATTTGAAGTACCAAGAACCCAAAAGTAGAGCCCCAGATTCAATTTTAAATTCTGGAAATAGATGTGCAAAGTTGTCAATCTCTGGGTACCACAAAAAGAGTTCCACGAGAACATAAAAACCTTCAGCCATTCATCTGGGCATTTGAAGGACCTGGACTATTCAACTTCATCATTGTGTTTCCTAACATTGCAGTTCATCTTGATCTTAAAATTCCATCTCCACTGCTTTTAAAGGAATATATCTGTTCCTTGCAATTCATTTATCCTTTGACTGTTGTTTGAGGGAAACATGGTCCTAATGGAGCTCATACAAGACATATTGAGGGAAAAACAGATATAGGCTTGCCATTTCATTTCAAGACTATGACTTCTTGTTCCCCATAATCACAATTGACCATATTCTATCATATAGAATGTTACTTCTGTCATTTAAAAGTGATCGAATCATCCTCCTGTGTTATTATCTATATTCAGTTCCTTAGACATATGGAGAGTATGAAACCATGATCCCCAACCAGACAGATATACAATCTGATATGAAATAGTGAGTTCACAAAATAGCGCCAAACAGAATGCTCCCAACAAGAATGAGAAGAAAAATTTAATAATAAAAGAATGTCGCAAGACATATTAACAAACTATTTACAAGTATTAAGAACTAAGTGGTACCACAGATGAAGATCTAGTCGATACTCGAGCTCCATCATTAGGTTTTGCACCAGACGAGTCAGCAACTGACTTCCCCACACCAGAACCATAGCTACCTCCAAATGTTTCATCATTGCGTGTATCCAACAATATATCCTCGCTATCATCATATCCACTATCATCAATCCCTCTAAAGACAGCGGAGAATCTCGATTCCTCATCAATTTCAAAATTTTCATGAATTTTTATTCCTCTTTCCTGTTGTAGCAACACATATTAGATAAGAGTAAGAGAAGATGGGATGGGGCCAAAAAGGAAAATAAGTGAAAAGAATAAATAAAGCAGTATCTGACAAGCAACCAACAATACCACCTCTGCTAGATGAAGATCATGTGTATCCTCTCCCTCTATTTCTCTAGCTATTCTTAAAGCTTCCCTTTCTAAATCTTTCATCTGGGGACCTTTTTCAAGTTTTGTGGTATACAATTCCTCATTGAAAGTGCTTTTAACACCAAACAGAGTCTCATTCACTTCAAATTGATCCCAGCCCCTAACAAGTAGAATAAATAGAAAAAGCAATCAGTAAAAGAAAGGTTGAGAAAACTGGCCACAATATTATATAGATGATTCAACAGTTTAAAAAACACAGTTACTTGGGATAAATCCTACGAAAACTTCATTAGGAAACTTCTTTCTATTGAAACAAACACTCACAACCAACCTATGCATCATGATGAGCAGTAAATTATGTCATCCTACCTAAAGAAAAAAAGCAGGTATTCTCAACAAACTAATTCCTTGCACAAAACTTTCACTTAGCCTTTGATAAAGTTGATTTCTTTAACACTTTAACTAGCAGAATCCAACCACAAGGCACTGCTTAACTAGTAGTAGTATACTACTACTACTACTACTACTACTACTACTAATAATAATAATAATAATAAGAAGAACAAAATTTAAAAAAAAAGGGAGTCAAAGCTCCAGAGAGTTCGGGGTGGAAAAGAAAAGCATAAGGGAAAAACTTCCAAAAAACAGGATCCAGAAGTACCTGAACACTATGGAACTATGATAACACTGCAGTGCATTAGAGCACCTTCAGCATGGATTTCACAAATTTAGTCGGTCCCCTAAAGGTACTGCTCAAACCTACCCCAGTTATAAGAAGTAAATGATGTTTACCTAAGAAATAGAAGCCATCTTGAATTTCTAGTCTAGTCATTTACAAGAACAGACATCAAAATATCAAAGGCTACTATTAATAATAGAATGCCAGATCATTAAAATTTATGAAAACCCCCATCTTCATTAAACCTTGAATGTCTTTTCGGCTTAGGCTCCTAACGGACTTGCATTCTTTAAATTCAATCACTGTGCTTAGTCACATTTTGAAATAAACCTTTGTCATTGACACTAACCCAGATGACAAAGAACAATGTCAACTAAAAATAAAATATAAGAGCATTCTAGGCCTAGTACCCTCAGTGCAAATCAATTCTTAACAAAATCAAGAAAGAATGAATGACAAAAAATTTGTAAATAGCATAGTACATACATTAATCCACCACATACTACCAAAGAATTAAGCAGAAAAAGATTGGCAAGTGACCAATAAAAGAGATATTCCAGTTGCAAATAAGATACTCTTTATACAGATCCCTAGAACAATTCCTAAAGTACAAGGATTTAAGTGATATAACAACCTATCCCGGTGATCATCAAATATATTCTCCAGTTCAGGACAGCCAGGATCATTATCATCGGGGACCCAGCGTTCCAACTCTCTTTTCATCTCAAGACGCCGAGACTGGGATATGTAAGAATCTGTAAAAAGCTCCTGCTGCTTTTCATGTTGGAGCTCAGTTGCCAACCCATCCCTAGTTACGGGCACACCCTGCTCCAATTGCACAAAAAAGAAAAGCTAGCGCAGCTTAAAGTATGACATCAGTGCCACTGCAACCAAAGCCTATATGCAGAAATGACTAAAACCCAAAATGCCCTTGTTGATTTGCTCAATAAAATTCTTAATCAACTGATTTTGGATATTTCAACCAAAACTTACTTTCCTCGAAATAAAGATTTCTTATTCACTTAATCAACTGTTCAGGAAAAAGAAAAAGATTAACTGGTTTTGCTCCTCCTTTATCTTCCATTGTTTAAATGCACGAAACTTGGTAACTCACTTGGGGTTTCCCACTCCCCACATACTTCTCCTCCTCTAAAAACTGCTATTGCACGGTGAACAGTAACCTTAACAGTTGTGCCATCTCAAAAATGAATATTCAATTTGAGATGGAGAGTAACCATTAAGACAATAAAAAAGAGACAAATTTTCAACAAAACCTTTGCTATGACTTGTACAAGCTCTTTGGCTGGAATGATTAAAGTCTTTGAAGGTGGCTTGCTAATACTATCTGTGATGTTCTTCTGTCCCTGAGAGGCATCTTTAGTCAAGCGAGCCATTTTCAGAACTATTCCTGTGCCAGCAACACAAGCAACAAATATAACAAGCACTGTCTATCTACAGGCATGTGAAAAATATACTATGGGTATCACGATTTACCAAAGTCTTTCTCAGCATTTGTTGCATGAAATATTCCTGAGAAAACAGAGCCATCCAGCACCTGTACTTCCACATGGTGTCCAATCAGACAGGTGGTCAAATAAACCAGTCGCTCCCGTGAAGGGCTTTCAATTCCTCCCTCTTTGCCTGAGCCAAATTAAGTTAGAAATAAATACAAAAGAAATAATAAACAGGGTTAAAACACTATCAACAATCTCACCTACACTAGTCAACCGGCTTGCATTTGCTTTCCCCATCTGTGGCTTACTCTCCAATCTAGACCCAACATCTTTTTCAATTCGACGACGGCCAAATCCATTAGCAGCAGACCGAGGCTGCACAGCTTGCTGCAAACTCATCTTCAAAAGATTGTCTTCTAATATATACAAGAGTTTTTAGTCCTGTACTTCGGGTTCAGTTATTATCCTGCCAAATTATAAAAAAAAAAAAAGGCATGTTAGCTTCTTTTTGACAACATTAGCAAACCACCAAGGAGCCAATTAATTTTCAAAAAACCAAACAGGTTAAAAAGGGGCAACTTAGAAAGAACAGAGAACTCCAGAAGAAATAAATCCAAACTTCAAGAAATAAATTATTAACATGATGAGAAGCCAGAGAAAATCTGCTTGGTTGTTCTGCTAATTCTCAGAGGAGCCAAACTTTAGTTCTTGTTTGGTAGCGCTTTATCTTTAAGTTTTTGTCTGGCTACTAAGAATTATCTAGCCATATTCCTGAAAGGAAAGGGAAAATTTGCTCAATGAACATTCCATATTCTTGTTCTTTTTCGCAGGCCGGGGAAAACATGTACATCAATCTCAAATTTTTGACTTGCGCAACATATTAACCAAGACCCATCACTAAGATAAATCAACACACAAGTCAGAAAAGGGAGCATCATCACGCAGCCTATGATAAAAAGCCACAAGAAAATTTTTGGGCATGACTACTAAGAATGTCTCCAGCAGTAGAGGCCTTAGGTAAAGCATTAATATAATCTCTAAAAGTAAAATAAATGCCTCGGGACCTCAAGAGGACAACTAATATAATAGAAGTAGTATGCAGATAGACATGAAACAGGTTCTTGCAGAGGAAAACATTCTAAAAAACAAGATAGCTCTACCAATTACTCAGTGACTCAGTGAGGATAATTCTACCTCCCGGTTCAACATTATCATCGACTGAATCGAATAAATAGAACTACTATTCGAGTGGAAGGACTTTCAAAAATTTCAACACCTATAACCACCCAAGGAATACCTCAAAAGCACGTCAATGAAGTTCATTAAGAACAAATAACATGATTATTAGAAAATGATAATTGCAGGTCATACACCTCACAATTCCCAAGAAAGTATTTTTTGCCCACGCCATTGGAAGCCAACAGCACCACAGCAGTATAGCACCAATAAATAAGTACGGTGTGTCTAGTCCTGTGTACCCCCCTTTGTTTTCCAAATGTAAAACAAGGATTACAGCATCCTTCTATTCCATCAACCATCACTTCCTCTCAGTACTAAGAAGATAGCTTGTCAGCACTTTTAAGTGTAATAATTAGTCATGTGATGAACAGTACCCAGACAAAAATTGGCAAATAATAGTAACACTTATTATCAAGGAGGCGTGCCTCTCCTGAATGCAATAAATAACGGCAAACATCCTAAAATTGTTGAAAAATATTCAGGCAACTCCACCCCCAAAGAAGCCTATACTCCCCAAAATTTATAAGAAACAATCACTGACGCAAGTTTAAGTTTTTCCAGCTTCCACTTCTTTCTGCGTTTCCCAGACCATACCCAAAAATGCATCTACTCGCAAGAAAAATTACTTCAAAAAGCACATAGTAACTACAGCGGGACAAAATAGAGAGCAATGCACTGAGGAATTAATTCGGGAAAAAGGATAACAATCAAAGTTTACGGGTTTACCGCCGCAGAGTTACCAAATAGAATAACAACTGATATAGAAAACAGGCTACAATGGGCAACCCGTTCTAGTATATTAATTCTATGCACACCCATCCTTCCAATTAAATTAGGGGCAGCAATAAATCGTCAAAACCAAAACCTCCGCACAATTTCAAAACCCTAAAAAATCATTCCTGTGCATGCTTCAAAACCTATGATCTACGCCGCGTAAGAGCGAGGAGAATCAAAAAGGATGCTTACGAAGAGGCGAAAGAAGAGGAGCCTGATCTGGTGGATAGAGAAAAGAGAAGATTTTAATCAGAGGCGAGGCGAGTCGACTCGGACTGACTCACGCGCCACTCCGTTGAAGCGAAATAAAGGACGGCTGCGGTCGCTTCGGTCTGGGTTCTGACGAGAGTTCTTTGAGAATTTCGGACCCAATTGCCAAAAGCCCAGAAAGACCCGAAAGTCTTTCACCGCCTTCCAGGGTCGAGATCTTAAAGACGGCCTCTTCTGTTTTTTAATCCTAGCTGGTTCCTATGCCACCGCTTCTTATGTTGCGTGGTGGATACGCTCTTTTCAACTAACTTTCTTTTTTGGTTTTTTTTCCCCTTATTTTTTAAATATATATCATAAAACAAAAAAAAAAAGAGAAAAATATCTTATCTAGTAGAATTTTTTAAAGTTATTTTTTATACTTTAAATAGAATATGTGATTTTTTTAAAAAAGTAGACATTTTAAAATAGAAATTTAAATATTTGATTTAGATAAAGGAGTTATAATATATTAGAGCATATTTGACACGTTGAAATAAAATAAAATATAAAATATCACTTTTAAATTTCTTTTCTCATTCTTGCTATTGTTTGATAAAGCAAGAAAGATTTTTTCAAAAAGAGGTCCATTCTATAAAGAAATGAGAAAGAAAGTCTTCTCACTCAACAACTTAAGGACACGTCTTGATCGGATAAGTTAGAAACTTAAAAACAAACAAATTCTAAAGATTGTTTTGCCCTATTCCTTATAACAATATTTTCAATAAATAATAAATTTATATAATTTTACGTGTAATTATTATTTAATTATATTTATTACAAATATACAAATTTATTATTATAAATTATACTTTACATATGTTAAATATTTAATTTAAGGACGTTTACATAATGCCAAAGAAAAAAACACCTAAATGCCTTATATGAATATATTTTCATTTTGTGATATTTTTATTAATTGTTGATATGATCTTGTCACCCATATTAAATCTTAAGTTAGATAGTAATTATATTCAGGCAATATAATATACTATGGCATTTAAGTTATATTAAGTTAAATTTCATTTAATTTTGACAATAAAAAATAATTTTACTACGCATTAAGAATTACTTGTTTAAATTGAGTAAAAACATTATTTATACTTATTTAGGATGAATTAAGACATGTGCAATTTGTTCTCATTTTCTTTGTTCCTCCTTCAAACATGTTGTCTTGCTCTATATTTTCATTCTTTGTTTCCACTTCACAGAATCTATAACTGTAGCAATGAAGTAGAGTTGAATACAATTAACACAGCTGAAATTCTAGAGTGTGTATGAATTGTGATACATCCCTTAATGTTACATAAGAATAGGAAGTGTAATAATGATTGCTTGGCATGGATTGCAGTGACCAAATTATAGCAACGTCACAGTGGAGATTATGCCAAATAATCTCCACATTACAACAACAAATCCTCAGCTAGATTTTAGCCAATGGCGTATCATGAACATCTATCTTGGAAGGGAAAGGAAAAGAAGAGCCTGAGAATGGGATGAGATTCGTCACCTTATCCCTCTACCCATCCAAGCCCCATCAACCAGGAAGGATCTTGACTTGAGCAAGGAGGTGCCTCAGAGAAAGATGCCTCTTTGCAGGTGATCACAGAACTGAGAGTTCCATGAGCAATCACAGTAAGAAAACCTACAGTCCAACCTGCCTACTAGCCAAGCTCTTGATATAGGTCTGAAATCCTGGTATTGACAACATTTTTGACTATCGAAAGACTGACAGACAGATGTAAATTTTTATTAATCAACAGGAATTGTGCTGGACATCTGTAATCTGAAAACAGAAGCAGGAAGATGTCTGATCACCAGCTCGGGTTTATAGAGGAAGCTTAATCTTCTCAGACCACTCAAAAATGTCGGAGTACACCTGATCACCTCCCAACTCTTTCCCGCTGGCTCCAGCAGCAACCCTGATAATGTCTTCCATTAAAGCAAAATTCCCCATTATATTAACATGGGCACCACTCTGGGTGCCACGACCCTCAAGAAGATGAGATGGTGGAGCATGATCATACTCCCTTATATAAGTTTTAATTCCTGAAGGATTGAATCTAGTTTTACCACGCCACCCTTTGGCACACATAAAGCCTGCACTTAAAACAGGTACTGTCTCATCCCCATCAACAGTAAAAACACCATCTTGCAAGCAACTATCTTCGTTATCTTCCTCAGCTGAAGTATCTATCTGGAAAGGAATATGGCATTCTGCAGAAGGTATCATCCTGTAAACATATGCTCTCTCAGTCGGTATGCCAACACCATACATTGAGTAGATCTCCATTTCGGGGGCATTAGGTAACCTGCATAATCCAAAGTAAGCAAAATGCATTGAGAAACCAAGAGGAACAGGACTTCAGTGAAATTGTAGATGCTCAATTTCACTGCTTGCTCCTGAATCTAACTGCTTGACATAAAATTGAAAAGATATTAGATTCAGGAACGTGCAGATGTTAAACTATGTTCTTTATGCAAAGGATTAGAACATGTAGGCTATGCCTCACTTTGTTTCCAATGGATTTGACCAATATTTGTAGTGCATATATTCAGGGTCGTCCAAATTATCAGCTATCCCATAAGAGTAGTGCCTGCTACCACGTGCCATCGTCTTTGGGGCAACATAACGTAACAGATCCAAGATTTCTCCAGCTGTATACACCTTGTATTCTGCCATAGCTTTGACGCCACTGAAACCCATATCATGATATTCTGTCCATACATCACGGCATGTATGATTTGCAACATTGCTGCCCTTAACTGCATCCTGCATATAAAAGGCCAATGGAGAAATTTAATTCCAGAACCAGCAAAAAATATACTTGTCCAAGGTCAACCATGCCAAGAGATATCAAAGGAACTTCTCCAAAAGGTTTAGATTGAGAAAATGCCAAGAATAACACAAGAACAATTAAAGCATCAGACTAAGTAAAACACAGAAATCTATTATTAGGTGTTTTTCATAAAAAACATTCAACAGTAGCTTTCATCATCAGACTAACACAATAAAAAGAAACATTGATTGACAGGCCTGAATGATCAACTCTATTAGATTAACTACTTTCCAATATTCTGATGTCTAATTTATTTTCTCAATTTTGCTGTCCTGAGTCTCATATTTTTCTTCTTATTTCTTTGTTAATAATGGAGTTTAGTACTGTTATCACTAGCCATGATAAAACAGAAACTATGTATCATTCCAAAATCAAACATCAGTGAGTGGAAATATTGATGTAAAATGGAATGAAGCAAGGTAATTGTATTCCAATTTCTCCACCAAAGAAAATAAAGAAATCTCCATAGACATCATGTAAAATCCTGGAAAGAATACCCTAAAGTCTAGCCTGTTAATCTCTGATGAATGCACTTCTGTCGCATCTCTTCCAAATGATATTATTCTTCCATAATTGATGTGTTTTGGTTTAGTTTCCATGGTACTGTTCTGATCATCACCAGAAATCTGAGTATCATTTGTCCTCTGCTTTCTCTTCTTGCCAGGCGTACAGCCTTCTTCAGGTGACCAATCAAGACCGCCCCAAATAGTGTCCCCACCTTTTGGTATCATTGACATGGTTGAGTCCCATGTACGGGTCATCCTCATTATGTACTGTAAGGTTGATATGTGAAACAAATCCTTATCCAAAGCACCTGGTGCTATGGCCCTGTAATTGGATATGTAAAGTAGATGCTTATTTGCAGAATCCTATAACCCATGGCATGCAATATAATCTCAAATCACAAAATAAAATGCTTCCTGGAAAACAATGACATGAGTAAATGAATTCATCCAATTGCAAGGAATATAGAAGTTTCTAACTCTAATGGAACACTATTCAGTAAGAGGAAGTTTAGCATACCTGGCAATAGCAATATCCCTAGCTTCAGCTGAGAAAAGCCCAGATACAGCTTTTGGAACACCTAAAAATGGTCCACCAATATTCATCACAGCCTTTATATGCCTAGCACACCAATCAGGTCCACCTCCTCCACCCATTGGAGGTGGTGCCTCCACCCACTTCATAAAATGCAGAAAGTATAAGACTCCCATGGAGTGTGGAATTATCACTGCCTTTTTGCCACCATTTGTTGCAACCATCAGTTCTATATTGCTTTTTATCCGGCTTAATGTCTGGTCACGCACCTGAAAAAGTTGAAACTCAGGTTAAAATGTCAACAAGAAGTTTCATTAAAAAAAAAAAAAATGCCAATAAGAAATTTCTTTTCAACTTAACTACTAGTGAACATGGTGCCAAAAAGAAAAATACAAATAAATACCTCTGTATTCTGAAAGGAAAGTCTCCAATCATATGCAGCCATGTACATGGTTTTTTCCTCATATCCAATCCTAGCCAAATTAGCTATCAGGACTGCCCAGACAAAGTATCCTGGAACAAAGTAATCTGCAGCAACAAGTCCATTAACAGGCCTGACCCTAACACCAGCAGGATCCAAACCAGTTTCATTGTCCAGTGACATATGCTCCACCCAGCATAAAGGTCTGGAAAATATCAAAAGTGCCTCTATAAGCATCAACAAATACTAGCCAGACTTTGAAAATGGGGGGAGTTGGAGGGCTACTCTTTGAATAACTTACCAGGCCTTCCACCTTGCCCCATACTAAATTCGTTACACCCCACATAACCAAAACACATTTCAAAAGAAAGTAATAAATAAGACAAAATAAACCAAATAGCTTTACAGAAAGGGGGAAAAAAAAATTCTAAACAATGTAGAGAAGATGGTTTTAATTCATGGTTCAATATGATAGTAGCGCGCCATGTTTTTGACTCAGAAGCATAAACGCATATATATGATTTGGTTAAAGTTTTAACTTTGGAAACGACATCCATGCTTACACAGCTGAAGTAAGACAGGCTGGTCAAACAATGTATGCATGTGTAAGAATATGAATCTTGAAGCAAGATTAAAAACATAAGTAACATGTATTGAAGAGAAAAACAACACAAGCTTTTGTTTTTTGTAGGTTTAAATAACAAAGTAAATTGGAATTCCTGCATGAAAATCAGTTATCTTTTAGTTTGATGCTTCTAACGTTGAGGTCAATCTGGGCCAGTAGTCACATCTGTTTCATTGCCTCAATTTATCCTATAAAATCAGGTAACTTCTAATCACTACAATTATAAATGTAAAGCCTAAGAACTAAGTTGGTTTTGCTTGTGCTGTATCCTTTGTTTTCTAATCCTGTTTCAGTAAGTTAAGGAAAAACACATCAACCTAAAAAATACTCAAATTCCAGTTTCCTCCATTTATATGAAGAAACGAGAGCAGCAATGAGCGACAGCTGACTGATACATCTAGGTAACATTTCTTGGTGCTGTTAGCAAATGCTTGTTGCCAAGCAAGTTTTGTAAAAATGTCACAAAAGCAACAAGTAGACGCCATACCAGAGAACGTTTAGCTTCCTTGAGCTGATTATGTACAATGTCATCAATAAGAAGCCAAAAGACTGTGGAAGATTGCGGAACTCTTTCTCCAACATTAATTTCTGGTAAAGTCATTTAAAAACTGAAATACATAAACTTCGATTTCAAAATCCTCAACGCAACCAGCAGATCACTATAGATTAAAGCCAGTTTCTTCCAAATAAGTTCAAGCTCACTACAACCCAGAAAAGAATATAACTTGAGCTAAAAGGGAGACCCAAAGTAAAGAAATAACGGGCACTTTTTCTAGCATTAAACACAGCATCGATCTGCAGACATATCAGGAAGAAAAATAGTCGGGGCACAGAAAGCGCTCTTAAAAATAGTAATCGAATATTATTAATTATTACCTCTTGTAGATTTCCCCAAAGGTGCCTCCCCAAAGCCGTTTACGAAACAATCCGTCAGCACACTGATGCCCCTCCCAGAGCTCGAGCCCACCAGTGACGATTCCAGGGACAAAAACAACCGGATGCTTGGCCTTTAATCCTTCCTTCTGCAACTTGATACCTGGTGGGTCGGGCAATGGCCCGGTGATGGCCTCTGTTACGTACTGCGGGAAAGAGGCGGGCATCGCATTATACAAAAAAAGCAACGTCCACCATATCGTGCAAACGCACCCTACAAACCAACAGCAACTGTCAATACAGGACCACTTAGCCTTCCGCTCTGGTTTGGTTCTCTCCTTTTTCTTGTCTTTCTTGTCATCCTCGTCAACTTCTGGCTTCGAATCGGATTCTTGCAGCTGAGGCGTTTCATTTTCTGAAGTTTTCCTCCTTCTCAGCAATGACATAGTTTACAGGAATCGTTTCTTCTTTTCCTCGGATGTTCGAGCAAAAATAGCAGAAGATGGCGACGGCGAATGGCAGAGAGAGGAGGAGAATTTAACGAGCTGGAGATTGATTGGTGGTGAGAAGCTGAAACGCGGGACCCAGGAGGAACAGTCTTGACCATGAAAAACACAGCCTGACGGTCATAACCCGTCCGTGTCGGCCGTTATGGGTTCTCACTAACGGACGAAGCAACACTTAACGTCCGGCAGGCTGTCCGTATGGCAATCAATTACTCCGGTGGATGGGAATAATAGACCTAACATTCCAACGCTAGTTTTCTTTCTTTTTTTTTTTTGTTTGTTAATTAACATTTATTCAATTTCTCTTAAAATTTTATAAATATTAAAACTTTCTTTAACATATGTAAGAATTGCAAAAGTACATAAAGAAAATGAAGAACAGAAAGTTAATAAACTATCAAATTTTATTAAATAGTCAGATTTAGTCATATAATCAGTTAAGTTATTAAATTATTATAAGAATAATTATAATTCATAATAAAAGTGTGATTGACACAATATGCCTAAAAATAATTCCATGAATCCTACTATTAATGTCTCTTCTTATTCTTTGATTTTAAATGACCCTTTATTAAAAAAATTTTAAATTTAAAACTTTCTTGATATATATAATTTTTTTTAAAATCACAATTATTTAAGAAGGAAAGAAGAACACAAAAAGAGAATAAAAAATACTAATAGTTATCTAGTTCGGGTGAAAAGAAAAAAGAAAAGAAGAGAGGATGTACATATGAGCGTAAATAAATAATTTATGTTATTTAGTTTAAAAAAAATAGAGGGGAAGTAAGAGTATGTTCGGTAATCTAATTTGACATTTAAAATTGAATGAATTAAATATTATTTTAATAAATATGTTTGATAAATATTAAATTAATTAAGTGTATTTGATAATAATTTTTTATTATTACCTAATTAATTAAAGCGTACTAAAATCTTGTTATAAATTTTAAGTAAATTAAAAATTATTTAAATTTGAAATCTAAATGTATTAAATATTAATCTAATTATCTCTTCCTCTTCTTTTGTGAATCAAATATAAAATAAATAAAAATCTCAAAATTTTAAATTAGTAAAATTTACTCATACTAGTTAAATTATTGTATTATTATATTTTTTTTAAAAAAAAGTGATTGTAAAGTATTGGACGAGTTGGTACGTGGGCCATTTGTCTTTGAATTCTTTCTCCTCAAAATGCATATCCTAATACTGTTGTACTTGTATTTCAAAGGTTTGGACTTATTGACTACCACGGCGAATGGCAAGGCAGGGTTAATTTGGAAGCACCTGTATAATGAAAATAAATGGGGGAAAACGTGGATTTCATTCACAGTCCATGTTTGAAAAACCATTTACCTATGAAGAAACAAATGTCAGCTATTATAGATCTTAGTCAAGGTCGGCTTTATTTTGATTTGGCACATTTACATGTCACGAAATAACAATGCAATATTTGTCCAAATTTATTAATGTACTTTGATTAGAGAGGTTGGAAGGAAAGAAAAGCATAATAAACAGATTTAAATGTTAACTTTTGTGATTAAACAGAAAGAAATTGTAAAGATTGATAAATGAATTGTATTTGGTCAAATATATTTAAGTAGTACTAGTTTTAAAGGGTCGATTTTATATGAGTTATAGTGATATTGTTTTAAGGAGATAAAAATCACGTCTTTTGACAAATTTTCTCGCATCTAAAACAAACATCTAATTTGTATGACCAATCTTAAGCCATATATTTCACTTATTTATACTCAAAGTTTTGTGTATATATCATAAAAACACATAGGATCAGATATGTGCCTTTTTGGCCAAGGTCCAATATTGGATGGAAGCAGTCACGATCATAAAGATATTGTTCTGAAATAGCAAAATTTATGTACACGAACCATACGATTATAATAAATAAGGCTTCCTCTTTGGTTATTTTTTCTTTTATAAAACTTTTCAATACAAAGAGGTTCAATGTACAGAAAGTTCACAGGCAAAATCTTTGCATACATGAGACTGTTTATAGAATATGCACTTGACTATTTTTTCACACAAAACTCGCTTCTTACAATTTTATATATATTTATTTTTCAACAGAATTATTTTATTCACTTTTTAAAATATTTTACTATATAAAAATTATACGATAACTAATTGCTTGGAGAAAGTGAGTTTCATATACTATTTTTGCTCCCATATTACTCAGTTCTTATTAATTGTATACCTGATAGGTTTTTATTACATATCCTTAAAGTTTGGGTTGATGTAAATATTTTATTTAACAATGTTTGCTCTTATATTTATTTAATGTGAATATTGTAAAAGGATAATAAAATAGGAGACTAACTTGGAGCTCTTTGCACAAATGTTTTCTACGATTAAATAAGTTTGTAATTATTTTTAAGATTCTTTAAAACCACTAATTCATTGCTCTTTATATTTCATGTCTTTTTATTCATATTTTATAATTTTCCTTTTATAGCTCTTTACAATCATAGTTCTTATTATCTTCAACACTACACTAGCTAATTCCAATTGTTGAAAATTCAAATTTCAATTGTTGAAATATTAAAAAATGATAATAATAATAATCTAGTTATTATACTTTAAAGCCATTTTTTACTCATACAGGAAGGGATCATATGGCTTTATTATCATTATTTATTTATTTAGTAACTTCATTCAAACGAAAATTCGATTTCAAAACATTATTTATATTAAAAGGCATAGATGGAAGTAGGGACGGCGTGGCTTGCATCGCTTAACAACTTTGAACTTCTATATCTTTTTTTGAAAAATTAAAATTTTTGAGAAATGCCTTCTTTATTTTCCCCTTTTATTTTTTTAAAGAAGTTATAGTATTATCTTCTAAAGTATATAATTTGCCTCTTTGTCCCGATTAAAAGACAAATAAATTTGAAAATTTTTGTGAGATCAATTTATTTTATTAACAAGTTATTATACTGGTTTGAAGGTAAAAAATGAAGAAAAAGAACTAAAATTATTTCCGAAAATTATGCACAAAAAAACGGTTTAGGCCATAGATGTAATAGAATTTAAAAAGAATAGTTTATATCAAGCATGCATTAATAATATACACCTCAACTATTATATTATTATTAGAAAGAACTCAAATATAGACACTTGATGACATTGTCATGATTACTCCTTACTAAACACACTTTATATAGAAATATATTTTTATTTATCTCCAAAAAATATTATCTCTTACTAACAGAATATTTTCCGAAATCAATATAATCATACTTTCTTCACTCTACTATTATTTCAGAAAATTTACAAAAATGTATTTTTTTTTTCTTTTTAATGTCTATTGACTTTGTACCTCATTCCATGTGTAATCTGTTGAACAGCCATATATAGCACTTTATGTAGTTGTTTTCCAATGCAGTGAAGAAAGTGGGAGAGTAGAGATGGCACGGTACTTTAAAGATTTGGTTCCAAGGTTCAAGGTAAATTGTCGATGAAGTCTTCCCACTGAAAGTTTAAAGGAAGAAGAATGCATTATGTCTCTTATTTGGGCAGCTTTTTGATTGAAAAATATTTATACATTTCACTATATTTGTATTGGAAGATAAGTTTGTATCATTCAAATTGTTTGGGATAAAAAGTTGGGAGTAGCACCCTGCATAGGCATAAATATTCTCCTGAGTGCCATTGTCAAAGCATGGACATGGGGTTAGTTATTTATGTTATTTGCAGTGACTTGTCACATTTGCTAATTCTTTTTATTTGTGTTGCAGCTTTGGTCTGTACTGCTTATTCTGATGGCTTTATCACTCATTCCATCTGTGTTGAGTCCGCAGCAATATGCCTACATGCAATTTGTACAGCTATGGGCTCCCACATTTTGTTTAACAAACGACTGTAAGACTGGATTGGCTGCAAATTTTACGCTTCATGGTTTATGGCCAGCCAATGCATCAGGATATAGTCTTTCGAACTGCCCCGGCTATAAAAAAGGGGAAATTAAAAGGCTGGTTAGTGATCATTAGTCTCTGTATAATGCATTTAGCACTCACAACCAATAATACAATATTTCTTGCGCTCTATTTTGTCATATGCAGCCGACAGTTGTGCGTGGCAGTTTGAATGCAAATTGGCCAAACATTCTTGCAAGCAACACAGATGAAAAGTTTTGGGACCATGAATGGAGGAGACATGGAGTTTGCTCCTTGTCACGCCTCAGTGTAACAGACTATTTTAAAGCAGCAATTAGAGAGAAGCAACAAATTGATTTGCTTGGAATTCTTACTTCAGCAGGTATTAATCCCAGCGTGCATAGAGATTATAAGAAGAGTGATATAATCAACAGCATAAGGGCCACATTTGGAAGAGTATATATCTATCTGTCTTGTCATTCTAATGGGACAGCGATACTATTGAAAGAAGTCTACATTTGTTTTGACGTGACTGTAACAAACAAAGTTAGTTGCCCTCGTGCTGGAACTCCGGCCACATGCGGAGGCGGAGGCAGAGGCGGGGATATATATCTTCCTACCTTTTAGTATTTTGGATTAGTTTAGGATAGCAGTGGTTGGGTATCTATCGAAATGCAATAAACCATTCGAATATGTAAATACATTTAGGATTGGAATTGGATATTACTCTGTTCACATCATTTTTCTTGCGTCCGTGCACGGTGCATCTTTTCACAAGGTTACCCTGTTTCAGCTGTGTTGGGATAACTGCATCTACAGTGATTTTTCTACCTGCGTCTGTTCTAAACTATATACACAGGACAGGACAACTTCATTAACCGCGAGGTATTCAGGAATAATACTTTTTGTCTTCCATAATCTCCTATACTAATTTGACTAGAAAACCAGGAAACAGCAGAAGATTTCTCTGTTTTCTTTTCTCTGATTGAAATGATTGATGTTATAATTTAAGCCCAGAGAGCATTAAGAAGCTGATGCTTGCCAGCATAAAACTGCACAAAAAGATTGATTGGATGGATAGAAGAACGTTAACTTGCCCAATGTGTGAGGGACCGCGTCTGCAGGGATGCCTACATTCCATTCTCAAGATTCGGAGAACAAAATCGCTCCCATAATGCAGACTGTGAGAACAAAGGAACAAATACATCACAAAGCATATGAAAATTTTTAAGGTTGAAGTAATACTCCTGCTTAGATCTCAGAGATGGAAAACAAGCAGACAGTCACAGTTGTTTTCAGGATCACAGTGCTGGTTTACAAAATCTTTGCTCTTGATTAGATGGTACCGGTGCTTGCAAACCCGCATCAATCGAGACAAAGATTCACCGGGAGTCTCTATAGAATATCTACAATTATATCCAGGCAGAAAAGGAGGAAATCTTTCGGTTCAGTTATTTCTCCTTCATTTTCTCACTTATGTCTGCACCGTCACTGATGCCCACCTTGTCAGTTTACAATCTCAGGTGCAAAATGGCAATAGCGGTAAGAATTAGGAAGCATCACCAATGGCCAAAGGAGACACTCGTTTCTTAAGTAAAACCAAAGGGATTTACTGTTAGAATTCGTTCATGCATCAGATATGCCCAATGGAAAGAAAAAGATGAATTCTAATTGCGAGGATCACATGTATTAACATGGATAAAAAACTGAAAAAGCCAAACCTTCACTGAGTGGCTGCAAATAAAAAAATTCAAACGTGATTGAATGTCTAGTTGAAGCGCAATTCAGCAATGCCAAACAGATGAACAATCGTACGTCTTGCCTCTACAATCCATGTATAGGATTGTCACTAACTAGTCCACATGAGGACAGTTCTCAAGACTCTAGCCAAACTCTCGGTGCTAGTAGAGAATAGAAGGCGGCTAGGATTCTATGTGAGAGAGTAGAAGAGAGGAATTGTGTATTTCAAAAATTAGAGAGAACAATTTTCTGTGGTGTGTTTTCAAAAATACAAAACAACCACAGCATCCTTTTCGAAAAATTCCCAGAAATTAGAATTTATTAAATTGTAATTGAAACATATAAGTTCTCACAATTACAATTTGACGTAAAAAATATAACTAATTATAATTTAGCTCAAATAGCTTTTACTTCTAATAATTAACCCCACAATATTATCAAATAACATTTCAAGTACATAATCCTCCATTGTGTGTGACTTATTAGATTTTTGAGTCTATTGTTAACAAAATATGAATTAATCCAAAGGTTTTTGAAGCTTAATAATTTAGAATTAACCTGTTAATTTTAATCAGAATTAGTTTATTAATTCATTAATTAATAAACTCATACTCAATAGATCATGAGCGGCATCTAGTAACACATCATGACCACATAAGAGTTCAGGAAGTCAAGTAGCTTGACATGAACCCTTCAATAACAAATTATAGTGCAATAAACTCATTTCACTATACAATACCTCATTCGGTTTGGAATTTGAAATTAGTGCCAACTCTTTCCAGAATAATAAATTAATTTTGGCCAGAATATATTAGTCCTTGTACCAAGAACCCACTACTCTATGTGTATCAATTGAAACTATTTCTAATACACAAACATCTTGGCTAAGGATTTCACGAGTAGTAATTCCAACAAATGGCCTTGAGATATTCGCCTCTACTATTAGGAATGGTAAATTCTTTATCGAATTGAACCAAACCGAACTGAAGTAATCGAAATCAAACAGAATTTTTTTAAATAATTTATAATTTATAAAAATAAATAAATAAATAACAACATTTTAATATTAATTATATAATTTAAAATTTTAAAAATATAATTTAGTTTTTTTATTTTTAAAAAATAAAAAATCGAACTGAATTTTTATATAAACTATAAAATCAAATTGAATTAAATTTTATTAAAATTGAATAAAAAACTAAAATTAGAGCCTGTTCAATTTGGTTTATCAGTTCAAACTGAATAATGAACACTTCTATTCTTAGCAACAAAATAAAGAATTAGAGAGTCCTCCACTAAAGCAACGAACTCGGCCCGAAACATAAAATCCCGCCCGAAATCCAAAAAAAGTAAGATGATTGTGTAAAATCCTGAACTCGGGCAATTAGGCACTAGGACCGCCCCATTGGTCCAACCCTGCTCTTCGAAACGGGAAACCCGCAACTGCTATCAAATGTGCGCATTGGGTGAAGGGTGTCACAAAACCCTAGTCGGTAAAAAAACAACAGTGTTAAATTAGTCTAGGCAAGCCCTGGCTGACCAACTCCCCAGAAGGCTAAGGGCCCCTCCTTTCGGGAGTTGAACACATGACCTCACGGCCACCGTACTAATATCCGATTAACTGGGTCCCCTGCTCTTAAGTGCACATAAAGAAGTCTTCTCTATGGTTTCAGCTAGTACAATTTTCTACATGTATGCTATAGACATTTAGAAGCCAACTGAAGTATGAAAGAAAAAAAAAATTGTTTAAATAATGATCAACTACAGAGGGCAAATGCCCATGTAATCGTAACTTCTTAAACCGAAAAAATAAAAATAACAGTTTGTTGCCGTACAAAAGGGGAGCCAATAAAACTGGCGATCGGCTTCTCTTCCGATGAAAGAATGAACGCAAGAGTCGGACCTTTTAAAAAAAATGGATTCTTTAAACTTACTATAGACAGAGTCTAAGAAAGTAGGATGATTGCATGCAGAAGCCAAAAAGGACTGGAACTGATGTGTTTCGATTGTTTTTGATAAAAAGAAGTACAAAATTTCTAGAATTTAAACCCAAAGTAAATTGAGACAGAAAACTGGTAGTAAAGGAAAATAAAGAAAAACTTCTGTAACTAATCAAAGCGACGAATAAAGACAGGGAAAATATAGAATAAAAGAAAATTAAAACTTGAAACGGGTAATTTTCTGGATGTTGTTGGTTGTGTCCTTGCTCTGGGAGTCCTTGCCCGTTTAATGCTTACTGTGGCATTGTAACTGACTATCTGTTCGTAGAGAAAATCTCGCTTCATGGCTCAACCTTAGCGATTAGGTGTAGTAGTACTTTAACGATCGTGCCGAGACGTAGGGTGATGACTCAATAGCTCTTGGTTCCGATATTGACCGAGTATATCGGCTGAAAAATACTTGATGTCATCATCAGTTTAGAGAAATTCCTATTAATATTGGTCTCAAAGTTATCGTTGCAATGGCTCGACTAAATTTGACGTCAACACATGCCCCCCGAGTCTTGTTGCTTTATGGCGCAATCAGGTGAAGTGACGGGAATCATACATTTTTTAATTCGTAGCCGTTCTTTTTCTGACAAAGTTGGAACGTCCCGATCGTTGTAGAAGGTTTCTGACTCCTTGACTTTAATACCTGCGAATGGCTAGTCTTTGAATTTCACTTTAAATAATCATGGTCCCCATTACGTCTTCTTCACCAATACAAAATCTTTTTTTGAGAAACTCTACTTCGATCAAACTTCTATTATTTCCGTAAATTTGACAGTATTTTCGCCCTTCCTTTGTTGCCTGTTTTTGAATCTTCATGGCTACCCCAGTTGATAATACCCCATGGCTTTGGTTCAAGCCATAACTAATATGTACGCTTTAGGCCCTCGGCTATTGCTAATGAAGGTCACCATTGATCATCTACGATTTGTGTAGCCGGAGGATTTTGTCCTTCCATTGAATCGGAATGACTTTTCTACGGCCAGTCTCTCGTTTTCTTTTCGCCATTGGCCGCCCCCCCTGAAGAATTACAGAGAATAACGTGATCGTTATCACAATATATTCAGAGCCCTTTGGGATCAATGGGGTATCAGGGATGCCGTTATGATTTTTGATTTTGACATGGCTTTTGATCACAACCTCTTCATTGCGATTTTGCTATTCTGGTCTTTAGCAATCAACGGCTTCATATTTCTCCACGGGATGTTTTCTTCGATCATCTTGGATATTTGCACTATCCTGGGCTTCCGATGCGATGGAGATGAGATCCCTAAACTCTATGATGACGAAAGCATGCCTGCCATCGAGGTCCACTTGGATAAGGTCACTACTTCTTATGGTAATTTCATGGCTACCTAAAAGGGCGTAGGCGGTATTCCGTTGGAGTAAGAGCAAGCCTCTTTCTTATGGTTGTAGCTCTGTAAGTACATCCTTTGTTCTCACTCGGCTGGGATAAGCAACGAATACCGATACTACGTATCGGCTATGCTGAGGAAAAAGAGGCGTTGCGACTTGGCCTCTTTGGCGCTGGCCTTGGTTTATCAGATTATGAACCAGATGATTTTGGCCTTATCAACTGGGAGTGACCTGACTAACCTCGACGGCCCCCTTTGAGTTATACAATTGTGACTTTACTAATACCTCCCTCAATTTGGTGTTAACAACCTCTAAGGGGATTCTGCTAACTTTTCCACTTAGGCCACTGCCTACCAACTGCTGAAAATCCCTCTGAACCCCGATCCTCAGTCGGTATTATTATGTCGTATCTTTATCAGAACCGACTACAAAACATGCCTCACTTCTTCCCCTACTCTCCTTAGAAAATAGGCCCTATTTAGTTGAAGAACTTTGCTGATGCATTGGAGGGCTCTCAGCAGACCATCTGGGCCAAGATACTATGTCCCAGGGAGCTCTTTTTAGGAGCCCAACTAGGCACACAAAGTGCCTCATTGTTTCTCTTGGCAATTTGGGCTTATTTAGGACATTCCTATTGATCCTGGGCATATTTCGTCCTACACTATCATGCTTGCTCTATCGGTTGAAGATGTGCACACTCTAACCGATAGGTCTCTAACTATTGTCCGCTTATTCGAGTATCATCACTTTCAAGTCGTCCTAGCAACTACACCTAACTTCAACCTATGGTGGCATCTGATGAGTGAGATACTTTTCTCTGCCCCTGTAGAAACATGGCTACTCAGGCTAGCTGGGTCAGTATCAGTGGTAATGGAAACATTGGCGTCAAGGAAAAGTAAATAGAGCAAGATATCTGCCAATCTTGTTGCCGCGCCATCATTCCAAATGCCACTAGTGAAGAAAGTCTCCACTCTTCTAGTTGCTGAAGATGAAGAAGAAGAAGAAGCAGTTCTTCCTCTACTTAGGCGATCTAAAAGGCGGCAAGCCATCCACACCCCAATGATCACCAAGGTTTGGATTTCTTGTACTGAAACTTTTTCGATACTCTTCAATTTTAGACACAAAGGCTAACTCCTCATTCTCCTTCTTTGCAGAAACAAAAACCTAGCTGATTAGCTATTACTGAATTTTCATCTAAGTTGATAGAAACCATGCCCCCTTTGTCCCCTGAGAAGACAACACCAGCCGAGGAGGAAACTTCGGCTGCTTCTCCTGTATTGGCTATTCCTCCAACATCTGAGATGCCTACGTCAGAGAAAACAACGATTGACAAACCTGTTCCACCTTCTGCAGAGCCGATCCCTGAATCCTCTTCGGTAGAGCCTCCAAAAGAAGCTGCTCCCTCTCAACCAATAATGTCTAAGGTTACTGCGCTAGAGCTCTTGAATAGCCTAATTGGGGCCGCCTTGCTGACTAGCTAGCCTTCCTAGGACACAATTAGCCGAGCTCTTCTGCTGCTTGCATAATTGGCTGATACCGATATTCCTGTTGAATTAAAGCGTTTATCAACTGATTAACTGGGGCATATGAGGTTCACTTGGCACTTCTTATCGGACATCTAAAATAGGAGAGATGAAGCTTCTCGTCAGCTTAAGGCTTTGGAAGTGTTCGAGAGTAAGAAGCTTTTCTGCAATCCCGTCGCCTGGAAGCCTCTGCCTGCTTAAGCTTTTTTCGATTTGAAATTTCAGAAAGAGTTGAAAAAATTAAAGAACTTGAAAAATAATTGCAAAAACTTCAGGTGGATCTAAATTCCGAGAAGAGGGCTTTGGAAGAAAAACTTAAGGTAAAAAGCATCTATCAACAAGCGGCCTCCTCTGCAGAAGAGTCAGCGGCGGCTACATTTCGAGATGAATGGTTCATGTTGGAGGTAAAGGAAGAACTGCTTCAAATGGAACTACAACACTCGAAAAAGCTCCTAGTTGGTATGCAATCCTCATGGAATAATTTTCAATTCTACCTGACCACCATTTTCTATCATACCGATGAGGTTGGTCCCTCGGGTACTCAACTTGGAGATGCCGAAGTTCGTCCGCCCCCAATGGAGAAAACAGCTGTCGAGCCAGAAATAACCCAAGAAGAGGCGACTAGCCAAACGGAAAGAGAGAGAGAAATCCCACCGAGACCACTTTGCCTAAGGAAGATCCGAATCAGCTCGCTATAACTCAATGGATCAAGATGCCTCACACTCCGTCTGAGTAGAATTGATTTTTTGGAATAAGTCTAGCTCAGTCTCAAATGTAATGGCCATCTGATCGATTCTTTCGTGATCAGATACCTTCATGAATGCACATATTTTCCCTTTTCTTTTTTTTTACTGTTGTCATTTTTTTTTTGGTTCTTTTTTTTACTCTTTTTTTGCCATGGTGTTGGGAATGAGGTACTGAGTCTTGTTCACACCGATGTGTGTGGTCCCTTGTCTATGTCAGCTAGAGGAGGTTTTGAGTATTTCATCACTTTCACGGATGATTGTACAAGGTTTGGTTATATTTACCTGATGAGGCGCAAGACTGACTCTTTTGATACCAAGAAATAAATAATTAAAGTTTAATTATTTTTTAGTTCATTTGGGCACATTAATTATTTATTGGGTTATTTATTTAATTCCAAAGCAAATAATTAATATTTATTATTTTGGGCTTTTCGGGTCCAAGAAAAATAATAAATATTATTTTTGCCCAATAGCCTGGACCATAGGATTTTTCTGGACACAGTTCAGAAGAGTTTAGAGTGAATCGGAGGCAATCTGTACCACTACGACTTCCCGTCTGTAGATGAAATCCCGGATTAGGTGGTATTACCTCTGATATGCTTCCCCTTCTTGTGGTTCCGAGGTTCCTTAGTGGTACTTGAGAATATGCTTTACAGCATGCCAATGAACCTCCCCAGGGTTTTACTGATATTAACTAAGTCTACGATAAAGTAGATATCTGGCCTAGTACACAGTATGGTGTACATGAGACTTTCCACAGTCGAAGCGAAAGGAATCATACTTATTCTGTCATTTTCTTCTTGAAACTTAGGACAATCCCTTGAAGAAAATGACAACCCATGTCTGCAAGGGATTAGAGTTTTCTTGCATGAGTCCATGCTGAGCTTGGCCAGCATCTTGCTAATGTGTGCGGCTTGGGATAATCCTAACATTCTCTACTTTCTATTTCTAAGAAGTCTAATTTCGAGAATGTAGCTGGCTTCTCTCAAGTCCTTCTTACTGAATTGACTAGACAACTAAATCTTTGTAGATGACAATGATCCTACATCATTTCTAATGAGTAGAATGTCATCCACATACAAGACAAGAAAAACCACATTAATGCTTTTAAACTTCCTATACACACATGGTTCATCCTTGTTTTGAATAAAATCGTAAGAATTTATAGTCTCATCAAAACGAATGTTCCACGCTCTCGATACTTGCTTAAGTCCATAAATGGACTTCTTAAACTTGCAAACCATATATTCCTGGCCTTCAGCAATAAAACCTTCTAGTTGGGACATATAGATGTCTTTGTTAAGATGGCCATTCAAAAATGCCGTCTTGACATCCATTTGTCATATCTCGTAGTCATAATGACCTACGATAGCAAGGAAGATACGGATGGATTTAAGCATGGCTACCGGAGAAAAAGTTTCCTCATAATCGATCACTTCTTTCTGAGTATACCCTTTCGCCACAAGTCTAACTTTGAAGGTTTCCACCTTCCCATCCGCTCCCCTCTTCTTCTTGTACACCCACTTACACCCAATGGGTTTTATCTCTTCAGGTAAAGCTACAAGATCCTAAACCTGATTGAAGTACATAGACTCAATCTCGACTTTCATTACTTCATGCCCAGGATCCATACCTTACTGTGAAAGACCACCATTCACATGGATCACTTATTTAAACACAATGGGTCTTTTCCAAACGAAAATGTGCATAAATAAAACGTAAATTCACAAACAATTTCTTAAATAAATTATTTTATTAAAACAATCGATTTTTGTATATTAGAAACTTAGTCTAAGAGGGCACATTCTAACAATCTCCCACTTTCACTCTAAGACTATTACACATACCCAACATACAAGTATATTACGCTTATGATAAAATCTCAACTATAGCATATCAAAGTATATGCTTCAAACTTCGTCAAACCATCAACTCATACTCAAGTTATAGAGTACTAGTCTACGCTGTAGCGGTAGTAGTCTAGGTTTCTATCATATAGTACTTGTAGAAATCACTACTACAGGTCCTATTCTATGTATTCGAAATACGCTTATGTCATGAAGTGAGTAGACTACTCATTGACTAAAGGTAAGCCAGTCCCCATTAGAATTCATAACATAATAATCTAAACATGATGAGATTTCCATTCTCATCAATCGATTAAGAACAAATGTTTATGTGTTTAAATAACCTATGATCCATACCTTACTGTGAAAGACCATCATTCACATGGATCACTTATTTAAACACAATGGGTCTTTTCCAAACAAAAAAGTGCACAAATAAAAAGTAAATTCACAAAAGATTTCGTAAATAAATTCTTTTATTAAAACATTTGATTTTTGTATATCAGAAACCTAGTCTAAGAGGGCACACAGGAACAGGACATTGATAGAAATGGTTCGAAGCATGATGTCTCATGCTACTCTTCCAGTATCTTTTTGGAGATATGCCCTGGAAACAGCGGCATACAATCTGAACTTGGTGCCTTCCAAATTAGTACCTAGGACTCCTTATGAGATGTGGACTGGGCGTAAGCCAAGTCTGAATCATCTCAGGATATGGGGTTATCTAGCTTTCTCTTCTTAGATAAATGTTCTAATTGAGCGTTATTTGATTGATTGTTAATAGGATTTAAATAGAATAGATTTCCATACATGTGCCCAGTATATAAGATTTCTCCATCTTGTGGGCCAGCTCTTGTCCGCGAACATAGTGGCCAATGACTGACTAATGTCATATGCAGAAGTCATGTGCTCATGTTAGGCTGGAGCACATTAGACATGGAGGCTAGCATATTTCTATCTTGAGTATATATAAGTGGTTGGATCAACTTTTACTTGGATTGTTGATTTAGGAGCCATTAATCATAGGATTAATTATTTTTCTTGGGATTAAATAAATAACCCAATAAATAATTAATTAATGTGCCCAAATGAACAAAAAAATAATTAAATTTTAATTATTTATTTCTTGGGATTAATTAAATAAATTATGCAATAAATAATTAAGTATTAATTATTTTCCACTAGTTTAAGTCTTGGTTAATTTTTTAATTATTCAAACTGGACCTCGACTTTGAATAATTAATTAACCAATTAAACTATTTAATAAATTTCTCTCAATTTATTTTATTCCTGTCTAATAAAAATTAGATTTACTGAATAAAATATAATCCTCTCAACTGAGATCAATTTCTCAATCTAAAAATTAATTAGGACTTGCGGGCTATTTGAGGACCAAAAAGACACATCGCCTATTGGCTACTAAAATGACCAAAATACCCCACTATATAAATAGATGTATTTTGCATTTTAAATATTTTTTAATATCACCATAAGAAAATATTGACTCCAAGGACAATGTTGCATTAGCAAAGTCTCCGACCTGCAGGTAAAATGACTAAAATACCCATCTACACATCGTCGTACATTTAGAGAGGAAGAAGTGTACTAACACCCCTCTAAATAACATCTGCCATCCTTAGGCTTCTAGTCCAATGATCCACGACTTCCTGGAGTGATTCCGCTTTCCAAGGAAGCTATCCTAAAGCAAACATTCAAGTCATGTTTCCCAAGGCCCTAGATATTTAGATCATTCAGACAACCACAAAGGGCGATATAGTATAGAAACTATCGGTTAAGAATAAATGTTTATGTGTTTGAATAATTCAGGATCCATACCTTACTGTGAAAGACCTCCATTAAAATGGATCACTTATTTAAACACAATAGGTCTTTTTTAAATGAAAATGTGCACAAATAAAGCAAATAAATTTACAAACGATTTTTGAAAATACATTCTTGTATTAAAATATTCGATATTTATATCAGAAACATAGTCTAAGAGGACATACATTCCAACAATCTTCCACTTGCACTCTAAGACTAGGTAAGTCCGTAGGTGCCCACCCCAATGGTGTCTAAGTGTCTTTTGAAGACCCTCTCAGCCAAAAGCTTGGTGAATGGATCTGCTAGATTGTTATCTGAAGCAATCTGTTCTACCACGACTTCCCATCTCTAGATGAAATCCCAGATCAGGTGCTACTTCCTCTTGATGTGATTCCCCTTCTTGTGGTTCCGAAGTTCCTTAGATTGCGATACTGCGCCAGTGTTGTCGTAGTACATCAGAATCAGTCTATCCATATGTGGCACAACTCCAAGTTCTGAAAGGAACTTCCGAAGCCAGATTGCTTCCTTGGATGCCTCCGAAGCTGCCACATACTCAGCTTCCATAGTTGAGACAGCAATGCAAGATTGCTTGATACTCCTCCATGAACTTGCTCCTCCAGACAAAGTGAAGACATATCCACTAGTGGATTTTCTCTTATCCTTATCTGCTTGGAAGTCTGAGTCTGTGTATCCGGTAGGAACCAAATCATCAGCCTTGTAAACCAGCATATAATCTCTCGTTCCTTTGAGGTACTTGAGAATATACTTTACAGCTTGCCAATGAACCTCCCCAGGGTTTGACTGATATTTACTAATTAAGCCTACAGCAAAGTAAATATCTGACTTAGTACACAGTATGGCGTACATAAGACTTCCTACAACTGAAGCTTAGGGAATCCTACTCATTCTGTCATTTTCTTCTTGAGACTTAGGATAATCCCTTGAAGAAAGTGACAACCCATGTCTGCAAAGGATTAAAGTTCCCTTGCATGAGTTCATGCTGTACTTGGCTAGCATCTTGTCAATGTATGCGGCTTAGGATAATCCTAACATTCTCTGCTTCTTATTTCTAAGAAGTCTAATCCCGAAAATGTAGTTGGCTTCTCCCCAGTCCTTCATACTGAATTGACTAGATAGCCAAACCTTTGTAGATGACAATGACCCTACATCATTTCCAATGAGTAGAATGTCATCCACATACAAGACAAGAAAAACCACATTAAACCCCTCAAGTTTCTTGTACACGCATGGTTTATCCGGGATAAAAGACCTTTTGGTCATCTTTCCCATTAGGCAGGATTCACATTGAGGCAAATTTTCCAATCTCAATGAGCCCAAAGGCCCATCATGGATTATCCTCTGAATCCTGGTTGAGTGAATATGACCAACCTTAGATGCCAAAGATATGAGTCATTGACATTGGTCTTTTTCTGGTAAGCCATTCCCCATTTGAAATTCATAATATAATAACCTAAATATGATGAGATTCCCATTCTCATCAATTGGTTAAGAATAAATGTTTATGTGTTCAAATAACCTATGATCCATACCTTACTGTGAAAGACCACTATTCACATGGATTACTTATTTAAACACAATGGGTATTTTTCAAACGAAAATTGTGCACAAATAAAACCCAAAGGCGGATAGAGCCAATGAGGTATTGAGTCTTGTTCACACTGATGTGTGTGGTCCCTTGTCTACATTAGCTATAGGAGGTTTTGAGTACTTCATCACTTTCACGGATGATTGTACAAGGTTTGGTTATATTTACTTGATGAGGCACAAGTCTGACTCTTTTGATAAGTTCAAGGAGTTTATGGCTGAAGTGGAGCATCAGACAGGTTAAGTAATCAAGACCGTACGATCGGATCGTGGTGGAGAGTACCTCCTAAGTGAATTTAAGGACTACATGGTACATCATGAGATAGTATCCCAGATCTCTGCGCCAGGGATACCCCAGCAGAACGGAGTAGCTGAAAGAAGGAACAGGACATTGATGAAAATGGTCAGAAGTATGATGTCTCATGCTACTCTTCCAGTATCTTTTTGGGGATATGCTATGGAAACAGTAGTATACATTCCGAACTTGTTACCTTCCAAGTTAGTACCTTGGACTCCTTATGAGATGTGGATTGGGTATAAGCCAATTTTGAATCATCTCAGGATATGGGGTTGTTCAACTTATGTACTGATCAAGGGAGATAAGTTGGAATCAAAATCAGAATTATGCTATTTTGTTGGGTATCCAAAAGGAACAAAGGGTGGTTACTTTTATCATTCTAAGGAGCAGAAGGTACTGATTAGTACCAATACTAGATACTTAGAGGATGATCAAAATACTTCCACGAAAGGTTCAACTAGGTTGGAACTCGAGAATGGAAGTATAGGTGCACTGTAATTTTTTGGCTTTGAGATTTTGATCATGTAAACCCAACTTAAATGGGTATAGGCGGTTGTGGTTTTGTTTTGGATGAGTTTTTGTATTGAAAAATGTCCAAAGAAGCCACGACAAATGAAACAGAAGAAAAAAACGCAGACAGAGTGCAGGAAAACATCGCGGAGAAGAAGATACTATTCCTAAGCCGCCAGTGGAGTTGAGTCGCGAGCCGAGCCGCCGTCCGTTTCTGTGTCTGGAGTTGGCTTGCGGCTGGAATTGGAGACGCATTTCTATGAAATTTTGCAATTGAAATGCAATTCGTGCGCTGGTCGGGCCGGCCGTATCGGATAAACGAGCGGGTCACTCGCGGGTCAACGGCAGAAAGTACTAGTTAGTACCAATGCTAGATACTTAGAGGATGATCAAAGTACTTCCACGAAAGGTTCAATTTGGTTGGAACTCGAGGAGAAGTTATCTTCAGAAGCAACTTCTTCTGATCTGATTGTGAAACAAGAAGAGGCACAGCCTCAAGAGCCTGTACAAATGGTGCCTCGTCGTAGTGGGAAAGTGTCTAGGGTTCCAGATAGATGGACTGGAGAAGCTTTCGAGTTAGTCTCTGACCATCAGGAACAAGACCCCACTAGATACGATGAGACTATTACTGAGACTGATGCAAATCTATGGCATGAAACAATGAAAGCCGAGATTGAGTCTATGCACTTCAATCACGTTTGGGATCTTGTAGCTTTACTTGAAGGGATAAAACCCATTGGGTATAAGCGGGTGTACAAGAGGAAGATGGGAGCGGATGGGATGGTGGAAACCTTCAAAGTTAGGCCTGTGGCAAAAGGGTATACTTAGAAAGAAGGGATCGATTATGAGGAAACCTTTTCCCCGGTAGCCATACTTAAATCCATCCATATCCTCCTTGCTATCGCATGTCATTATGACTACGAGATATGGCAAATGGATGTCAAGACGACATTTTTAAATGGCTATCTTAGTGAAGACATCTATATGTCCCAGCCAGAATATTTTATTGCTGAAGGCCAAGAACATATGGTTTGCAAGTTTAAGAAGTCCATTTATGGACTTAAGCAGACATTGAGAGTGTGGAACATTCGTTTTGACGAGACTATAAAGTCTTATGATTTTGTTCAAAATGAGGATGAACTATGCGTGTACAGGAAGCTTGAATGCATTAATGTGGTTTTTCTTGTCTTGTATGTGGTTGACATTCTACTCATTGGATATGATGTAGGGTCATTGTCATCCACAAAGGTTTGGCTATCTAATCAATTCAGTATGAAGAATTTGGGAGAAGCCAACTACATTATCGAGATTAGACTTCTTAGAAATAGGAAGTAGAGAATGTTAGGATTATCCCAAGCTGCATACATTAGCAAGATACTGGCCAAGTACAACATGGACTTATTCAAGGGAACTCTAATCCCTTATAGACATTGGTTGTCACTTTTTTCAAGGGACTATCCTAAGTCTCAAGAAGAAAATGACAGAATGAGTAGGATTCCCTACGCTTCGGCTGTGGGAAGTCTCATGTACGCCATGTTGTATACTAGGCCAGATATCTGTTTTGCTGTGGGCTTAGTTAGCAGATATCAGTCAAACTCTTGGGAGGTTCATTGGCAAGTTGTAAAACATATTTTTAAGTACCTCAAAGGAACGAGAGATTATATGCTGGTTTACATCTATTTATAGATATAGGGGTATTTTGGTCATTTTAGTAGCTAAGGCGTTGTATCTTTTTTGTCCTCGAAATAGCCCATAAGTCCTAATTAATTTTTGGATTGAAAAACTGGTCTCAGTTATAGAGGGTTTTATTTTATTCAGGAAGTCTAATTTATTATTAGATTGAAATAAAATAAATTGAGAGAAATTTATTATTTGGTTTAATTGGTTAATTAATTATTCAGGGTCGAGGTCTAGTTTGAATAATTAGAAAATTAACCTGGACTTAAATTAGAGGAAAATAATTAATACTTAATTATTTATTGAGGTTTTATTTAATTAACTCCAAGAAATAAATAATTAAAGTTTAATTATTTTTTGATTCATTTGGGTACATTAATTATTTATTGGGTTATTTATTTAATCCCAAGAAAAATAATTAATGTTTATTATTTTGGGTTTTTCATGTCCAAGAAAAATAATAAATATTATTTTGGCCCAATAGCCTGGACTATAGAATTTTTCGAACACAGTTCAGAAGAGTTTAGGGAGAAGCCAAAATTTATTTTGTTAATAATATTCGGGTGTTTGAAATATTAAATCCGGGGAATATTATTTTTATCAAAATAATTATTTTTGGTTTCATGACTCTTGGCTTTCTGTGTGGAAAAATAAAATAAAATGAAAATGAAAATGAAAAGTCTCACCCTCTCGTTGTGTGTCTCTTGGTTTACTGGCTTTTGGTTTTGTTCTTGTTTACCATAAGAAGCCATCAAAGCCAACGAGGAGAGACAGTGTGTCTGATCTTCTTCTCACTTAAATTCAGTGCTCACCAACTATGATTAGGTTGAGGAATATTATGAGAATTGAAAAGCCAAGCATTGCACCAGAGGAGAGCCTAACATTTTTGTACTTGGAGACATCTTCAAACGGGTAGCAAGAAGCTGTTCTTGTGCTTCAATTCATTCAACCATAATCTTCAAGGTTTAAGGCACCAAGAGGTATGGTTTTTAAGCTTCCATGTTGTTGCTATGCTCTGTTCTATTTCTTGTCTCCATTTTGTTCCCGTATGCATGCTCTCTGTTTGTTTTCAAATCCTACAAGTCATAACATAAGCGTATTTCGAATATATAGAACATGACTTGTAGTAGTGGTTTCTGAAAGTACTATATGGTAGAAACCTAGACTACTACCACTACAGCATGGACTAGTACTCTATAACTCGAGTATGAGTTGGTGGTCTGACGAAGCTGGAAGTATATTCTTTGATATGCTATAGTTAAGGTTCTATCGTAGGGCCAATACACTTGCATGTTGGGTATGTGTGACTAGTTAGTTAAGATAGACCTCCAACGTGGGCTGGCCGATTATAGAACGTGTTCCGGGTTATTAATTACATCCTTCCATTAGATCTAGATCATTGTGATATCTCCATCCTATACGGGTTCACTCCCAGGGTGACACGAGGGGACCTACGATCTCTAATGAGGATCGCGATGGAAGCCGTGGGGCCGTTGGAACCCTCTTCCACTTAGTCTTTTAAAATAAAGTTTTTTGCAAAATATCCTTTTGAAATTTCTATTAAGTTTTTCCTTAACTGAATGATCTAAATATTCAAGGCCCTGGGAAACATGACTTGGATGTTTGCTTTAGTGTAGCTCCCTTGGAAAGTGAAAATACTCCAGGTAGTCGTGGATTATTTAAAGGGGTGTTAGTACACTTCTTTCTTTCTAAATGTACGGCGATGTGTAGAAGGATATTTTAGTCATTTTACCTGTAGGTTGAAGACTTTGCTAATGCAGCATTGTCCTTGGGGTCAATATTTCCTTATGGTGATATTAAAAAATATTTAAAATACAAAATACATCTATTTATATAGTAGGGGTATTTTGGTCATTTTAGTAGCCAAGACGATGTGTTTTTTTTGTCATCGGAATAGCCCGTAAGTCCTAATTATTTGTTGGTTTGAGAAATTGATCTCAGATATCACCATAAGAAAATATTGACTCCAAGGACAATACTGCATTAGCAAAGTCTTCGACCTACAGGTAAAATGACTAAAATACCCCTCTACACATCGTCGTACATTTTTATTCCAATCCAATAATAAATTAGACTTCCTGAATAAAATAAAACCTCTCAACTGAGATCAATTTCTCAACCCAAAAATTAATTAGGACTTACGGGCTATTCCGAGGACCAAAAAGACACATCGCCTTAAAACCTGGCATGGAAGAAGGCTGATGAAATGGCACGATGCTATATGTTAGCCTCTATGTCTAATGTGCTCCAGTCGAAACATGAGCACATGGCTTCTGTGTATGACATTAGTCAGTCATTAGCCACTATATTCGTGGACAAGAGCTGGCCTGCAAGGCAGGAGGCTCTTCGAACTATAATAAACACTAAGATGGTTAAGGGAGCATCAGAGAGAGAGCATACGCTCAAAATGATTGTTGTTTTCGAGGAGGTAGAAATCTTAGGGGCTATTATTGACCCCGGGAGCTAAGTAGATATGGTTCTCGAATCTCTACTGGGTTCCTTTACTCAGTTCAAATTAAATTACAATATGAACAAGTTAAATATGAGTTTAACTGAGTTGATGAAGGAACTCCATATGGCAGAGAAGGTCATGAAGTCACAATCTCACAATCAAAGGCCATGATTTCTAAAGCTTCTTCCTCAAGAACTGGGTCCAAGCGCAGAAAGTTCAAAAGGAAGAAGGGATATGCAGCAGCCCAGTCTAATATATTTTCTATGTCAAGGATTAACTCCTCTGCGTATGACATTAGTCATTCATTGGCCACTATGTTCGCGGACAAGAGCCGGCCCGCAAGGCAGGAGGCTTTTCGAACTATAATAAACACTAAGATGGCTAAGTGAGCATCAGTCAAAGAGCATATGTTCAAGATGATTGCTGCTTTCGAGGAGGCAGAAATCTTAGGGGCTATCATTGACTCCGGGAGCCAAGTGGACATGGTTCTCAAATCTCTACCGGGTTCCTTTACTCAGTTAAAATCGTTAGCTGGCCGATTATAGAACGTGTCCCGAGTTATTAATTACATTATTCCATTAGATCTAGATCCTTGTGATATCCCTATCCTATACGGGTTCACTCACAGGGTGACGCGAGGGGACTCATGATCTCTAATGAGGATCGTGATGGAAGCTGTGGGGCCGTTGGAACCCTTCTCATACTTAACCCCTCTACACATCGCCGTACATTTAGAGAGGAAGAAATGTACTAACACCCCTCTAAAAGACATCTAACATCCTTAGGCTTCTAGTCCAATGATCCACGACTACCTAGAGTGTTTCCACTTTCCAAGGGAGCTACCCTAAAGCAAATAGCCAAGTCATGTTTCGCAGGGCCCTGGATATTTAGATCATTCAGACAACCACAAGGGGCGATATAGTGTAGAAACTATCTTGTACCAGTCTGTCTTAACTAACTAGTCACACATACCCAACATGTAAGTATATTAGCCTTACGATAGAACCTTAACTATAGCATATCAAAGTATATGCTTCTAGCTTCGTCAGACCATCAATTCATACTCAAGTCATAGAGTACTAGTCCATGCTGTAGTGGTAGTAGTCTAGGTTTCTAGCATATAGTACTTTAAGAAACCACTACTGTAGGTCCTGTTCTACGTATTCGAAATACGCTTATGTTATGAAGTGAGTGGACTACTCACTGGTTTAAGGTAAGCCATTCCCCATTTGCTTTAGGGTAGCTCCCTTGAAAATCGAAAACACTTCAGGAATTCATGGATCATTGGACTAAAAGCTTAAGGATGGTAGATGTCATTTAGAGAAGTGTTAGTACACTTCTTCCTCTCTAAATGTATGGCGATGTGTAGAGGGGTATTTTAGTCATTTTACCTGTAGGTCGGAAACTTTGCTAATGCAGCATTGTCCTTGGAGTCAATATTTTCTTATGGTGATATTAAGAAATATTCAAAATGCAAAATACAGCTATTTATATAGTAGGGGTATTTTGGTCATTTTAGTAGACAATGCGATGTGTCTTTTTGGTCCTCGGAATAGCCCGTAAGTCCTAATTATTTTTGGGTTGAGCTGGACATAAACTAGAGGAAAATAATTAGTACTTAATTATTTATTGGGTTATTTATTTAATTAATCCTAAGAAATAAATAATTAAAGTTTAATTATTTTTTAGTTCATTTGGACACATTAATTATTTTTGGGTTATTTATTTAATTCAAGAAAAATAATTAATGTTTATTATTTTAGAATTTTCGGGTCCAAAAAAATAATAAATATTAGTTTGGCCCAATAGCCTGGACCATAGGATTTTTCTGGACACAGTTCAGAAGAGTGGAAAAAAAACTGATCCTCTTCTCAACTCATTTCTGTGTTCACCAACTAGAGATTAGGTTGTGGAATATTCTGAGAATTGAAAAGCCTGGCATTCATTGCACCGGAGGTGAAGAAGGAAGGTGGTGATTTTTGCACTGGAGACATCTTCAAATGGGTAGCAAGAAGCTATTCTTGTGCTTCAATTCATTCAACCATAATCTTCAAGGTTTAAGGCACCAAGATGTATGGTTTTCATACTTCCATGCTGCTGTTATACTCTGTTCTATATTCTTATCTCTATTTTTGTTCCCGTATGCATGCTCTCTTTTTGTTTTCAAATCCTACACATGGTTCCCTCCGAAAATGTAAGATAAAATTTTTTCAAGTATTTGCCATTTATATCATTATTTACCTCTTTTTTGTCGGGTGTTATTAGCTGATAAGCCATTCCATCCTAGGAAGTAGATCATTTACCGTAACGTGGGTCTTTTGGTGCAACTGGTTGTATGGTCTTTCAAACCATATCTCCTTCCTAAAAGTTCCTCCCTTGCACCTTCTGGTTATAGGCAGTTACTACCTTCTCCTTGTGTCTTTTGATATTTTTTAGTATTACCCATCGGTCCTCTTCAACCTGATCCAAACTTATAGCCAAAGCCAGCTTGTAATCCTCAATCGACAAACAATGTTGGTAAGCTACTCAAGTCGATCGCAATGATAACTCAATAGGTAATATCGCATCCTGCCCATATGTTAACCTAAATGGCGCAAAACCTGTAGCAGTTTTGAAGGTATTCCGATAAGCCTATAGAACCTCCTGGAGTGTTTCATGCCACTTTTTTGGATTACCCTCCAATAACTTTAGAATCATAGTAATCAAGGTCTTGTTTGTAGCTTCAGCTTAACCGTTGGCCTGTGCATAATATGAGAATGAATGTAATAGTTTGACTTTGAATTTAGTTAAAAAGTTAGGTACCTTATTTCCCGTGAACATAGTTTCTTGGTCTACTGTTATTGTTTCAGGTATGCCGAAACGGAATAGAATACTTTGCTGAAGAAAAGTGATAACGGCAAGCTAGGTTACCCTGGTCTGGGCTTGTATCTCTACCTATTTAGTGAAATAATCCGTTGCCATTAAGATAAAGGTATGCCCTTTAGTCGATAGCGGATGAATCTTGCCGATGACGTCTACAACCCAACCCCTAAAAAATCACAACTTAATGATAGGATGCAATTCCGCAGAAGGTGCATGTGTCAAAGGACCATGCTTCTGACATGCCTCATATCCAGCTGCATAGGCTACGCAGTCTATGGTTATGGAGGACCAATAAAATTCGTTACGCTGCAGTGTCCATTTTAGCTTTGGGCCTGCCTAGTGAACACCGTATAGGCCTTCATGCACCTTGGCTAACGCCTGTGACGCTTCTTGCTTTGACAAACATTTCAATAAAATTCCTAAATGGCTTCTTCTGAATAAATTGTTTCTGATTAGCACAAAGTTCAACTCCATACATTTTAATTCCCATGACACATGATTAGTAGATTTCCACAAACACGAAACGATATTAGAACACCAATCTTCTTCATGTTCCTCTCCTGATATCTGTTGGCATATTACTACCTCGGCTTTTTTTCCTGAATCTTGAAGCCATTTGAGCCAAATCGTTTGCCCTCTAGTTCTTTGCTCGGGGGATGTGAGTCAACATCACTTTCAAAAAGTGCTACAACAATGTCTTTACTTCTTGTAATTCATCTAACAAAACAGGGTTAGTGCATTTATACTCACCTGAAACCTGTCGGATGACAATTTGAGAATCCCCTATTATATTGACTGCTTGTGTATCCAAAACCTTCAAGACTCAAAGTCCTAAAATGAGAGCATCATACTTTGTCTAATTATTTGAAATTCCCTTCCTTAATTTGAAAAGAATTCTTCCTTGTCATCTACAAGGGGCTTTAATGACCAAGCCAACACCTGCTTTAGACTGGGTGCTAGATCTATCAAACTGTAACTTCCATGATTTGTATGAAATGTACCCCTGTACTTCTTCCTGTTCAGGATTGGGTACTTCTAAACAAGGGTGCTCAGTCAAGAAATCAGTTATGGCTTGACTTTTTGCTACTTTCAAAGGCACGTGAGTAAAAAAAAAGTATATAACTTAATTGTCCATTTCATTAACCGTTCTTGCAGTAAGGGGCGGTTCAACAGATATTTGACTAGATCAATTTTACACCAGACTTGCACCCCCTAGGTAACAGATAATGTTCTAGTTTTGTGCATGCATAATATAAAAATAAGCATAGCTTATCAATGAGAGAATACCTTGTTTCGGTATCCGTCAGATTTCGATTGAAGTAGTATACTACTCTTTCAACCCTTTATGCATCGCCTTGAGCTAACAAGCTTTCGATAGACTCATGTGCTGCTACAATGTACAATTTCAAGAGTGTCTTATCGTGTGGCGGCATCAAAATGGGTGGTTGTGATAAAGTCATTTTGATCTGATCGAAAGCCGTCTGATGCTCAGATTTCCAGATGAACTCTTGCGACGACTTCAAACGAAGTAAAGAGAAGAACGCCTTTTGCTTTCCTGCAGCATTTGCTAGAATACGTCATAGGAAATTAATCTTCCCAATGAAACTTTGGAGTTCTTTTTTGGATCACAGTGGCCTTGTCAATAGAACATCCCTTACTTTTTTCCGACCCACTTCAATTCCTCTTTGATGTACTAGAAATTCGAGAAAATTTTCAGCTGAAACTCTGAAAACGCATTTAGTCGAGTTATTTTTAGTCAGTGCTTACGTATTTGGAGAATTGCTTGCTTTAACCGCCTTAGGTGTTGTGAGAAAGTGGGCAACTTAATGCTAGATCATCAATGTTAACTTTCATGTTCTTGCCGATGAGATCATGAAAAATGTGGTTTATGGCTCTCTGGAGAGTAGCCCTAGTATTTTTTACACCGAAGGGCATAACTAGTCATTCGAACAAATCGATAGAACCTGGACATCGAAAGACTGTCTTCTGTGTATCCTCTTCGATTATAAATCTGATTGTAACCAGAGTATCCATCCATAAAGCTTAAGACTTGGTTTCCTGCTGCCGAGTCTACTAACATGTCGGCTATCGGCATTGTGTATTCATCCATTGGCATGACCAAATTCAAATTCCTAAAATCATCAAAAAATTTGAGCTGGCCATTTTTTTTTATGACGGGAACAATGTTGGACACCTAATCCGCATATCGATAGGTACGGATGAAACCACATTGAAGTAACCTTTCGATTTCTTCTTTGATTCTAGGCAGGAGTGCGAGATTAAAATGCTGGACAAGTTGCTTATGAGGCTTGAAACCTTCCTTAAGGGGTAAGCAATGCTCCACAATGCCTCTGTCAAATCCTGGCATTTCATGATAATCCCATGCGAAATAATCTTTGTACCAACAAATCAAGACTGTTAGGGTATTCCATTGATAGAGAGTTAAGTATAAGCTTAACTTTGTAGTTTTGTTTCTCCAAGTCCTCCGATATCTGCTTCCGTTAGCGGATCCTGAGCGATGAAACCAGGTGCATGTTGATCATCAGGATCTTCTGTTCTCAAACATTTACCTTCTATCCCCTCCGCTATAATCTAATTGTGGGCCATGGTGAGCTTGGCGTATTGGCTCGGATCAAAGGTAGAATGGTAAAACAGAGCCTTGTTCATGTGCACTTCTATTAAGAATGGGTTGGGATCAGTTGGTATTGTTAGAATATATACCATCTAGACTAGTTTTCTGTTGTAATTATCGAATTTATTAATAAAAGAATTTATTCTCAATTTTTTTTTGGTGAATTTACATTTTATTTGTACATGATTTTCGTTTGGAAAGGAACCATTATGTTTAAGTAAGTGATCCATGTGAATGGTAGTCTTTCACAGTAAGGTATGGATCACGGGTTACTTAATACATAAATATATATTCTTAACCGATTGATGAGAATGAGAATCTCATCATGTCTAGGTTATTGTGTTTAGAATTCAAAATGGGGAATTGTTTACCTTTAGTCAGTGAGTAGTCCACAAACTTCATAGTATGAACGTATTTCGAATACATAAAACAGGACCTGTAATAGTGGTTTCTTAATGTACTATATGGTAGAAACCTAGACTATTACTGCTACGCATGGATTAGTACTCTACGACTTGAGTATGAGTTGGTGGTCTGACGAAGTTGGAAGCATGTGTACGTTTGAAAAAAATAGAGGAGCATGCTTCTGGAAACGGAAAAAAAACAAAGAAAAAAAAACCAAAGAACAATAGTAGCATGGAAGCATTTAGACCATACATCTGTGTGCCTTAAACCTCTTAGGCTGTGGAATAATGGATTGAACCACAGGGACAGCTCTTTCTACCCCTCTCGATGAAGCTTCCGGTTGAAATCCCGCAAACCTCCTACTTCGCCTTGTTTGCATGAATGCCAAGCTTTCCGGATTTCAGAATATTCTACTGCCTCAATCTTTGTTGGTGAAACAAAGGCGAGGAGGAGAAGTCTCAATGTTCTTGATTATCTTGCTATTGATTAGCAAAAAACTAAGAACAAGAGAAAGAGAGGTCACGAGAGAGAAAGAGAGCTTGGGGGAAAAAATCAGTTTTTTTTCACAGAGAGGCGTGAGTCCTTAAGCAAAAAAACTAGGTCTTTGATATCTAATAACAATATCTCCGGAATATAATATTTCAAACATCCGGATGTTATCAACATAGTAAGTTTGGCTTAACCCTAAACTCTTCTGAATCGTATCTGGAAAAAACCCTATAGTCCAAGCTATTGGACCAAAATAATATTTATTATTTTTCTTGGACAAAAAAAGTCCAAAATAATAAACATTAATTATTTATTTCCGGGGCTTGTAGAAATAACCCAATAAATAATTAATGAGCCCAAATGAACAAAAAATAATTAAACATTAATTATTCATTTCTTGGGTTTATATAAATAACCCAATAAATAATTAATCATTAATTATTTTCCTCTAGTTTAAGCCTAAGTTAATTTTTTAATTGTTCAAACTGGACCTTGGCCCTGAATAATTAATTAACCAATTAAATTAGATAATAAATTTCTCTCAATTTATTTTTATTCTAGTCCAATAATAAATTAGACTTCCTGAATAAAATAAAATTCTCTTTAACTGAGACCAATTCCTCAACCCAAAATTAATTAGGACTTATGGGCTATTTCGAGGATAAAAAAGACACATCGTCTTGGCTACTAAAATGACCAAAATACCCCTACTGTATAAATAGCTGTATTTTGCATTTTAAATATTTCTTAATATCACCATAAGAAAATATTCATCTCAAGGACAATGCTGCGTTAGCAAAGTCTCCAACCTACAGGTGAAATGTCTAAAATATCCTTCTATACATCGCCGTACATTTAGAGAGGAAGAAGTGTACTAACACCCCTCTAAATGACATCTACCATGCTTAGACTTCTAGTCCAATGATCCACGACTTCTTGGAGTGTTTCCACTTTCCAAGGGAGCTACCCTAAAGCAAACATCCAAGTCATGTTTCTCAGGGCATTGGACATTTAGATCATTCAGACAACCACAAGGGGTGATATAGTATAAAAACTATCTTGTACAAGTCTGTCTTAACTAACTAGTCACACATATCCAACATACAAGTATATTGGTCCTACGATAGAACCTCAACTAAAGCATATCAAAGTACATGCTTTCAGCTTCGTCAGACCACCAACTCATACTCAAGTCGTAGAGTATTAGTCCACGCTGTAGCAGTAGTAGTCTAAGTTTCTACCAAATAGTACTTTAAGAAACCACTACTACAGGTCCTGTTCTATGTATTCGAAATACGCTTATATCATGAAGTGAGTGGACTACTTACTGGCTAAAGGTAAGCCATTCCCTATTTGAAATTCATAACATAATAACCTAAATATGATGAGATTTTCATTCTCATCAATCGGTTAAGAACAAATGTTTATGTGTTAAACAACCCGTGATCCATACCTTACTGTGAAAGACTACCATTCACATGGATCACTTAGTTAAATACAATGGGTCTTTTCCAAACGAAATTGTGCTCAAACAAAAAGTAAATTCACAAACGATTTTTGAAAAAAAATTCTTTTATTAAAACATTCGATATTTACATCAGAAACCTAGTCTAAGAGGGTATATTCCCAACAGCATGTACTTTGATATGCTTTAGTTGAGATTCTATCGTAGAGCCAATATACTTGTATGTTGGGTATATGTGACTAGTTAGTGAAGATAGACTTGTACAAGATAGCTTCTACACTATATCACCGCTTGTGATTGTTCAAATGATCTAAATATCTAAGGCCCAGGGGAATATGATTTGGATGTTTATTTTAAGGTAATTCCCTTGGAAAGTGAAAATATTTTAGGAGTCGTGGATCATTGGACTAGAGGTCTAAGGATGGTAGATATCTAGAGGTGTTAGTACACTCCTCTCTAAATGCACTGTGATGCGTAAAGAGATATTTTAATCATTATACATGTAGGTCGAAAACTTTGTTAATGCAATATTATCCTTGAGGTTAATATTTCCTTATGGTGATGTTAGAAAATATTTAAAATACAAAATATAGCTATTTATATAGCGGAGGTATTTTGGTCATTTTAGTAGCCAATGCGATGTATTTTTTTGTTCCCGAAATAGCCATTTAGTCCTGACAGATTTGGGTTAAGGAATTGGTCTTGATAATTATAAATTTTATTTTATTTTATTTAAGTAGTCTAATTTATTATTGGATTAGAATAAAATAAAAGGCCCGAGAGAGAGTCTATATTTTATCTAATTTAATTGGTTAATTAATTATTCAGGGCCCATGGCCCAGATTGAATAATTAAAAAATTAATCTAGATATAAACTAGATAAAAGGCTTGATATTTTATATTGGTCTTTTTGGACTTATTAATTATTTATTGGGCTGTTTAATAAAATTCAGAAAATAAATAATTGAGACTTATTATTTATGAGTAGTCAAACCCAAGAGTAAATATTTTTATTTGGCCTAATGAATAAGACCAACGGTAAAATAAAATTATAAAAATAAATAAATATTAAATTAATTAATTAAAAAAAAACAACAAAAAGCATGGGCTTTTTGTTTGACTCTTTTGGTCTTTCTCTCTCTCTCTGTGAATTGATGAAAAGAAAAGAAAAGGAATCAAGGCTGGTGTTATTTTTTGATAGCTTCATAGAGGTTACGTTTGTGAAGAATTCACAGAAGCTAAAAACATAGCAAACCCATTCCTGTAAGCTTTCACCGACAGAGGAAATGACACCATTTCGGAAGCTCAAAAGCTTCGCGTGAATGAGACAAAGTCGACGTTTATAAGAATGTGATCCAATAGCCTCAAGCATCCTTATACAGACATCTTCTTCAGTTTCAATAAGGTCATCCAAATACAGAGGTAAATTTTTCATTCTGTAAGCATGCTTTCGGTTTCATCATTTTTGCCATTTTTAACCTTCAGGTATCTTTTCCACTGTTCTCCATCCCAAATTAACATCATTTGATGAAATGTTAATGGAACATAATGATTTGTGTGAATCCAAACTCTATCCAGTAAGACAGAATAAGCCTTACTGACCTTAGATCCAACTGCCACCTTAAAAGTGATGACCCATTCTGCTTTGGCTGCATCCCCGGTAAAATTGAGCATTTGGATATTTGCAGGAGATAAATTGGGTTTGTCCTTACTCAGGCATCTTAAGGTTGCTAAAGGCATTACGTTCAGTACAGTCCCTCCATTAATGAAGACCCGAGAAAAAGGTTTTTCGTTGATATGCACCTAAATGTACAACGACTTGAGGTGATTGGTATATTCTGCCATTAGAATTGGGAAGAACATCCCTTCCGATGGTACCTTGAATTCGATAAGTTCAACGGCAGCTTCTTCTGTTGCATAGTAATCTTCCTCCACCACTTCTTGGTCAGCATTTACTTGGAATTGTGATGGGAGAATACTAAGCATATTTTGACTCGGGGAAGCACACATCTGCTCATTTAACCATTTCTCGGGCATTCATCTCTGCTGAGCCCGTTTCTTTTGTTCCCGCCGTTTCTGAGTCTTTATAAGATGGGGGCTATAACCCAAAAAGAATGGCTTTCTATGAGGTACATACACTGTAAACTTCTCATCTTTTCTACGGAAGTGAGCTGTGAGGGTCGTCGGAACAGTACGCCGAGTGAAAACCAATGGTCGATCATCTAGCCTTTGGAACGTTGTTCTTTTCATTTCAAAGGTTTTGGATTATTCCTTGATGTAAGAATCTCCTGATTTATGTTCCTCATCTTCCTTGCAAGTTTGTACCATGTTTGTGTCAGCTGCTGAAAAAGGGTTTGTATCGACTAAGGTTTCCTTGCGTTTGTTAGAAAATCTCACCCTTCCTTCTTACAATGCCTTCTGAATTATATTCCTGAAAACAACACAGCTATTAGTATTATGAGAAAATGAATTATACTGCTTACAGTATTTCTTTCCCTTCAACTGAAGATTAAATGGCAAATAAACCACAGCAAATGAACAGAAAAACAGAAGAACAACGGCTCTTGCGTGAAAAAAAAATTTACCTCTTCTGCTTCTCAAGATTGGCTGCACTGGAATATGTGAAACTGGGATAGGTGCACTGGTGGAAACTTTTGGTCTGATTCCTGCAAACCTCCTACTGTGTCTGTGTATGTATATAAACGCTAAGCTTACTTCTTCTTAATCTTCCAATATATGGCATGTCTAATCCACGTTGGGTGAAGACTCACAAGACTAAGGAATGGAGAAAAAAAATAATTCTCTGTCTAGCAAAACAACAATGCACACAAAGAAGATTTTTTAGAGAGAAAAGAGTCCTTCTCTGAATAAACCGTGCGTTTTGTTTTATATATATATCACACGATTTTTCTTTTTTTTATATTTTATTTGTCAATCCCATAAAAACTTGATAACCTTAAAGCATCATAGTATATCCATGACTCTTATCCCAGGCTAATATCCAGGAATTTCTGAGACTTTAATTTGGCCCATTGGACTCTTAGTTTAGCCTTTTAAATCAAATTAATTATTCTAATCAGAACCAAATAAATGGCCCAGTAAATAATCAAATTTTCAGCCCAAATAAACCAGTCCAATTAACAGGACTATATTAGTTCAGTCTCAGGTCAATCTTTAATTATTCAAATTGGGCCAAAGCCCTGAACAATTAATTAACCTAGAAAACTAATTTAATTAATTCTTTTTCTCTGTGGACCTTTATTTTATTCTAGCCTAATAATTAAATCAGGCTACTTAAATAAAATAAATTTCATTTAATTTAATTTAAGACCAATTCCTTAGCCTGTATATAATTAGGACTTACGGTCTATACTGGGGATCAAAAGATACACCGCCTTGGCTACTAAAATGACTAAAATACCATTGCCATATAAATAGCTGTATTTTATATTTTAAATATTTTCTAATATAACCATAAGAAAATATTGACCCTATGGACAATGCTGCGTTACCAAAGTCTCCGACCTATAGGTGAAATGACTAAAATACCCTTCTACATATCGCCGTGCATTTGAGAGGAAGAAATGTACTAATAGCTCTCTAAATGACATCAACCATCCTTAGGCTTCTAGTCCAATGATCCACAACTTCCTGGATTGTTTTCACTTTCCGAGGGAGTTACCCTAAAGCAAACATCCAAATCATATTTCCCAGCCACAAGGGGCAATATAGTATAGAAACTATCTTGTACAAGTCTGTCTTAACTAACTAGTCACATATACCCAATGTACAAGTATATTGGTCCTATGATAGAACCTCAACTAAAGCATATCAAAGTACATGCTTCCAACTTCGTCAAACCACCAACTTATACTCAAGTCATAGAGTACTAGTCAACGCTATAGCAGTAGTAGTTTAGGTTTCTACCATATAATACTTTAAGAAACCACTACTACAGGTCCTGTTCTACGTATTTGAAATACGCTTATGTCATGAAGTGAGTGGACTACTCACTGGCTAAAGGTAAGCTATTCCCTATTTGGAATTCATAACAAAATAACCTAGACATGATGAGATTCTCATTCTCATCAATCGGTTAAGAACAAATGTTTATGTGTTAAGTAATCTGTGATCCATATCTTGCTGTGAAAGACCACCATTCACATGGACCACTTACTTAAACACAATGAGTATTTTCCAAACGTAATTGTGTACAAATAATTTCTGAGAATAAATTCTTTTATTAGAATATTCGATGTTTACATCAGAAACCTAGTCTAAGAGGGCATATTTCCCAACACCAACTTCTCTGGACTTGGGACTTTATGGCCGAAAGGTAAACGGATTTGTTTGTCCTTGACCATCTAATCAAAGATTTGTTCGGCTTTTGATACATTGAATGTATAAGTGGATGGCCCCGCAGGAGAAACTTTCTCCTTCCTTTTGCCATGTTTCAAAAAAAGGATAAGTATAAGATGTACCTTTCACTAACTTTGCCACCATTATCTCCATCAGCTATTCCTCCTCGTTGTCTGTAATATCATCCACAATTGATATCATGGTTTGCCCATGAGAGAACTTGACAAACCGCTTCTTCTCCTTTTCCTTAATCATTTCTTCTATTCTAACAGCATGGGAATGTAAGCGGGACAAATAAAAAAAATCCTGGAGAATGAGACGCTATTTGAGTTTTGGATGCATTCTATTGATAGTTATTATAATACACTCCATTTCTGGCAGTTGAGTGGTACATTTGGCCTTACTCTCCCGAAAGCGCTCAATGAATTCTGCTACACCTTCGGATGATTTTTGTTTGACCGCCAGGAGATCTACTATGGAAACCTCAGGTGTCGGTTTGAAGAACTGCTCTTGAAAAATCCGTTCCATATCTGACATGATTACACAAAATTGGGCGCAAATTTGCATACCAAGTAAATATTGCCTCTGTTAAAGATAAAGAAAATAATTGCAATTTATGCCAATCACTGTTATCGAATTCGCCATATTGTGTAGTGAACCTCTTAATATGTTACATGGTTGATTTTTTGTCCTCTCTAGAGAACGCGGAGACTCAGGCACTTTAAACCCTCGAGGTAACATGGCCATAGAATCTACCCATTTGGGATAAGATTTCTGATAAACTAGCCAATTCCTGATCTGCCGGTGCAATGCTTCTGTCATTGCATTAATATCGGTTGATGGTGCTGGCTGCTAATTCTACATAGGGGAATTTAGTATAACTGGCGGGGAATCCTGTCCAGGGAGTGGGGCCATCTTGGGGTATCCTGCTTCTTGCATCGGATAAGCTGTCACCGTTGTAGGATACGTGGGAGGAATAATTGTAGCATAGCTTTGTGGCCCTCTATACGGGGAATAAACACTACTGTTAGGAGTTTTCATCAGGCCATAAGAGACTTGTACTCCCATTGGTGCCTAGACCCCTGTAATTGGGTACGGTGCGGTTTTTTCTAGGAAGGCTCTGCAGGAATCACATTTTGTACTGCTAAACCCTGATTCCCTTGGTGCCCCCTGGATATCAGAAATGACGGCTCCCTGTGCAATAATTGCATTGACCCATAAGATGGGGCGCCTACAGTCGAGGTAGGAGGATACACAACTGCCTGAGATATCTCATGAGCATTTTGCCTCTGTTCAAAATTATGGAGCTCGTTTTGAAGTAGTGGCCGGAACACTGTGGTAAACTGAGAAATAAGGCTCTGAATAAGTTTACCTGTACATTATTCCTTGGCATGTCGTATGGTAGTTAAAGATGTAGGTGTCAACTGAGATACCTAAGGAGGAGATGAGGACTGTGTTCCCTGCCCAGGAAGGGTGACCTGGGCATTACTGGAAGTCGTCGCTATAGGATCGAAAGCTTCCCGTAAAACTTGAACTGTAGGCCGATTGGATGAATTCGATAAAAGCCCTGAGGACTGTTGTTGAGGATTTGACATAAGGCATCCTGAACGCAGTTGCATGTAACAACTACCTTTGGTCCCACTAGGCGTGCCAATTTATGTTGTTGTACAAAAGGGGAGCCGATGAAACTGGTGATCGACTTCTCTAACGATGAACATAAACAGTTCGATGAAAGAATGAATGCAAGAGTCAGGCCTTTTAAGAAACGTGGGTTCCTTAAACTTACTATAGAAAGGGTTCAAGAAAGTAGGATAATTGCATGCAAAAGCCAAAAAGAATTGGAATTGATGTGTTTTGATCGATTTTGATAAAAAGTAGTACAAAATTTTTGAAATTTAAACCTAAAGTAAACTGAGACAGAAAACTGGTAGTAAAGGAAAATAAAGGAAAACTTCTAAAACTAATCAAAGCGATGAATAAAGATAAGGAAAATACAGAATAAAAAGAAATTGAAACTTGAAACTAGTAATTTTCTGGATGTTGTGGGTTGTGTCCTTGCTCTGGGAGTTCTTGCCCGTTTTATGCTTGCTGCGGCGTTGTAACCGACTATCTGTTCGTGAAAAAAATCTCGCTTCATAATTCAACCTTAGCGATTAGGTCTAGTAATGCTTTACCAATCGTGTCGAGACGTGGAGTGATGACTCAACTGCTCCTGGTTCCGATGTTGACCGAGTATATCGGCTGAAAAATACTTGACGTCATTATCGGCTTGAAGAAATTCCTATCGGCATCGGTCTCAAAATTACCGTTGCAACGGCCCGACTAAAGTTGACGTCAACATAGTTTTCTACTTCCACAAGTTCTTATGCCACTTAAAGAGTGCATGACTTCATCCCGACATTTTCTGTTCCCAGCCGTCAGAGAGCAATATTGCCATCGTAACGAAGAATAAACATGGCATGAAACACTTGAAATTTAGCACAGAATTTTCCATTTTTCCCATGTCTTTGCACACATTAGTCTAGGATATATCTGGTTGCTCATCATTGTTATCATCACCGTCTCATAGTCATTTTAATAGCCATTGTTAGGTTCATTCACAAAAGAGACAGCCACATTTTGGACGATCAGGTGGATAATATGGAAGATCAGCTGTGAACATGAGATGTTCATTTTGGTGTTGATTTTCTTCTATCTGGGAAGGGACTTGGAAAAATTCATCAAAAACAATAGAAGAAGAACAATGTCCTTCCTGTTCCTCAAGTCCTCGCTTAATAGAGGCCAAACTCTCCTTGTAAGTGGTAATAAGTTCGAAATTACATGAACTCATGTCGATATTCCTAATTTCTAGTGTTTTCAGGTTGTGAACGATTATTTGGTAAGAGAAACGATGTTGTAAAATCGCATTTTCCTCCCAAAATCCATACAAACAATACTCCTTCGAGAGAGACTGTTGAATAGTTAACATTTTGGTCCAACACAATTCCTCCTCCATCAGCCATACTTCAATTGGCATCTCATTCACATTAGAAACCAAGGCAATTGAGTCCTTGTAAGGAACAAGTTCTGGCCTTTTTGAGTGAAAACACTTGGGAATGTCTACTTGTCGAAATACCTCAATGCCCATGTCAAATGCAAGTATGCTATTTTTTGTCTTGTAATGATTACCATATGCCATCCAATAATAAACTCCATTCGCATAAGTATTCACTGTAGTACAAAGATTTATTTCCATACTTAAATTAACCAAAGCCACATCCTCAAAGCATCTCCAAGAATGGGTGATTGAGCTATAAACTACAATAATATAGGGATGATAGCATTCGCAAGGTTTATCTATATCACGAAGTTCTAAAAATCCAATAACTTTTAAATCATTATTCTCAATGTCTAATCCAAGCCCTATAAACCACCAAAGGATCTCAAAATATGGAGGATGGTTGATACTTGGATATGGAAGAGCCCTAAGCTCTCTTGTAGCGGGATTCCATAAGGCTATAGACAACAAATATTCTATAACAAAAATCCCATTCAATGGAGCTGCAACAACAACATATACAGAAGCACTGCGAGGCAATTGTAAATAATCAGGTTCTTCACCTTTGACAGATGACACATCAGTTAATAAGGTTGAAATAATCATTCTATCTAAACCTAAGCCTCTGTAGTGGATAATAAGCAGACTCTCATGGTTGTTTTTATGATGGAAATGCTTGTCTACAAAGTCCTTATTCTTCATAAGAAAATACCAATCCTTACAAATACACTTGAATCGTGATAAAGACTTCACGGAAAGTCTTAATAGGATATCCACAATTATATCCATGGGCAGAAGAGGTGGAAATCTTTTAGTATGAATCAATACCTCATCCTTTTCCTTGTTCATATATGGCATACTGTGCACAAAAGCTTTATGCAAAAACTACAGTGTTGCCGATTCCTACGAGAAAATATCACAACAGGAAGAAATATCAAAAACAATTTCTCCACCTAAATTTTAACAACAAAACAAGTAGAGTTCTCAGCCACAAAGCAACCAAAATAACAATAGAATTGTAACTACGCAAAGGAACTCGAATTTAAAAGCTTTATAAAATCCCAGAAAGAATAGGTTTAAAATCCCATGATGAGAAACAATTAATATAAACTTCAACGGTATAGAATAAACAATGCCATTCACATATCTAGAAAGATTTGTATGGATTTAGATTGACCACAAAAATAGATCCCATATGTATCTCGATGGAGTAGAGAAATTTTAACACCAACCTTTGGTTGCTCTTTTAGGGCTCCAACACCAATGGTAAGTTCTAACCAAGAGTTTTGCTTATTTTCGATTTGTTCTGTCGTTTCATTATTTATAGGATTTCCACTAATAACTACTCCCCATGTGAATGAACCTTCATATCTACCATCACCATGTAACCATTATTATGAAATTATGTGAAGAATGAATGCAGAAAAGATTAGAGCTGGAAGAAATATATATGTGTTTGTGTTTATTAATGTAAATTATTTTTGTATTTATGGTTTTTTAATGCAATTTGATTCTCTTGAGCATTCCTTCTAAGATTCATTATTTATCTTCTATTAATTATCTAGATGAATATAGAAAAAAAAATTCAAATTCTCTCATTTCCTCTTCTCTCCTTTATCAATTCTTCTTCCTTCAATGCACACATAGAATAGTTTTTAGAAGATGAATACTAAAATAAACATTATCAAATAGAAAATGTTACTATATATTATATAAAAGAAAATTGACAATCTAATGGTGTATTTGACTCAGTGGAGTTGGAAGGAGAGGAAATGAGTAGAGATGGATTTATGCCATTAGATTGAAGAATTGGGTATTGTTAAAGAATCCCAAATTGGTCTTAGAAGGAAAACTTGTTTTAATATATCTTTGAAGAACTATTTTTTTTTTTTAACTGATTAATGAATAGCTTGACACTCAAATATTTGAATCATAGTTTTAAAAATTATGAATATATTTAAATTGAAAAGACGTTAAAACAATACTTATTAGAAGATATTTATACTAAAAAAAAAAAATCATGTGAAATCATGTGATTTCCTCTTCTTCTATTTTTCCCCCACTTTTTTGCTTAAAACATCACCATTTCAATACTAAGAGCAGAATCAAAGTACAACAATCCTTTTTCTTTCTTCTTTCTCTCTCTGGAATTTCTCTCTGCCAGAGCTCACACATTTCCTGCGTCGATTTGCAGAGTTTGGCCAAATCCGATCTTTGGCTTCTGTCGAAGCTGCGATCTTGGCCAAAGTTTTGTGCATTTGTTCACATTTTCTGTTTTCTCATCACCTTTTGATCCACAAACTATCAAAATCCCAAGTCATTTGGCATGACTTCTCTTCCAATCTGTTTAGATTAGAGTTCAATCATCCGTTCTTCAGAGTTTGTTGGTTATCTTCTTCTCAGGTGGTTTTTAAGGACACTAATACATCTAGGACCTTTTAAATCGTTGCATATAGAATTAGGTGAGTTTGGATTTGTCTTTCCACTATCATTTGAGGATAGTGATTAGGAAGTTAGGAGGTTGATTATTATGTGTTTGTTTTATTTTTCTCTATATTATACTATACTCACCAAGAATTTACGAGTATGGTATCTTCATGTTAGTATTGATCTAGTGATCCATCTATATCAAATATATATATTTTAAAATTTTATCGTTTTAAATAGTTTTATACTATAATTATTTATAAAAACTTGGTCAAACGATTGTCGTGAACAACTGTGGATGAATAGATCATGTCTTGTGACCTACTGGTGTCTTTGTTTGGCATAATTGTTTAAGTGGTTGTAAATTTTCCTTTTAAATTTGATCAAACTCTTGTATCAACGGGTCATGATTTGAGCTAAATCTTCCTTCTTAGTACTGCAAATTAGATTTTTTTAAAATTCTTTTAGCTGCATGATCAATGTATAATTTGTGGTCAATTTTTTCTTCTGCAATGTTTGCATAGAGTGGCGAGGGATGACCCAAACTTATAAGGTGTGCTTCATCACACTTATGCAAACATTTGCTTTTCACAAGAATGTCTCATCCATAGGAACAAAATCGTTCGAGTAATTATTGCCTTTAGAGTACTCCATTTCCATACTTGAGTTGAGTTACAAAAAGCAACAGCCTCAAAGCATCTCTAGGAATTACCAATTTGAGTTATAAACAGCAAAATTTATATGTAGATGAACCATATAATTCTAATTAATAATCCTTCCTCTTTAGTTATTTTATTTTTTAAAAAACTTTTCAATAAGCAGAAAAGTTTAATTTACACAAAGTTACAATTTATAATCATAAATACATGCTTCCTTTCCCTAAGAAATTGTTATAAAAACTTTGCACACGTGAGATTGCTTAGAAAATATGCACTTGACTAATTTTTCACACAAAGCTCGCTCCCCTTTAGTTTTACATCTATTTCTTAATGAAGTAGTTTTTATCTAAATTTTTTAAATATGTTACTTCAGTTGGTTATTACACGTAATTAATTATACAAGTAAAGTGAGTTTTGTATACTATTTTTTGCCCTCATGCTAGTCGATTCTTGTTAATTGTCTATTTAATACGTTTTTAATGTAATGTATCATAAAAGTTAGGTTGATGTAAATATTTTATTTAATAGTGTTTACTTGTATATTCATTCAAAGTGAATATTGTAAGAGTAAAAGAATAATAAAATGGGAGACTAACTAGGAGCACTTTAATCAAATATATTTTACGATTAAATAAGTTTATAATTATTCTTAAAATTATCGTTCTATTTATATTAATTTATGCATCAATTGTCAATGATTAGGTTTTGCATTGTGTTATTATTCTAACAACGTCACTATTATTTACTTGAGAAAATAACAATATTAGTATGCTAATGTGAAATAAAAATTAAATAATTTTATCATTCTAAAGGTGTCAAGTAAAACATTTAATCCCATAGGTTTTGCCATAGGAGTCAATTAAAAAATTAGTTCATTTTTTGAACTACTAAGTAAATTTATTTGTTCAACATGTTAGAAATTATGAATAAAGTAAGATATTTTATTTCTTTTTATTTAAGAAAATAAATTTGTTAGTGATTTTATTTAATTTATTGTGCCTCTTTTATGTGTCTCCTCACACCTCATTTCTTAATAATCGCCTTTAGATAAAATAATAATAATAATTCCTTCCCCACTTTTTTTTGGGGGGGGGGGGGGGGGTTGGGAGGGGGGAATAGAATGAACCTTTATGAGTGAAAATCTCATTTTATGAAGAAATTTATATTGAAATAAATTTTTGAACAAATTATTGATCAACAAAGATTATTTTAATTTATTTCAATAGAGTAGATTTATTTATTAAATTCAATGCAAAAAATAGTGGACTCCTAAAGCCATAGACGGAACTCCGCCCCATAAAAATCTTGAAGTTCTATATTTAAAAAAAATTAAATTTTTAAGAAATGTCTTCTTCGTTTTTCTACTTAATTTTTTTTAAAAAAATTATAACATTTGTCTTCTACTATATAATATTGTTTGCTTTTTTGTTCTAATTTTGTCTCTATTAAAAGAAAAATTAATTTATAAAATTTTGTGAAATCAATTTATTACCAAGTTATTATAGTGCTGTGAAGTATTATTGTAAGGTAGAACTGTTTAAAAGGTATAAAATGAAGAAAAAGAAGTAAAATTATTCCTCCAAAATTATATACGAAATAATCGCTTAGGCAATAAATGTATCAGAATTAAAAAAAAATAAATTATTTCAACATGTCTTAATAATATATACCTCAACTATTATTATTATTAGAAAATTCGCAAATATAGACATTTCATGTCATTGGCATGGCTATTCCGTGCAGAACACTTTATATAGGGCTTTTTTCATTTATATCCAGAAAATCTCATCTCTGTCACTAACATATTCTTTTTCAAAATCTATATCATCACACTTTTCTCCATCCAAAAAATATATATAGGGCTTTTTTTTTTTAATTGATTCTGTATCTCTCCCTCATGTGTGCTTAACAACTATATATAACATTTTATTGTTAGATGTTTTCTAGTGCTACTTCAAAGTTTTTCCATCGAAAGTTTAAATGAAGAATTCTATCACGTCCTGTACCCGCAGATCCAAGAGCGCGACTATGAGCCTGGCAGCACCTACTATCAACTACTTGGTCGCCATCCTCGTTGGGTTAAAATGGATATTCCAAGTTGACAATAGGTATTTAAGCCCATTCTTATATACCATTCATACTTTTCGTCCGAATATCGTATGGGATTGGGGTATCACATTCACCCCTTCTTTAGACCCAAATGTCCTCGTTGGGCCTATACTTTAGGGGCCAAACTCAGGACCAACCAGACGGTATAGAATTTTAGAGGTGACTCCCACCGTGCACGGTATAGTATTTAGTTCCCATACAAGGGGCCGGTTGGTTACCTGCTTTGATACCAAATGTCACGCCTAGTGCCCGCGGATCCGGGAGAGCGACTATGGGTCTGGTAGCACCCACTATCTACTACTTGGTCGCCTTCCTCATTGGGCCAAAATAGATATCCCCAATTGATAATAGGTACTTTGGTTTATACTAATTTTATATTTGATAAATTTTTAATACAATGTTTCCCAAGAATTGGATTGATGTAAATTTTTTATCTAATAGTGTTTGCTCTTATATTTATTCAATGTGAATATTGCAAGAGTAGGAAAATAAAATGAGAAATTAGGGCCCGTTTGATAACTCAATTAAATTTTTAAAATTAATTAATTAAGTACTCACTTCATTCAATGCATTTGATAAAGAGATAATATTAAGTACTTCATTAATTAAGAATCTTATACTCGTGCTTAATATTATACTCATTCTTTTATTATCTCTTTATCCTAGTGCTTAATATTATACTCGTTCTTTTATAGATAGGGAAAGCTAGAAAAAATTCAAAATTTTATTATCGTAACCATAACAAATAGACCGATGGGGAAAACGTGAAAATAATCACCTTTAGATGGTAATAATAATAACAATAACAACAATAATAATAATAATTATTATTCATTCCTCAGTTTTTTTGGGGGGGGGGGGGGGGACAAAATGAACTTTACAAGTGAAAATCACATTTTATGGAGAAAATATATTGAAATAAAATTTTTATCTCTCAATCCAAAAATTATTGATCAGGAAAGATTATTTTATTTTATTTCAATGGAATAATTTTGAAGATAATTTCTGATTGATTTAAATTAGAATCACGCAATACTAAATAATATTTTAGTATGCTCAAAAAGTCAGTTTGATGAATCAAAATAGCTGAAAAATAGTTTCTAGGGATATTAAAAATATAAATCAACTGATATGAGAACTAATCAGGCCATTTCCCTATTTTACTTATAAAATTGCAGTCTGGGATGCTTTTCTAACCCGGATTATTTTTAAGATTCTCGTTCTATTTATATTTAAGCATCAAAATTTCAATGATTAAGTTTTGTATTGTTATTCTAATAACTTAGTATGATTTACTTTATAAAGCAACAAGATTAAAGTGTTGGTGTGAAATAAAAATTAAATAATTTTATTATTCTAGATGTGTTTCGTAAAACACTTAATCCCAAATGCGTTGACAATAGAAGTCAAATAAAAAATTAACTTATTTTTTATTTATTAAATAAATTTAATTTGTTGAACATGTAAAAAATTTATAAAAAATAAGTTATTTTACGTCTTCTTATTTGATATACCATACAGTATTAGATAAATATAATTCTTTATGCAAGAAAATAAACTTCTTAGTTATTTTATTTAGTTTATTTTGCCTCCTTTATATGTTTTCCTCTCTCCCTCCCTCCCTCTTAAATGATAATGAACCTTCTTAAAGAAGAAAAGAAGGGAGTAATAATAATAATAATTCCCCTTTTATTAAAAAAAAAGAAAATAATAATAATAATAATAATAATAATAATAATAATAATAATTCATTATTCACATTTTTTGGGGAATAAAATCAGCCTTTACAAGTGAAAATCTCATTTTATGGAGAAAACTACAATGAAATAAGAATTTTAACCTTCAATCAATAAATGATCGATTAGGGAAAATTATTTTATTTTGTTTCAATAGAATAATTTTAAAAATAATTTTCATTTATTTCGCGAATGACTCAAAAAGTAGGTTTGATGGACCAAAATAGCTGAAAATTAGTTTTTGGGGACATTAAAAATATAAATGAACTAGTTTGAGAACCAATTAGGCCATTTCCCTACTTTAATGGTTAAATTGCAGTTTGGGCTGCTTCCCTAGAAGCAAAACAAAGATTTATCAGAGAGTTGATATCAGGCTCACCCCCGAACCCAATCTGGCCCCAAAACATAAAATCTCTTTTCAAAATCTCAATCCGTGCCCCGAGATCGGGATATTGGTCAAAGGTTTGATTTATTAACCACCGTTGATTACATGTTCTAATGTAACTCTAAAAGTAATAAAATAAAATTTATTGCATACAAAGTTGTTTCCATTGTCAAAGATTGGAATGTGAGAAAAATTAGTTCTTTTACATGGTAACATTTTGTTTTATGTTTAGACAATTTGAATTTGGAGAATGATATTTTGTTGTATCCTTGTACACTTTGGATGATACTAATTTTAAACCCAATATTAATTAAATGACATGCATATAAGAGCATTATTATTTCCATATTTTCTAATCTAATATAACAGATATCTAGTCTCCAGCATTTAAAAAAGTACGTATTAGGATAGAGATAGGAACGGAAACACCTCATAATATTCTCGTCTATCCACAATATTTTTTCCTAATTAATGAGTTAATATACATTAATACTTTATTATATATATATATATATATATATATATATATATATATATATATATATCCTTAAATTACTTTTGTGAAATATACATGTTGTGTGTACATTTGTATGCATTTTAACCATTAAGTGTGTTCATGAGTACGATATGTATTTATTGAACACCTATTAGAATGTTCTAATTATTTGGGTAATTTAAGTAGGTATTATAGAATGAGGTCTCATTAGAAGGATTTATTGTTTTTAGTGTCAATTGATTGGAAATATCTTTGTCAATTAAAAATTAAATTTTAAGTTTTGGGAGGGACCCAAAGTTATCTTAAGTGAAAATAGGTGTATACTTATTTTGTCCTTAAAAGAAAAATAACGTACAATGACTTTTTCTAATTAGAGTTTATAACCGGAAGGAGAATTGAGAACCACTTAATTTTATTATGGACCATATTAGTAGAAAAAAATCATTAAAAAAGAAAGCATTATAAATTTTAAATTTTAAAGATCAAATAGGCTAATTTATATTCTTATTTTTATGAAATTTTCAAATTATCGGGTGAATTTTTGTATTATATATTATATGAAAAAAAAAACCCTCTAATAGTGTATTTGAATCAAAGGAGTTGGAAGGAAACGAAATGAGTACTGATGGATTTATGTCATTAGATTAAGTTTTTGTAAGGGAAATTTTTGAAGAATTTTGTATTGTTTAAAAACATCCCAAATTGGTCTTCGTCTTGAAATGAACTCAAAAGGCAAAGAAGGAAAACTAATTTTAATACATTTTTTTAGAACTAAAATGCTTTTTTTAGAAGCTGATTAATTAATAAGTTGGCGTACTCTAGTTTAAAAAATCAGAAATTTTCAAATTCATACGGCATTTTAAAAAACTAAGTTTCATTTTAGAAGATGTTTATATTAAAAAGAAAATAAGGCAATCACTCAAAACAAGTTCAAGCATTTACCTGATCCAAGTTTATAAAAGCAAGAAACATTAACATCACTCAAAACAAATAAACCAGTCTTCTCTGTGGTCTCAAGTATACAATTTCCGACTTGTATGCTAAAAGACATGTCATTTAGAAGCCTTTGGAAGTATCAAAAATCACAGTTTTCTCCCCCCACATGTTCTTATACCTCTTCAAGACTGAACGTCAAAAAGAGGTGTATACGACAGATAGTTTGCACAACAAGTGAGGGACGAGTCAGAGACAAGAAGAGTGCATTTCTTCATGCCTACATTTTTTGTTCACAGTCGTCGGAGAGCTACATTGCCACCATAATGAAGAACAAACATGCCATGAAACACAAGAAATTTAGTACAAAATTTCCCCTTTTTCCCATATATGTGCTCATATAGTCCAAGATTTATCTGTGGCTCATCAATTGTCATCATCAACGTTATCGTCACCGTCATAGTTATTGTAATAGCCATAGTTATGTTCAGCACAATAGAAACAGTCACGTTTTGGACTATTAGGTAGATTATATGGAAGATCAGCCGTGAACATGAGATGTTCATTTTCTTATATCTGCAAAGGGATTTGGAAAAATTCATCAAAAACAACCAAAGAAGAATGATGCCTTTCTTGATTCTCAAATCCTTGTCTAATAGAGGTCAGACTCTCCTTATAAGAGGGAACCAAATTAAAATTACACCAATTCAACTCCATATTTCAAATTTCCAGCTAGAGATTGATTGGTGGTGAGGAACTGAAACGCGGGACCCATAAGGAATAGTTTTGACCACGGAAAACACAGCCGGACTCTGACGGTCTTAACCCGTCCGTGTCGGCCGTTATGGGTTCTCACTAACAGACGAGCAACACTTAACGTCTAGCAGGCTCCCTGTCAGTATGACAATCAATTACTCTGATGGATAGGATTTTGAGAGCTAAAATTTCAACGTTAGTTTTCCTTTTTTTTTTTCTCTTAAAATTTTATAAATATTAAAACTTTCTCTAACATATATAAGAATTGCAAAAGTACGTAAAGAAAATGAAGAACGGAGAGTGAACAAACTATCAAATTTACTAAATAGTCAGTAATTCATAATAAAAGCGTGATTGACACAATATGCCTACAAATAATTCCATGAATCCTACTATTAATGTCTCTTTGTTATGAATTATTGGAATCTCCATTAATTAGTGGAGCCTCCACTAATTATGGATTTATGTGAATTATTAGAAGATTTTTATGGATGTCCACCATTTAGTGGAGACACCACTAATTGAGATTAGTTGAAGATGATGTATGCCATGATGTATTCCACTAATTAGAGCTCTATAAATAGAGCTATGCTCTAAGCTTGTAATACACCGTCATTTTGTGAAAGAAAGACTAGAGAAAGAATTGTGAGAGAAAGAAAGAGAGAAGTTTGAAGAGAAATTCTTGTGCAAAGAATAGTTAGAATTTTCTTAGTGTGTAGTGTGTAGATTTTATTCTAACACTACCCTAATTTTATAACATGTTATCAGCACGAGCCTCTACCGGTACAAAAGCCAGAAGACTAAGCACGAGTTTCTGCCGTTAACAAAACCAGAAGACAGGTACGCATTTATTGATCTCTATGGCTAATCTCGCTAAACTCGAATTTGTAGCCCTTGATATTTCTGGAAAAAATTATATGTCATGGGTTCTCGATGCAGAAATGCATCTAAATGCTGAAGGCCTTAGTGAAACTATTCAAGCAAATAATAGTACATCTGCACAACACAAGGCTAAAGCTTTGATTTTTATTCGTCGTCATCTCGATGAAAATTTGAAAATGGAATATCTTACCGAAAAAGATCCATATGTCCTGTGGGTAAATTTAAAAGAAAGATTTGACCACCTGAAGATGGTCGTACTACCCACTGCACGGTATGAATGGTTGCACCTGAGGTTGTAAGATTTTAAAACCGTGAATGAATATAGCTCCGCAATGTATAAAATTACATCTCAATTAAAATTATGCGGAGAAAAAGTGACTGATGAAGATATGTTGGAGAAGACATTCTCCACATTTCATGGCTCAAATATTGTCCTGCAGCAACAATATCGAGAAAAGGGATATATAAAATTTACAGATTTAATTACTGCCCTCCTCATTGCAGAAAAGAATAATGAGTTATTATTGAGAAATCATGAAGCCAGACCAACTGACTCAACAGCACTCTCAGAAGTGAATGCTGTTGGCTCTAGTAGAAGCCATCGTTATAGTTTTGGTCGTGGCCATGGCCGTGGCCGTGGTCGTGGTTATGGTCGTAGACACGCTCGATATTTTCCTTATCACAATCATAATCAAACTGTGAGAAATACTGGGCACCTGAAGTGGAACAGAAAAGATCATAAGGGAAAAGAAAAAGAAATTGAAGAAAAGCATGAGGATATATGTTATAGATGTGGCATGAAAGGTCATTGGTCACGAAACTGTCGTTCGGCTAAGCATTTAGTTGAATTGTATCAAGCTTCATTGAAAAATAAAATTGTGGAAGCAAATTTTTCTCAACATTCAATAAATAATGCTGAGGATGATGATATTGATCCTGAAGATCTTAATATCAATATTACCTATATGGATTTATCGGATTTTTTTGAACACCCATACGGTAGGATAGACCATTTAATTGGTGATGGCAGTGTCCAGAAGAACTAAAGCCTCACCTTGATATTTTTGTATTTTCATTTTCATTCTATTCTAATAATATTTACGTTTGCATATATATATTTGTGTTCAGATGGCTGTTGTTAATGATGATGTATGCATTATTAATAGTGGAACTACACACACAATACAAAAAAATGAGAAATATTTTTCTGATCTCAAAATGGGAGAAATAAATATTTATACGATAAACGGTAGTGCAAATGTAATTGAGGGCTCTGGAAGAGCTAGTATATTGTTGCCTAAAGGAACAACAATTATTATTGATAAGGCACTACTTTTCTCAAAATCCAGAAGAAATTTATTGAGTTTTAAAGATATCCGCAGAAATGGGTATCATGTTGAAACAAATGAGGAAAATGGGATTGAGCATCTTTTTATTACTCAAATGCATTTGGGTAAGAAATCTGTATTAGAAAAACTGCCGTCTTTTTCTACTGGCCTATATTTTGTAAAAATACGTACAATTAAAATTCATCATCTAGTAAACCAAAAGTTTACTGATCCTATTACTTTTAGCATTTGGCATGACCGGTTGGGTCATCCGGGATCTACCATGATGAGAAGAATCATTGAGAATACACATGGTCATCATTTAAAAAATAAAAGGATATTAACATCAGAAAAATTCACATGTACTGCATGTTTCCTAGGAAAATTAATTGTTAAACCATTACCAGTAAAAGTAGGAGTTGAAAGTCCTACATTTCTCGAACGGATTCACGGAGATATTTGTGGACCTATTGATCCACCATGTGGACCGTTCAAATATTTATGGTCTTAATTAAAGCATCATCCCGATGGTCACATGTATGTTTATTATCTACTCGCAACCTGGCGTTTGCGAGATTACTTGTTCAAATAATTAAATTACGAGCACAATTTCCTGACCATCAATTAAAAATATCCGTTTTGGATAATGCTGGTGAATTTTCATCACATGCTTTTGATGCATATTGCATGTCAATTGGGATTAATGTTGAACATCCTGTAGCTCATGTTCACACACAAAATGGTCTTGCTGAATCTTTGATTAAACGATTACAATTAGTTGCTAGACCATTATTAATGAAAACAAATCTCCCAACATCTGCCTGGGGACATGCTATTCTACATGCTGCAACACTTGTACGTATTAGACCAGTTAGTTATCATCAATTCTCTCCTTTGCAATTGGCTTTTGGGTCAGAACCAAATATTGCTCATTTAAGAATTTTTGGGTGTGCTGTATATATTCCAATTGCACCAAACCAACGTACAAAGATGGGTCCTCAAAGAAGAAAGGGGATATATGTTGGATATGATTCTCCCTCTATTATCAGGTAAGTTGAACCCCTGACAGGAGATGTATTCACAGCAAGATTTGCTGATTGTCATTTTGATGAATCATTATTCCCTAAATTAGGGGGAGAACCAAAACAGCATAAAAAGGATCTTGCTTGGACAACATCATTAAATTATCTTGATCCGCGCACAAGCGCATGTGAACTTGAAGTTCAAAAGATAATTCATTTGCAAAGCATTGCAAATCAAATGCCAGACGCTTTTGTTAACTCCAGAAGAGTTACAAAATCGCATATTCCAGCTATAAATGCTCATATTCGAATTGAAGTTCCAGCAGAACAAAATATTATACCTATAGTGCTGAGTCAAAAACACGCCAGAAGCGTGGCCGGCCTCTTGGTTCTAAAGATAAAAATCCTCGAAAGAAAAGAGGATTAAATGATCCAGAATATCATATTGAAGAAAAGAATGATAAAGACCAAGAGAGAACTGATGACAAAGAACCAGAAGTTGATGAAAGTAACACTGAAATTTCTATCAATTATACCACTTTCGGTAGAAGTTGGAATCGGATAAAAACTGTTATTGATAATATATTTGCATACAATATATCTCTTGATTTTACACAGGATAATGATGATCCTGAACCAATATCAGTTGATGAATGTCGGCATAGAAAAGATTGGCTGCAATGGAAAGATGCGATTCAATCGGAGTTAAATGCACTAACAAAACGTGAAGTCTTCGGACCTGCAGTCCAAATACCAGAAGGTAAAACCTGTTGGCTACAAATGGATATTTGTGCGAAAGCGCAATGAAAAGAGTGAAATCGTTCGATATAAAGCGCGATTAGTAACCCAAGGTTTTTCACAAAGACCATGTATTGATTATGATGAAATTTATTCTCCTGTTGTTGATGCTATTACACTCCGATATCTTATCAGTTTGGCAGTACATGAAAAGATAGATATGCCTATTAGATGTCGTCACTGCTTACTTGTATGGAAATTTAGAAAATGATGTTTACATGAAAATCCCCGAAGGATTTCATATGCCTGAAGCATATAAACATTATCCTCGTGAAAATTACTCCATCAAGTTGCAGAAATCATTATATGGCCTGAAGCAATCTGGGCGCATGTGGTTCACACGTCTTAGTAAATATTTATTGAAAGCGGGATTTAAAAATGACCAGGTATGTCCATGTGTTTTTATTAAGAAATCTGGTTCTAAATTTGTGATATTAGCTATATATGTTGATGATATTAATCTTATTAGAACTCCTGAAGAGCTCCAAGAAACAATTGATTATTTAAAAAGAGAATTCGAAATCAAGGATTTTGGTAAAACCAAAATTTCCTTGGTTTCCAAATTGAACATCTGGAGAGTGGAACATTTATTAATCAATCAACATATACAGCAAAAGTGCTAAAAAGATTTTACATGGACAAAGCACATCCATTGAGTATTCCAATGATCGTCCGATCATTAAATGTGGATAAAGATCCTTTCCGACCTCAAGAAAATGATGAAGAACTCATTGGTCCTGAAGTACCATATCTCAGTGCAATTGGTGCATTGATATATCTTGCTAATAATACACGACCTGATATTACTTTTGCTTTCAATTTATTAGCAAGATTTAGTTATTCACCAACACGACGACATTGGAATGGAATTAAACAAGTCTTTCGATATCTCCAAGGTACAATTGATCTCGGATTATTTTATTCAAATAAAATCAGTCCAACATTGATAGGTTATGCAGATGCTGGTTATTTATCTGATCCACATAAAGCACGTTCTCAAACGGGCTATCTATTTACATGTGGAAATACTGCTATATCTTGGCGTTCTACGAAACAATCTATAGCAGCTACTTCTTCAAATCATGCTGAAATTATAGCTATTCATAAAGCAAGTCGAGAATGTGTATGGCTAAGATCCATGATTCATTATATCCGAGAAAGTTGTGGATTATCATCAATCAAAGATATTCCAACTCCTCTTTATGAAGACAATGCAACTTGCATAGCTCAATTACGAGGAGGATATATTAAAGGAGATCGGACAAAACATATTTCATCAAAATTCTTCTTTACTCATGAACTCCAGAAGAAATGTGAAATTGCTGTGCTACAAATTCGGTCATGTGTAACCTCGCAAATATTTTCACGAAGACTTTACCGACTGCAACATTTGAGAAGTTGAGATATAAAATTGGTATGCGTCGGTTTAAAGATTTAAAGGAATCATCTCATCAGGGGGAGTAATAAACAGACATATAGAATAGTGTACTCTTTTTCCTTCCCTAGATTTTTTTTCCCACTGGATTTTTATCTAGTAAGGTTTTAACGAGGCATATTCTTTATGTATGGATGGACATCCAAGGGGGAGTGTTATGAATTATTGGAATCTCCATTAATTAGTGGAGCCTCCACTAATTATGGATTTATGTGAATTATTAGAAGATTTTTATGGATGTCCACCATTTAGTGGAGACACCACTAATTGAGATTAGTTGAAGATGATGTATGCCATGATGTATTCCACTAATTAGAGTTCTATAAATGGAGCTATGCTTTAAGCTTGTAATACACCATCATTTTGTGAAAGAAAGACTAGAGAAAGAATTGTGAGAGAAAGAAAGAGAGAAGTTTGAAGAGAAATTCTTGTGCAAAGAATAGTTAGAATTTTCTTAGTGTGTAGTGTGTAGATTTTATTCTAACACTACCCTAGTTTTATAACACTCTTCTTATTCTTCAATTTGAAATGACCCCTTATTAAAAAAATTTTAAATTTAATACTTTCTTGATATATATAATTTTTTTTAAAAAAATCATAATTATTTAAGAAGGAGGGAAGTACACAAAAGAGAATGAAGAACACTAATAGTATATCTAGTTTGGGTGAAAAGAGAAAAGAAAAGAGGAGGGATGTAAATAGGTGATTTATATCGTTTAGTTAGAAAAAAAAAATAGAGAAGTAAAGGCATGTTTGATAACTTAATTCAGCACTTAAAATTGAATGAATTAAATACTTATTTTAATAAATACATTTGATAACGGTTAATATTAAGTATTTAATTAATTAAGAGCATTTGTTAACTGTATCACTTAATTGATTAAGACGTATCAAAATTCTATTATAAATTTTAAATGAATTGAAAGTTTCTTAAATTTGAAGTCTGAATGCGTTAAATACCTATTTAAATATTAATATTTCTTTATATTTAATCTAATTACAATAAAATATAGAATAAAAATAAATTATAATTAATTCATACTTTAGATTTTAAATTCAGTCTTGAGACTTCAATTTTTAGAATTCAGTACTTAAATATTTAGACTCTAATATTGAAATTTCAATTTTATCAAACTAAACGAGCTGTAAATTAGAGGGGAAAATCCCTATCTATATTAGTAAAACAGTCCGTCTAAATTTAGACATATTGTAACGTAAATCAAAATAATACTTGTTATTTACTTTTTTGTACTCTAACTAAACAAAATGAAAGTAAATTATCTTTCTCAAATAGAAGTAAAAGCACCCTTCTCCCTCCTCTTCTTTCACCCCTCTCCTTTTGTGAATCAAATATAAAATAAATAAAAATCTCAAAAATTTAATTAATAAAATTTACTCATACTAGTTAAATTATTGTATTATTATATTTTTTTAAAAAAAAAGTGATTGTAAAGTATTGGACGAGTTGGTACGTGGGCCATTTGTCTTTGAATTCTTTCTCCTCAAAATGCATATCCTAATACTGTTGTACTTGTATTTCAAAGGTTTGGACTTATTGACTACCACGGCGAATGGCAAGGCAGGGTTAATTTGGAAGCACCTGTATAATGAAAATAAATGGGGGAAAACGTGGATTTCATTCACAGTCCATGTTTGAAAAACTATTTACCTATGAAGAAACAAATGTCAGCTATTATATAGATCTTAGTCAAGGTCGGCTTTATTTTGATTTGGCACATTTACATGTCACGAAATAACAATGCAATATTTGTCCAAATTTATTAATGTACTTTGATTAGAGAGGTTGGAAGGAAAGAAAAGCATAATAAACAGATTTAAATGTTAACTTTTGTGATTAAACAGAAAGAAATTGTAAAGATTGATAAATGAATTGTATTTGGTCAAATATATTTAAGTAGTACTAGTTTTAAAGGGTCGATTTTATATGAGTTATAGTAATATTGTTTTAAGGAGATAAAAATTACGTCTTTTGACAAATTTTCTCGCATCTAAAACAAACATCTAATTTGTATGACCAATCTTAAGCCATATATTTCACTTATTTATACTCAAAGTTTTGTGTATATATCATAAATACACATAGGATTGGATATGTGCCTTTTTGGCCAAGGTCCAATATTGGATGGAAGCAGTCACGATCATAAAGATATTGTCCTGAAATAGCAAAATTTATGTACATGAACCATACGATTATAATAAATAAGGCTTCCTCTTTGGTTATTTTTTCTTTTATAAAACTTTTCAATACAAAGAGGTTCAATGTACAGAAAGTTCACAGGCAAAATCTTTGCATACATGAGACTGTTTATAGAATATGCACTTGACTATTTTTTCACACAAAACTCGCTTCTTACAATTTTATATATATTTATTTTTCAACAGAATTATTTTATTCACTTTTTAAAATATTTTACTATATAAAAATTATACGATAACTAATTGCTTGGAGAAAGTGAGTTTTATATACTATTTTTGCTCCCATATTACTCAGTTCTTATTAATTGTATACCTGATAGGTTTTTATTACACATCCTTAAAGTTTGGGTTGATGTAAATATTTTATTAAACAATGTTTGCTCTTAGATTTATTTAATGTGAATATTGTAAAAGGATAATAAAATAGGAGACTAACTTGGAGCTCTTTGCACAAATGTTTTCTACGATTAAATAAGTTTGTAATTATTTTTAAGATTCTTTAAAACCACTAATTCATTGCTCTTTATATTTCATGTCTTTTTATTCATATTTTATAATTTTCCTTTTATAGCTCTTTACAATCATAGTTCTTATTATCTTCAACACTACACTAGCTAATTCCAATTGTTGAAAATTCAAATTTCAATTGTTGAAATATTAAAAAATGATAATAATAATAATCTAGTTATTATACTTTAAAGCCATTTTTTACTCATACAGGAAGGGATCATATGGCTTTATTATCATTATTTATTTATTTAGTAACTTCATTCAAACGAAAATTCGATTTCAAAACATTATTTATATTAAAAGGCATAGATGGAAGTAGGGACGGCGTGGCTTGCATCGCTTAACAACTTTGAACTTCTATATCTTTTTTTGAAAAATTAAAATTTTTGAGAAATGCCTTCTTTATTTTCCCCTTTTATTTTTTTAAAGAAGTTATAGTATTATCTTCTAAAGTATATAATTTGCCTCTTTGTCCCGATTAAAAGACAAATAAATTTGAAAATTTTTGTGAGATCAATTTATTTTATTAACAAGTTATTATACTGGTTTGAAGGTAAAAAATGAAGAAAAAGAACTAAAATTATTTCCGAAAATTATGCAAAAAAAACGGTTTAGGCAATAGATGTAATAGAATTTAAAAAGAATAGTTTATATCAAGCATGCATTAATAATATATACCTCAACTATTATATTATTATTAGATAATACTCAAATATAGACACTTCATGACATTGTCATGACTATCCCTTACTGAACACACTTTATATAGAGATATATTTTTATTTATATCTAAAAAATATCATCTCTTACTAACAGAATATTTTCCGAAATCAATATAATTACACTTTCTTCACTCTACTATTATTTCAGAAAATTTACAAAAATGTATTTTTTTTTTCTTTTAATGTCTATTGACTTTGTACCCCATTCCATGTGTACTCTGTTGAACAGCTATATATAGCACTTTATGTAGTTGTTTTCCAACGCAGTGAAGAAAGTGGGAGAGTAGAGATGGCACGGTACTTTAAAGATTTGGTTCCAAGGTTCAAGGTAAATTGTCGATGAAGTCTTCCCACTGAAAGTTTAAAGGAAGAAGAATGCATTATGTCTCTTATTTGGGCAGCTTTTTGATTGAAAAATATTTATACATTTCACTATATTTGTATTGGAAGATAAGTTTGTATCATTCAAATTGTTTGGGATAAAAAGTTGGGAGTAGCACCCTGCATAGGCATAAATATTCTCCTGAGTGCCATTGTCAAAGCATGGACATGGGGTTAGTTATTTATGTTATTTGCAGTGACTTGTCACATTTGCTAATTCTTTTTATTTGTGTTGCAGCTTTGGTCTGTACTGCTTATTCTGATGGCTTTATCACTCATTCCATCTGTGTTGAGTCCGCAGCAATATGCCTACATGCAATTTGTACAGCTATGGGCTCCCACATTTTGTTTAACAAACGACTGTAAGACTGGATTGGCTGCAAATTTTACGCTTCATGGTTTATGGCCAGCCAATGCATCAGGATATAGTCTTTCGAACTGCCCCGGCTATAAAAAAGGGGAAATTAAAAGGCTGGTTAGTGATCATTAGTCTCTGTATAATGCATTTAGCACTCACAACCAATAATACAATATTTCTTGCGCTCCTATTTTGGCAGGTGAAGCAGGAGCAAGATGTTGTTAAAAGTTTGAGAGTGAATTGGCCAAACATTGTTGCTAGTAACACAGATGAAAATTTTTGGGACTATGAATGGAGGAAACATGGAGTTTGCTCCTTGTCACGCCTCAGTGTAACAGACTATTTTAAAGCAGCGAATAGAGAGAAGCAACAAATTGATTTGCTTGGAATTCTTATTTCAGCAGGTATTAATCCCAGCGTGCATAGAGGTTATAAGAAGAGTGATATAATCAACAGCATAAGCGCCACATTTGGAAGAGTATATATCTATCTGTCTTGTTATTCTAATGGGACAGCGATACTATTGAAAGAAGTCTACATCTGTTTTGACGTGACTGTAACAAACAAAGTTAGTTGTCCTCGTGCTGGAACTCCGGCCACATGCGGAGGCGGGGATATATATCTTCCTACCTTTTAGTATTTTAGATTAGTATAGGATAGCAGTGGTTGGGTATCGATCGAAATGCAAGAAACCATTCGAATACGTAAATACATTTAGGATTGGAATGGGATATTACTCTGTTCACATCATTTTTTTTTGCGTCCGTGCACGGTGCATCTTTTCACAAAGTTACCTGTTTCAGATGTGTTGGGATAACTGCATCTACAGTTATTTTTCTACCTGCGTCTGTTCTAAACTATATACACAGGACAACTTCATTAACCGCGAGGTATTCAGGAATAATACTTTTTGTCTTCCATAATCTCCTATACTAATTTGACTAGAAAACCAGGAAACAGCAGAAGATTTCTCTGTTTTCTTTTCTCTAATTGAAATGATTGATGTTATAATTTAAGCCCAGAGAACATTAAGAAGCTGATGCTTGCCAGCATAAAACTGCACAAAAAGATTGATTGGAAGGATAGAAGGACGTTAATTTGCACAATGTGTGAGGGACCGCGTCTGCAGAGATACCTACATTCCATTCTCAAGATTCGGAGAACAAAATCGCTTCTATAATGCTGAGTGCAAGAACAAAGGAACAAACCCATCACAAAGCATAAGAAAATTTTTAAGGTTAAAGTAATACTCCTGCTTAGATCTCTGAGATGGAAAACAAGCAGACAGTCACAGTTGTTTTCAGGATCACAGTGCTGGTTTCCAAAATCTTTGCTCTTGATTCGGTCCTTGCAAACCCGCATCAATCGAGATAAAGATTCACCGGGAATCTCTATAGAATATCTACAATTATATCCAGGCAGAAAAGGAGGAAATCTTTCGGATCAGTTATTTCTCCTTCATTTTCTCACTTATGTCTGCACCGTCACTGATGCCCACCTTGTCAGTTCACAATCTCAGGTGCAAAAGAGCAATAGCGGTAAGAATTAGGAAGCATCAACCCTGGCCAAATGAGACACTCGTTTCTTAAGTAAAACCAAAGGGATTTACGTCACTCAAAACAAACAATTTTTTCCATTTTTTTTAATGCAGATAAAGAAGTCTCCTCTGTGGTCTCAGGTATATAATTTCCTACATGTATGCTAAAGACAAGTAATTTAGAAGCCTATGGAAGTATCAAAGAAACAAAGCCCACTAAAATATCAAAGAAGCAAAATTTGCTTAAATAATGATAAAAGTACAGAGGACAAATTAACAAGGAGAAATGCTAATGTACACATAACTTCTTAAAGCTAAAGAATGAAAATCACAATTTTCTACTTCTCCAAGTTCTTATACTTCTTGAAGATCGGCACACTAGTAAGTATATATGACAGATATTTTGCACAAAAAGTGAAGGATGTGTCGGAGACCGGAATAGTGCATAACTTCACGCCTACAATTTCTGTTCTCAGCTGTCAAAGAGCAACATTGCCACCGTAATGAAGAATAATCATGCCACGAAACACATGAAATTTAGTACAAAATTTTCCCTTTTTTCTGCTCATATAGTCCAGGATGTATCTGTTAGCTCATCAATTGTCATTTTCAACGTCATCATCACCGTCACCAGTCATGGTAACAGCCATTGTTAGGTTCATCAGAAAGAAACAGTCACATTTTGGACGATCAGATAGATGATATGGAAGATCAGCCGTAACCATAAGATGTTCATGTTCTTGTATCCAGGAAGGGATTCGGAAAAATTCATCAAAAACAACAGAAGAAAAATAATGTCGGATCGAATCGGATCGAATTGAATTTTTATATAAACCTTAAAAACCAATCAAATGAAACCGAATTTCTTTAAAATCAAACTGAAAAAACAAAAATAACAGTTTTCTACTTTCACAAGCTCTTATGCCTCTTGAAGAGTGCATGACTCCATGCCGACATTTTCTGTTCCCAGCCGTCGGAGAGCAATATTGCCATCGTGATGAAGAATAAACATGCCATGAAACACTTGAAATTTAGCACAGAATTTTCCCTTTTTCCCATATCTTTGCGCCCATTAGTCTAGGATATATCTGGTTGCTCATCATTGTTATCATCACCGTCTCATAGTCGTTTTAATAGCCATTGTTAGGTTCATTCACAAAAGAGACAGCCACATTTTGGATCAGGTGGATAATATGGAAGATCAGCTGTGAACATGAGATGTTCATCTTGGTGTTGATTTTCTTCTATCTGGGGAGGGACTTGGAAAAATTCATCAAAAACAATAGAAGAAGAACGATGTCCTTCCTGTTCCTCAAGTCCTCGCTTAACAGAGGCCAAACTCTCCTTATAAGTGGTAATAAATTTGAAATTTTTTAAAATCATGTCGATATTCCTAATTTCTAGTGTTTTCAGGTTGTGAAGGATCATTTGGTAAGAGATACGATGCCGTAAAATCGCATTTTCCTCCCAAAATCCATACAGATAATACTCCTTCGAGAGAGACTGCTGAATAGTTAACATTTTGGTCCAACACATTTCCTCCTCCATCAGCCATACTTCAAGCATCTCATTCACATTGGAAAGCAAGGCAATTGAATCCTTGTATGGAAAAAGTTGTGGCCTCTCTGAGTGAAAACACTTGGGAATGTCTACTTGTCGAAATACCTCAATGCCCATGTCAAATGCAAGTATGCTATTTTTTGTCTTGTAATGATTACCATATGCCATCCAATAATAAACCCCATTCGCATAAGTATTCTCTGTCATACAAAAATGTATTTCCATACTTAAATTAACCAAAGCCACATCCTCAAAGCATCTCCAAGAATTGGTGATTGAGCTATAAACTACAATAACGTAGGGATGATAGCATTCGCAAGGTTTATCTATATCACGAAGTTCTAAAAATCCAATAACTTTTAAATCATTTTTTTCAAGATCCAATCCAAGGCCTATAAACCGCCAAAGGATCTCAAAATATGAAGGATAATTAATACGTGGACTTGGAAGAACCGTAAGCTCTCTTGTAGCGGGATTCCATAAGATTCTCGACGACAAATATTCTACAACAAAAATCCCATTCAATGGAGCAGTAACCATAGTATATATAGAAGCATGGCGAGGTAGTTGTAAATAATCAGGTTCTTCACATTTGACAGATGACACATCTGTGAATATGATTGAAACAATCCTTCTATCTAAACCTGAACCTCTGTTGTGGAGAATAAGCAGACTCTCATGGTTGTTTTTATGATGGAAGTGCTGGTCTACAAAATCCTTGCTCTTGATAAGAAAATACCAATCCTTACAAACACACTTGAATCGTAATAAAGACTTAACAGAAAGTCTCAATAGGATATCCACATTTATATCCATGGGCAGAAGAGGTGGAAATCTTTTAGTATGAATCAGTACCTCATCCTTTTCCCTGCTCATATATGTCATACTGGGCACAAAAGCTTTATGCAAAAACTACAATGTTGCCGATTCCTACGAGAAAATATCACAATAGGAAGAAATATCAAAAACTGTTTCTCCACCAAAATTTTAACAACAAAAAAAGTAGAGTTCTCGGCCACAAAGCAACCAAAATAACAATAGAATTGTAACTACACAAAGGAACTCGAATTTAAAAGCTTTATAAAATCCCAGAAAGATAGGTTTAAAATCCCATGATGAGAAACAATTAATATAAACTTCACTGGTATAGAATAAGCAATGCCATTCACATATCTAGAAAGATTTGTATGGATTTAGATTGACCACAAAAATAGATATCGTATATATCTTGTTGGAGTAGAGAAATTTTAACACCAACTTTGATTGCTCTTTTAGGGCTCCAACACCAATGGTAAGTTCTAACCAAGAGTTTTGCTTATTTTCGATTTGTTCTTTCATTTCATTATTTATAGGATTTCCACTAATAACTACTCCCCATGTGAATGAACCTTCATATCTACATCACCATGTAACAATTATTATGAAATTATGTGAAGAATGAATGCAGAAAAGATTAGAGCTGGAAGAAATATATATGTGTTTGTGTTTTTTGATGTAAATTTTTTTTGTATTTATGATTTTTTAATGCAATTTGATTCTCTTGAGCATTCTTTCTAAGATTTATCAATTATCTTCTATTAATTATCTAAATGAATATAGAAAAAAAAAATCAAATTCCCTCATTTCCTCTACCCTCATTTGTCAATTCTTCTTCCTTCAATGCACACATAGAATAGTTTTTAGAAGATGAATACTAAAATAGACATTATCAAATAGAAAATGTTACTATATATTATATAAAAGAAAATTAACAATTTAATGGTATATTTGAATCAAAGAAGTTGGAAGGAGATGAAAAGAGTAGAGATGGATTTATGTCATTAGATTGAAGAATTAGGTATTGTTAAAGAATCCCAAATTGGGCTTAGAAGGAAAATTTATTTTAGTATATCTTTGGAGAACTTTATTTATTTTTTTAAGGAACTGATTAAATAATAACTCGACAATCAAATATTTGAATCCTAGTTTTAAAAATTATGAATATATTCATACTGAAAAGGCATTAACACAATTCTTATTAGAACATATTTATACTAAAAAGAAAATAAGGCAATCATGTGATTTCCTCTTCCTCTATTCCCCCCCCCCTCTTTTTTGCTTAAAACATCATCAATTCAATACCAAGAGTAGAATCAAAGTACAACAATCCTTTTTCTTTCTTCTTTCTCATTCTACAAATTTCTCTCTACCAGAGCTCACACCTTTCCTACATCGGTTTGCAGAGTTTGGCCAAATCCGAGCTTTGGCTTCGGTATCTAATATATATATTTTAAAATTTTATCGTTTTAAATAGTTTTATACTATAATTATTTATAAAAACTTGCTCAAACGATTGTTGTGAACAACTGTGGATGAATAGATCATGTCTTGTGACCTACTGGTGTCTTTGTTTGTCATAATTGTTCAAGTGGTTGTAAATTTTCCTTTTAAATTTGATCAAACTCTTGTATCAACGGGTCATGATTTGAGCTAAATCTTCCTTCTTAGTACTGCAAATTAAATTTTTTTAAAATTCTTTTAGCAACATGATCAATGTATAATTTGTGATCAATTTTTTCTTCTGCAATGTTTGCATAAAGTGGCGAGGGATGACCCAAACTTATAAGGTGTGCTTCATCACACTTATGCAAACATTTGCTTTTCACAAGAATGTCTCATCCATAGGAACAAAATTGTTCGAGTAATTATTGCCTTTAGAGTACTCCATTTCCATACTTGAGTTGAGTTACAAAAAGCAACAGCCTCAAAGCATCTCTAAGCATCTCTAGGAATAACAAATTTGAGTTATAAACAGCAAAATTTTTATGTAGATGAACCATATAGTTCTAATTAACAACGCTTCCTCTTTAGTTATTTTATTTTTTTAAAAACTTTTCAATAAACAGAAAAGTTTAATGTACACAAAGTTACAATTTATAATAATAAATACATGCTTCCTTTCCCTAAGAAATTGTTATAAAAACTTTGCACACGTGAGATTGTTTAGAAAATATGCATTTGACTAATTTTTCACACAAAGCTCGCACCCCTTTAGTTTTACATCTATTTCTTAATGGAGTAGTTTTTATCTAATTTTTTAAATATGTTACTTAAGTTGATTATTACACGTAATTAATTATACAAGTAAAGTGAGTTTTGTATACTATTTTTTGCCCTCATGTTAGTCGGTTCTTGTTAATTGTCTGTTTAATACATTTATAATGTAATGTATCATAAAAGTTAGGTTGATGTAAATTTTATTTAATAGTGTTTACTTGTATATTCATTCAACGTGAATATTATAAGAGTAAAAGAATAATAAAATGGGAGACTAACTTGGAGCACTTTAATCAAATATATTTTACGATTAAATAAGTTTATAATTATTCTTAAAATTCTCGTTCTATTTATATTAATTTATGCATCAATTGCCAATGATTAGGTCTTGCATTGTGTTATTATTATAACAACGTCACTATTATTTACTTGAGAAAATAACAATACTAGTATGCTTGTGTGAAATAAAAATTAAATAATTTTATCATTCTAAAGGTGTCTAGGAAAACATTTAATCCCATAGGTTTTGCCATAGGAGTCAATTAAAAAATTAGTTCATTTTTTGAACTATTAAGTAAATTTATTTGTTGAACATGTTAGAAATTATGAATATAGTAAGACATTTTATTTCTTTTTATTTAAGAAAATAATTTTGTTAGTGATTTTATTTAATTTATTGTGCCTCTTTTATGTGTCTCCTCACACCTCATTTCTTAAATGTAAGAATAATCACCTTTAGATAAAATAATAATAATAATTCATTCCCCACTTTTTTGGGGAGGTGGGGGGGGGGGGGGAAATAGAATGAACCTTATGAGTGAAAATCTCATTTTATGGAGAAAATTATATTGAAATAAAATTTTGAACAAATTATTGATCAAGAAAGATTATTTTAATTTATTTCAATAGAGTAGATTTATTTATTAAATTCAATGCAAAGAATAGTGGACTCCTAAAGCCATAGACGGAACTCCGCCCCATAAAAATCTTGAAGTTCTATATTTAAAAAAAATTAAAATTTTAAGAAATGTCTTCTTCATTTTTCTACTTAATTTTTTTTTAAAAAATTATAACATTTGTCTTCTACTATATAATATTGTTTGCTTTTTTGTTCTAATTTTGTCTCTATTAAAAGAAAATTTAATTTATAAAATTTTGTGAAATCAATTTATTACCAAGTTATTATAGTGCCGTGAAGTATTATTGTAAGGTAGAACTGTTTAAAAGGTGTAAAATGAAGTAAAAGAAGTAAAATTATTCCTCCAAAATTATATACGAAATAATCGCTTAGGCAATAAATGTATCAGAATTAAAAAAATAAATTATTTCAACATGTCTTAATAATATATACCTCAACTATTATTATTATTAGAAAATTCGCAAATATAGACATTTCATGTCATTGGCATGGTTATTCCGTGCAGAACACTTTATATAGGGCTTTTTTCATTTATATCCAGAAAATCTCATCTCTGTCACTAACATATTCTTTTTCGAAATCAATATCATCACACTTTTTTCCATCCAAAAAATATATATAGGGCTTTTTTTTTTTAATTGATTATGTATCTCTCCCTTATGTGTGCTTAACAACTATATATAACATTTTATTGTTAGATGTTTTCTAGTGCTACTTCAAAGTTTTTCCATCGAAAGTTTAAATGAAGTATTCTATCACGTCCTGTGCCCGCAGATCCAAGAGCGCGACTATAAGCCTAGCAGCACCTACTATCAACTACTTGGTCGCCATCCTCGTTGGGCTAAAATGGATATTTCAAGTTGACAATAGGTATTTAAGCCCATTCTTATATACTATTTATACTTTTCATCCGAATATCGTATGGGATTGGGGTATCACATTCACCCTTTCTTTAGACCCAAATTTCCTCGTTGGGCCCATACTTTAGGGGCCAAACTCAGGACCAACCAGACAGTATAGAATTTTAGAGGTGACTCTCACCGTGCACGGTATAGTATTTAGTTCCCGTACAAGGGGCCGGTTGGTTACCTGCTTTGATACCAAATGTCACGCCTAGTGCCCGCGGATCCGGGAGAGCGACTATGGGTCTGGTAGCACCCACTATCTACTACTTGGTCGCCTTACTCGTTGGGCCAAAATAGATATCCCCAATTGATAATAGGTACTTTGGTTTATACTAATTTTATATTTGATAATTTTTTAATACAATGTTTCTCAAGAGTTGGATTGATGTAAATTTTTTATCTAATAGTGTTTGCTCTTATATTTATTCAATGTGAATATTGCAAGAGTAGGATAATAAAATGAGAAATTAGGGCATGTTTGATAACTCAATTAAAATTTTAAAATTAATTAATTAAGTACTTACTTCATTCAATGCATTTGATAAAGAGATAATATAAAGTACTTCATTAATTAAGAATCTTATACTCTTGCTTAATATTATACTTGTTCTTTTATAGATAGGGAAAGCGAGATAAAAATCCAAAATTTTATTATGGTAACCATAACAAATAGATCGATGGGGAAAACGTGAAAATAATCACCTTTAGATGATGATGATGATAATAATAATAATAATAATAATAATAATAATAATAATAATAATAATTATTATTATTATTATTATTATTATTATTATTATTATTATTATTATTTTCATTCATTCATTCCTCAGTTTTTTTTAGGGGGGGGGGGGGGGGGACAAAATGAACTTTACAAGTGAAAATCACGTTTTATGGAGAAAACTATATTGAAATAAAATTTTTATCTCTCAATCCAAAAATTATTGATCAGGAAAGATTATTTTATTTTATTTCAATGGAATAATTTTGAAGATAATTTCTGATTGATTTAAATTAGAATCACGCAATACTAAATAATATTTTAGTATGCTCAAAAAGTCAGTTTGATGGATCAAAGTAGCTGAAAAATAATTTCTAGGGATATTAAAAATATAAATGAACTGATATGAGAACTAATCAGGCCATTTCCCTATTTTACCTATAAAATTGCAGTCTGGGCTGCTTTTCTAACCCGGATTATTTTTAAGATTCTCGTTCTATTTATATTTAAGCATCAAAATTTCAATGATTAAGTTTTGTATTGTTATTTTAATAACTTAGTATGATTTACTTTATAAAGCAACAAGATTAAAAGTGTTGGTGTGAAATAAAAATTAAATAATTTTATTATTCTAGACGTGTCTCATAAAACACTTAATCCCAAATGCATTGATAATAGAAGTCAAATAAAAAATTAACTTATTTTTTATTTATTAAGTAAATTTAATTTGTTGAACATGTAAAAAAATTATAAAAAATAAGATATTTTACGTCTTCTTATTTGATATAGCATATAGTATTAGAAAAAAATAATTCTTTATGCAAGAAAATAAACTTCTAGGTTATTTTATTTAGTTTATTTTGCCTCCTTTATAAGTTTTCCTCTCTCCCTCCCTCCCTCATGAACCCTCTTAAAGAAGAAAAGAAGATAGTAATAATAATAATAATTCATTCTTCACATTTTTTTGGGAATAAAATCAGCCTTTACAAGGAAAAATCTCATTTTATGGAGAAAACTATATTGAAATAAGAATTTTAACCTTCAATCAATAAATGATCGATTAGGGAAAATTATTTTATTTTGTTTCAATAGAATAATTTTTAAAATAATTTTCATATATTTCACAAATGACTCAAAAAGTAAGTTTGATGGACCAAAATAGCTGAAAATTAGTTTTTAGGGACATTAAAAATATAAATGAACTAGTTTGAGAACCAATTAGGCCATTTCTCTACTTTAATGGCTAAATTGCAATTTGGGCTACTTTCCAAGAAGCAAAACAAAGATTTATCAGAGAATTGATGGCAGGCTCACCCCCGAACCCTGGCCCCAAAATATAAAATCTCTTCTCAAAATCTGAATCCGTGCCCCCGAGATTGGGATATTGGTCAAAGGTTTGATTTATCAACCACCGTTGATTACATGTTCTAATGTAACTCTAAAAGTAATAAAAGAAAATTTATAGCATACAAAGTTGTTTCCATGGTCAAAGATTGGAATGTGAGAAAAATTAGCTCTTTTACATGGTAACATTTTGTTTTATGTTCAGACAATTTGAATTTGCAGAATGATATTTTGTTGTATCCTTGTAAACTTTATATATGTTGGATGATACTAATTTTAAACCCAATATTAATTAAATGACATGCATATAAGACCATTATTATTTCCATATTTTCTAATCTAATATAACAGATATCTAGTGTCTAGCATTTAAAAAAAGTACGTGTATAAGGATAGAGATAGGAACTGAAACACCTCACAATATTCTTGTTTATCCACAATATTTTTGCCTAATTAATAAGTTAATATGCATTAATACTTTATATATATATATATATATATATATATATATATATATATATACCCTTAAATTACTTTTGTGAAATATACATGTTGTGTGTACATTTCTATGCATTTTAACCATAAGATGTTCATTTTCTTGTATATGGGAAGGGATTCGGAAAAATTCATCAAAAACAACCGAAGAAAAATAATGTCTGATCAAATCGGATCGAATCGAAATTTTATATAAACCCTAAAAACCAATCAAATCAAACCGAATTTCTTTAAAATCAAACTGAAAAAACAAAAATAACAGTTTTCTACTTCCACAAGCTCTTATGCCTCTTGAAGAGTGCATGACTCCATGCCGACATTTTCTGTTCCCAGCCGTCGGAGAGCAATATTGCCATCGTAATGAAGAATAAACATGCCATGAAACACTTGAAATTTAGCACAGAATTTTCCCTTTTTCCCATATCTTTGCGCCCATTAGTCTAGGATATATCTGGTTGCTCATCATTGTTATCATCACCGTCTCATAGTCGTTTTAATAGCCATTGTTAGGTTCATTCACAAAATAGACAGCCACATTTTGGATCAGGTGGATAATCTGGAAGATCAGCTGTGAACATGAGATGTTCATTTTGGTGTTGATTTTCTTCTATCTGGGGAGGGACTTGGAAAAATTCATCAAAAACAATAGAAGAAGAACAATGTCCTTCCTGTTCCTCAAGTCCTCGCTTAATAGAGGCCAAACTCTCCTTGTAAGTGGTAAAAAGTTCGAAATTACGTGAACTCATGTCGATATTCCTAATTTCTAGTGTTTTCAGGTTGTGAAGGATCATTTGGTAAGAGATACGATGCCGTAAAATCGCATTTTCCTCCCAAAATCCATACAGATAATACTCCTTCGAGAGAGACTGCTGAATAGTTAACATTTTGGTCCAACACATTTCCTCCTCCATCAGCCATACTTCAAGCATCTCATTCACATTGGAAAGCAAGGCAATTGAATCCTTGTATGGAAAAAGTTCTGGCCTTTCTGGGTGAAAACACTTGGGAATGTCTACTTGTCGAAATACCTCAATGCCCATGTCAAATGCAAGTATGCTATTTTTTGTCTTGTAATGATTACCATATGCCATCCAATAATAAACTCCATTCGCATAAGTATTCACTGTAGTACAAAGATCTATTTCCATACTTAAATTAACCAAAACCACATCCTCAAAGCATCTCCAAGAATTGGTGATTGAGCTATAAACTACAATAACGTAGGGATGATAGCATTCACAAGGTTTATCTATATCATGAAGTTCTAAAAATCCAATAACTTTTAAATCATTTTTTTCAAGATCCAATCCAAGGCCTATAAACCGCCAAAGGATCTCAAAATATGAAGGATAATTGATACGTGGACTTGGAAGAACCGTAAGCTCTCTTGTAGCGGGATTCCATAAGATTCTTGATGACAAATATTCTACAACAAAAATCCCATTCAATGGAGCAGTAACCATAGTATATATAGAAGCATGGCGAGGTAGTTGTAAATAATCAGGTTCTTCACATTTGACAGATGACACATCTGTGAATATGATTGAAACAATCCTTCTATCTAAACCTGAACCTCTGTTGTGGAGAATAAGCAAACTCTCATGGTTGTTTTTATGATGGAAGTGCTGGTCTACAAAATCCTTGCTCTTGATAAGAAAATACCAATCCTTACAAACACTCTTGAGTCTTAATAAAGACTTAACTGAAAGTCTCAATAGGATATCCACATTTATATCCATGGGCAGAAGAGGTGGAAATCTTTTAGTATGAATCAATACCTCATCCTTTCCCCTGCTCATATATGTCATACTGGGCCCAAAAGCTTTATGCAAAAACTACAGTGTTGCCGATTCCTACGAGAAAATATCACAACAGGAAGAAATATAAAAAACTCTTTCTCCACCAAAATTTTAACAAGAAAACAAGTAGGGTTCTCAGCCACAAAGTAACCAAAATAACAATAGAATTGTAACTACACAAAGGAACTCGAATTTAAAAGATTTTTAAAATCCCAGAAAGATAGGTTTAAAATCCCATGATGAGAAACAATTAATATAAACTTCAATGGTATAGAATAAACAATGCCATTCACATATCTAGAAAGATTTGTATGGATTTAGATTGACCACAAAATTAGATACCGTATGTATCTCGATGGAGTAGAGAAATTTTAACACCAACTTTGATTGCTCTTTTAGGGCTCCAACACCAATGGTAAGTTCTAACCAAGAGTTTTGCTTATTTTCGATTTGTTCTTTCGTTTCATTATTTATAGGATTTCCACTAATAACTACTCCCCATGTGAATGAACCTTCATATCTACCATCTCCATGTAACAATTATTATGAAATTATGTGAAGAATGAATGCAGAAAAGATTAGAGCTGGAAGAAATATATATGTGTTTGTGTTTTTTAATGTAAATTTTTTTTTGTATTTATGATTTTTTAATGCAATTTGATTATCTTGAGCATTCTTTCTAAGATTTATCAATTATCTTCTATTAATTATCTAAATGAATATAGAAAAAAAAAATCAAATTCCCTCATTTCCTCTACCCTCCTCTATCAATTCTTCTTCCTTCAATGCACACATAGAACAGTTTTTAGAAGATGAATACTAAAATAGACATTATCAAATAGAAAATGTTACTATATATTATATAAAATAAAATTAACAATTTAATGGTATATTTGAATCAAAGAAGTTGGAAGGAGATGAAAAGAGTAGAGATGGATTTATGTCATTAGATTGAAGAATTAGGTATTGTTAAAGAATCCCAAATTGGGCTTAGAAGGAAAATTTATTTTAGTATATCTTTGGAGAACTTTATTTATTTTTTTAAGGAACTGATTAAATAATAACTCGACAATCAAATATTTGAATCCTAGTTTTAAAAATTATGAATATATTCATACTGAAAAGGCATTAAAACAATTCTTATTAGAACATATTTATACTAAAAAGAAAATAAGGCAATCATGTGATTTCCTCTTCCTCTATTCCCCCCCCCCTCTTTTTTGCTTAAAACATCATCAATTCAATACCAAGAGTAGAATCAAAGTACAACAACCTTTTTCTTTCTTCTTTCTCTCTCTACAAATTTCTCTCTACCAGAGCTGACACCTTTCCTGCATCGGTTTGCAGAGTTTGGCCAAATCCGAGCTTCGGCTTCTCTATCTAATATATATATTTTAAAATTTTATCATTTTAAATAGTTTTATACTATAATTATTTATAAAAACTTGCTCAAACGATTGTTGTGAACAACTGTGGATGAATAGATCATGTCTTGTGACCTACTAGTGTCTTTGTTTGGCATAATTGTTCAAGTGGTTGTAAATTTTCCTTTTAAATTTGATCAAACTCTTGTATCAACAGGTCATGATTTGAGCTAAATCTTCCTTCTTAGTACTGCAAATTAGATTTTTTTTAAAATTCTTTTAGCTGCATGATCAATGTATAATTTGTGGTCAATTTTTTCTTCTGCAATGTTTGCATAGAGTGGCGAGGGATGACCCAAACTTAGAAGGTGTGCTTCATCACACTTATGCAAACATTTGCTTTTCACAGGAATGTCTCATCCATCGGAACAAAATCGTTTGAGTAATTATTGCCTTTAGAGTACTCCATTTCCATACTTGAGTTGAGTTACAAAAAGCAACAACCTCAAAGCATCTCTAAGCATCTCTAGGAATAACAAATTTGAGTTATAAACAGCAAAATTTTTATGTAGATGAACCATATAGTTCTAATTAACAATGCTTCCTCTTTAGTTATTTTATTTTTTTAAAAACTTTTCAATAAACAGAAAAGTTTAATGTACACAAAGTTACAATTTATAATAATAAATACATGCTTCCTTTCCCTAAGAAATTGTTATAAAAACTTTGCACACGTGAGATTGTTTAGAAAATATGCATTTGACTAATTTTTCACACAAAGCTCGCTCCCCTTTAGTTTTACATCTATTTCTTAATGGAGTAGTTTTTATCTAATTTTTTAAATATGTTACTTAAGTTGATTATTACACGTAATTAATTATACAAGTAAAGTGAGTTTTGTATACTATTTTTTGCCCTCATGTTAGTCGGTTCTTGTTAATTGTCTGTTTAATACATTTTTAATGTAATGTATCATAAAAGTTAGGTTGATGTAAATTTTATTTAATAGTGTTTACTTGTATATTCATTCAACGTGAATATTATAAGAGTAAAAGAATAATAAAATGGGAGACTAACTTGGAGCACTTTAATCAAATATATTTTACGATTAAATAAGTTTATAATTATTCTTAAAATTCTCGTTCTATTTATATTAATTTATGCATCAATTGCCAATGATTAGGTCTTGCATTGTGTTATTATTATAACAACGTCACTATTATTTACTTGAGAAAATAACAATACTAGTATGCTTGTGTGAAATAAAAATTAAATAATTTTATTATTCTAAAGGTGTCTAGGAAAACATTTAATCCCATAGGTTTTGCCATAGGAGTCAATTAAAAAATTAGTTCATTTTTTGAACTATTAAATAAATTTATTTGTTGAACATGTTAGAAATTATGAATATAGTAAGACATTTTATTTCTTTTTATTTAAGAAAATAATTTTGTTAGTGATTTTATTTAATTTATTGTGCCTCTTTTATGTGTCTCCTCACACCTCATTTCTTAAATGTAAGAATAATCACCTTTAGATAAAATAATAATAACAATTCATTCCCCACTTTTTTGGGGAGGTGGGGGGGGGGGGGGTGGGAAATAGAATGAACCTTATGAGTGAAAATCTCATTTTATGGAGAAAATTATATTGAAATAAAATTTTGAACAAATTATTGATCAAGAAAGATTATTTTAATTTATTTCAATAGAGTAGATTTATTTATTAAATTCAATGCAAAGAATAGTGGACTCCTAAAGCCATAGACGGAACTCCGCCCCATAAAAATCTTGAAGTTCTATATTTAAAAAAAATTAAAATTTTAAGAAATGTCTTCTTCGTTTTTCTACTTAATTTTTTTTAAAAAAATTATAACATTTGTCTTCTACTATATAATATTGTTTGCTTTTTTGTTCTAATTTTGTCTCTATTAAAAGAAAATTTAATTTATAAAATTTTGTGAAATCAATTTATTACCAAGTTATTATAGTGCTGTGAAGTATTATTGTAAGGTAGAACTGTTTAAAAGGTATAAAATGAAGTAAAATAAGTAAAATTATTCCTCCAAAATTATATACGAAATAATCGCTTAGGCAATAAATGTATCAGAATTAAAAAAATAAATTATTTCAACATGTCTTAATAATATATACCTCAACTATTATTATTATTAGAAAATTCGCAAATATAGACATTTCATGTCATTGGCATGGTTATTCCGTGCAGAACACTTTATATAGGGCTTTTTTCATTTATATACAGAAAATCTCATCTCTGTCACTAACATATTCTTTTTCGAAATCAATATCATCACACTTTTTTCCATCCAAAAAATATATATAGGGCTTTTTTTTTTTAATTGATTATGTATCTCTCCCTCATGTGTGCTTAACAACTATATATAACATTTTATTGTTAGATGTTTTCTAGTGCTACTTCAAAGTTTTTCCATCGAAAGTTTAAATGAAGTATTCTATCACGTCCTGTGCCCGCAGATCCAAGAGCGCGACTATAAGCCTAGCAGCACCTACTATCAACTACTTGGTCGCCATCCTCGTTGGGCTAAAATGGATATTTCAAGTTGACAATAGGTATTTAAGCCCATTCTTATATACTATTCATACTTTTCATCCGAATATAGTATGGGATTGGGGTATCACATTCACCCCTTCTGTAGACCCAAATGTCCTCGTTGGGCCCATACTTTAGGGGCCAAACTCAGGACCAACCAGACAGTATAGAATTTTAGAGGTGACTCTCACCGTGTACGGTATAGTATTTAGTTCCCGTACAAGGGGCCGGTTGGTTACCTGCTTTGATACCAAATGTCACGCCTAGTGCCCGCGGATCCGGGAGAGCGACTATGGGTCTGGTAGCACCCACTATCTACTACTTGGTCGCCTTCCTCATTGGGCCAAAATAGATATCCCCAATTGATAATAGGTACTTTGGTTTATACTAATTTTATATTTGATAAATTTTTAATACAATGTTTCCCAAGAATTGGATTGATGTAAATTTTTTATCTAATAGTGTTTGCTCTTATATTTATTCAATGTGAATATTGCAAGAGTAGGAAAATAAAATGAGAAATTAGGGCCCGTTTGATAACTCAATTAAATTTTTAAAATTAATTAATTAAGTACTCACTTCATTCAATGCATTTGATAAAGAGATAATATTAAGTACTTCATTAATTAAGAATCTTATACTCGTGCTTAATATTATACTCATTCTTTTATTATCTCTTTATCCTAGTGCTTAATATTATACTCGTTCTTTTATAGATAGGGAAAGCTAGAAAAAATTCAAAATTTTATTATCGTAACCATAACAAATAGACCGATGGGGAAAACGTGAAAATAATCACCTTTAGATGGTAATAATAATAACAACAACAACAATAATAATAATAATTATTATTCATTCCTCAGTTTTTGGGGGGGGGGGGGGGACAAAATGAACTTTACAAGTGAAAATCACATTTTATGGAGAAAATATATTGAAATAAAATTTTTATCTCTCAATCCAAAAATTATTGATCAGGAAAGATTATTTTATTTTATTTCAATGGAATAATTTTGAAGATAATTTCTGATTGATTTAAATTAGAATCACGCAATACTAAATAATATTTTAGTATGCTCAAAAAGTCAGTTTGATGAATCAAAATAGCTGAAAAATAGTTTCTAGGGATATTAAAAATATAAATCAACTGATATGAGAACTAATCAGGCCATTTCCCTATTTTACTTATAAAATTGCAATGCGGGATGCTTTTCTAACCCGGATTATTTTTAAGATTCTCGTTCTATTTATATTTAAGCATCAAAATTTCAATGATTAAGTTTTGTATTGTTATTCTAATAACTTAGTATGATTTACTTTATAAAGCAACAAGATTAAAGTGTTGGTGTGAAATAAAAATTAAATAATTTTATTATTCTAGATGTGTTTCGTAAAACACTTAATCCCAAATGCGTTGACAATAGAAGTCAAATAAAAAATTAACTTATTTTTTATTTATTAAATAAATTTAATTTGTTGAACATGTAAAAAATTTATAAAAAATAAGTTATTTTACGTCTTCTTATTTGATATAGCATACAGTATTAGATAAATATAATTCTTTATGCAAGAAAATAAACTTCTTAGTTATTTTATTTAGTTTATTTTGCCTCCTTTATAAGTTTTCCTCTCTCCCTCCCTCCCTCTTAAATGATAATGAACCTTCTTAAAGAAGAAAAGAAGGGAGTAATAATAATAATAATTCCCCTTTTATTAAAAAAAAAGAAAATAATAATAATAATAATAATAATAATAATAATAATAATAATTCATTATTCACATTTTTTGGGGAATAAAATCAGCCTTTACAAGTGAAAATCTCATTTTATGGAGAAAACTACAATGAAATAAGAATTTTAACCTTCAATCAATAAATGATCGATTAGGGAAAATTATTTTATTTTGTTTCAATAGAATAATTTTAAAAATAATTTTCATTTATTTTGCGAATGACTCAAAAAGTAGGTTTGATGGACCAAGATTATTAATAATTTTCATTTATTAATTTAATTTATTATTAAATTAGAATAAAATAAAAGGTCATGAGAGAGTATTTATTTTATCTAATTTAAATACTTAATTAATTATTCAAGGCCCAAGATTCAGATTGAATAATTAAAAAATTAATCTGGAACTATATAAAAGGTATAAAATTTTATTTGGTCTATTTAGGCTTGTTATTATTTATTGGTCTGTTTAATAAAACTCAAAAAATAAATAATTGAGATTTATTATTTATGAGTATTCAAGCCCAAGAATAAATAATTTATTTAGCCCAATGAATAAGACTAAGGTAAAATAAAATTTATAAAAAAAATTAAATTAATTAATTAATTAAATTAAAAAAAAAAAGACAATATGTGATGGATCACGTGTTGTTCTGCGTGAAGGATAACAGAAAGTATGAGTGCTTTCTGTTTTCACGCAGAGAAATTATTTTCTCTCGGGGTATGTATATGAATTGCAGTGGAGCGAAGCTCTGTGGATTTTCAGTTTACATACACAGAAGTCAAACACATTCTTGTGAAGTTGTGTAAAAATTGATTAAAACTCAAACTTCAAACCTTTATTGGCTATATTACGGGTACCATTTTAGAAGATCGAAAGCTTTGCGTAGATAAGATGCCGTAGACGTTTACAAGAACGTAAGCCACTAGCCTCGAATATTCATATACAAACATCTACACCAATTTGAAGAGGGTCATTTCATCATAGAGGTAAAATTTTCGTTTTCCTAACATGCCTTCATTTTCATTATTTTTACCATTTTAAACCTTCAGTCAATGTGAATGCGTGGGCTGAATCCTCTTTCATTTAGATTACTCTAAAAACTACTCCATAATTAACGGACTTTCTAACACAATGTTTCTGTCATAGAGGGGGAGGGAAAAGGACTATTTATCTATATTCATTTGGTACGAGGGGAAGGAAAAGTGGACTGAAAGAAAACTATTCAGTTAAATTTACAGTTTTATCCCCCATCAATTTTTTATTTAATTTTAAAGTAAAAAAAATAATATAACATGTTGTATTTTTAGTTACTTTCTCTCTCGCAATCCTTCCTATTTGGAAAAAATTGCTAATGTAAAAAGGGAATCGTACCTACTAATTTATTACTTCCCTCTAAATTTCACTCAACCAAATGATGAAAATGGTATGTATAAATTTACCTCACTTGCTCTTTCTCTTTTACATTTCACGCCAAGAAACATATTGTCATAAAAGAGTAGAAATTGCCTTCTTCATGTAGTACAAAAAAACTCAAGTTTACATCCGTATCAAATATTTCTAGCTTCATTAATATCAATTTAAATAGTTATATACTATAATCGTTTATGAAACTTTCTCAATCTGATCATGCCTTTTTCACATAGTTATTTATAAGCGTGCAACTTTGTCTTGTGATTTTACTCTTGTATGGACGGGTTCTTTGGGCAAATCTTCCCCAGTAATGAAAATCGTTTTTTCTTTACTTAAAAAAAAAAAGTATTTTGGTTGAGTTGTTGTACAGAACATTGGAAATCAAGGCATCTCATTCACATTGGAAATGAAGGCAATTGAGTTGTTGTACAGAACAAGTCCTGACCATTTTGAGTGAAAACACTTGGGAAGGTTTACTTGTCGAAACACCTCAATGTCGATGCCAGACGTAGCTTCACTCATTACAAAGTGATTCAACCATTCCAGACAGTTTTTGTTTGATTGTTATTGGCCTTCTTGTTTGTTTGATTCCACGTAACAAAATACAAGCATGTTTTCTTTTGCCCCAAATTCGAAACCATATGTTATCATGTAATGAACCCCATTCAAGTAAGTATTCCCTATAAAAGAGCTATAAAAGAACCTACTTGAATTAATCAAAGCAACATCCTCAAAACATTCCCAAGAATTGGCTATTGAGCTATAAACTAAACTGATATATGGATGATTTCGCTCGCTAAAGTTATTATCACCAAGTTCCAAAAGCCCAATAACCTTAAAATCATTATTCTCGGGGTCCAATCCAAGGCCTAAATACTCCCAAGAGATCGAAAAATATGGAGGATGGTTTATACTTGGATTTGGAAGAGTCCTAAGCCCTCTTGCAGAGGGATTCCATAAGGTCACGGACAATGAACTCTCTATAGCAAAAATCCCATTCAATGGACCAGCAAAATTACTTATAGGAACATTGGGAGGTGATTGCATAAAATTAGGTAATTGTAAATAATCAGGTTTTCACCTTTAACAAATGACTTATCAGTTAATCTTACAAAAACACTTGAATGGTGATAAAGACATGACAGGAAGTCTCAATAGGATGTCTATAATTGTATCCATGGGCAGAAGAGGTGGAAATCTTTCAGGATTAACTAATTCATCCTTCTTTTCCCTGCTCATATTTGTTATGCAACGTACAAAAGGTTTATGGAAAACTTCAGTGCTGCCTATTCCTATATAAAAAAAAATCACAACAGGAGAAATATTACAAACTACTTCTCCGCCTAAACCACAAAAATAAGACAAGCAGGGACCTCGACGACAAACAGCCAAAATAACAATTGAATTGATACCACGCAAAGGAACTCGAACTAAAAAACTTTATGAAATTCCAGAAAGAATAGGTATGAAAATCCACGATAAGAAACAATCACTATCAACTTCAATAGTATAGAATAAGCAATGCTACTTACGCATCTTCGTGAGATTTGGATGGATTTAGGGTGATCACAAAGATAAATACACTATTTATCCCTATAAAGCACAGAAATTTTAACACCAACGCCTATGGATTTCTCTTCTAAGGCTTTTTCTTTTATTCTTGTAGATATAGGCTCCAGCACCAATGGTAAATTCTAACCAAGAATTTTGCTTATTTTCTTTTTGTTTGTTCACTTATAGGATTTCCACTAATAACTATTCCCCATGCGAATGAACCTTCATAACAACCATCACATGCAGTCATTATTATGCAATTATGTGAAGAATGAATGCAGATTGGATTAGATTTAGAATATATATATATATGATTTTGAATGCAAATATTTTTTTTTATATTTATGAGTTTTTAAATGCAGTCTAATTCTCTTGAACTTTTTTTTTTTTTTAATTTATCATTCATCATCTTTTATTATTTATGTAATTGCCAAAACAAAAGTCGAATTCCTTCATGTCCTTTCATTTCCTTTCCTTTCACAATTCTCCTTCCTTCAACCCAAACATAAAATAGTTTTAAAAGGATGAATATTGAAGTAGACACTATCAGGTGAAAAATATTATATAACAGAAAAATGACATTAAAATATTCCTTTAATTTACTTTTCCTCCATATTATATTTATAACTAAACAATATAAATGATTCTATTATTTATCTATTTTCTTTCTCTTTTACAATTTACCCTAAACCGAATATAATGTAAAAAAGAGCAAAACATGCCATCTCCATGTAATACAAAGTTACAAACAAACTTGAGTTTACATCCTTTATTGTCAAATCTCGCAATATTTTCATTTTTTTTTATCAATTTAAATATTTTTTATACTACAATTATTTAAGTAAATTTGCTCAGTCTACTGCCATATACCATCTCTTGATGAAGAGGATTAGTCTCGATAGATCTTTCGGTTTATTGGTTGTCTTTTTGGCATCTCATTATGGCAATGTAGTTGTTTATGTGCCTGCAACTTTATCTTTTGATTTTGATCAAACTCTTGTATAGATGGAGAAAGTTCTTTCAACTATTGTCTGTGTTGTTTGTGCAAATCTTCCTTCTTTAGGATAGAAAATTTGATCGTTTTTCATTCCCAAAAAAAAAAAAAATTGGCCTTCTGATCAGTGTATAGGTTATGTCAGTTTTTTTTTTCTATGCCATGTCGCATCCAGAACGAGGGACGACCCAAACTTAAAAGGTGCTTCCTCAAACATATGCAAACGTTTGTTTTCCATAAGAATGTCTCATTCATAGGAACAAAATCATTGTCTTTCGGACTAAAAGGAAACATCTCCCGGACATGCTATCATGTTGGAAGCAAAGACTTTTGCCATCTCTGTTGATCCCTACTTTTTGTTGAAATATAAGTTTGGTCTGTAGGATGCTCTATCTTTTGATTTTTTGCATTAGCCATGATAGTTTAGAATTAGACCGTAGAGCTTCCTTGACTTGATGCGTTCATTTTGTTGTGGCGTTGGGATCCCAAAAAGCCATGCAAAAAGAAAAAGGCACTTTGTGATCACCGGCGCAGTAGCAGTTTCCAATGGCAGCCAATAATAGACCAAAAGCGAGCGAAAAAGCCGAAGTGATCCTACGAAACACAGCGCAGCCGACCTAGGACACTTCTGTAAAGGATATTCTGCATATGGTAGACATCATTCCTAATTACACATCACTATTCTTATTGTTTGCTATGGAAACAAGACACCCATTAATAATCCCTCCGGAACTGGGATAATCCTTTCAAGATTCAACCATGTCACTAAAGACTGGGAGACTTGAGACTTCTAGATATTAGAGTTACCTTCTGGAGACAAAACGAGAGTAACTGGTATGACGATGGGATGCGTGGCGATGGTCAACGATCATCATGTTGACTCCGTCCAGGAATTGCATTGCCCAGGTGCATAAACCGAGTAACAAAGATAAAAGAATTAAAATTTTAAGAAACGTTCCGAATTTGAATTTTTTCGTCGAAAAGTTATGGACGGCTCTTCTGTCCTGACAAAGAAATACACAATCGTTATTTATCTCCTTTTAGGTTGTGAAATTTACCGGAGCCGGTCAGTGTACACCTCCGGTCTAACGCCTTTGAGGAATTGCCTGGGGCGATGGAGCTAACGAAAATAGCCTAGGGGATGGGGTGGTGGTGGGAGGCGAGCGGGTCTTGAACCAGATGGGTCCGTCCCGGAAATGAAGGCTTCTGCATGTGGAGTAATGGAGGACCATCAAAATGCTCATCCCTCTCTCTAGGGGTCACGTGAGCATTGCCATCCATCATAACTTTGCCACCACACAAAACGTGATTATTTATTCTCAGCGGCATCATTAGTACACAAGTTCGAATAAACACCGCAAAGTCACGTGACTGTGACGCCAAGGGGCTCCCCGCTATATAGGCCCCAAATAGGCTTCCACGGATGGCATTTTTTGTTTGAAAAAAATTCATTTTATCATCTTCATTATAATTAAAATCTTATATTGTTATTTAAATTTTATTTTAAATTTAATTATTATTTAAATTATAATTTTTTTCTATATTACTATTCAAGCATCTTTAACTTTAAATTAAGTTAATTAACATGATAAATTAAATATAAAACAATATAAATTTTTCATCTAACTAATTTAAGTAATAAAAAGACTAAATTAATTTGATTAAATTAAGTTAAATTAGTTCAATCATATTATATTTTTATTTTTTTAAATTTCAATTTATAAATAATTTAATTTTTTATTTTTTAAATTGATTATGTGATAAATTTATATTTAATTTATTATGTTAATTAACTTAATTTAAGGATTAGATATGATTGGATGGCAATATGGGAAAAAAATCATAATTCAGATGACAATTAGATTCAAAATGAAGTTTAGGTGATAATGTAGAATTTTAACTATATTTGAAATGGCAAAGTGAATTTTTTTCCTTTTTATTTTTTGGTATATTACTTTGATTCTTCATGGCATGTTGTCTGTATTGATAAGTTTATACTCCCTCCGTTCCATTAAAATTGACAGTGACTGACTTGGGACGAGATTTTATATAAAAGTAAAAGTTAAAATATAATAATACGTATAATATAATATAATAAAAGTATAAAAATATATATACATATATATATATGTCTCACAATACTTTACATCAAATATAAATATATAAAAATAATATATGTGGAGTATATTAATTATTTTATAATAAATTATATAATAAAAATTTTCTTTTTAAAGAAAGTGTTAATTCTTGTTAGGACAACTCAAAATAGTAAGTACGTCAATTTTATTGGGAGTATTACGTATTTTGAAAAAAAAAATATTGTTAAATTGGTGTTATAATTTTAAAAAAATATATTTTTTAATAATTCAATAAATTTAAGAGAATTTAATTTATTTAGTCGTTAAAATTTTGAATTTGAAATGTTTTCGTCTTTAATTTTTTTCTATCGTTATAATCTATAATAATTTTTTCTATTATTATAATTCTTAATATTTTATTTTTTTTCCTAAAAAATCAGTTAATATGCTTCCTAAAAATTAAAAAAAATTAAGGACCATAATAACAAAAAAAATTATTATGAACTATAATTATAAAAAAAATACATTAAAGACGAAATATTATAAACACCAAAATTAAATTTTATTTTTAAAATTTCCAATTTGTCTCCTACTTTTTGAAGAATTATAACATTATTTCTTCACATACAATTTGCCACACTAATCTTAAATTTTTTATGTCTTCCTGATTATTATATTATTATAATCTGAATTATATCATTCTTAAGTACTTCTTATATTTTTTAACAAAAACAAATAAAAATGTATAATATTGTGAGAAAATTATAATTATGGATTCGATCTTGATGGAAAAATCTATTCTTAGGTAATAACTTTACATGTTTTCTTCGTGTAGCTGCATCGTTTTCATTTGAATGTAAATGCTTCAATCTTACGGTGTAAGTGGATAGCAACAGAAGAATTGAGTTTGTGGAAGATATAGTCAAATAGAGAGAATATGATATGTTATGAGAATTAATTAGTACATGAAAAAAGAAACTATATAAAATAAAAATTTTTAAATTAAAGTGATTTTGAATTGGGATGAAAATCTCAATCCAAATGCACTTTAACACTACATTTAGTTACATTATTTTGTGAAAATAAATGAGAAAAGTAAGTTAAATATAGAGGTAAATGATACATTTATTAAATTAGAAGAGAGTAGCATTTTCCTTCCACGTTAGTATTTATTTTCTTCCCAATTTTGAGAGATTAAAAGAGAAAAAATAAAATCGAAACAATTAATAATAATAATAACTCTATTTTAAAAAATAAAATAATAAATTAAATTAATTATTTTATATTCTTTCTTTTTTTTCTATCTTTTTTTTCATACTAAATAAAATAAAAATAAATAATATTACTACTCTAAATAAAAATAAAAATAAAACTGCCTCTTATCCTAGTACGGCCCCTCTCCGCTCCCCCCCCCCCGGCTCCTGTCCGTCTCTCTCCCCACGAAGCAATTATAGGCTACAGGGTAAGACAAGTAGCGCCTTGGATCGCCACTTGAAACTTATTAATGCCTAAAAAGGGGTAGGAGGAAGAATCTGCGAGAGAAACAATAAGCAGCGCAACTTGGAGAGCCAGTTGCCAGTTGCCAGTTGCATTGGCATTGACAACCCCACAAATCTCAACAGCCCAGTCAGCAGTCTGCTCTCTCTCTCTCTCTCCGTATTCCCACCATTTTTTTCCTTTTTTAATACTCTTAGAAGAATCGCACAGAAAGACTCGGAGAGAGAAGCCCTGCTTCACTGGTAGAAGAAGAATATTGTATTGAACAAGTATCTGTCCCTGATTTCTTTTTCCTTTTTAATCACAGGTCTCTTGAGAGAGCAGAAAGAGAGAATGCTTGTTGCCATTGTTGTTGTGGAGGTAGAGCTTGTTTCTCACTCTTTTCCAGCTCTGAATCTGTAACTGCGAGAGTGGACAAAGAATAGAATATCAGTAGTAGGTAACGGCTACTTTGATCCAGCTCTTTCCCATTCTCTCTCCACCTCCTCCTTTTTCTCTGTCTGTGAAGAATTAAGAATTCGCCGGAGAGCTTATGCTGCGCCAAGTTCCGCCATTGACGTCTCGGAGGTTTCGCTTCTGAAATCTCTCTCCCGTGGCTAGTTTCGTTTTTGGTTTGCTTCACCGGCTTTCTGTTCTTTCTCTGTTTCTCCATTTCCCCCCCTTCCCTCTCTCTCTGCGCTAAAGTACTGTTACGGCGCATCATTAATGTTTCTAAGCCAACTTAGGTCAGTGTACTTCCAATGCGAATAATACAAAAATGTACTGCTCATTTATCTTTTATCAAAACCGTCATTCAATTCGTTAATTCTTTCTTGGTCAGTATTGGTTGCAATGAGTATTTATGATTTCTCCTTTTTTTTTTTTTTTCAATTTTTGTTTTTGCAGGTGTAGAGTTGCTCTTCGCTGATGGAAACCTTCTACTGTCTCGATTCATGCTGAGCAGCTATAGCTGAGCTCGTTTTGGTTTGTTTTTCTTATAATCCGCTACAAATCGGACATTTTCAATTGTTTAATTAGTAAAGAAAAGCTGCGATTTGATGATTGGAAGACAGTGTTCTCATGGTTTCCAGTTTGTAATAATTCGAGTAGGTTCTCGGAGGTCAGCGCTGAATCGAACATGTTGACTTGCATTGCTTGTTCAAAACAGCAGCAGCTTAATGCGGGATCTCTTCCCGAGCACGAAGACGATGATATTGCTACTACTCCCTCCGCTAAACAAGCCATCAAAACCCTCACCTCTCAGGTACTACGGTTTCTGAAATTCATGCCCTTTAATGGTAATTGAACATTTAAGTTCAATTTTTAAAAATAAAAAATTTGGAGTTCTTTTAGATCAAGGACATAGCAATAAAGGCTTCAGGAGCATACAAGAACTGCAAGCCATGTTCAGGATCATCAAACCATAACAGTGGCCGTGACCATGCCGACTCTGACACCGGTTCCGTTTCAGAACGCTATCACTTCTCTTACAGAAGAACTGCTAGTTCTAATTCCACCCCTAGACAGTGGGGAAGAGAAATGGAGGTCAGATTGAAAGCGCTTTCTAGCGGGGAAGGTACGCTGGCATCGGTCAGCGGACGCACTGAGTCTGTGGTGTTGATGGAAGATGACGAGCCGAAAGAGTGGGTCGCTCAGGTCGAGCCTGGTGTACTTATCACCTTTGTTTCTCTTCCTCAAGGTGGCAATGATCTCAAACGCATTCGATTCAGGTACTTCAAACACTCTGCTAATTTTTTTTTTTTTTAAATCTTTTTGATCCTTTTGATCTAATTATGAAAGTTGTAATTTGTTTTCGAGTGAGGGGTATATGTTTCTGCTGCCGTGGTGATAATGATGTCAATTTCGTTGGAGCATTCAATATTGTCTGGATTATTGCTTTACGATATTTTAATGTTAACAGTGATGCAGTTGTTGCGAATTGGCATGTGAAGCCACATTGTGATGCACTACACCCGAAATTATGGATGTGGCCCCAAAAGTGGGTCTTAAATCCCAACCAAGGGGCTTGACTGGCATATAAAATTCACTTCGGCTTAGCCGCTTTCTAAATGAAATCACACCACTTGGCGTTGAATCCTAAAGCAAGGAAACTCTAAGGCCTGGGGACCAGTCTCATGTCTTGGTCATTGTTTTCATTTATTTTTTGGTTCAGGAAGGATGATAGTAAACAAACTCTATCCCCATTTCCTGAAACTGGTCTAACTAGCAGAACTCAGTGGCTCTTGTACTTGCTTATAAGTCTGCTTATCCCGTTTTATGGAATCCTCTCAAATGTTGTTGGGTGTCCACGATGACAGGAAATGCACAGTCATAACTTTCTATTGAAGTTAAAGTGCTTCTGTGGGGCTTTCTAGGACTGGATCTTGGTGAATGTGAAACTGTGCGTCATTTTCATGAGAGTACAAATAGTTGAACAACTCTCTACAAACTAGCAGTTCAGAGAAGCATTTGCTGCAAACTAGTAGTTTGCTGCAAATGCTGGGTTACCTTTTTTATTTGGTGAAGAATTGCCTCTGTGTCTTGTATTGACTGGGCCCATAGATTTTGAATCTTGTGTTGATGACGTCCATCTATCTAAAGCTACAATTCAAGTAAATTACATTTGGAATGGAATTTCACCATACCACCCATGTTCCTCACATCCACTTTCGAATCGTCCTCATGTAGGCTGAGAAACTGTATAGATTACATCTGCTCTTTCATTTGGCAATAACTGTTGTAATGTCAGTCAGAACAATGGTGTTAAATATTTCTCTTTCCTTACAATTGATTTGATAAAAAATTTTACATGAAAGTGATGTATCAACCTATACAGTGGTATCATGTATTACTTGCATTAATGCATGTGGATTGTCCTTTGAAAAGCCATTTTCTGGACTTGAAACTTTTCAGTGAAGGATGGGGGATTTCATTTCAGTACTGCCAAGAATGACATTTATGATAACTATTATAGGATGCAGAAGTTCTAAATTATGCTGGTGGTTCCCGGACCACGTGTCTAATGTATTGCATCCAATCTTTAGCTACAAGTATAGTGCAAACAAATTTTATGCTGGAAAAAGGGGGGCCCTGGGCTTTGTGAAATATGTCATAGTTTTTATTCAATTCTTCCATTAAGCACCTGTAATTTTAACCAAAAATGCAGTTAAATGTTGAAGAAATGGATTGTTGATTTTCAACCGTGAGTAACTACTGAAGTCTCACATGTTCGGCTGCTTTAATGCTCAAATGGCCTTGGCCTTTAGATAATTTCATATCAAAGATAGAACCTGTAGTTGCAAACAATAGAACTTTTTTTTTTGGAAGACTAATTTTCTTATGTTCTCTAGTAAAAGTCTGCCCTCTTCAGTTAAGTCATTTTATTGGTCATTTAGATGCAAATAACTGATGATGAATTCTAAATGCTTCTTATTGGGTTGGTCAGCCGTGAAATGTTTAATAAGTGGCAAGCTCAAAGATGGTGGGCAGAGAACTATGACAAGGTAATGGAATTATACAATGTCCAGAGGTTCAATCGACGGGCTGTGCCACTTCCAACTCCACCAAGATCTGAGGATGAGGTGACCTTTTATTTATTTATTGTGCATTACAGCATATAAATGTTATTGACACAATTTCAGGTATTTTTGGCTATAAACACTTAAAAAATGCTTCTAAGTAGATGTGAACATACATTGCTTGTGGTTTTTGCTTTCAGACCTTAGTAGTCACTGTTGGAGGTTACTGGTTTCTGCTTATTCAGCAATTGGTTGCTTTTCATCTGGATTTATAATGTGATTCAACTGATTTAATGACCAACTGTGGTTGAGGAGGTTTCTCCTACAAATCGGACAAATAATTCTTCCCATACTACTGCATGGGATTAAGCCATTTTTCCCCGAAACCAAATAGAACAAAAGGGAAAAATTGTTGTTGGGGGGGAGGGGGTGTGGTTGTGAAGTCTAAGAAACTATGGCATCTCCATGCATAACTTCTATGTCTTGATGTTTGTTGCTGAGCAATTTCCGACCCTTTCAGATCTCAAAGATGGAATCTGCTGAGGATAGCCCTGCAACACCACCCCTGAACAAAGAACGGTTACCCCGCCACTTTCATCGTCCTCTAGGGATTGGACATTATTCATCGGATTCACATGAACACCACATGATGCATTCTCCTCACTACTACGACTCAGGGGGTCTTACATCAACCCCAAAGCTCTCCAGTATCAGTGCTGCAAAAACTGAGACATCATCAGTTGATGCTTCTGTGAGGAGTAGTTCATCTAGAGAAGGTGATCACTCAGGAGATCTTTCAGTCAGCAATGCAAGTGACATGGAGACCGAGTGGGTTGAGCAAGATGAGCCTGGAGTCTACATAACAATCAGGGCTTTGCCAGGTGGAAATAGAGAACTCAGACGGGTTCGATTTAGGTAAGTGGTTCTTTCTTTAATGTGTGCTATACAATTACATACATAATTCTTTTCTAAGCAGGAACATGGATGAAACTATATTTCGTTGATTGGACCTTTGGAACATTATTTTACATCTGGTTGTTAGACCACTGACCTTTGATAGCACAAAAAGCAAAAGGTTTAGGAAAGCAGTTGATGGGAACTTCTGTATGCTGCTCATAGGCTTGTTTCCAAGATTCTGTAGTCTGATATGTACCAAGTTTCAAAGGAGAAAGCATATGATCTTCCATGAAATAGAGAAGAATCTATCAAAAAGGAGAAAACATATTATAGGTAGCTAAAAATTTTTTTGGTGGTAAGATTTTCTGCCATGTCAAAGTGATACTGGTTAACCTGTGCTGTTAGTGATCTTTTGTTGGTGACCTGCAAGACCAATAAATATGTAAATTGTGGTAAATCAAGTAATTCTTTTGTTGATTTAGCGACATTCTTAGTGCCATTCTTCTGTTTTTTCCTCCATTCAATTTTTTAACAGAAACCTATGGATGCTCTAGGAGACGCTCTTCTTTCTTTAGAACAAGGAAAAAAAAATGATCAGTCTGCAGTTTTGTTTCCAACTTGGATACAGACGGCATTCACCATTCTCGTGCTCCTTAAATTGCATTAGCCATGATTCCTGGAAGAAAGTATGATATGCTGTTGGGTTATGCAGTTTTCCTAGAAGTTTTTGGTGCATTTATAATCAACTAGACGAGACCATTTGTATTACCAAATAAAGATGAGTCCATTTGCTGTTTATCCTGATAACTAATGTCTGACATGGTGGCAATTATTTGATGCAGCCGAGAAAGGTTTGGAGAAATGCAGGCAAGGCTGTGGTGGGAAGCAAATAGAGCCCGGATTCAAGAACAGTACTTGTGATTTAGCAGAATTTGTAAGGGGAGACACTGAGCTTTTTCGTTCATTTACTGCTTGGTTTTTGAAATATCTGCAAGTTGGTGCATGATGCTCAGTACCATGCCCTGTGCTTGTTAGTTGTTAGGTTTTGAAATATTTCCATGATTTTTCCCTCTCTGTTTAGACATTTTCTTTTATGTTTTAGAGAAATAGCAAGGGATATGAAGCAGTAGTTAGTTTTGAATACAACGAGAAATGTGGGATTAGAAGTTGTTCAGAGTAATGCTCATTATTAAAAGAGGTTACAGTTTTCTCTCAAACCCACTCATTTTACAGGGAAGTTTGTGCTCAGCAGGCAATGCAAATTAGTACTCAAAAGGCAGACACAGGACTAGGTTACTGGAAATCTGCAGTATGCCTCAGACTAATTTAGTTCCCAAATTCCCAGCCGTAGTGGGCGAAGCTCAGTTGATATTGGTAGGATGTTAATATGTAGGGACGGAATCAGGTTATACTAAAGAGATAATGTTATAATTTTGAAATAAATTTTAGAAAGTAAAATATTAAAATATTTAAAAGAATTTTAAAAACTTTTTAAAGTAAATTTAAAAATTTTGGGGGCAGAGGGTGGCAACTGTAGTTTTTGTTAATATGGAAAGAATGATGTCAAGTTTTTTTTTTTTTTTTTTTTGCTAAGTAAAAATTCAACCTTATATTTTATCAGAAATAAAAGAGGAAGTATTCCTCTCCTCATGCAATACAGGATTTGAATAGGGGATCGAAATAGTTCCTGTGATTACAGAAAATAGCCGGGGGAACTGAAAACTGAACCTTCCGCCTAGTTTAACGCTTTGATACAATTGTAGTTTTTGTCAGCTGAAACGCAGCCGTCGTAGCAATTTAAGCGTGTGGTAAAGTGCGATGAAGGTTGTGATCGGGATCGATCTCCTAGTGCTCGATCTGGCTCTAGTTATCCGTCTTATTTATTGGGCCTACAACCTTTCTGGCCCACGTGTTCAAAAACATACAATTTCTTTAGTGAGGCCTTTCATTAAGCTACTGGATTTCTTCTCTATTGGGCCTCCTTTCGTCTAGGCTACATTCTATTGTTGGCTGCAAAGGAGCCCAAAGGCCAACGATGAACGACCTAAAGGAAATGAGCTAATGCATTTTCCTCTTTCACCGGCCCACTGGGAGAATAAAATTACTTCACCGGAGAGATTATCCGGCCGCCGGTATGGAAATAATCTATGACTTTGAAATTTAAAATTTTTAACAGAAGTTCAAATTCTGAAGCAAATAACAATAGCTATTATAGCGGTTTAATTTTGAATCACTACCTATAAAATTTATTTTTACTCTTTAATTCTTGGAAAATAGATGTGTAAATTTAATTCATAATATCTCAATGAGTTTGCACATTAGTTGGTAAAGTAATTGCTGTTAAAAAAGAAAAAAAAATTATTGGCCAAGATAATTATTCTATGCATATCTAAAATTTTTAAGAAAAGTAAATAAAATTTTATTACGAATAATGTAATAAGATTAAATATTTTTATATAGTTTTTTAAATTTAAATGAGTTTAAAAAATAATTAATAAAAATACGAAATATGATTAATTGATAGTATTACATTATTTATAAATGTAACCAATACTCTTAATATTAAGAAGAAAGGCCTTAGGTAATTATATATAAATCAGTAGTATTAAAACTTTATTTATTTATTTTATTTTATTTTATTATTTTTTTGCGGAAGGATACTGTCCCTAGAAAGTGTGTTACTAACCATTACTGAAAATTTAAAATAAAACTAAGCGTAATTATTATTAATTTATTATCAAGAAAAAAAAAAAGAAAAACCCAAAAATGCTGTGAACACGTTTTAAAACCCTCGCTCCCAAACCCCCATCTCCTCTCCCACCTTCTCAGTCAGCCGTTCTCTGCTTGCTTCTTCCTCCTCCTCTGTATCAATACATCGAATGCGAAACCAGAAACCCTTATTTATCCCTCCGATTACCGTTTCAGAGTTTCATTCTCCGTTTCTTTAGCCATTCATAGATTTTTCTACATATAATTTTGACAATTATACGTATAAACAAATTTCTGCACGTGTTAATTTGTGGTTTGGGGTTGATTGAGGATGCTATCGGGTGCAAAGGTGGAAGGAGGTACCCAAATTCTATCGGCTGGGGTGAGGAAAACTATTCAACAGATTAAAGAAATAGTTGGAAATCACTCCGACGCTGATATATACGTGGCCCTTAAAGAGACCAATATGGATCCTAACGAGACCACTCAGAAATTGCTTAATCAAGGTATTTTCTTCTACTTTTTCTAACCATTCGTATTTTGAGTCTTTCGCCAATTCCCTTTTTTCTTTCTTTTCACCAAGTATTTTGAGTGAAGTGGGGAGGGGACGGGGGCATTCTGTGATTAGAAGTGTAAATTTGTCTTTTTAGATAGAAAGGGGTGTAAATTTAAGTGAATGAGAGTTCGATTGCTGGCTATAGTAACGTGTTGTAAAATGTGAGTGGTTTTAGTATCAAGCTCGTCATTTCTGAATTTGGACTTTGCCAAAAGCTTAGTGTATTGCATCTGTCTTGCGTAGGTGTTTTTAGGTCATTTACCTTTGAGACTTTCGCTGGAAGGCCACTACCTTGGGTCTAAAACTAGTGCCGCTGTATTTCTGTTCTGTTAGATGTTGAAGATTGTTGTTATCCTCCTTCTGATAAGGAGAGTGCTACGTTGTCAGAACTAATTGATGATAAGGAGAGTGCTACATTATCAGAACTAATTGATTGAAAGAACCGCCTTGGCAAGAAAAAAATTTTCTTTTAAAAGAAATGAATAATTTTATATTGCAGATGGATATTTTGGAATGTTCTTTACATTATCAGAACTAATTGATTGAAAGAACCACCTTGGCAAGAAAAGATTATTCCAAGAAAAAATTATTCTTTTAAAAGAAATGAATAATTTGATGATATTTTTGAATGTTCTTTTGAAATTTGACTTTAACCAACCCCCCAACACACACACTATCTCTCTCTCACATTTGGTTAAAATGATTGGCTAAAGGCTTTGTAGCAAGCTCATGTTTTTAAATTTTTTAGTATTCATGAAGTTCCTGTGATGTTTCTATGCAATTTTGAGGCCAAAAAAGTGTTTATCCACAATTTTCGATGGAATTAAATATCCCTGGATGCTAGAAAAAGACAACTAAGGTCTGTGGTTAAGGGAGGTGTGTAACTAGCCAAAAAAAAAAGTTAGTTCCATACTAAAAAGGCTAGCAAGATGGTTAACCGATTCGGATGGTGCTTCACTATGCGTTGAATAGAAACCACTCAGTGTAGTGGTCTCCGGGAATTTGGCAGCAATGTTATGGTTAATGGGAGAGACTCTATGGTGTGGAAAATTTGGGTTCCATGTAATTTGGATTTAACTTAGGCTGCTGCTATGTGATTTGTTGATTGTGATGTTCCTGGATCTGTTAAGTACCAGCTAGACCAAAGCCGCCGTCTGTCAAAGTATTTGTCAATACAATTGACTGTGTAAAGCTGCAAGGAAACCTTGAAGTTAAATGCTATATTTGATGCCTTTCTTCTTTTTTTTTTTTTTGGGGGGGGGGGGGGTTTGGGGGCACTAGGTTCTGTAGTTTGCTTTAGAGCATGGACAGTTAATCAATTTTGACATTTTTGTGTTGGACTTGCTATAGCATTTTTAGAAGTTGCTAAGCTATTCTATGGATAATGTCTGAGACTTCAATTTTGCTAGACATATTATACTTTATAATATTCTGCTTCATTGCTTGCTGCTGCAGTCTCTCTCTCTCTCTCTGTGTATTCGGTTTTTATTTTATTTTTTTTGGGGTGCGTTTCCAGCTTATGGTGTGGAGTAATGTGTTTATGCCATTGATTCTCTTTTTCAGATACATTCCATGAAGTGAAGAGAAAAAAGGATAAAAAGAAAGAGGTATTGCCTGTGTTTTCATTTACTACAAAGGTAATTTTCCTTTTGTTTCACTTTCTTGATTTTGAATAAAGTAGGAATAGTTTCAGTGGCTCAAACAAGGAATTCTCCCCCCTCGCATTAGAAAGAAAAAAATGGAACCGTACTCGAGATATATTTTAATCTTTTCCTTTTCCTAAACTTTGGGATCTGTGTGTATTATCCTTCAGAATTCAGGATATAGGGGTCCTCCAGCTGCAGAACCTCGTCGGAATTTTGAATATGTGGATCAGGGAGTGAAATCCAATACATATTCTGATCGTAATGTTCGAAGAATTGGCTATAGACGCAATGCTTTACCTGGTAATTTTATCTTATGCCTGTTATTTTATTTTATTTTTTCTTTCTTCCTTTTCGGTACATGTGTCATGTAAGTGTTCTTTTGCCCTGTATTGTTTTGCTTTCCAGTGTTAGTTCTAGTCAGTGTCAATAACCTTTTGTTCAGCCTTTGTTTATGACCCTTTTTCGGTGATTGGGTTGGTGGACTGTGATATAGCTAGCTAAGAATGTTCTCTGCACTCTTGTAGAGTTCTTGTGTACTTCTTACATTGCATGTGCCACGTGTAAATTTCAGGGCGAACTCTTAAGGGAAATCCAAATAGTGATCATTTTTTATACTGCAATGCTTTTCATTGTGATCTTTTATTGTTCACTGTCATGCATTTCTTTGTTTCCATCTTGTTGTAATGGAAAAGTTTATTATATTTGAGTGGTTGCTCTTTTTCGCATTTTTTGTTTGTTGTCTACTTGCATATTCTGATGCATAGTTTTCCTGCCATCTTGTTTACATCTTGATACAATATTGATTCATCTTGTTTGTTTACATCTTGATACATATTCCTCCCTTGATATATCAGTTGAGGGTACAAGATGATTTTGCCTGCTCATTAATCACATGCCAAAATATGTTTAATTGTTGGGATTCTGATGATTGAATTTTGCGCTAGATGCAGGAGTCAGTCGCGAGTTTCGTGTTGTGCGTGATAATAGAGTTAATCAAAATGCAAATAAAGAACTAAAGCCTGTGGAAAATTCCACTTCCAGCAGTGAGCCAGTGGTCACTGATGTTTCTGCAAAGAGGTAACATTCTCCATTTTTCTGATGAAATGCTGATCTTTTAAAGTTGCCAAAGGTCTAGTGGTATTGCCACAAGCCTAGGATGTTTTGATGTTTATCAACTTAACTAAGCTGAATTTATCATTATGTACTCTACGGCTAGATCAACTGCAAGAATATTGTTTTCTTCTGCACCACATAAGTTGTACGCTACTCTTTATGTGTATGCCCTTGGATCAATCTTCATGTTACCTTTATCAGAGGTTTGTGGGTATCATCATAAGCCTAGGTTATTGTTGCAATTTGGAATGGTTATAAACTATACCTAAGCTCAACTATATGAATATAATATCCATGTTGTTTATTGTTTAATGTGTAACCGCCATTGACTCAGGCTTCTGAGTGGTTGTACCTAAAGGACATGAGCATTTGATCTTTGGCATATTCTGCTCCTAATTGCAATACAAGTGCTTCAAGACATCATGAAAATTGTTATTCAACTAATGTTGATGGTTCTTTTTATGGGCAAGGAGAATTCGTTGCTCTTTTCTCACTGCTATTTATTTATTTATTGCCCCGGGGGGGGGGTTCCATATGGAAGGTCATTGGAGGAATTCTTTGATGCTTTTGGTGCGTCTCTGAGTGTTATTCTTGTGGCGGAACTGCACACTGAAATTTTGTTCTTTTCATTTGCTTTGTTTTACAATTTTCATCGCCTTCTTTGATATTGCAATAATAAACAATGACTCTGTGACCACCTTGGTATCATTCTGTGGTTTCTTTTTTTCCTGTTTACTAAGCAGCTTAATATCTTGTGTTTTCCAGCAATTCAGCAGGAATTTCTAACAATCAAAAGACACCTTTCGGTCACCATGCATTTCGAGCTTTAAATGGGCCCATTGATTCACAGCCTAGGCAACCCAAGGATGGTAATTCAAGTGGCGCACTAAAGAAAGATTTATCAGGGGAGATGCGGCAGATGGTTCTGAATAGTACGCAGATGCAGGCAATGAAGCCTAGTGATCCCCAACTACCCTCTACTGCCTCATCTACTAATTCTGTGGTTGGAGTCTATTCTTCTTCTTCAGATCCTGTTCATGTGCCATCTCCTGATTCAAGATCAGCAGCTAAGGTTGGGGCTATAAAGCGTGAAGTTGGAGTGGTGGGGGCACACCGTCAGAATTCTGATCCTTCTGCTAAACTTTCATCTTCACATGGTAGCTCCTTCTCAAGCACAAATTTGGGACGGGAAGGGTCCTCTAGGGAAGCACTGTGTTCTGTTGGTACCTTATCTAAAAGTGAGCAGTCGAGTCAAAATTCAGCCCCTGAATCTGCTATGCCTAGCCTGTCAGTCAGCAGATCTTTCTCAAACAATCAGCAAAGTAGCAGATCGCATCAACTTGTTGGTCATCAAAAAGGTATACATTAGCGACTGCTTTAATTGCTTTTTTGTCCTTGTTCTTGTGATGCTATTTACTTGGGTGGAGTGCAATCTTTACCGCCTGTTATGTGTTATTTGTATAGCTGTTGTTTGCACAGCCTAGAGAAATAACTTTGGCACAGATCCATGCTGTTAAAAGATTATCTCTTTGACTCTTACTCAACTTGTGAGAGAGAATGAGAAAGGAAAGAAGCAAGCTTTCTGTTGTGATTTTATATTTTCATGTGCCACTTGTGATGTAATCCTATTGTAAATCTGGATTTAGATGCCTCTTGTAATATAAACTCATGCCACTTGATATTTTGATGATTTAGCTCCTCAGCCTTTTAAGGAGTGGAAACCCAAATCAAGCCAGAAGTCAAGTGCTAATAGTCCTGGGGTTATAGGAACTCCCAAAAAAGCTGCCTCTCCTTCTGTAGAAAATTCTAAAGATGTGGGGACAGACATATCTCAGTTGGAAGATAAAATGCCACAAGTAAACATGTTTGAGAATCAGAACGTCATTATTGCCGCTCATATTCGTGTCTCTGAGACTGATCGCTGTCGCCTAACGTTCGGCAGCTTGGGGGCTGATTTTGAAAGTAGAAAGTCAGGTTATCAAGCATCTGGAAGTGCTGAAGAACCACGTACAGAGCCTTCAGGAGGGTTCGTTTTTTACCTCCTTTTTGCCTAGTAGATACTGATTTCCTTATTTCTAAATGCATCAATCTTGTTAGCATTTCATGCTCATCTTTCCTTATATGGGGTTGATAGGGTTTAGGTATTTTGTGAGGTGAAATAGTATTTCGGTATGTTTAAAAGAGGAAGATGTTGAGTCTGTGCTTCCTTTGTTTTCGTTGGTGTGAAATGGGCAGATAGCACCATGACTATTGTCAGAATATTGTTATCTTGACAGAGTTCTCAACTCCCATTACAATTGTTACATGATATTGGAATTATTTCTCTGCGGAATCTCTAGTGTGGGGAATTTTTTTTTTCTTTTTTGGGGGGGTACTGTTGAATTACTTTTCTTTTCAGACAGGTATCTCAGCATTTTACTTACTCCTTGAATGATTTCATGCTCTTAATGGCAGTTTACCAGTCTCTTCTGCTTCAGAATCATCCAACAATGAAGCCGCCAGTAGCAAGCAGTTAGATTTGATTGATGACCATGTTCGAAATTCTGGATCTGGTTCTCCTGCATCAGTATCGGCATCTGACCATCAACTTAATGGCAAAAGGGAGGTTTCATCTCCAGAGAATTTGGACAACTATGCAGATATTGGATTGGTTCAAGATGATGATGGTCCACCTTATGTTTCCCCAGAGTCACAACAGCAGCAAGATGCTTCTGAATTGCGAAGTTTCTCAGTAAGTCTATTGTTTACAGTGTGAGTTGTTAGATTCTGATTTCATGCAAATACATGTTTTCTTGTTTGTCTTTCCCTCTAGAATTTCTGACAATTTTGTCTTTTGGGGGATATATTGCAGGCATACGATCCCCAGACCGGTTATGAGATATCCTATTTCAGACCTACAGTGGATGAGCATGTTCGTGGACAGGGGTTACCATTACCTCAGGAGGTAAACTAATGAATTTCTTAGCTCTTTAATCCTCGCAGCCAAAGAAAAGGATGCAAAAGATGTGCTATGTGGATGGAGACATTTGTGTATGCAAAATGCTCACCACCTCACTACGGGCATTCAATCCAATCAGATCTTCATCTATATTGTTTTTGTTGTTTGGGGGTGGTTGGGAATGAATTTTCTGCACTAAGACTGTTGGTTCATACCATTTGATTTTTCTTTCAAGTACTATAATATGGAGATATCTGATTGTTCTGATAACATGCTTAATTCACTTGACATAGTGTGCTAGCCAATGCTAGTTTTGCTTCAGTTGCCCATACTGAGATATTCATCTTTTTATCCCTTGTGTTTCAGGCCCTTAGCTCGCATTCCACAAATAGCATTCCTTCATCCTCAATGGCAATGGTACAGCAGCAGCAGCAGCAACAGCAAGCAGTAGCTCAGATGTATCCCCAAGTTCATGTTTCTCATTTTGCTAATCTTATGCCCTATCGTCAGTTCATGCCCCCAGTCTATGTTCCACCAATGGCGGTTCCTGGCTACTCCAGTAATGCTGCCTATCCTCATCCCTCAAATGGCAGCAGTTTTGTACTGATGCCTGGAAGTAGCTCCCATTTAACAGCAAATGGTCTCAAGTATGGAATGCAGCAGTTCAAGCCAGTTCCAACCGGCAGTCCCACTGGCTTTGGAAGTTTCACCAGTCCCCCCTACGCTGTGAACACTCCTGGTGTTGTTGCCAGTGCCTCTGGGCTTGAGGATACTTCTAGGCTCAAGTACAAAGATGGAAACCTTTATGTTCCAAATCCACAGGTGAGTTAACCATCGTCAAATATTTGACACAATGACAGACGAAGTACACCTCATGTGTTTGAGGAAAACATTTGTGCTTGCAACAGTGACGTGTGTTTAAGTGATATGATGGTGTCTTGTCCCACATTTGAATTATATTTTCCTTGCGGTCTGTATGTCTTCTATTCAACATTTTGACCTTTATTACTAGAATTTTAAAGCATTTTGGTTTAGATTGGTTCTAATTTTCTTCATGGTACATGGCAGGCTGAAACATCTGAAATGTGGATGAATGCAAGGGATCTGCAATCAGCTTCGTACTACAACATGCCAGGGCAAACACCTCACGCTGCCTATTTGCCATCCCACAGTGGTCATACTTCCTTTAATGCTGCAGCTGCGGTTGCACAATCTTCTCACATGCAGTTTCCTGGCTTGTATCATCCTCCTCTGCAGCCAGCTGCTATTGGCAGTCCACATCATTTGGGCCCCGCTATGGGTGGTAACGTTGGAGTTGGCGTTGCTGCTGCCGCCCCTGGAGCTCAAGTGGGAGCCTATCAACAAACTCAATTGGGCCACCTGAATTGGACGGGAAACTTTTGAAAAGATGGGCCTATTTGCGGCCATTTTATGTTAGGAATTGTCATTAGGCTATAGAAAATTTCAGTGAACAACATGATCTTTGCAAATTAATGCATTATGTTGTGTTAATATTTCTTGGTCAATCATCTGAAGCGAGCAATTTGCCCAATTTGATTTTTTTTCCCCCTCTCCTGAGACATCCTCGAGTAGAATCATTCATTCTTCGGCTAAGGCTGTGCCACTATGTGCAGAATACCCGAGTGACCAACCCCCCACTCCCCCAACCCCCAGCATGCTGGTGTGACCCAAAAAAAAAAAAAGACCTCAAGAAAGAAGGGGAAAAAAAAGGAAAAAGAAGAAGAAGAAGAGGCAAAGAAACCAGAGCAGGAACCAAAGCTGTCAAAAGCAATAAAGCCTCCGAAGTTGGGCCTATATCTTTAGATTGATTTTGAAATTTGGCCTCTTCTCGTTCTACTTTAGCTGTTGAAGCTCGTTCTTTTTGGGGAGAAGTTGTTCTGCTAAAGCATCGAGCTCGCATTTGTAGCGATGGGAACGAACACCTCAGCTGCTGTTGCTGGCGGTAATGTCATGTTTGATGGTCCTTTATTCTTCCTTTTGTCAGAGAAGAAAAGCAAAAGAAAGCCTTTTTGAACTTCAGATATGTAAGGATGTCGGCCTTCTTCCTCGGGATCGCCAAACATTCCCTCTTTCTGTCGTTTTATTTTCCCAGCACCCAGACTCCCCCCCCCCCCTGCCCCCAGTCCCCCATATAATGCCATTGGATTTTGTACATATCTGTCAATCTCTCTCTCTATCATCTCATCCCCCTTTGCTTTTTCGATCAAAACAGAAATTAAAAGATGAATAGAATAAAGGGATGACAAAAAGATTGTGCAAACCTCACCCCCCCCCATCTTTCTAAGATGGTGATGTAAGGAAACGGAGCCCATGATGATGCATCTCATCTCATTTGAGAAGCAAACAAAGTGTCTAGTTCACAAACACATGCCAAGGCCAGGCTACGCCACCGGAAAGTGCATCGGAGTGAGTTGAAAAGAATGACATGCAATTGTTGAGAATGAGTTCAAAGCAGTCCCGTACGTTAGAGATTATTCTTTGGAGACTTATATCTGATAATGCAATAGTTAGTATTCAAAATAGTATAACAAAAACTAAAGAAAATCTGAGACGGTCTATATTTGTTCAACCTCCTTCCGTTCATCGTTCAAGAATTGGCATTCCCAGTTTGTTTTAGAGGTGCAAAAGATGAAAAATAGATCTTTGAATGCGTTTCACGCAAAGAATATTTTTACATCTCGGCGGGGGGCCGCCCCTTAACTGGGCTTTATGACCCTGACGCCGATATTAAGCTGCCGGGGCCCAACTGTAAAAGCATAGCCCCCATGAGGGGATCCGCCATCACTTGAATTTTTTTTTCCCCCTTTAGTTATCTGCAAATGGAGAAATAATCTTTGTCCTTTTCTTTTCTTTTTTTGTTTAAAAAAAAAGATGTTATTCTTATTGAGATACTCACTTTTCACTCTTCTGATCTGTTTAGATTGGGAGAAAGAAAGAAAAAGAGAAGAGAGGAGTAAGACAGAAAGAAAAAATAAAAAGATGAGTGAAGATCAATAATTAGTCATGGTGTTTGATTAAACATAAAAAAGAAAGTAAGAACATATTAAATATAACGTTTGAAAATAGGAATAGAAGAAAAAGAAAGAAAATGATACTATTTCAGTTTATATTTTTTTATTAATTTAATATAATAATATTAAATATTTTAATTTATTTACTAAAAATTTATTAAACGTGATTTTATTTCCGTCTTTTAGAAGGAAAGGAGATTCAAGCATTTATACTAAATCTAATCCCTCTATTCCCTTTTCATTCCTTTCTTTTCCTTCACAAAAAATTAATCCAAATACCTAAAACTTAAACTTTTCATCTTCTCTTCTCATCTCTCACTCTCTCTCCATTTGCCTCAATCTTAAAGAAATAACTTACTGTTGAAAATAAAAAGGAAAAGAGAAAAAGAGAATTCAACTTTATTTTTTATTTATATTGGAAACCAGAACAAAGTGTTCCAAGACCTACGAATAAACCACCTTATGCTTTTTCCCCTTTAGTTATTATCATCAATCTCATTTCTTTCTCCCTTTTTTCCTTCCCGCAAACAAAAGGACACTTTCATGTATTTGTCACGATATGCAATAAGAATTTCTCCGACAAAATTTTATCCTAAGCTTCATCTCTGACAACTTGAAACATGAATCATAAATTAAAACATTAAATACTTTACACAGCTAAATTGTAACATTTACGCCACATTGCAAGCAGGCCTTATTTTGTTTCTTGAATCTTGCACCCGTTCCAATAATAGATTGGAAACTAGTGCCTGACCTTTCTCCCATATTCTCCCTGCTGCAGAGATTTATGGTAAACATTTAAGTAAATCTGCCATGGGACTGAAACATAATAAATAATGTTTGATCAAGTTGCTGCCAAAGTGTCTTGAGTAATAGTAATTATGGACCTTATGCTTTGTGATTTCTTGATTTGCAGTGACCATTCCAGAGCTAAAAGCATTCTACCCTCAACCTGCCAAAGGCTAAACTAGAGGTTATCCCTGCATTCTGTAAAACATGAAATTTACAGGTGGGTGACATGGGAGCTGAAAACAGATTTTGGCATTCTAATACCCTTCATTTGCCTAAATTTGTTATGAATTTATACACTTAGATTAGAGTGGAAAATGAGACAATCACAGTGGGGAAGTTGATTTCTTGCTGCTTTTCTGTGAGGTAAAAGTTGCAAAGCAGAGCTTTCACACATGGAGTGGTGGCCTGAAGAGGGCCAGCGCCCTGACATGTGGGAGTTTTGGGGTCAGGACTTCACGTGCTTTGGTGTTTCCGTGCCACTGCTGCATTTGTCTGTGAGATTAAGCAGATTAATTATTGGCGCTCGTGCAGACTGTGACTAAACCTGAATGCTTCAAAAAGAAAAGGGGACTCGTTTTTGGCCCACTTTTTAGCAAAGACAAATCCTCCGTACAGTACACACTGTTCCTCTTATTTCTTGCAGTACAAATTCAAGTTACAACACCTAGTGAAATCAAGAAAAGAGTGCAGGTAAAAGAAGTCAAAATTTTGCTACGCTGTACACCAGTATCAAGATTCTGTGTTCTCCGCCCTCCTCGTCGTTTCTCCAAGATTTTGAAGGCATCAGCATTGCACAAGGGTAGATTCTTGCTATGATCAGAAGAAATCAGTTTTGGCCTGTGGGATTGAGCCATGATGGCATGAGTTCACCAGAGGAGAGAGAGTAGAAGGAGGGAGAATTAGAGTCTGTCCCACACATCAAGTGTTGGCGCTGCAATAATCTTTTGTAGATCACGCATTATAGTTCTGTTATGAGTGTGAAGGCAATACAAAAACTCTGAATACGATCGATCAATAGAGAGCACTCACAAATTAAAGAGGGATGAAGATGATTCCACTGTGATTAGGAATCTTGTCTGGCCGCCTGCTATCCCTAAATGTTAAAAAGGACTCGCCATTTAGAAATGTAGTTGTCACATTCATTTGATGGAGAATTTCCTCACTCAAGTTTCTTCACCATCATTTCCAGTTTCAGCTTATGTATTTGACTGGGGACGAGTACTCATTCGTGCTCATCTTATTGTAAGCCAAAAAACTCAAAAAGATTCCTCCCCTTAAGCCTTAGACAATCATAAAGTAACGAGATGATTTTTAATCTAAAATATTAGCTCATTTAGAAAGATTGTCGTGTCTAAAATCTATAAACTCCAACAAAAATTGCAGTATGGCATTGTTTTGATACGTCAATTCTAGTAAGGTGGTGGAGACAAATACAAGAATTGCACTAGACACTAGTCTACGTCCATCCGCCCATTCTAAGGTGGGATGATTGCATTGGAAAATTGATAAAGAACCTTTTTCTTCAGTTATCATGGCACGTCATGTAAAACATACTATCATGGAGTCTGATAGATAACATAATAGGCCATTCCTATCCCCATGATCTGAATGGAATCTCCCTGTTTCGATTACCCTATGACTTGTGAACTAAATGGAATCTCTCCAATTTTCTTACCACAAGCTTTTGATTACCTTGGCCGCATTGAGAATTTCTTGGAAACCCTTTAGTAAAATTCGTAGTACAAGAATAAATTCATCGAAATAATCAAAATTTGATGGGACACTTAAATACTAATTAAAGAATTATTAATCGAGTTTAAAGAAATGAAAGTGAGAAAGAGAAGGAAAGAAGGGTGAGTATATGTGAGAAAAAGAAAAAAGGAATATCTGTTCTTGCAAGTTGCTTTATTCATACCTTAGCTGATGTTCAAGATTAGTCCTTAGTTAGTATAATCTCTATATGCTCTCCACCTTTTCTCCATTCTCTCATGCTAATCCCTTCTTTATCCTTTCATATCTGATCATCTCCTCTCCTCCATTTGTTTATTCTTTTGGCTTTGCATCCTCTCCCTTTCTCTCCCTGGTTGGAACTTGGTAGCCACGAGTGCAATCATTCCAAATCTTCTCTCTCTCTCTCTCTTACAAGCACACAAAAGTCAGAGACAGATGGGAACATAGGCATATAAAAAATCTGTGAAGATATGTATTCCTTGACTAAGGAATCCAAAAAAATGATGTCTGATATTCCAAGTTGTAGTATTGCAAAGAGGTAAGAACATTAATACTCCTGCAGCTGCAGATTATTCTAATATGCATGGAGATTAAGGCTGTTTAAAGGGGAAAAAAATTGAGTATATTTGTTGCGTATAGAAGAATGTCTGCCCTGAAGAGGCACTGGCTTAGCTTTTGGACACCCTCACACGTGCACGCACACACGTACACACCCACTCTTAGGGGAATATATTATTGGAGGTTTTAATGCGTAAAGTGGAAGAGAGATTCTACCATTTCACTCTCGTGGCCGGTTTAGATAGCTTTAATCAACAATGAACAACTTTATTAATTATTTTTTTCCTTTTGTTAATTGGATTTAATAATGTATTTATTGTCTTTTTTTATTGATACTATTATCCTACTTATTATAGTGCTTTGGTAGATTATTATATTAATTATTTTTTCAATTACTAAAAAATATAATATCGTCTTTTTACTTTATACTTAAAGTTTTTTTAATAATTTTTACAAGTCTTGTATAAAAATTTTATAAAAATAATCATTTTAAAATGGACATATAAATGATGAAATTTTTTAGCCATTGAACTATTGCCATATTCTAGGAACTAAGGATTGCTTTGAATCTATGTGTGGAGGAATTAAGGGATACTTTTACTCTGGTTAAGTCAAAAGATGGTCTCTGTTCTTGATTCCCACTCCCAAATATTCACCTATGTAATGGCCAGGAAAGCATTGGAGGGGATCAGTGAATATATATATATATATATATATATATATATATATATATATATATATATATTTATTTATTTATTTATTTAGAAGGGAAGGAGAAAGACAAGGATCGGCAAAAGAATTAAGAAAAAAAAAAAAAGACTTATGACTCTGAGTAACTTTGGAGTGGTTTAATATGCCTTTGTAACTGGTCATTATTGAATTGGTCTATTATTATTAAAAAATAAATATAAAATATGTGATAAAGTAAATTACTATAGATATATTGAGTTGTTAAACTAATTAATATTATTATCCACCAAGTTACAAATCAATCATAAAATAGAAAAAATATTGTAAATTAAAAAACAACAAGGAAAACAATTTTATCAATTAAAAAGTCAAAATAACATAATAAATTCTATCATATGCAAAAATATATTCAGAACGTAAGCAAAATTAATTGATGAAAAAAATAATACTCTTTTAATTCAAATTTAAATATCTTATTTTGATTTAATACAAAATTTAAGAAAATATTTTGTTATAGGTAAGTAACCGCATTTTTCTTATCAATTAACAAAGTTAATGGTATTATATATGAGTTACTAAGATTAATTGAAGAACTTTAAAAGAAGAATATTCTTATTTTAAAGAAAAGTAAATATTTATTTTTAAATATTTTAAAATAATAATATTTATATTAAAATCCGAATAAAAATAGTGTGAAATAAGAACTATTACTACCATGTTATTTATTCTTGCATTGGAGAAACATTTTCAAAATGGTAAGAACATTTGTATGCACCAAACCATTTTTTTTTTTTTTTTTTTTGGGGAGGGTAGAACATATTTTCAAGGATTCCAGGATTATTAATAAGGAAGGGTGGCTCTTTAAATATCTGAATTATTAAAAAAAATAAAAAAAGAACAATTGAAAGTAAATTTAATGCACACCACGTCATCATTGCCACTCTGGCAATGTCTCCAGCGTGGACCGACACCTAAACACCACGTCCCCCACTCCCATCCATACCCGAGTCTCCTCTCTCCAGACACCGAGTGCATATAAACGGCAACCAAAAGCGAAGATGCACAGAACAAAGAACCCTCCATCTCTCTCTTTCTCTCTTCCGCAGAGGCAGAGTCAGGCGTGTCCTCTGGCTTTCATTGCTCTCTCTCTCTCTCTCTCTGTGGACTGTAAACCGTAATCAAAGCTACATCAATGACTCTTGTCTCCGTTGTCCCCATATCCCATTTTCCTTTTCACTCATAGCAAGAAGAGAGCAAGAACACCAACTGCAAAGTCGCCCCTCTGCACCTGCTGTTGAAATGTTTTTAAGATAGGAGAAGCTCTTAATTGCCTCTCACATGATATTGTTTGCCTCCATTAATCTGTCTTTTGCAGCTTTTTGACTCTTCCAAAGCAGACAATAAAGAGAGCTAATATCATTCCCAACCCCTTCTTGAGTTCCTCAACACTCCTGTTACTGTTGTTATTCATCAGTCTTCTCTCTTCTCTTCTCTTGTCTCTCTAATTGCCGCATCCTTTCCTTTCTTTTCTGATCTTCCTGTCCTTCCTTCTACAAAGTGAAACTATATAATGGATAGCTACTGCTATCGGCGAGAGAGAGAAAGCTCCAACCCTTCTTTTTCATCAACACTTCTTGACGCAATTTATCGTTCCATTGACGAAGGTGATGAGGAGCTAGTTCTCTACAGAGAAACCATGAGGAAGAAACACAGCAATATTGGCAACTACAGAGACCAGGAAGATATGGCCAATTTCCAAAGGGCCTGCATGATTGAGAAATGGATGGAGAAAAAGGTCAGCGAGAAGGTGGTTGTTCGAAGAAAATCTGCAGCTGATTTTGACAGAAAGTCCAGAAATGATCGTGATGCTTTGTTCTTTAACTCAAGCTCCAGCTCTTCTGACTCCAGCTGCGGCGGAGGGTTCTCATCTTCAGAGGCTGAATCTGTTCATGGCTTTTCCTCCAGGTCATCTTGCTACGGTTTGCAAAAGCCTAAGCCCATTCGAACAAGCGTTTCGGTTCAGCCTAAAAAATTCAACCACCACGCCAAAGAGCTCAACATGTACGGTTGTTACGAGAGCCAAGAAAGAAGAGAATACGCTCCACAGCCAAAGCCCAAACAAGAAGGGGGCTTTGTGAAGACAAAATCAAGGGCTTTAAAGATATACGGCGATTTGAAGAAGGTTAAGCAGCCAATTTCCCCAGGTGGTCGGCTTGCGAGTTTCTTGAACTCTCTGTTCACCGCAGGAAATGCAAAGAAGGCCAAGATTTCATCAAATGGCGTCTATCGTGATGATATCAGTTCCGAAAGACAGTTGAAGTCTGCCAACGCATCAACATGTTCGTCAGCTTCTTCATTTTCAAGATCATGCTTGAGCAAGACTCCATCTTCAAGAGGAAAATCGAGTAACGGCACCAAAAGATCCGTAAGGTTCTATCCAGTAAGTGTGATCGTCGACGAGGATTGTCAACCGTGCGGAGAGAAAAAACTGTGGGATGACAAACCCAGTTTAGATGCGGTTAAAAAAACTAGAAATTCCATCAATGAGGAGCTTAAGTTTCATATTATGGAGAAGAATCGTCGAGTGGAAGAAGCTGCCAGAGATTTATTAAGAAATTATCAGAAGAGGGTCGAGTGTGACATTGACATGAGAGATGCCCGCATAAAAAGTCAAGTCTTTGACCACGTTGAGGATGAAGATGATGAAGAAGACGACGACGACGATGCTGCAAGTTATGCAAGTTCTGATCTTTTTGAACTCGATAATCTTTCTGCCATTGGTATGGAGAGGTACCGCGAAGAATTGCCTGTTTACGAAACAACTCGCCTCGATACCAATAGAGCCATTGCTAATGGCTTGATTTTGTAATGCTATGCAACCAGAATAAAAATCCCAAAAAGGAAAAAAAGAGCAAATGTAACATTACTCATGTTTATTTATTTATTGGTTTGGGGGTTTACAAATTTAGACCGTGAGAGAAATGGAAATTTCATTTCTCTTTCTAATTTTCTTATAATTCCTAACCTTTGCTGGTTCTCATAATCTTTTAATGTCAATTCCTACTCTGCTGCAGTTTCAAGATTGTCCATTTCTTTTTCCCCCAAAAAGACTAATAGAACAGAGGTAGATCCTTTAGATCAAAGACGCGAGAAAGCGGCATGTGGGAGTGATTAGAGAATGAGAAAAGAGGCAAAGGGAAAGTAAAGAGGAAGAAACTGAAGATTCTTAGATCGCGTTCACACGCGAGATGATGAGCTAGATTGATGATGGTTTTTAGACTTTTGCTTTTCCCCCTGCTATTTTGTGGGCTCCCCACTTTTGCTTCAATATGGCGCTAGCACCACCATAAGTATGCTCTCAAAAGAGTTGCCCATTCGAATTTATCAGTCAAAAAAGTGGTTTTATCAAATTTGAATGACAATAAATACTGGTTATGTAACTTCTTGGTTTTCTACGGTTTAGAAAGTCTCCAAATGAATCAGAAAAAGGAATAAAGTGAAAATTTGTAATGGTGGGTTCTGAGTATTGTTGCTTGTATGTTTGATTGGGTTGGGGTGGTAAAAGGGTTAGGATTTAGAGATGATGAAAGAAAAGGAGAATATATGAAAGGTGGATTGGTGGTCTGCAAAAGATCAGGACAAGAAATCTATTGTGAGATCCTTGTTGGGTGGACTAATTGGTCATTGCCGTTTCAGATATACTTTGATTGCATGCTTGGTGTCAAACTGGGTTGATTTCCAGCCTTGTTAAAGGTGTCCTAATTGAGATTATGTCTTAAGTAAATCATATTCCTCTCTCACAACAGGAAACTAAAAGGTGACGCAAGACATTTCAAATAGGTTACTGTCCGCTGAATTTTACACTACTATAGGTTGCCTCTTGCCATTGTCCGCATGCATTTTTCTCTCTTCTTTTCTCTGTCTGTTTTTTTTCCCCCTCCTTCTCTTCTTGGGATATGAATCTTGAAATAGGTAACTATTGACCGATGAGTTATTTGCCTACGGGACAGCAATTTTCTAATGGTTTCTCTTGGTTCGAATTTCATGGCTGATTATACAAGGCCGTATTGTAGTTTTGGTCCGTTTCTTTTCCCTTCCATCAAGAACTTACAAGGACGTGTAGATATTTCTCTTCTGGGAGAGACAAAAGATACGATGGCAAATCAAGGTAGAGTGCAATTGAGATATCCGTAGTCGCAGAAGAAAGGAAAGACGATTTTAATGTTTTAGCAGGAAAAATGGACCACGCTCCCATGTGGTGGTCTCCAACAAACAACCGCCGTATAGTGCTACCATCCCAAGATACATTTCACCAGAAGTTAAAGTCGTGGTCCTGGAATTGCACCATACCCAAGTTATTGAGGCCGTTTCTTTTGTTATAAACTTATAGGGTAGTTCTTGGTTGACGCAAGTGTAATATCACTAGAATTGATTTGGTCAGTTTTTGTTGGTATCTATTAGACTTGAATATGCCTGGCATGCTATTAGTTAGTACCCTTTCAGACGACCCAAACAAAAGGCCATCTCAAGATCACAAGGTTTATTGTCAGCTGTTTGGGTTCCCATTGAGTAAAAGCCTCCTAAACCAACAAAGGGAAAGGTCATTCATAACTGTTGTTCAATAAAAGGGCAACCACATGAATCATGATCCTTCTCTCTCGTGTACCATATTCCATAGAATATAAGCTGCAGCAAATACATCTCTCGAAACCCTTTTGGTGAAGAAACAGTACTCAAAACAAGAAGTTAAAAACATAAAAAGAAAAGAAATCATTCTCTTTTCGCGGATCGGCCGACTTATGTACATAGATATATATATTGAGAAATGTTGAAACTCGAACAGAGACAGATTAAAAGGACCACAGAATCATCACAGTGGGATATGCTAATTATATTTTATGCCCAACTTTCACATTTCAGATCAACTGAGTTCCCAAGTTTTGAATAGCTTCAAACTACAGGAAAAGAAAAGGCTAACCTATACCTAAATTATATATAATTCTAAACCCTATTCAAAAGATTAGCTTAACTAAAGAGAAAGAGGACGTTTTAGGACCCCATTCAGTTAGTTAAACACCAAGTGGTTGGCTAATCTCAACCCATTTTGCTAAAAAAAATAAGATAAGTTTTTCTTGCCGTCTTTTCTTAAAAAAAGAAAAAAAATCTCGATTCCCCTAGAAATAACATTCATGACCTCTGCATATAGCCTAGATACCCTAGAAATATATATTCTGCCCAAAGTTCTTGGCTCACGCACGCCTATAAAGTTCTGATATTCATTTTTTTTTCTTTGCTAATTCAACTTGGTTAATTATAATAAAGAAGAGAAAAGTAAGGATTAAACCATAGTATTCCGTGCTTGCTAGGGAGGAAATTTCCAAGGTAAGTGAAAAAAAAAATTGGGTCACTAGCTTCACATTATCATTTCCCTTAAAGGCTTAGGTTGATTTGCTAGTTGCGAAGGTAAGTATAAATAGTAATATAAATTATAAATATAAACAGAATAAAAAAGAATAATCAAATAGAGTCGTTTTTATATGGTTGGTGAAGTGGGGAACTCTAGAGAGCAATGATGGGATTAGTGGAACTGTGGAAGAGTAGATGGGGAGACCACCAGCCCATTCAAGAGTTTGACTACTAACTTAGCTGCAAAACATCCTTAATCATGAGCATAATCTTCTCAACAGTCTAAAGCTTGATACACTTAATGGCTCTTAATGTTTTGGCTACGACTAATTTGTGCAATTTAATCATGGCTGCATTTGTTTTATCGTACTATATACCATTAGTTGAGTACTAATCAAAGGACGAAATGTAAATGTACAAGTACAAGACAATTATCTTAATTATTGAGCTTAAGATTGTTGTCATTAGTCAAATAACTCATGCATTAATTTGGATTATACATAAAGTGATCCTATCCCCTAGGTTTAATCAAGTACATACCTTAGGCTCTAAGTCTTTGAATATGTCAAAATCATATTTGGGACATAGTCATTTTAATTACCACTAAGATTTAATTTAAATTTAATTCAAATAGTGTGAAAAATATCATTTTTATTATTCAAACAAGACTCCTATCAAGTTTTAATAATATTAGAAACTTTCTAATATTTATATATAAATACACATATTCAATAGTAATTATAGTTTACAGTTAAAATTAAAACGAAACTTTAAATACAAAATAGATAATTATCAAAATAGACTTTTTATGACAAGATAAAGTAAGATATTGTGGATAAATTACTAATTAACGCATCTTAATATAATTAAAATACTGAAAAAAATTAGAAATGAGTCCTGTTTTGTATGGACAAATTTTGAGATGTTTGTACATATCTTTATAAATCTTGTACAGTTATACGTAAATTACTAATTACCATTTAGTCATGCAACCCTAGTTGATTGTAAATATGATAAAGCTGCATGAGCAATATACCCTCGTGTGTTTGGGTTGCTGGGGGAAGGGGCAGCCTAGGAGAATATCTTTGTTTCATTCATGTTCAATCTGTCATTCACCAGAGTCATGCAAGACAGGTTAGTAGGATCAATCTCCCACAAGAACAATGCAAGGACGACAACGTTAGCGGCCCCCATGAGTAAATACTAAAACGACGGCTCCTAATCCCAAAGGAAATGCAAGGATCAGAGCATATACATGAGTGGGCAGTCCCTGGCTAGGCTTGTTACTTACCGACCCAGCAGGAGTGACTGGCACATAGCATCAGGCAATGCACGATCAATTTCGTCGTTCGATTCTACCACAAATACTTGGATCACCGGCTCAAATGGTCCTCTCTCAGTTGTCCTTATATGGGGGTGCATGCCGGGTCATGCCACCAGACACTCACCCATGTTAAGCAGTTTTCTGTCTTTGGAATTGAGCAAATTAAAGCCTCCCAAATTCTCTTTATATGCCATGTTAATCTTCACCATAATTGTCTTTTGGCTTTACATTCTAAGTATAAAAGCATCCATGAAACAGACTTCTGGAGTTTCTGGCTGCGGTTTTTGCCTTTGATCTAGGCCATCTGGGTGCAAGGACAGACTTGATTTAATGAGTCCTACCATGACATTTAAGATCATAGAGACCTCGAAGTTTCTCAGGTGCTGATGGAAAGGGTTGAGCTACAAGATCTCAACCACTCTCGGATCATGGTATTTGTCTATGTTACACCAGTAATAAAATAGGTCAAATTAATATCGTTTTATCATTTCTAAAAAATGGGGGTAAAAAAAATATTACTACTAGTTTTGTTTTCAAGTTTAGGGAAGAGCCACTAATTACGAGAATAGCTCCTGTCTAATATCATCACTAACGCTAAAGATTTTTTAATATTTTAATAATATCATAACACGTCATTTGATAAAATGATATAAATAATTATAATTTAAACATAGAGTCTACCTTAATAATTATTTGAAGTTTTTTTTTTAATTTTAATCGTCAAATATAATTATTACTTGGTATATTAATATAAAAAGATTGAAAAGTCTCCAATGTTATTAGTGTTAAAAATATGACATTCATGATTACTATCAATTTATAGGAATAAAGTATCGTGATATTACAATCAAAGTTATAACTTCTATATTGAAAGACTATTATTTCTATTATGTTATGAAATATAAAGGATAAATTACATAAGTTACAAAAGGATAAAGAGTAAAGGCGTCCCTAATAATGAACTATGATGAGAAGGTTCACTCTAATTCTTTTATAAAAAGGGGTTTTAGTCTCTCTCTCCCCTAATCTAGTTTTGTGTGTTATCACATCACTATACATAAATATATAGAGAGTTAGGAGAGTGTAAGAGCTCGTTTAATAAAATTGAAATATTAAGATTGAGGTCTAAATATTTTAAATATTGAATTCTAAAAATTGAATCTAAAATTTGAAGTTTGAATTAATTGTAATTTATTTTTTACAATATATTTTATTATAATTTAGATTAAATATAAAAGAATATTAATAATTAGATAAATATTTAACATATTCAAATTTTAAACTTAAATAATTTTCAATTCACTTAAAATTCATAATAGAATTTCAGTACGTCCTAATCAATTAAGTGATAATTAAAAATTATTATTAAATATACTTAATTAATTAAGCACTTAATATTAACCGTTATTAAATACACTTAATAAAATAAATACTTAATTTATTCAATTTTAAGTGCTGAATTGAATTACTAAACAGGCCTTAAGTAGCCCAATGTTGGTCTGATTTAAAAAATATATCTATTTTTTCAAAAAAATTATATATTTTATTTAAATAATCATATTTATAATAATAATAAAATTTTGACCCTACGCTAAATTTTGAAATCTTTCTAATAGTGTACAACTTTCCATCCATTAGGGAAAAAAATATATATTTCTAGATGAGCATGTGTTTGAATTTTTACCAACAATTCAAGGGAAAACAGAAAATTTTCCTAAACAAAGAATTTTAGCTCAATTTTCTCAAAAAATCCAAACTAAAAGCTAGAAAATTTCTTAATAATTCTCTAATTGGGCTTTCGTCCAAATAAATATAGAAAGAGAAAGCCCGCATCTTTTCGTGAAGAAGGAATTATACTAAAAGCCTTTTTGAAGTAGAGACAGTGGGCCTACGTCGATATGGACCCGGAGTGATCTGGCACTCTCAAGGCTGAGGGATGAGGGATGACCTTTGAGTGCACGTGATGGGCTGGCCGGACTGCTCAAGGCTGTCGCGCATGCACACGTGCGTGCGTGCCTTCTCCTCCATACTGGTTTACACTATGCACTATTCTCTCTCTCTCTCTCTCTTCTTTTTTTTTTTTGTTTTTTCCCAAAATCACTAATTATTGAGATGGCCCCACTTCAACCTTGATTAACTATGCCCCAAATCCGCCTGGCCACTTCACTGCCATTCCCGCGGCGACACATTTCCAACTCACACGTGTGCTAACGTCACCATCCAATCCCATTATGGATTTGAAGCGATTCTAATCATATTCCTCAATAATAATTCACAATTCAGGCGAATGGCTTAAAACTTTTTCTTATCATTAAATACATATCATGAATGAATATTATAAATTAGTAGTCTAAAAATTGTATTATAGAGCGTATAAATTGTAAATGGTTGATTCGAAAAATTAAATTTTGAATATAGAAAAAATTATTAAATATATAATACCAAAGTAGGGTTTAAATTAAAGGGAGTCAAAAGAACAGATTGATTCAAAAAATACATAATATCATTAAAGTACAAAAGGGATTTAACCCGGCTCAACCCTATCCTTCTTGATCGAAGGATGAGAGTGTGAGAAAGAAGAGACAATCAGCTTTAGTGAAAGTGAAAGAAATTTAAAAAAAAATACAAAGACAAGAAAAGACAAGAGGGATTGATAATTGCAGTGGGAGGAAGGAAAATCCAGGGAAAAAAATGAAAAGGAGTAGAGAATTTTTGGTGATCCCTAGATGATTGATTTTGAAACAGAGGCATAAACTACTTTTCTTTTCTGTTTGGAAAGAAAGATGAGTTATATGGGTAGTGTGGTCACTCATCCACAGGTAAAAAAAGTATCATCCATTCTTTTCTCTTTTTTCTTTTCTTGTTTCTTTTCACACGACGCAAGAAATCTTGCTTGGCTAGGGAGGGACGATTTTCTTGGAATTGTATTATTTCTTGTTCACCACAACATAGATACTAGTAATAAAATAAAAATTTTTAAAATTTAAATATTTAAAAGATTAAAAGTTATATCTTGATCAAAAGAAAGAGAACAAAAGAATCTTGTGATTTTTATGTGCATATGGAATGGGGGCATCTTTCAAATCAGCTGATTAATGAAATATGTGAGCAGCAGAGTGACCATTTCATTTTCAGCTTCCAAGTGTATGATTCCTCATTGGGCATTCATAGGGGGACACATTTTCTTCATTGAAAAGCTGAATGATTTTTTTGGTGTGTTGCTCTGAAGACCATGAAAGAGAAAGCTATTGTCTCATCAAGTGCTTTTTTGACAAAAAATAAGACTGCCGACTGTGCAAACAGGAAATTGTAAGAGAAATTCGGCTGAGAATTAAGACACTTGTTTGGCCATAGTTAAAACACAAATACAACTCCCCGGCCAGTGACCTAATTAAGATCACAGAAACGGACGTCCAAAATCTTCCACAATAACAATGAAAGCGAGAGTGTGAAGCAGAAGGCTTGTCCATGCATGCTTTTGTAGCAGTAAAAAGGCTTAGCATCAATTAGGCAGCGATGCTTATTGATTTGCAGAAGTTGGGCACCTATTGAAAATGGCCGACGACTCTCAGTCTCAGTCCTAGCTACTTCTACTTGCCATGCGGCCCCTCTCCGAGGTTACTCTAAGTCTCTGCCGACGCACATGTTTTCTTTAAAGGGTTGACGCGATCAGCGCTGGTAGGGAGATGGCGTTATCTCCCGGCCCACTTTGTATTCTTCCTCCGGAGACGAAAGTTAATGCATGCTGTGCTAGATAGCCATTGAAGTTGCATCAATCAATGATCGGATCGAATTTGACAGATTGCTCTCTTACCAAACCAGTTAATTAATGATCAGAATCTGCCTCGGAATTAGTATAGCTAGCCTAGCTAGAAGCCTAGCATGACTTATGAATGCTCCCAAGCTTCTCAGACCCATTAACTTGTTGAGATGAACTTGGTTGTTTTCGTTTTTCTCTGATCTTGCTCTGGATTCATGGTTTTCCAGCTTTCATTTGACTTCCATGGGACTGCTCTTCTCTTTTCAAGGTTTATCCCAGCTTTGCATGTCATCGTTGGCCATATTTTACAAGATAGGAAGAAGTCATTTCTGCACTACTGTTCTTACCTATTTTGTTCGTTATTGAAACGAACAAAAGTTGACGTCTTTGTCTGAAAGTAGGGCGGTTGATGGAGACGGAAGTAATTCGATTAGGTGGAAAAAGACAACTACTTGCAGGCTAATGAAGTGCTAAGCCGATCAAATTAGAGAGTCCATTTCATAATGTACTTATCCATCGATTCATATAAAAATTATTCTCAAATTAGGACGTAACTGAGATTATGAAGATGTGCATGGAAAAGTCAATTGTGACAGCCACTCATTTTAACCGTGGATCGAATCATCACACTCGATTCAGGGGCTTGTCGTAATCAAGCATATTACCTCGTTTTTTTTTTTAATACTAATACATCAACGGCAAATCTTGTTTTGATATTGTTTATTAATGCGACGAAGTGGATATTGGGTTTTCTTGGTTTCATAATTGAGTATTATCAGACTTAGTCTCATGATTGGATTTAAATTGGGATAGTCGCATGAAATGTATGGGACTAATGTATAATTCGTACGATAATATTTAATTATGAATAAATTATTATTTTATCTCTATTTAAAAATTAAGTATTTACATCTGAACATCTCAAAATAAAAATATTTAATTTTAAAATGAAAGAAAAGATACTCCTAAAAAAATAGACTCTCTTGGGTTCTATGAAAAAATAAATTATTTACAGGCCGGTCCAATTTCTCACTTAAATGGTTTGCATACACTGAATATATTCCTGCATAAGATTTGGGAATTTCAGAAGGTTAGACTCTTTTATGGGCCGGTTAGAAGCAGAGCCCAATCTACCAAGTTCATTTGGCAGATGCAAGTCAATCAAACTTGTATACATCCGAGCGCCTTTGTTTATGGAGGGGGAGGCTTTTCCTGCAAATCATTTTGGTTTTTCATTCTGTTGCGATTGAGAAGAAGAAGATAATGCTAAATGAAATCCAGTAGAAAGAACAAGACATCACCTGGTTTCTTCAATTGCAGCATAATCAACATCAGAAATCAGAATTGTCTCCTCATGCCTAGAGGTTGTAATGATTTGGCCTAACTGCTTACCAAGCAAAAGAGAGAATCACTTTTCCCATGCCTTTCATCGCTTCTTCTATAAATCAATTATTAGTCGATAAAAATTACTCGAGCATTTTAATACCGGTCCAACGAGTGTGGAATGACCCCATATGGTATAAGAGCTGGCTGATCCTCTGGAGGGTGAGCAAGTAGCCACATATAACTACCACCAAACCCAATAAAATGATGTTGGATTTTGCTTCAGGATGCATGTATATAGCAACGGTGGCATATTCATACCTGGTTGTCAGCTGCCCTGAAATTTTTCAAAAGGTGAATTTATGGACAAAGATGGGACAGTATATTAAGCTTTGAATGTGTAAAGCATACCAATACAACTAAAAGACGAAACAAAGAGAAAGATCTCCTTGGCCGTGCTTAAACTTAAAAGTGTGTGTTTGCAGGCGACATATTACTCCTTCCCAGAAACGGTAATTAAAGGGAAAAGGGAAGCATAAAGAAAAACTACAAGAAAACACCAACAGAAGCAAAATATTGCTTGCTAGTTCAAACACTTCGTCTCATGAGAAATATATTTACCTTTCAGTCCCTTAATAAAGTGCACACACGACTACTTTTCTACCTCCCAAGTATTAGACTCAGGTTAGAACACTCAACCATACATTAGTAAATTACTACTGTAAATGATATTCCCAATTGAAAGCATGAGTCGCTTAAGTTGCACCACAATGCAACATTTTCCCTCTCACAGCAGAAGCAAGTTTCCTCATAAGACTCTAGTAATATTATGTTACATAGAGTACCTTACCTAAAAATAATGATGATCACTTCAATGTAGGCAAAAGAAAATGATAGATCATTATCATCCAAATAAATTTCATTTAAGTGTTTCTTAAATACCCCAAGTCCATATAAAGTTGCAAAGCTATTAGACAGATAGCTACTTGCCTAGCCCTTTGCTCCACTTCCCATAGCACTTGTCCAGTAGTCATGTTGAAGGCCCCAGGGAAGCATATTAGATGAGCACCTGAAGTTCCAATAAAATTGTTTCAGGATATATGGAGAGAGGAAAATAAGAAAGTAATCCATTTTTTGTTCTTTCTTCAAAAATAAAATAAACTGCTCAAAAGACGAAGGCAAGAAACCTCTGTCCTGATACAACATTGAAAGCTCCGGGAAGCGAATGTCATGACAAATTCCTATTCCAACACGGCCAACTTCTGAATTCAAAGTTAAAAATAAAATTTATTCAGCAGCTCCAGATGTACAGATTCTTTTGGTAGAAACAAATTTTAGAGGACTAGATTCCAAATTTCTGCAGAAAGTTTGACTAGACTGTCAAATCACTGTCACTCAAACACATACATTGTAAAGAAGAGACGAATTAGGGGGAGGTGGAGGTGGGGGGTGGGAGTGGGAGTGGGGGAACTTTTCATGGTCTAAAAAGCCAAAGACATCTAGTCCACCGTCCAAATTAGAAACACATACATTCAAACACTGCGAGGCCACTCATTCAACAATAGCCACGTATGCTAATATTGTGGTAAATTGGTTTCCTGAAGATGATGCAGTATCAAATTCCACACTTGCCTAACCATATCAATTGCAAGTCATGACTAGTTTAAGCACACAAGAATAAGCTTCAACATATCAGTGGTTAGCATGTGAGAGATCAGATAGATTTCGGCTTGATAAAAGTAAAATTGATCATACTATTGGGTAAACTGGGAATACCCTACTGGATTCACAATTTTGTGAGGACAAGATCTTAGGGTGCTGAAAATCTGCCAATTGTTTGGTACAACCTAAACTATAACTGCGTGAAAATGGAGAAGTCAAAAGGTACAACCTAAACTATGACTGCATGAAAATGGAGAAATCAAAATGCATATTTATGCAAGGAACTCATCAAAGCATATATACAGAAGAATTTTTCAAAATTTTCATGCAACCAATTCCACCAAGTTAAGAAAACAAGCGATGCTTAGCATTTCCCTTTCAAGGGAAGAGCATCAAACAGGAAACTTTCACATCGGAAAGGTAAGTGAAACATAAATTGCTGTTGACCAGAAAGTTTTCTCCGAAAGAAATGAGGATATCATTATTCCCACGGGATTTAGCTATAATAGCTGATCATGATTCATTTCAATCCAAAACCTAAGAACATTCTGCAAGCAAATAGAGATTAAAACTGCAGGACAATCCTCACATAACACTAGACATAACATAAAGAAAAAAAATCGTGACACTAATGAAGAAATGATGTCTACCAGTGTCAACAATTGTCGGTTGACCTCCCGCTGAGAAAGTATCTGATTCCTTAAAAGAAGTATCTCCAGGCGAATTGATATCAAACAAGTGAATCTGCAATGAAATATATGTGAAAAATGAACACACACATAATCCAAGAGATTCAATTGTTACTGGTTCACATTCCGTGCTTACTTTCCCGTGCTTAGCTTTCAGCTTTCCCTCCGGTCCAAACACACAGCAAGTATTGTACAAGCGATTGGCACTCCGTTCCGGAATAGATCCGCCGATGATGGGAACTCCTAGGGAAGAAGCAACTTCGGATAGCATGTAAAATGTTGGTGAGCCGTCTTTGTCATCAAAGTCTTCGGCAAACTTAGAAAAGTACTCATGCGAATAAGGGCAATTCCACATCTCCTAACACAAACAGGTGAGATTAATATTTACATCAATCAATCAATCAATGGACAATGATCACAGACGTTCAAAGGTTATACAGTTGTGCTAATCATTATGGACTATAACATAGTTGGGCTTCGTGGAAGTTGCGAAAATTGGAGGAAGAAAAAAGCGCCAACTCACAGGTAAGAGTACCAGGCTTGCACCTTGGTAGGAAGCAGCTCGGATTGAGCTGCAAGCACTGGCAAGGTTGCTGCCTTTGTCCTTGGTTACCGTTAACTGACATATTCCAAGCTTGAACTGTCCGGGACGAGCGAAATAACAAAAGAAAAACAAAAACGAAGAAGAAATAAATGCTTGAGCTATTCAAAAAGAAACTTTCGAAATTGCAGAGCTGAGATGACCATCGCAGAAGGCCCATTGGAAGTTGGCAAACCTGAGGGGACCTGAGGGATCTTGGGCACATGTAAATTGGGAGTCATTGACGTGCTGGAAAATTTTGCCATCCAACTTTGATAATGGCTTTCGTCTGACCTCTTCTGACTCAACGTCTGAGCTCAGAGGAACCGAAAAAATAAACGAGGGAACCGTTCTTTCTTAACCTATTAGGTTATGGTCCGGTTATGCATGTCTTGCACTAGAAACCTGTTAAAGAATACTGATTCCGAACCAAACGCCGCCCCCCGGGGGCAAATATTTGCTGGTTAGCCTGAAAAAAGGTTCTTCCTTTGCAGAAATCAGGCACTTTGTGGACATAGCGATAGCAGCGAGTTTCGGCGATTTGCTAGTACAGATTTTGCGGACTACGAACTACAGAATCGCGTGTGCAGAAACACATCCATGGATTTCATTTTTATCAAGCTCATTAGTCTAAAACGGTAAATGGTTGACACTGCAAATCTTTTCCTAATTATGTAAGTAAATTAAATTACTACTTTACATGATCTAATCGATCCTTTAAGCGTCAAATTTGCCCAATCCTTCGGTCCTGTTTGATAAATGTTCCTGATACAACACCATATATCAAATGTCTATTCAAACAAACAGACCCCCTAGCTGAAATAATTGCTTAGGAAGTCCTGCAACCCTCTCTCTGCATCACTCTTTCTGATCTTCTGTCGTCTATTATTTCCTAGAGAGATTCCAAGAAGTCCCATCAGAAAGATGAAAGAACAACTCTGAGGCAGCAACAGCTTTCTTATTATGTCTTCAAAGGTGCCTTCTTTTCTCTGTCAGATATTCGAGCAGGTGCATTGGAATGTGATTTAAACCGACCTCTTCCACCATCTTCCCTCTCCTGTACACATGCAAATCAATGCTTCATCAGCCTTTTAATTTTCATTAGGTGATTGAAAATAAAGAACAGAGCTGCTGGAATTCCAGTAGCAGCATCGGAACCTTCAAAACATTTATTAAATAGATCAATAACAAGGAGAAGACCAAGATTTAAAACACATGAACACAAACAAACGTTTATGAACATAACCCCTTCGAGTTAAATCACCATCCTTCCAGTTTTTCCTTTTTGTGGCTCTTGGTTAAATACCAATTTCATAGTGCATTTGCTGGGAATTCAGTGCATATGATTCCACATATTTGTAGCCTCAGGATAAAGGCAGAAAGTCATTCTCAAAAACAAAGATAAACATTGTAACATGGTATGTAAATCCACAAATTACAAATTACGCAAGTAAACTAGAACATTCACTATTAGCTTAAATTTTACTGAGAGCAAAACTAAGTTACTGCAGTTTTAAGATCCGATCATCACAACAAGTCATTGAAGGAAAATAAGGCCGAATACCTTTTTCTTAACAATTTGCACAACATCCTCGTCATGAAGAGTATGACCCAGACCACAATGTTGTGGGTAATGCCTTGCGCTTGTGCCCCAAACCAACAAATACTTCACATCCTTCACAAGACTCCGATGAATATGGTTGCAAAAATCCTCAACACTGCAGCCACCTCTATCCTGAATCACAAATTCAAGAAATAGATGTCGATATCCTTCAAACAGACAGTTCAACTTGGTAACCAAATCAAGATCTGTAAATCCAAGAGGGGTCGGAACCACCTAACAAGGTTCAGGTTGAAGAGAGACACCACTTACAGAGGAGAGAACCACGGGATCAGTGAAATCTGGTTGCTGGCCCTGAGGCTTAGTATAAACTCTAACAAGTCCCATCTCATCCCACATTCTAGCTAGCAGTCTATCGAGATTCAGCTGTTCAAACAACAAAACCAAGTATTACTTATGTCCATCATTGAACACATGTAATTAGAATTAAGACATAAATAGAACAATGTAAGCAATTATCACAACCAAGAGGAGCCATATTAATTAAGAATTGCAAGCCAGGTTATTTCATGCAGGAATAATGGAAGACATGACTTGGCTACTATTTATACCCAAAGCGGGCAACCTCTGATCAGAAGAGGCTGATCAATACACGCCATCTAGAAGTTTTTGTCCTTTCAGGAATCCAACATGGAGAGTATTAGTTAGAAAGATCAAACATACCCTTAAGTTGCAGCTAATGACAATTGAATTTGGCTGTCTTGCTAATCTATCCACGTCATCGATCCCAATAACATCTATCTTGTTGTAGACGTATACACACTTAATGTATTTACGATTTCCCTCGATAACGTCTATAAGATCATCCACTGTGGCATCTTCACGAAATAACACCTAAAAAAGTACATTAGGCAAGCATTCACAGAGAGAGGAGCTGTAAGCTTCTTGAAGCTAACATTAATATACTCACAGTTACTGGTCATGCATCATAAACTTACAAGCTTCCCTATCTAGAAGCTGGAGTAAATAAAATAAAATAAAATAAAAAACAAAGATAATCCCTCTGTCAATAACAACATGAAGTTTCCACGAACATTTAGTACTTGAAATAAATTTTTGCTACACCGTGAGTGATGTCATTTGCCAAGATAACATACCTCTGCATTGTGAATCTTGTATTCATGCAAAATCTGATAACAGAGTTTCTCATCCACATGAGTTAAAGGTGCAGTGCTGTTAAAAGAAATTCCACCGGTCTTTTTCCTTTTGAAGTATATCTGTCAAGAAGGAAAACAACTCCCAATGTGAAAGAATATGCAAGAAACAAAAAATTTCAGTTGTGGAAAAATTCATTGTATAAAGTTTATTTCCAGTGAAATCTATGTTCAATATAACAACCAAAAACAGAGGATAAGAAGAAATAAATAGGAGAATATAATGAACCAGCATTATAGGACATTACCTGAGGCGGTCTCTTGTTTAAGCGTAAGCCCACAGCTTCCAGCTCCTTTGTCAATATTTGCCTATGCCCTTCACTCTAAAGTTTCATCAGTTAGTTAATAGATGAGCAATCAATAAAGTAACATTCTACCAGGAAATAAAACATTCAACAAAACTATCGGAAGTTTCCTGCAGAAGTAACAAAATCAACCAAGAGAATTCAAAAGCTGCATAAAATGCAGCATGTCACATAAGTATTTGTTCCCCATCCCCCACCAAAGGGGCAAGGACCTCAACAAGATAGCCATGTAATTGTCATTTTTGTATTGCGAGCTAATAATGCTGATATCCAGCTGAATATATGCCATCACAGTAAAATGTGCAAATTATGCAATATAAAAAACTCATCCACACTTGACGAAGCTCCCTCGCAATATGGAGGCACTCAAGTTGCAACAAGACCAGGAAATAACAGGCAAAAGTTAAATCAAGATGTCAACAAAGTATGCACGCGTACACGTTCAAAAAGGTTTAAAAACAAATAGTCAAACATGCCAAGAGGTTAAAAAAAAAAATGATGTCATGAAGATCAAATAAACCTTATCTGGATCCCAACAATGATCAAAGCAGACAAGAACTTACTTTTGAAGCATCTAGAACCATTAAGACAAGGTCTGATGATTTGGCAACAGCAATGACCTGGAATTAAATTTCAGAAGTTCCTATCAGATATCATTCCATTAACATCATACCCAGATTCAGCAGGCAAAGGGAAGCAAGAACAAGAACCAAAAGTATAATAATAATCATAAATCCTTAAAAAAAAAAAAAAAAGAAAAGAAGAAAGAAAGAAAGAAACATTGCATCCAAATTTAGAACAAAGTCCAGGAAAGAAGCCAAAAACCTTTGCACAAGAGCAAAATAAATTATCAACAACTAAATGGAAACATAAATGCAATACCATAAGCAAGAGGTTTCTTTTTATCTTTGGCCCAAAAAAAAAAAAAAAGGTAGAAAGTTCTCACCTGCCTACCACGTCCCTTGCCTTCAGATGCACCTTCAATAATTCCAGGAAGATCAAGCAGCTGGATTTTAGTATCATTATAATGAATAATGCCTGGTATACAGGTAAGAGTGGTAAACTCATATGATGCAGCTTCTGAATGTGTTCCCGTCAGCATTGTTAGTAGTGTCGATTTTCCCACACTGAGAATATGAAATGAGAAAGAATATCAAAAGACTCCAAATTTAATATTCAGCATTAAAATTTACATTCAACTCTTTTCATATAGTTCCCTTGAAAGATAGTCTTGCACATGAACACAATGCACAAATACAAAAAAATAAAGCATAAAACATCCTAAAATTAAACCTATAGATTGTAGCCTCATGGAAAGGGCAGAATGCATCTCTTAAAATGTAGTTGAAGCAGTCAATACAAAATGGGCAAACCTTGGAAATCCTATCAAGGCCACGCGTCCATGTCCATATTTTGTAACTTCAAAACCATCTCCAGCTCCGCTAGAACCCTATACAACAAGGATTTTTTTGGCTCTTAAAAGGTATTAATTTAAGGGAAATAATACACCCACATGGAACAACTATAACTAAGACATACTAATACATTAGTGCAGGAACAAAAGCATTAAAGAGGAGTCTAAAACTTATCAATTGGGCACATAAAAGACAGAATCACAAAATTGGGAATTGAGGATCCAGTGAAAACTGCATACTTTTGGGGGCTCCAATAACTGTGTCCTTAGCTTTGCTATCTTGGCCTTCAACTGACCCAGATGATATTCTGTTATTCAGGGTAAAATGTTATCCAATGTTATCCAGTACATCTAACAAAAATATTCTAGAATTGAAACTGAGAGCACCAAAGGGATGAACAGAAAAAACTCAACAGAAAACTAGAGATACTAAGAATTGCATAGTTCTGATTCAAGCTAATAAACACGAAAACAAGGGAAGAGAACCCAGAATATCTCTATCAGGAAAGCAACCACTCAAGATGTTGCTTATTCAATCAATTCTGAGGAACACTAATTTTAAAACCACACATTTGATCAAGACTTTTAAAGAATGATCATCACAAGTGGGTGGAAAAGAAGGTGCATGAGTTTGAGGATTGTATTCATGAAGAATAAAAGGAATTCAATTAAATCTGAATCACTAGAAAGACAAAAACAGGTTGCTGATGGATAATGAAAGCAACCTGTGGCTTTGTTCTTCTGGGTTCGGGCCATCTCGGCCTCAATTTCTTTAATCTTTTCTATGATTCCCATGATTCCTGAGCCAACCTGTCGCGGAAAACATATAAGGAAATCAATTTGATGGAGAAAAACTATTCCCAAGAGAAAAGTAGTTTCAACAATTATTGTCCCCAATACCACAATGCTATAACCAACCAACTGTGCTTAATTTTTTATCTAAGAGGTGGTACTTTTCCTGTTAAAGACACCCAAAGCAACCCTTGTCAATAGTCATGATTTCTTACAGATACTTGTCTAGACACAATGAACTTATGCAGAGAATTGTGAGAAAAGCCCATATAAAACATAGATTCGAAAAAAGCTTTTCTAAATTTCCATCTAGGAGCTGAAAATATGTCTGAAGAATGAATTTTCTAGGGAAAACAAGTGACAAAGAATCCATCAGAGCTCAAGACTAGAATCATCAAAATAATTGGATGAATCCAGTGCGATTCAGCTAAAAACTCAAATGGAAAGCAATTAAATTACCCAAAAAAAAGGAATTATAATTAAGATCGCTCTTTTAAGAGTTAAAACAACTAGCAGTAATTTAAATGCAATTCACTAATTGTATCTCCCTCGAGTTGCGACCGTGCAAACAAAGATTAGAAAGGAGCAAAGAGAAAGATTACTTCTATCGAGCACTATCTGAAGCTCGCGTTATTAAGCAGGCCGACCCCTTCAATCGGCTCTGGTTAGGAGCGTAGCTGCGTGAGGTTGGCGGTGCTCGGGGAAGTAGAAGACGTAGATGGGGGCGACGGCCAGAGTCGGACAGGGAAACCAGAGAGGTGTGTGCATATACCACTGGGCTTGGAACCAATCGCGGCCCCATCCGAACTCTTTCCACGTTGTTCATATTTAACTGGGCTTTGAACCAAAAGTAGCCTGCTTCTTGAATGGTTCTTGATCAGCATACTCGGCCCAACGACAAGAAGCCTTTTCTCGTATAGTGCTTAACACGATTTTCATCCGCTTTGTGTAGCACTCGTACCATTTGTCCCGCCTTTTGATTAGAAAAGCCTGCGCCGATGATAGAATATCTTAGGGGGGGAAAAACAACTATAAAAGAAATTTTATTAACCCAAATATATGAGAAAATGATTTTCAGAATTTCCGCCAACCAACTCTGCCGAACTGAATTTGAAATAATTTGTCTTGCATTTCAGCTTTGTCCAAATGTTTGTTTCACGATTGGGAGCAAGCATCACAAAAATTTTGTTTTGGTTTAAAAAGAGCATTATTAATGATTCCATAGCTTCACTAAGTGTTCTAATTTTTTTATTTTTTATTAATGAAAAAACTCACACCTACTACTAAAGATACCACTCATACCACTCTCCTGTATAATAACTGACAAACCACACTAAAAAAAAATTTATCGTTTCAAAATATTTTTTTATTTTATTTCAAAATATTTATTCATATAATTAATTTTTTCTTATATTACCTTAATTTATTCTAAATCAACTACACAACTTTCTAAAATTCATTTTTCTTTTTACTTCTTGAAAATTTTCATTAACCAATAACTATCATATTTTTAATATAAATACAATAAAAATTTTATTTAAATTATAATATTATTTTCAATACTTTTAATCTGTGTACAAAAAACTTCATGAATAAATATTTTAAAACGAAAAAAATACTAAACAAATCCTGTACAACAAACTCATTCGAACCCATTCAAACCCAAGTCAGCAGTATAAAACAAAACATTCTCATACTAACTAATCAGACCAGCTCAATGGAAATAACGTGTTCCAGTTAACAGTTATGTCGTCCTTACTTTTAATCATAACCAGGTATTATATGGAATTCCCAGGCACGAATTGGAACATTACTCTTTCTCCAACAGTATGTGCAACTTCAACAGCAGACCACCTGGCTTCTGGCATAATAATACTCGACGGATAAAAAAAGAAACATTTTCCCGTACAACAGTCCATTTTGTGGAAAGATCAACTACAGCGGTCAATTATAAAATAGGAAATCACCAAAAAAAAAATTAAAAAAATGCATTGCACATTAGTACGCCAACCAATGCCTCTCATATCCTCCCAGTGGAAATAATGCAACCAAAATGAACACACTTAGCTGAAAAGCAGCTTCTCGTGTTAAAACAGAGTTCCCAGCACATTTCAGAGCAATTTATAGCAATCAAAGCACGCAAATTTAACTACAGCACTTACCAGTGCAAAACCTAGACAAGTGACTATTAGAAAAATTGAACAAAAAATGCAAAAACATACTGGAACTGGTTAGTTTCATCTCCAGCTCTTTAATAAAGGAACCAGAAAGCAAAAAGGAGTAGAAATGAGGCGCAAAATAGTCATACTAACTGCGTCCTTTTTTCTTCTCTTTTTTTTTTTTTTTTTGGTGGGGGGGTGGGGTGGGCTGGGGGGTGGGCAAGTAGAGCAAGTGCACATTTTCTACAGAGTTCATCACAGAGACTTGTTAGATTACTTGATTAAAATGCAATTATTATTCACAATGCTACAGGTAACCTGATCTTGTTTCCAGTACACTTCTATCAGTACCACCACTATGTCCAGAAAACTTGCTTGAGCTTATATTCGGAGGAACCTGTGCTTGCATTTCGGCAAGCTCTCTTACACGCAGGAGAATTGGTGGAGGGATTGGAACTGAAGCATGTTTCCGGGCATTCTGCATCTGTGCAATAACAAATTACATACACAGAGAGAGAAGAGAGTAAATTAAAGGAAAAGGAACAACGTATGTAACATGACATGTCAATAGAATGAGATTGCTCAAGGTAAGTATTCTTTAGGATTACAATAAAGTAAAGCTATTAAGGCAAGATGCATATAGACAGGATTAAAATATTATATCCCCCCTCAGCCCCCTGCGCAGAAAACAAACACCACCAAAAAAAAAAAGAAAAGGAAATAAAAATTGACTTCATTTGCAGAGATTTTCACGAAAAGGAAATAAAAAATGCATGGTAAGAATGTCAAATGGTTGTTAGATATTAATTGTTCCATACGATTTAGGTTTCTAAGACAAACTAAATAAGCAGAACATAAAAGGCCGGTATTATTTGCATTAACACCCCCTTAAATCAAGTTAGAGGTTTCAACTCAAGAAGACGAAATTATAAGATATGGAGATCCCACCATGGTTATCCGCATCAGTAAAAGAATAGACCACATGGTATCTACTGTATCCAATAGTCACTAAAAACTTTGACACTGTTTTCTGTAATCTTGTATGAGCTTCTTGTATATTTAGGTTAAAGCTCCCAGAAAAGATTATGTGGAGTTCACTTCTAACAACAGGCCAAAATATTTACACTGTTTTGGACACGAGAAAAATGTTTTCTACAAGTGTAACAATCCAATATTGAATACAAGAGAATCCATAGAAATTCAGCTTCATCGAAAAATGTAAAAAGCATTATTTCCATCTGGAGATGAAGTCAAGAACTACGTGTAGAGAATACAAATTAATCTGCTCACCCCTTTTTCTGCAGGCAACTGGGTAAGGCTGGCCCTCAGCAGATTCCTCCACTTGTCCTGCAGCACCACAGTAACACTTCTTTAGGTCTAACAACAGTGTCAGAAAAACATCCTGAATCAAATGCTACAAGCAATCCCTAAGACTGCTTACAAATTAAAATGAACTAGACACTAGAAATACAAACCTTAAGATCAACTGAAGTCCTGTATGAATATGATGCAAAAGCCAGCCGCTTGATCTCAGACCATCTACCAGCACCATACCTGGCCACACCCTCAACTAGCTTAACAACTTCAGTGAGAGACCATGGCCGATGATGTTTCCTCCTCATTCCCCCCACAGTTGTGGGCATAGTGACCATATTATTATCATCGGAATTATCTTCAAATGAGGTTATACTTTTGAGCTCTACATCTTTCTCAAGATCCATTGTCCTTTCAGGGTAATGCGTACCTTCTCCAGAGGCAGTAATAAGCTACACAGACAAGCAGAGAAGCGTTAGAACTATTTAATTGACTTGTAAAAAAACTCAATAGTACAAGAACTACAATATTATTACAAACCGCAATTGAAATAGTTGAGTATGCAAATTATGCAGGGCAAAATGGCAAGAACCAAAACCCACTTGAAGGCAGAAAACAAGGCCCATTTTTTCAAACCATAAGAACTGCTTCAGGCCCAAAATAGCAAAACCCACCTAATTTCATAGAGTCCCTTGAAAATCCATGTATACAAGATAACCATGCAATGATGCTTAATTAATGAGGCATGCAGCAGTAGTATGGTCATCATCAAGGTAGCGAGAAATGGATACTACTTAGCTGATAGTAATCACATAAGCTTCATTTAGGTGCATTATATGGTACGTTAGACTTCACCAAATTTCATGACAAACAACAGAGTACACAGTGCGCAAAGTTGAAGAGCTGGGATAGGACCAATTTTCAGATGGACGGATACTCACATGCAAAACCAAAAGCACAATGAAATGCAGAAAATAAGTTTATACCAACAAACCCATGCAACATAAAAGGCAGAACGTACCACCTCTCCAGATTGCACCATCCATATTGCAGAATCTTATCTCATTTTGTCATCAGCCACAAGTGTAGTATAGGGCACAAACACAATTCTTTATAAAATGTAAACATGAAACTATACCACTTCCAGTGCAGGTATAAACACCAATGTATGCCACTGGAACGTAAATAGCATTGGTCAAAACAGTTCGAACAGAGAATACTGATCCCTCTCAGCAGGAATCCATTGAATATCAAACATAGAAGAAAAACCAACAACAGCATATTTGCATATTAAAAAAAGAATTTAACATGAATTCAGCTGGGTAGAAAGGAAAATTTTGAAAAGATAGAACATGCAAGTAGCAAATGTATCCAACTTATGCCTAGCAGCTTATGAACACAAATGCTTATACAATAGTTGGAAACCTAACAGGAAACTTGCTCTGAAGACATCAGACAAAAAACTTACAGGCTGTTCAATCCATTTGGGGGACAGCCTTGCCTTAAAGATATTGTTCCCTGTATCATCATCTGGCATTCTAGCAGGTTCTCTACAGGTCGTCTTCACCACCCTGGCTGCTATTCCAATGTCACTAGGCTGAAGTTTCTATACATTGAAAGCCCAAAAAAGTTTAAAAATGACATATATATACAATTCAATAATGCACCTTTGACAAGTGAAGTTCACTATACCTTAAACAATTAGATCTAGAAGTAATTTGTTGACCAAACGGCATCATCAGCCATATATAATTTAACCAAGGCCTTTTTTCTTCTTTTTTTTTTTTTTTTTTTACCATGGAATCTATTGACATTTTTAACTCTAACAACAAAACAAGGACACAAAGTAAAGTTAATTGAACACATTAAAAATCAAGCTCATTAACCATGCTATAACAAGCATCAAGAAAGGGAAGAAGGAAGCCCTAAATGCATCCTTGTGCATACAAGTTAAAACTTTTCAAAAGAACAGATCATGATACAAACATCATAGTTCTGACTAGCTTTGAACAGATATGAAAATTTTAGGTAAACATCACATCAGCCACAGAGATCAACTTAACTAACAAGAAATCTGAAGTACATCTATCTTGTTCAACTAAAATAGTGGGAACAACTTCAATCATCCATGAAATGTTACTGCACATTACCGTGAGAGGCATGAAATTCTCTCTTGGGCGGCCTCTTCGCACCCGGGACACATATGGAACTTGTACCCCAGCACCTCCAAATGAATCTTGCCGGGTAACAATAGGTCTCCCATCTGGTTGGCCACTCTGAATGGGTCTTACAAGAGCTTTTGGAGATGGCAGCCCATTTTCGGAACTCTTAACTGAAGAGACCATTCTTCCACTAGATTCCCTGGATTCCCCTTCAGAGATTTCTTCAATATATCGCTTTGTAGGTTTTCGAACTCGTTTGGCCACTCTTTGTTCCCCATTAGGATCTTCGTTAACAGAATTGTATTCTAACAAAGAACTTTCAGGCCTTTTAGCATCACTATTTGAATGGACATTTATTTCCTCATTACCAACGTCTAATAGACCTCCACTAGGGTGATTGCTAACCTCAGCCCCAAGATCCTCAGAAGCTGCACTCCTCTTGGAGGTCTCCCCTTTAATCTTCTTCACCACGTTATTATCCTCAATTATAAAAGTAGTAGTTGAAAAATCACAGGAGTTGGTTAATCCCATGGCAATCCTCCTTTTAAGCCATTGTTTGTCTTTGACAGAAGTTTCTCTTCCAAAACTTGCCCGGAAAGTTTCTTGCAGTTCTTTGACTGTGAGATTATCCAAACATATCTCTCCCTTCAACTTAGAAAAATCAGGTTTCCAACCAGTACCTGTGGCAGAAGTAGAAGATCTTCCAATTGATCCACCTTGTGAGCTTGAACATCTGTCAACATTCTGTGATTGACTTATGCATCTTGGAGCCAATAAATTAACAGATTCCTGCAAGGAATTTAAGTTTTAATCTTCTCACCGGTAGAAGATAACTTATCTGGCAAAAATACAACTGTAATCCTGTAGTGCTACTGAGTATTAAAAACTTCAAAGCAGTAATGCAGAAGCCTTTATTCATTGAAAGCACGCAACTGTTTACAAAGAAACCTAGTTCACAAGGATCTAAAGTAAGAAAAGTAAATAAAGAAAAAATACATTTAGATAAGCAAAGTAACCCAAGATTAACTCATACTGTCATCAAAGAAACAAGAAAAAATAGATCAAAAAGAAAATCATGAGATAAATGGGAAAGAATGAACCTCGTGCTGAGCATTTGTTTTCCCCATGTCAACTGCTTCAGAAGTCTTAACTGAAGAGACCAACCTTCCACTAGATTCTCTAGATCCCACTTCAGAAATTTCTTCAATATACCGCTTTGTTGGCTTCCGAATTCTTTTGGCTTCTCTCTGTTCCATTTTAGGATCTCCATTAATATTCAAAACTATTGCACCAACATCCAAGTTTCCAGAGTGCCCTAGCAAAACTCCCTCATTTAGAAACATGCATAACATGAAAAGTAAAATATACCATGACAAAACACCTTAATGTTGGTGCGTTGAGATAAAGTCAGCAATTGAAACCCTGCTAATTAGAAGTTAGAGTTCTGAAAGAGCTTCAGGAAGATGATATTACACATTGATTGAATACAATCTCTAAAAACTAAGCAGATTCCCCAAAACCAAAGGCTAGTTCATGCTGTCAATATTCAGATACAGTGGAAACACTGAAAAAGGGCATGACCAGTAGATTATCAAGAAAGATGGCAAAATGAACAAAAAATTAGAAACGTCACCAACCTCCTGAACAATCATCTTGAGCTTTCTCCAAGGGACTTCTTTTAGTTGAATCTAAAGGCTGTCGACTGTTTACACCAAAATGAATTTCATTTTTTACATCTTTCAGCAAGTCCTCAACCACCATAACTTCATCATCTGTTGCTGGTACTAACCTTCCATCACCATCAACCTAGATATGGAGTATATTAAGAACTTCAACTAAAGAAACCATCCAAAAAATGAGATAAAGGGATCAATAAGGTGATAACCATGTATAAAAGAAACTTATAACATAAATTTACTCATGTTGGGGCATCATTCATGAAATTATGTCTCCAGTCCTCAATAACCTTATAAATATACACAAATTCACCAATTTGCAACAAGATTCTCCATAAATGCCTACTTACATAGGTATTAACGTACCCGAACAAGCTTATAGACAACAGGATCAGGATCACAAATGGGTTTGAGCGAAGTCAGGTCAGACCCAGCATCGGAAGCTGTAGTGTCAGCCTTCGCTTCATCATTTCCCTCCACGCCAACCACTGTTTCCATTGAAAATCCACTGCATGCAATTCAAATTTGCCAACTGAAAATTGACAATCCAAAAATATTAAAGTTGAAAGTCAGTATCTTGTTTTAAATGGGCAAAAATCAAGGCTTCACGAATCCACAAAATATTTTTAGAACACGGAAAGAAAAATTCGTAACCTAAATTGCTTATTATATCAACTCAGTGGGCCTCAAATTGCCAACCAATCAGCACGAATAGCTAGAAAATTCTAGCAAAAAGCAATTAAGTTTATTTGTCATTACAAATTTCAAAAAAATTTAACACATGCATAAGTATAAACAGTTAAAAAGCACGCATACACAAAGAATTATAATTGAAAGAGCTGAAATTAGAAATCCAATACGAATTTGATTTGGTACCATGAATTGAGTCACGGAAAACTAATTGGAGAGCGCAACTGTCATTACACGGTGCCGGTAATGCCAGAGGACAAATTCCGGGGCTGGAGAAGAAGAATAGAAGACGGTTTCCAATTGATGAGTCCGAGAAGAGCAACAAGAATAGGGTTAATCAAATCAAAATGAAGGCAGGGCAATTAAACAGACGAGAGTTTGAAGTAGTAGAAATTTTGAATTTACAGTGGTGATTATGAGAGCAATGTATGGTGATTGCGATCAGTGTGAAAGAGAAAGAAGGAAGGGAGAGGAGAGGAGAAGAAATAAAGCGAGTAGAATTTGATGAGAGAGATTCGTCGGGTGGGCTTTTTTCCATTTTTTCTTTTTTTTTAATTTGTTTTAGAGTTAAAAGAGTACAGTCGAGAGTCGTTTGCTTTTCCAGTACGCTGAGGCTTGAGCTTGCTGGCAAACAGATCCGGAACCGAAAGGGTATTATTAACTCAATTTGACAACTCACGTGGGATTCGATTCTCTACAACCCAATTTCTAACACCTCACAGCTCCGCCAACCTCACGTATCCATTCCCGTGTCGCTCGTCGTAGAACGACTTAATACTATGAAAAGGAAACTACGAGTTAAAGAATTCATAAGATTAAGGTTAAGGTTAAAATGTTACGTCAACCGGGTGACGAGAAAACTGGGCGGGCTCTAAAAACCAGAATTATGACGACGTCCAATCGACGAAAAAAGATCCAAAACCATTGACAGACCCAATCTTTGGAGGCCCAAACTCCAGCACACTTACGCCGTCAAGGAAAGATTTTCCGAATTTTTTGTCTACAAATATTTCAGGATGATAACCCAAGGAATGGGTGTCTTAAGAGCCACGCCACAGGGAAAAAAGGAAAAAACCAAGAAGCACCAACTTAATTAAAAAGCAACGCATTACAAAAGCCAAAGAGAGGGGGAGGAAAAAATGCATAAAGGCTAATACATTTTCACATCCTAAGGGTAGCAGGTACAATTATATTAAAACATACTCGTATGAACTTCTTAAGAAAACACGAGTCTCAGAAAACATCAAAAACCAACTTTAAATATCATTGTCAAGCCGACAAAAAGAACGCAAATATTCCTATTCAAGGTACTCCCTATGCACCTAAACATGCAAATTTTTATCTCATCTGTGCTTCCTTCCTCTCCCCCAGGAGTGTAGTATATTAAACTGCTCCCACATCTATATCGGCCACAGCCAGATTTGGCCTGACGTATTCCTCTTCCTCCTTAGGTTGATGAATTGTTACAAGATCAGGCAAAGGTGTTGTCGGACCAGTCTTGCCCTTTACATCCCAGCCAAGCATGATCTTCACTTTGATACCAAGAACACCCTGCCCATTCAAGAAACAAGTTATAAACACATACCACTGCAAAGTCTACTAATCTATGACCTAAACTAGCCACAAAAAAATAGGTAGTAATATCTATGCTACATAAAGTAAACAGGGCTGCTGTATTTTAACAAATAAACATCATGATACTCACTATTCCTGCAGCCATAAACAAGTTGTCAATCACTAGAAGGCAAGTAAGTTGGCTACTAGTCGCCCCTCCCTCAACACTAAGAAAAAAAATAATAATAAGAGTTTCTGTCTACACCACCTCAACTCACATGAAAATCTTTCCCAAAAGATAAGAGGCATGCTCCCCCAAAAAGCGGTACCCCATCAGTTCACAACAAAGCCAAAACACACAACTCACCGCAAAAGAAAAACAAATAATTGTACAGATTCAAAGTTGTTCCTTCAAAAAATGCTTAAATACACACATCCAAAACAGTAGGTGACTCAAATGCATCAAACACCCCTGAAAGGAATCCAGAAGGAGAAATTAACAGAATGCAAGTACTACCACATCAACTAACCTGCCGAAGGAGAACATGTCTCACAGCAGAGTCAATATATTCTTTCACAGGCTGGCCAGAGGATATCATGTAGCCATCCTTGAACTTCATTGATTTGGCACGCTGAGCCCTAAGTTTTCCACTAACAATAACCTACAAATTGTAAACAAAAACATCTTTCTTATTTTCCTTTTATTTTGTGGAGAAAAACTAATAAAAGTGTTTCTGCTTACCTCACACCCTTTTGCACCTTGTTCCATTACAAATCGCAGCACACCATAGCAAGCCCTAGTAAAAAAAGCAAGAATAACAAATCAATGAGCTGACAAATTTCAGAGGCAAGCAAAATGGCATTGCATTAAGATAATCCAAGGACAGAAGGATGCAAAACATGATTTCAAGAATGCAAAATGCTCTACTAAACATGAGCAGAGTTCAGATGCAATTGTCAGTCCACAGACAATCACACTTTTTTGTCGTGTATATTTTTCTAATGCCAGTCGTGCCATAGAAAAACCCAAGATTTGTAAAACAATATACAATGAAACATGACAATTATTAAAAATGAAAATAGAAACAATAGAACTTGGCTTCTAGATTCGTAAAAGACATCCATTTAGGAGAATATTCCAAACTCGACAAACAAAATGCAGTCTGAGGAGCCTGACAAACTCCAAATGTCACTTTTTGCACTGAGAAAGACACCCCTTCAACCCACATACACTGGAAAGAGAGGGATAGAATCAATGCCAAATTAAAAATGTGTCGCCTCTAGACCATAGGATTCTACATAGTCTACTAATAAGCAGGTAAAATCACGTTCATCCAGATTGCCAAAGAATTAGAATTTAAACAAGTCCGACATCTCTAGCATGTTTTAGCCTTCGTTAAAAGGCAATGGTTCAAATACACAGCAAAATCATATTCATTCTGAAAAAAGCAGTGATCCAGAGACCTAGCTGGATAATGGATAAACAGATCAAGAAAATAAGAACCAACACTAATGTAAAAAAGGACAAATGTTGGAGAATTATGTAAACCCCAATCTGTGGGAACAAGTCAAGGGGCCAACCAATCTCCCGAATCAATATAAGCAATGATTTAGAGTCTCTTTTAACAATATGTAGCAAAGGGAGAAGTAGAACCAGTGCTGTGTGCGCATAATTTCTATTTACCGGAGGTTTGCATGGATTACTATCAGCTGATACAAAAGATAAAAGAAAATAAAGCCCAAAACTTATGCTAGATGGACATATGTTGGAGAATTTTGTAAACCCCAATCTGTGGAAACAAGTCAAGGGGCCAACCAATCTCCACTACCAATATAAGCATTGATTGAGAGTCTCTTTTGCCAGTGTAGTAGAAAAGAGAGAAGAAATAACCAATGCTATGTGTATAACTCCTGTGCTTTGGAATTTTTCATGGTTTACCATCGGGGGATACCTTTTCAATTATCAAGAGACACTCATCCACATATCAAAAGGCAAGAAGGAGAAAACTGAAGACCCTTTAACCAAGTTAAGCTAGCTAGTTTTCTAAAACCGGTTACATGAACAGTTAACAGCCTGCAATGATTGAAGATCTCGCTGCTCAAGGGAGATGAAAACAGAACATAATGGAAAATGCCAATTCGGATCAAAACAGGCTAGAACTAAGAATTTGAAACCTAGCAAGAAGTGAATACAAATGCTCGGGTAAAAATACAAACATGATCACTCCTTACCTACTTTAAATGGACTATACAATTTCTGGCCAGAAAAATATTTGAACTGACAAATGAATGAAATTCCAGCGTAAGACAATCCCTTTTGACCCAAAAAATAAAAATACAAATACACACACACAAGGCAATCAAAACAAAGACGGACATAGGAAGTCAACCTGCGGACAGCAAGCCCTCCAAGAAGTTTGTACCGCAATGACTCAGCCTGAGCAACGGCACATAGCCCCCTGTTATTAACTCGCTCAGCATAAAGCTCCACGCTATTTTCTGGGAACTTGAATCTCTTCTGAACAATAGATGTCAGTTCCCTAATTCTCCTCCCCTTCTCACCTTTACAAGTCAACAAAAAAGTAGGTTAACAACTGCTAAATATACAAGTAATCTGAAGATTTTAACAGTTAAAATTAGCATAGTAAAGATGATTTATTGCAAGGCGAAACCAGGATGAACCAGATCTCCCAAATAAAATTTGTAACCATGTACGACTTGAACTAATCAGAAGGTTAGTTACTTGGAAGACAATGGTTAAAGGGTAGGTTCAAAAGATTACTTTTTTGCAGTATAAAGTTGCATGTGGAAAGAAATGTCTGCCCAAGCTAGAAAAAACGTAGAAAACTAATTTACAGAATGTTTTGCAAATCCTAATTCTACATTCCTCGATCTTCAAATTTGATTTAAATTTATTGATGTTGAAATTGTACTCCTTGAATAAAAATGCAAAAAAAAAACCCATCACATGTTATTCTCATTCTCCAAGAAACTAACACAATAATGCTCAACAAAACTAAGACTCAGAAACAGCCCACTGAAAACGAAAAACACACCAAAAACGCAAAACCATATATGTAAGGAATATGCACAAGCAACATATAGAGTAGCAATTTAGGATATACAGACCTAGAACATTTTGGGTGCGTGTAGCCCTAATGATGATCTCAGTGCGCATGGGCGTGACCCTGACCTCAACCCCAGAGTAGCCATCCTCGGCTAGTTCCCTGGTTAGCAACTCATTGAGCTCGGCAAAGAACACTCCATCAGCTACGAACTGAAAAAAAAATTTTTTTTTTTCACATCAAAAACTAAACTCGTCAGATCAAAAACACAAGTCGAAGCGTAATTGTAATAGCAGATACAGAAGAAGATGAAAAACCTTTCGCTTTTTGCTCATTTGGGTAGCCATCTTCGAAGAATTAGAGGCGCCGCAGAAGATATCCGATGGTAATAAGCCGCGGAGTGAAGGTTGTGGAGTGGTGAGACGGATATATATGGGGATGGAGGATTAGGGTTTTGAGCGAGGATACCTGACGTCTTTTGGGGTTATTATTGAAGTGGTCCTCCAAGTTATTAAAACTTCTCAATTAAGTCCCATAAAAGTCATATTTTGCAATTGCATCCTAAGTTGTTGTGAGAAGAAGTCGACTCCAAGTTATTTTTGGTAATTCAATACAATTTTGTAAACTATTTTTTACTAAGTTTTTATTATTATTATTTTCTGCATCTGAATTTAAATATCATATTTTAGATTAAATATAAAATAAAATATTTAAATATTGACACACAAATTATTATTTTACAATAAGATTTTAATATTTTTGTTGGAGGCATAATAATTCTAAGAGTTAATAATTAATATTATTTCTTATAAACTCTTACTGACTAATACTTTATCTTTTTTCTGAAAAATGAAAGAAGGATTTAATGTAGAGAAAAATGGTGAAATATTTAGCAAATGTTTGAGTGTAATAATTGCAACCCATCTACCATTTGAAGACAATGGTACTAATAAACCATGTGGACTCAATTCATAGTGTTAGAATACACAAAATACATGTGTCATTGTGTATTTAAAGAAAAATAAAGCTTTTATAAATCAAGTATTGTAAACTCGTATGTATTTCTTAATTGCATATCTACAATAAGGTTAAAAAAATTACCAATTTAATATTTTATTTAACGATCTTCCTATCTCTCCTTATCTATTATAGTGACTAGTTTGATTTCCCGTGTGTTGCATGGGTTGTTATAACTTACATTTCAATTCAATTAATTTAATTAATAAATAACTTTATTTTATTTTGGAAAAAAAAATAATCTTAATCTAATTTAATAGTATCACATTTAATGAATTTAGATAACTTTCATCTGAATTCATTGAATTCAAATAACCTTCGCATAAAGATAAACTTTTGATATTACATATTTTCTTGTAAACATAACCATTAAGTCAATCACTTTGAATACATTGATTGTTGATTATTCCCAATACATGATATTAGTCAAAGAAATCTTTTTAGTTTCTTTTCAACCATAAACTACCGGTGTGAAGAGTCAAAGCTATCACGTGTCACTATTATACAAAGTCAAGTGTCGCAATAGGAGGATTTCACAGCAACTTATATATATATATATATATATATATATATATATATATATTTATTTATTTATTTAAAATAAATCCATTATGTCAGGAAGGAAATTGCTTTGGAATTATTGACAATCTTATAGTAATTTTAAGTTAACTTAAAAAAAAAAAATACAACCTAGAGGTAAAGGGTTAGGCATCGATCCTTATCTATTTACTGAATAAAATTAAAGAAAATACATGATGCCCAAGGCAAAATGAAAATTAGATATGAAATGCTCGTACTATTTGTTTTGTGTTCATGTTATATTTGGAGATTGAAATAGGTTTACTTTGTTTTTTTTAATGAGTGTGAACTGGAGTAAAGTCTTTAGCATCATATTCGTCTTCAAAATTCTCTACTAAATCTATATAAAGTTTTGAAATTGGAGTGCCCTTACAACCTATGTTTTAGCTTGCTTTACCTTGCGCATTTCCAACTTTTGTATTCGAGTAATTTACCTTCAAATATCAACTTCAAACTCACTTTTAAGCAAATTTTAAGTAAAGAAGAACCAAATTGCTAATCCGTATAATTAACTTTATCTTGCGAATACTTTTCAATTCGAACATCATCCTAGACAAGAAAAGGGAGTTTAATTAGTGGAGTGCTTTTCCTTAGTTGATGAGGAGCTCAATCTCAGTTGCATGAAGCTGAACATGGCCATGACATAAAACTTGATTTGCTAAAGATTAAACATATTGAGCAACCTTAACAAATTGATAAACAAAATAAATTTGAGAGTCGTTAATCACCAAATCTATCAACTGCTACTGTTGGTGCACTTGCTTGCTGCAAGTTGAATGACAATTACTTTAGCACCAAAATTTGTAGCAATTGTGGTGCGAGCAAATCCTTACACCATCTCGCCGATTGCTGCTAAAAATTTAGAGCTCAAGTCTTTGAGTACTAGATGATAGTGAGGATGATCCTTGGAATTGGCCTAGTTGATCAATATATCAAAGCTCAAAGCTAGAAGATTCCTACAAAGTCCCTACTGCTTGAGCAGCCCCTTCCACAAGACCAATACTGAGGTATGGCAGCTTGTGCAATCCCTTTCACAAAAATTAGCATTGAGGGCTGGTATAGTAAAGGATATCTATAGGGGTGAGAAACCTCAGGAGAAACATTACGAACATTAACAATATCCTCCTTAGGACCACAAGGTAGCCTTTGTAATGGAGAGACAATGGGGGGCTAAATTGAGCAAATGTTAAGGGGCTTGGGAGCTATTAAAGAGTGATTAGGGCTGCCATTATTGTGTGGGCTATCTTACTGATAGAAACTGGAGCGATATATTTTAGATATTGTGTATAGTTTAGAGGGTAGATTAGTCATTTCTCCTTGTACAACTATTTTTCACTTGTCCATACATTGTGCACATATTATGTTGTAACACAAAAACACAATATCAGATATCAAATTGAATAGGAAAAGCTTATTTTGCAGAAGTATGGCTATTCTTTGTTTTTCACTTGCTTTTTTTATTTTTTTTTGGAGAAAGTTCACATGGTATCAAAGCCTACATCAGTTTCATTCAATTTTAGCCAAACTCCTCCTCTTTGGTCTAGCTGTTTGTGTTTATTTTGGCTTGTGATTTGAGCTTTGTGTTTGGTGATCTTCACCGTCTCAATACTTCTCTGTTGTTGTGAGCGGTGCCTTAGCTTTGACTTTTACTTTGGCTTTGGGTTTAGTTGCTTTCAATTTCTTCTCAGAAGGGCTCTTTTTGGCCTTCCTTTTCTTGGGTAATTTAACATTGACATTAGCTTCATGGCTAGAGCTGCAAGTGACCATTGTAGAGGACTCAACAATAGTGGATGCCATGGCTGCCAAGAATCAAAGATTGCTTACTCTTTTTGATCTACTTTCTAGTACAGTGTTAGTGGGGCTCTATTTTTTGTGATTTGACACCAAGCCTGGGTTTCTATTGATGCTTTGGCTTTGCTAATCTGATTTCCTATTTTTGAATGATTCTCTTATGGGCTTTGGCTTGCTTTCTCCTTATCCATTGAATCTTTTGGTCTTCTTTTGTGGTTACTTACTTTGTGTTTTCTTCTATTCCCAGTGTGATCTTCTGAATCATTTAGTACTCTGGAGCTGAATCCTTTTAGACCTGTTAATTTTCTATGATTTCTTTATTTGAGTTGGATTGGGAAAAGGGTGCTAATCATAACTTTTGAATCGAATCAAGTTATTTAAGTCAAGTGGAATGGATCAAATTACTCCTATTGGTTTTATCTTATGCAAATTCATATTACTAGCAAGGATCTCAAGGTTTATATTGATGGGACAATCACTGCCCCTATTAAAAATGCTCAGGATTATGTAAAAATACAAAAGGAATGGGAGACAAATAATACAATAATTTTAGGTTGGATTAGTAACTCATTTGAACTAACTATTAGCATGCATTTCCCTACATTTTCCACTGCCAAGGATGTTTGGGATTATTTGAGAAGAATATATATGCAATCAAACTTTACTCGTCAATTTGAATTGGGGAATATGATACGCAACTTGTGTCAGGAAGGCAAAACTGTTTAGGAGTTCTACAACAGTATAAATGGTCTTTGGGATGAAGTGGAGTTAATGGACCCATAGAATTAAAAAAATTGATTGTGTATAAAGAGTTGAGAGAAGAATATAAACTAATTCAGTTCTTGATGGCATTGCGTCCTGAATTTGAGTCAGTAAGAAGTTCAATTCTACATCGTTCATCATTACCAAGTGTTGACAAGATCATAAGTGAGCTGGTGACTGAAGAGATTATAATTAAATCTTTGCAAACTCCCAACTTACAAACACATTTAGTTCTCATCGTAATACCAAGAACTCAACATCTTCTAGGTTCAGCTACTCAAAAGAATAAAAAAGTAACTGTTGATGAATGTAGCTTTTGTCATGAAAATGGATAATGGAAAAATGGCTATCCAAAGCTGCAAGACAAGATAAAAAGGTTGTTATATAATCCAAGTATTAGTGCTTCACTTCAACAATTTCGAAGACTTCCAAAAGTAGTTGGTTTAGGAACTGTCAATGCTCTTGCAACAAATTCATTTACTCTTCCTTTTGAAACTTCAAGCAATGCACAAGGTATTGTTGAATAAATTCAAGCAATGGTTGTTCAACAAATTCAACAACTTCTCGATACTTCTCTTGACATGCAATCCTCCACCTCTTCTCCAATGATAGCTAGTTATTCAGGTTCTAGTAATTCTATTCGACCAGGTAAATCCTCAACTTAGATTTTTTATTTTGGCGCCTCCCAACACATGACTTATATTTCATCCATCCTTGTCAATTGTAAAAAACTCCCCTCTCCTATTTTTATTGAAACATCCAACGGTTCACATATAGAAGTATATAAAAAAGGTTCACTCATTCTAGACTCATTTGATTCTAGACATCTTTATGTCTCTGAAGTTTTTCATGTCTCATCTCTTTCTGTTAACTTACTTTTCACAAGTCAACTTATGGATTTAGGTTACCATGTATCCTTTAGAAGGGTTGGTTGAATTGTTCATGATCCTCACATACGGAAGTAGATTAGGACTGGCCATAGAAAAGGGGGTCTCTATCTCTTGCAGTAGCTTTTTGGTCATATCTTAGATAAATAATATCCTCATTTTTGCACTCAATGTGCACTCACATCCCTTTATGTTTCACCTGTGGCATTCTAGATTAGGTCATGTCTCTAGTTCACGTTTAAAATATACCAAAGGATCTCTTGGGAAATGTCACTCATTTTGATATCTCTAATTGTAAATGTTGCAAACTTGGAAAATTCACAACACTTTCTTTTTATAAAAGTAAACATGTTTCTCATGCTCCCTTTGATCTTATACATTTTGATGTTTGGGGTCCGGCTCCTATTATTTCAAAAAAAGGAGGATCATTATATTTATATCACTTTCATTGATGATTATATTAGATACTGTTGCATTTTTCTTATGCGTAAAAATTTTGATTTCTATAGCATCTATTACAATTTTGCTGCTATGGTTCAAACTTAATTTCACTATAAAATTAAAGTTTTCCGTGTTTATCAAGAGGATGATTATAAATTTACCCTCTTCCTAGATTTTCTTGCTTTAGAAGGAACTATTTTACAATATGCTTGCATTGATACACCTTAATAAAATGGAAAAGTTGAAAGAAAACACAAACACATACTTGAAACAGCTAAATCTCTTCTCTTATCTTATTGTGTTCCAAGTTCATTTTGGGGAGAATCAATCTTAACTTCTATTTATTTGATTAATAGATTTCTTACATCCTTGAATAGTGGGTTTTCTTCATATGAAAAACTATGTGGAGTTCAACCAGATTACTCTGAGCTTAAAATCTTTGGATGTGACTGCTATGTCTTACTTCCTAAAATTGAGAGAACTAAGTTGACTACAAAGTTTGCACTTTGCGTATTTTTAAGATATGGGATTGAACAAAAAAGGTATAGATGTTATGACCTTATTGCTAAAAATTTACACATCTTGAGAAAATATTGTCTTTCTTGAACACATTCCTTATTATTGAACATATACATTCTCTTTTGTAACAACTAGTGTGCAATTCAAATTACCTAGAATTCTATTTTTCATGAGAGAACCAAGCACATTGAGATTGATTGCCACTTTGTTTGACATCATTTCCAAGCTAGAACCATCCCCTTTCCTTGTACTTCTTCTCATCTCCAGCTTGCTAACTTTTTTACCAAATCACATAATATTTCTCATTTCAAGTCATTTCTTGGCAAACTTTTGATTTTTTCCTTTCCCTATTGTAAATTGAGGGGCGTGATAGAAACTGAAATGATATATTTTAGATATTGTGTATAGTTTAAAGGGTAGTTGTTACAGTTGTTCTCCAATTGTCCATACATTGTTTATATATTATATTGAAACACAAAAACACAGTTTCAGATATCAAATTGAATAGGAAAAGCTTCTTTTGTAGAAGTACGGCTGTGCAAGTTATTGATTGTTGTGTTTCCTGTGGAATTGGGATATCCGATAGATTTGCAGAAACCAAAATCGTTAAAGTGTTCAGTTGATTTTGAGATTTCGTAAAATCTCTTTGCCTCTATCCTTTTAGGATTCAGACATCCTTCCGAGAGGTATTGGTTTTTTGGGATCGATGTGATGAGTTTGAAGGATTCATCTTATCTACCAAGCCATCATTAGAGAACTTTGAAGTTGGGTATCCTAGTTGATTACCATCTATACAATACGAAGGTAGACGAAAAGCATATTCTTATTTAGGATTAGACTTCTTGACATCAATATCTACGCATACACAAGCCATGCCAGGGCTTGTTAAACTTACTGTTGCTTCATTAAGTTTTAATGGGCATCTAGTAGCATAAGTAATTGAAATAAACGAGGGTAGAAGAAAAGCAGATTCTTGTTTAGGATTAGTGTTGAAACAGCTGCCAACTCAGCTTCACAAACAGCAAACATATGATCAACATCAATTAATATGGAGCCAGCAAAGCAAGAGCCAGCTGGATAGCTGCACATGTGCGCGGGAAATTAGAAGGAGCTCACACCAAACATGCTAAAGAACGGTTATGCCTTGATGATGGCTTGATGATCACACTTCCTCTCTGAGCTTTTGTTCTGGTTGTTAGGTTTTTGTATAGAATATAGCTTTTTCTTCATGTATATATATAGAGCATAGGATATTGCATTTTTTGATCTCTCAATAAGATGAAATAAAATTTTCAGTCTTCTCTCTCAGTGCTTCTACATTTTCTGCTTTCTAGCTTCTAGTTTCTACATGGTATCAGAGCATTCCAGATTGATCTAGGCTCAAATTGACTCATAGAAGTCCTCTTCTCTTTTGATCCTTATCAATACTATGACGAATTTTACCCCTGCAACTGCAGAATATGTTGCTCCCAATCCATATTACATTCATCCCAGTGATTGTCCATCTCTTATGTTGGTTGCACGACCATTGGATGGAAGTAACTATCAAACATGGAGTCGATCTATGCGAATTGCATTATCCTGCAAGCACAAAGAACAATTCGTAGATCCATTGAAACAAATCCCAGCAGTAGAGGATCGGATGCATGAACCATGGAGACAGTGCAACAATCTTGTGATGGCTTAGTTGATGAAATCCTGCACTCCAGAAATAGCTAGATCTGTTGTGTATAATCAGACGGCTGCTGACATATGAAAGGAGTTGAATGAGAGGTTCAATCAAGAGGATATGCTCTGGTTGTCTGGTCTACTGGAAGAGAATCACAATTTGAAGCAAGGTTGTTCCTCTATCACTAAATACTTCACTAAACTGAAATCATTGTGGGATGAAATGCTAGATTTGAGACCTATTCCTTGTTGCACTTGCACTGAGACAAGTAATGTTAGGAAATATGTGGAAGGTGATTGTATGATTAGATTTGTAAAAGGCCTCAATGACAATTATAGTACCTTGAAATCACAGGTTCTGTTAATGACTCCATTACCAAGTATAAACCAGGTTTTCTCTATGGCTTTGAAAACTGAAAGAGGAACAGGAAATACAACTACAGGCAATTTTACTCAACCTATAGAGCATTCAGTTTTGACAGTGGGAAGTAGGACGAATGAAAATTTGTTAGTTAAAAATATGAATTCAAATATGGAATCCAACATGTTAGATGCTACACAGAACAAACATGAACTATCAGGTAGTAATTGTCCTCATTTTCAGCCTGTTCAGTTCATTAATGCAGTAGGGCAATTCAGGAGATTTAATAGAAAACAGCTATATTGCACACATTGTGGCTTGAATGGGCACACGGTGGACAAATGCTATAAGAAACATGGCTATCCTGTAGGCTATAAAGGAAAGAGGAATGATGGTTTACAATATGAGGGAACAGTCAATTTTGCAGAAATGGGAATGCAGCAATCTAAAACTCAGGATAATAGTATGGCAGTCAATGGAGTTTATGGATTAACTGCAATGCAATATCAGTAGTTGGTTGAATTGCTGCAGAATAAGGGACCTGAGTTAGGAGCTACAGCCAATAATCCCATGGCTAACCAAGCCACTATTCTTACTGCTAGCTTCAGTGAGAAAGGTAAAGGTTTCCTTTGTAATCCTAATTCACTGCATTGGATTTTAGACTTAGGGGCATTTGATCATATTTGCACATCACTTCATTTTTTTTATTCCTATGCTGTTGTGATCAATACATTTGTAAGTCTGCCTAATGGACAAACTGTTAAGGTCACTCACAAGGGAACCATCAAACTCTTAGATGGTTTAACTCTTGCAGATGTTTTTCTGGTTCCCAGTTTTCACTTCAATCTTATTTCCATTTATAAGTTGATTGATCAAACAAAGTGCAAATTGATTTTTCAATCTAATCCCTATCTTATTCAAGACACTGCCAGACAGAAGATGATTGGATTAGCTAGACTTCATCATGGCATCGACTACTTGACAAAACCTGCAACACTTCCTGTTTTTTATCTTTCAAAATCTGTAGACATTTCAAATCTTCAACATCCTTATTTCTCTACTTTTACTAAATCTCTGTTGTGGCATTACAGACTTGGACATGTGTCTGACAAAGTGCTTAAACATGTAATAGATACAACCTCAAGTGTAAAAACTTCTGATGAAAAAACTTGTACTATCTGTCCTATTGCCAAACAGCATAGACTGAGTTTTCCCATTAGTTTTTCAGTTTCTAATGCATCTTTTGATCTGATCCATATTGACATCTGGGGGCCTTATAGACACAACACTCTTTATGCCCAAAAGTATTTCTTGACTATTGTTGATGATCACTCTAGATTCACCTGGACTTTTCTTATGAAATCTAAGGAAGAAACACAACAACTCATTCATGATTTTTATGCCTATGTTGATACTCAATTCAATAAAAAAATCAAAGTCATGAGAACAGACAATGGGGCTGAGTTCAACATGCCCAATTTTTATCAGTCAAGAGGTATCATACATCAGAAAACTTGCCCCTCACACTCTACAACAAAATGGGATAGTAGAGAGAAAACATCAACATCTATTAAATGTTGGTAGAACCTTGAAGTTGCAGTCCAATACCCCTATTTCTTTCTGGGGTTTTTGTATTCAATATGCCACATTCCTTGTCAATATCACTCCTACACCTCTCTTACAAAAAAGAAGTCCTTATGAGCTTTTGTACTCAAAAGTCCCTAAATATGACAATTTTAGAGTGATTGGTTGTCTTTGTTTTGCAACAAATTTAGAACCAGGTCACTCTAAATTTGATCCTAGAGGAAAACCTTCTGTGCATCTAGGTTTTGCACTTACCAGTAGAGGATATACACTTCTTGACCTTAAATCCAATAGAATATTTGTTTCTAGAGATGTCATATTTCATAAGTTTGTTTTTCCTTTCAAGATCAAAACTGCAACTGATTTGATCAATCCTCAAGCTCAACATAGCCAAAATGCTGGCACCTTCATATATTTTGATGGTTGTCCAAACAATCAAATGCCTGCAGCCTTACCTACAACTCCTCACATAGGAGAGCTCCCTGCTAATTCAGCTCGACAGCCTCAATACTCCTCTCCTCCAAGAAAGACCCTTAGAGAGAGATATAGACTAGCCTATCTTAGTGATTATGTATGTAATCTTTCACAACATACTACTCCTCACTTAATACATTCTGTTTACACTTTGCATTATTTGCATCCTGAGCATAAATCCTTTGTGATGAATATGACATTACATAGAGAACCAAACAGTTTTCAGGAAGCTTTGCAATCAGAAGAATGGAAGAAAGCTATGGAGGCAGAGATCTTGGCTCTTAAGCAGAATCACACTTGGTCTTTGGTATCATTGCCTACAAACAAAAGGGCAATTGGTTACAAATGGGTGTATAAAATTAAACACAAGGCAGATGGGAGTATAGAAAGGTATAAAGCCAGGTTGGTAGCAAAGGGATATACACAACAAGCAGGGATAGACTTCCTTGAAACCTTCTCTCCTGTTGTCCATATGACAACCATCAGACATGGTTGGCATTAGCAGCCCAAGAAGGCTGGTTTCTCCTTCAACTAGATGTCAACAATGCTTTCTTGCATGGTGAGTTGATAGAAGAAGTTTACATGGAGTTACCCCCAGGTTTCAAGCCTTAGCAACCAAACCAGGTGTGCAAACTCCAAAAATCATTGTATGGACTAAAACAGGCAAGTAGACAATGGCATCAGAAGTTAAGCCATTTTCTGCTTCAACAAAACTTCAGAAATGCTCACAGTGATCCTAGTTTGTTTATCAAGATTCATGAAGGGAATTTCACTCTACTTCTAGTTTATGTAGATGACTTGATTATAGCAAGCAAAAATCTTCTAGACATTAATGAAGTGAAGCAATTGCTATATCAGGAATTCACCATCAAAGATTTAGGAACATTAAAGTACTTCTTGAGGATGGAAATAGCAAGATCAAAAGCAGGGATTTCCCACTATCAAAGGAAATATACTCTCGAGATGCTAGATCAGTTTGGATTTCTTGGAAGTAAGCTAATTTCTACCCCTGTGGATTATAGTGGTAAGAACATAATTGATTATGAAATTCTATCTTCAAATCAAATCTTCAGGCAGATTATTGAAAAATTGTTATATCTCACAGCCACTAGACCAGACATTTCCTATAGTGTATAGCAATTGTCTCAGTTTTTGAAAAATCCCACAATAAGACACTTGCAAGCCGTTCACATAATACTAAGCTATCTTAAAGGTGCTCTTGGACAAAGGTTGTTTTTCTCTACCAGTTCTAACAAATGTATGACAGCTTACAGTGATTCAGATTGGGGAGAATGCAAACAAACAAGGAAATCAGTAACTGGTTTTTGTGTTTTCTTTGGAGAGTCATTGATCTCCTGGAAATCTAAGAAACAAACAACTGTCTCACTTAGTTCAACAGAGGCAGAATATCGAGCTATAAGACAAGTTACATGTGAGATACAATGGTTAACTTATTTGCTTGAAGAATTACAGATTGTTCCTAATCAGCCTACTCCCCTCTTCTATGACAATAAAGGGGCTCTACATATTACAGAAAATAACAGTTTTCATGAAAGAACAAAACATTTGGAAATTGATTGTCATTATGTTAGAGACAAGTATGTAGCAGGTCTCATCAAACCACTGCCAGTACGTTCATCAGCTCAGCTAGCAGACATTTTCACCAAAGCTTTGTCCCCAGCACAATTCCACAAAAACTTATCAGCACTACATGTGATCAACTTATTTGCAGTCTCTTTTGAACGTTCTGGATTGAGGGAGGGTGTTGAAACAGCTGCCAACTTAGCTTCACAACCAGCAAACACATCATCAACATCAATTAACATGGAGCCAGCAAAGCAAGAGCCAGCTGGATAGTTGCACATTTGCGCGGGAAATCAGAAGGAGCTCACACCAAACATGCTGAAGAACGGTTATGCCTTGATGATCACACTTCCTCTCTGAGCTTTTGTTTTGATTGTTAGATTTTTGTATAGAATATAGCTTTTTCTTCATGTATATATATAGAGCATAGGACATTGTATTTTTTTATCTCTCGATAAGATGAAATAAAAATTTCAGTCTTCTCTCTCAGTGTTTTTGCATTTTATGCTTTCTAGCTTCTGGTTTCTACAATTAGACTTCTTAACATTAATATGTCAATATCTACCCGTACACAAGCCATGTTAGGTCTTGTTAAATTTACTATTGCTTCATCAAGTTTTAACAGATGTCTTGTAGTATAAGCTATTGAAAAAAGTGTACTAAAAGCTATATTAGAAAACTATACCCAATAGAATTACAGAGGATTCAATAGTGGATAAAAATTATAGAGTTCACCTAAAAACATGCATTGGAAAACCTTAAAGATACAAAAGCCTCTTGAGCTACAATCTAATAAGAAAGTCCTCTTCTAAGAAGGGTAGGATAAGAATGTAAGAGTAATCTAACTAGCCAATAAAAATAGAAGCCTTTAAACAAACTTGCAGGAATTCTCATCGATTGACAGAAATATATTGCTGGCTCACTCTTGAAGTATGAAGTTAGCATGTTCAAATATGATGACATTTCAAAGGTTTTAGGACTCAATAATCTAAGTAATTATTCCTAAAAAAAAATGATATAAGTAATTGTTAAATTTGGAGATAATTTAGCCTAATGGTCTAAATCTTTTAACTTTTTTGGAGATATCCCCCTCTCAATGTTATGTTTTGTGATAGAGGAGGGATCATTAGAGGAACTTTTGCTGATGCTTGGGTGAGTGTTCTGAATGAATGTCTAAGCCAATTATTACTCAAAAATAATTGTTAAATTTGAGAAATAAATATTAGTACCATATCTGATAAAATCTTTAAAAAATAAAAAACTCAATAATAATAATAATAATTATAATTATTATTAGTATTATTATCCGCCAACTCAACAAAGCCGCTGTCCAAAATATCGGCCACAATCTTTCCCATCACAATCTGGAATTGCACTATTGGTGTAAAATAATAATTCAATTAAATAAATTATATTTACCTTTACTTTATATTTTATTTTTGTTTTTACAATGTGTAAGATATATTAACAAGCAAATAAAAACAAAGAAAATAAAACATGCATACGGTTCCACAAACAATTACATAGTTTGGTGATGATTCTTAAAAAATCAAGGAGATATTATAATACTAATATAAGAAGATAATATTATCTTTAAAAAAAATAAAGACGTTAACTTATTTCCCGCCACCCTTTTCTTGTGCAAGTTCCCTTTTTTTTTTTTTTAATTGTGCAGTGCATTTAAATTTAAAAAAAAAACATTAATATACGGGCATATTATATTATTTTTGGAAGCAGGGCCGGGCAATTTGGTCCTTGAAATTGCGCGGCGATTCCAATCCACTCGGTCCTCAGCTCTCACGGGTAACCGCATCCAATCTAAAGTGAAGGCACTGACGAGAGTTTGCAGCACAGCCCAATCTCACATGAATGTTCTTCCTCGTGCTTTGCATCCACAAGAAACAATTGCAGTGTGAGAATGCCGGTTTTAACTTCAACAACTCTCTACCTTCTCAAGCCTCTTGAAAATTCATCGGGCCTTCACTGCAGCAGCAAGATTTGGTCGCAGAACAATGCTTGCTCCATCACGACACTCGTACCTCCAGATTCCTACAATGAAAGGCGTCGAGTCACTTGCTTCTCATCCAAGAAGAAGCTCAGCTTTATGGACCGAATTCTTGATTACATTGAAGGTATCCCCAATCCAGCAACTCCTTTTCGAGGAATTCTTAGCTCCCTGCTTTGTTACCTTTGCTTTCTTTAATATCAGGTTCAAAGTTGGCATTTTTATCTGGGTACAGTGATTTAGACGGTATATGAGAGTCTCCTTACATGGTGTAACGATTAAGAAGTGATTTGCTATGCCTTTTAGCATTTTAATCTGCGACGTTCATGGTAATGCACCACTCGAGTAAAGAGAACTTTTAGACAAAAGTTTAATTTTCGGCCATGAACAGAAAAATAGGTTCATCAAATTAAAATCGTCAAGCAATTATTTGATTCTGAATATTACAATGCAATCAATACTTTCATACACCCTGCAATCATAAACTTGCGCTGCATTTGCCATTGATATTATTGTCAGAATCACTTGAAGAATGGTCGTTTGAAACTTGGTTTTAGTCGACGCAACCTTTTGCCCTCCGTTTATCCAACAAGAGAAAACAGAATGAAATCTTGGCAGTCAATTAGCAAGTATCCAGTTAGTTCATGATTTATAATAGAAACAATCTTATCACGTAGACCCATCAAGGCCTACACTCTTTGACATTCTTTTCTGTGTACTTCCATTGCAAGGGGGTCCGAAGTTAAGGAAATGGTATGGGGCACCTGATCTCCTCCCAAAAGATGGATCTTCTTTGGAAGGGGATGAGACTTCAGGTAGTGTGGTATACCAACTCTATTCTTTTTTCACGCCTTTTCCCCAATAGCAATTGATTCTGAACTTGGAAAACAGAGGAAGATGAAGTTAGGGATGCAGTTTTAGTAACTGATGGAGATAGTGGTATTGGCCAGGTGGGTTATATAATGAATCGTTCCCTTTTTTTTTTAATTCTTTTTGTTTATAAAGAACAAGAAAACCTTATATTCGACAGATCATAATTTATAATATTTTTCTTGTTTAGATGGTAATTTTATCACTAATTGTCAAACGGATTCGAGTTAAAGCACTGGTGAAAGATAAACGGACTGCTATGGAAGCCTTTGGCACTTACGTTGAGGTGCAAAGCTATTACTTATTGCAGCTGGTCCTAATATATAGCATAGCTGAATTTTATTGATTTAATCTTCTTTGTGAAGTCAATTGCTGGTGATTCAAAGGACAGCTCATTTCTGAAGAGAGCTTTAAAAGGTGTTCGTGCAGTGATATGTGCAAATGTAAGTATGTCTCCATATTATCTCTTTTATATTGTTTAGAATTTTAGTGTGGCATCCTCATGCAGATACTAATAATGTATAAGTACATTTTGGCTAATCTTTGTTTTTTCTGCAGGAAGGTTTCCTATCAAATATTGAAAGCTGGAAAGGTTTAGAGCATGTGATCCTATTGTCTCAGGTACCGATTCCCTCTCCTTGCAAAAAGCATCGCCTACTGAATTTTTCTATGTCATGGTTTGACAAGGCTGCAGTTGTCTGTTTATAAAGGTAATAGTGGGATTCAAGCAATCATGAATAGCAATTCAAGAAAATTGGCAGAGCAAGATGAACATCTATTGATGGCATCAGGGGTCCCTTATACCATAATCAGGACTGGATTGTTAAAGAACACACCAGGAGGACAAGGGTTCAGCTTCGAAAAGGTATTATAAATTCATGATTATCTTCATTTCTGAGTGAGTTCTTGTTTCTCATAGCCCATGTGAAGCCTGGATTAGAGTACCATAGGTATGTTTGACTGGATGCCCTGTGCAGATAGTGTAATTGATTGTGGTCAAATTTGTGAACGTCTGAACATTCTTACAACTAGCATCGAAAGAATATGCATTTTTATCCATAACGGAATGGCAGAATGCCCTTGTTTCATTCAAAAGTGTTGAAAGCAAACCAAAAAGAAACAATCCTCTGATTCAGCTTGTTTTGCAATATAAAAGAGCTGATGTGTTATTTTCTGAATATTGGCATAGGAGAAGTATGGTAAATAGGAATGTGTTTGAATGAATTCAGAAATTCTTTGTGGCAGGGTAGTGCGACAAGAGGAAGCACTAGCAAAGAGGATGCTGCCTTCATTTGTGTTGAAGCTCTTAATGCAGTTCCTGAGAAAGGACTGATATTAGAGGTTTGTTTGATATCTTTTACTTGCTTGATTAGAGGGGATGATGCTTTGAAGTCACTTTCTTGATGGATGAGGTCAGGATGGAGGTCTATGATTAAATATAAACTGCATATTTTACCTTTTGGTCTCTTTAAAACAGCAAAGTTGACTAAATTTTAGTAGAAATAGTCTCTGATCCTATTTATTCCCATCCCCCCTTCTCCCCACAACACCCACACACATAAAAAGGGAAAAAGATACAAAATGCTGCTTATCGTGTAAAATCCAAAGATTTCTGCAAAAATTGAGAGCTTGTGATTGCTTTTCATCTTCTTTTTCTCCCTTTTTTCGCACACTTTTTCTTCTGGTGACTCCAAATTTTTAATGACCTCAAATTTCCAGGTGGTTAATGGTGGAGAGACGGTCTCAGATTGGAAAAAATTCTTTGCAGCACTAATAGAGAAATCACAGCAATAGCTCTACTCTCATTGTGACATTACCTGATGATCTTCTCATGCTGTGCAAGGCAACAGCATGTAAGCCTTGCACTGAAGTCTGAAATATGCCTGCAAGATGATCCCTCGCTGTCTATAGTTCGACTTTTATTTTCTCTCCTCTTTCATCCTTGCGGTATTTTCCAGTTACCATTTTCTTCTGTCTTTTTGGTGTTTGAGGATGGAACTGGTGGGTTGAGGAACATCTTCAGGTTCATGATGTAAATGCCCAAAAAGAAAAATGTGTTATGGTCCAGGCTCTTCAATTTTTGATGTTTTTGTTGTGCTGCTCATTTGTAGAAATGCATGCCCACTGAGTTAATGGGGAGCCAGATGAAATTATTAGGTGCCGTTGGAAAGTGTATTCTGTCCACATTGCTGACCCAATTGAGTAAGAGTAGGGGTTGGAATTTGATAGAGAGAGATTCTAGATTGATGGCTAAATAATTCTGTCTCTTAAAATAATACAGTTTTCTTTCCTTGAAGCCATCTCAAGCAACTTTTACCAAGATTCTTGTTTATTGATTATTGACTTCACATAAATACAAGATTAAAGCAAGAGACAACATGAGTTGGGACAAATTCTATGGTCAAGTCAAAAAGGCAAAGGCCGAGGTTAATCATCCGCTCTTAGATTCTAATCTTGTGGTCTGCAACGACCAAAGCTGCTTTCAATGTATAGTTGCTAATTGGAAGATCTTGATGAAAATTTTACTAGAGGAAATTTTTGATAACCAGCATAGTAGTCCTTTATATATAGTTATAGCCTTGCATAGTCTATCTTTGAACACGAATTCTTGATTATTTTATTGCACAAAATGTTATCAAAATTAATATATTAATGATAACGTGCATCTTTTAGGGGAAATATAACTCGAAGGTATCAAATAAAAAAGGTTAATATCATTAGTAATAAAAGACATAGAAATCAACTTTTAGATAGTACGAGAGAAGAACTCAAGAGGCACTTGCACAGCAAATATTGGAAAAAAGGTTTTCATAAAAGGAGTACATATGTTAGGAATATCTTTAGACAAACAAGGAAGAAAGAATAAAGGGGGCCATTGAAATTTCCCATCAAAAGCAGAGGAAGGAAGATTCCTGGGAATGATGATCCAAAACCAGCGGAAGCCCTCCCGGTCGAGATTTGGGCATTTCTTAAAACCCAGAGGGCTGGGCTGCTTCCCCACCTCCAGGGCTTCAGCCTACGCCACGTAGTAGACATATCCTCCAAATCCTCCGCCCCACACGGCCACAACCACACGGTCCCCACTCACACCCACCAGTCTAAAATGTTTCAGAAAAGAAATGCAAAATAAAAAGATCGTGGATTTCACGAGTAATGGTAGAAATTAGAGAAATCAGGAGAGTATAAAGAAACATTGTTTTGGGAAAGCTATCCAAGAATCATCATTTGTACAGGCAATAATTATATAGAGAGTAGATCTGATGATTCAATGGAAAGGCTAAAGAAATTCCGGAAATTGACGAGAGCAATGCTTTGATATCAATGACATAAACGGCTATATTAAATTGCAAAGTAGATGTGTCATGGCAGTATTATTTTTTGAAGGAGTTGGTGAGATGAGAGAGAGAACAAAGGGAAAAAAAAAAGGTAGAGGTCAAGAGAGTTCTTTAAAATTACAGATGAGAGAAAAAACAAAACAAAAAAAATAAAAAGCCAGTCCATTGATCTGAGTTTTACAAGCATCTGATCTGCCTATAGCATACCCTAAAATTCAAGATTTGATCCATGATAAGGCAGAACAAAATGCATTGATCTGGGATCAGTTAGCTGGACCTAATTCTCTTCTGACCAATTCTGCCATCGGATTTTGTAGTCCCAGCTGAGTCCCCTTCAGAAGAAGCCTCCGCAGACTTGGTGAAAGAGCTTGAGAGATCAGCATAGAGATCAACCACCCTTCTAATGTTGTTGTTGAGCTCCCTAATTAGCCCCACGTTTCGGGTCAAATTATCAGGGATTTTAGAGTCATGGTTCTGATTAATCTCGTTAATTAGCAGCCTATTCTGGTCCAAAATCTTTTGGACCTGCACAAAACTCTTCTGAAATGTTTGAACAACTTTGCCGTCTATCTGTACTCCATTGGCAATGCCGGAAAATATATCATCTTCCATTGCTATTAACGTCGAATCTACTAGCCACTTTAGTGATTCACCACTACTGCATCAAGTGCAAAGGAAAATGTGAATCCAAAAAAGTTGTAAAAAGGAAAATACCAGAAAGAAAATGCATAAGTTTATACAAAAAGAAACTCAGAGTCATCAGACCAGCACTCTTCCTCTGCCTCTGCGTTACAAAAAGTCAAGTTTGCGTACCATAAAAAGAGAGACTTTTTCCCTTTGTGTTCTCCAAAAACTAAGCAAATATCTGGTTGAGTGTGAATCTCAAAAACTCCCAAAACCAAAAGAAGAAACAAAAAAAAGGAGGCAAATAAGTCAAAAGATAAAGCAAAAGAAAGTATAATTTTGCTTCTAAAACAATCCAAAAGTTTCACTCAGTTGACATGAAACAAACCATATTTAATCCCAAGAAGATGGGATTTTGAATGAAAGAAACAACTGGACACAACTAAGAAGGAGAGATCTAATCCTCTCCACTGGAGAAAGCAAAGTGCGTTTGAAATTTATGACAACCCAAGCTTGGCTGCTCCATAACAACCAACAGCTACAATCAAATTGCGAACAGACAAAGAACTCCCCCCCTTCTCCCACACCCCAATCCCCCACCCAAAAAAAAAAAAAACCGAAGTTCACAAATTCCAATATGCCCGTGGAGAGAAAGATTGAAGAACTTGCGAGAGACACTATTACATTCAAGAAAAGAAACAGAACAAGCCCATTAAAGAAAGTTGCGAAATTGGAAAGGGGAAAAACAGAGAAAATCAAACCCACCATTTTTTCACAGTACCTGGAAATTCTCGACCATTTCTTGCAAAAAACTGGAAAAACGCTGGCGGTTGAATCAAATCGAATCAAATATCTCTTGGACTGAACAGAGGCCCTGAAATCATGAATTCCGGAAGAAAGGAGAGAGAGGAGGCTCTTGAATATATATATGGGTATGAATTTCTAAGATTCGACAGTACATACAGAGAGGATGACCGGTATGGTCTGGTTTTGCTGGTGCGTGTATCCTTTCTTTCTCTCTCCTCGTTTACTTCACCTGCGGGATTCTCCGTTCGTTAAATGGTGCTTAGGTTGGGAAGATCTTTCTTTCGTGTGTATGACTCTCTCTCCACTCTACGAGTACTAAACAACAAAAACAATAAGTATTTTTTTGCCTGCCTCGCATGATATAATTTTTCCTACCAGTTTTTTTTTTAAGTCCAGAAAATCGAGGCAAATGCATACTTATCCCGACCTTCCATTACTAATTAGAAATTAACCTTTCGTGTTTTAATTTTTAATTAGTATACTAACTAATGTTTGATATATATATATATAAAGGAATAGAAATATAAATCGAATCTAAAATTTATCGAGCTCAGTAAAAAAATTTTTAATTAATAAAAAATTAGTAAAGAATATTAACGCAGTGTTTCTAATTAACAGAAGCTTAATAAGAAATGTTTAGTTTAGTAAGGAAGAATTCTAATTAATGGAAGTTTAATAAGCAATGTTTCTGATTAATGGAGTTATTACGACTTATTACTTGATAAGAATAGTTTTCAGTTAACGAAAACTTGATAAAAAATATTTAACCTGATAGGATATATTTTTAATTAGTGAAGTTATTACCTTGTCACATGTGTGAATTGACTCATTGTAAGTTAAAAAAAAAAACTTATAATCTATCGAATTATTATTTTATTATTTAGTTAGTTCTCATGTCATCAGGGTAGAATAATAAATTTATTTCTTTGCATCTCTGACAATAAATAAGAACTCTAGCAAAGAATGACCATATTTATGAGATTACAATGAGTAATTTATATAATTTGATTAAAGTCTAAATAATCATAAATTATATATATACATACACTATAATATAATATAAATTGATACGTTATTATTTAAATAAAATCATCCTATATGATTGTTAAAAAGGAAAATATTTTGTATAAGGATATCTCAATTGTGCATTTACATGAAAAAGATATTTGATGAATTATGGTATAATAATTCAAATTATTTTCCCAATAATTGGGTATGGGATCGGAATCGGATGATGTTTTTTCATCAATTATTCAGAATCTAATACAAACATTCTGGATGGCTGCTGGCCCAAATGATTGGATGAAGGGCTTTGGTCAAGGAGCTTATTGGGCCAGTAGCCCAAAATGACACGTTGCGGCTAATCTAAGGGCTTTGGTCAACCGTTGCAGCAAGTTTAGCACTTTTCGGCTCAGGGCCGCCACGTCATGTTTTAGTAGCAAACCGAGTGCACAGGATTCCCCCTTACATCTAATGTGTAGTATGCAAATTTTGCTTCTTCTTCTTCCCCCGTCGAGTCTTGGAAGTCTGAACTCAATTTCCCTTCTTCGTCTCTGCGAATTTGCCAAAACCCTTGTTCGTTGATTGAGTGATTACTGATACTTCTGTGGATAGATAGTAAGGATGGCGGAGAATCCCTCCCCATCTCCAAACCCAATTCAATCCAACACCCCGTTAATCGAACCCCAACAACTCCAGGCGGCAGCAACGCCGTCTTCTTCTTCGAATCTAATGCAGCCCTCTCCGTCTAACAACAACATTTCTCAGTCTTCTTCCGTTGATCTCCCTCAAATCCCTCTCACACCATCCCACCAACAACAGCAACAACCGCAAGTGGTACAATCCCAGCAGCAGCAGGTACAACATCAGCAGCAGCAGCAACAGCAAATGCAGCTTCAGCAACAGCAGCAGAATAGTTCTAACAGTATAAACAATAGTAGTAATAATAATGTGATGGCCGCTGCTGCCAATTTTCAGATGCAGCAGAGCCTACAGAGGTCACCGTCAATGTCAAGGCTGAGCCAGATGCAACAACAGCAGCAGCAATTTGGAATGATGAGACAGCAGGCGGGGATTTATGGCCAGATGAATTTTGGCGTTGGTTCTGGTGGCAACGCGCTACAGCAACAGCAGCAACAACTACAGCAACAGCAACAGAATCAGCAACAACAACAGCAGATGGGGCAGATGGCTCAGATTGGAGGTGGGAATTTAACCCGGTCTGCATTAATGGGACAAACTGGGCACCTCCCAATGCTGTCCAGTCAAGCTGCTGCTCAGTTCAATTTGCAATCCCAATTTTTGGCTTCGGTAAATATTGAGTACTTAATCTGAATTGTAGTCTTGAGTTCCAATTTCTAAGCTTGGATTCTGATCCATTGACTGCAGTTTTAAGGTTCAAACTAATACAAACTTTAAGGCATTGAAAGTAATTCCTTTGCAACATTTCCAGGAAATCCTTATTTCGTTGTATATAGACATGGTAGTAGAATAGGGCATATTGGCTCTGCTACTCTGCTTGTCTGTGCCATTGTGTTTCTGACGAAATTTATTTGTGTGTGTAGCCACGGCAGAAAGCTGGCTTAATTCAAGGATCTCAGTTTCATCCGGGAAATTCTCCTGGGCAGGCTTTACAGGGAATGCAGGCAATGGGAATGATGGGTTCCCTCAATTTAAGCTCTCAACTTAGAGCAAATGGGTCCCTGGCATATGCACAACAGCGAATGAACCAGGGCCAACTGAGGCAGCAATTGTCACAAAATGCTCTAACAACCAGTCAGGTATCATAAGAAAAAGTTATCCTTTTATGTCATATAGAAAAGCATGGTTAGATATTCTAGATTCACCTCAGTTGGTTGAACAACAGTTTAGTCTTGGAATAGAGAACGTGCAGATACTATTGAAGCTCCTCAAAAGCATCAATATTGTCAGTTGGTTTGCCTGTCTGCCTGTGTGACTATTGTCTCGATAATTTATGCATCTTCTCATTGAGCAGTCATTTGACATCCCAGTTCAGTTTGGGGAAGATGTAGCCAGGAACTTGATTTAGTTCAATAGTTTAGATCTTCCAAAACTTGGTCTAGGGAAGGGAATATATAAGCATTGCGTACCATTCTTGAAAGACTTCCCATTCATCTCTCTATTGAGTGCAATCAGTCCATAATTTGAGTGAAATGTCAGAACAACTGATGACAGCAAGGGGTTGTGAATGTTTTTAGACAGGATTGAAAATTCAACCATTGTTCTTGAAAACTCTTCTTTCGCAGGATTTTTATACTCTAATGATTTTACCCTGTCCAAATGTCAGGACTTACTATGCCCTGTATTTGTTCTTTTAATTCAAGGAAAATAATGAGTTGCTTAAAGGATAGAAATACTGAACATGGAACTCTTATTCTTAGCACAAACCACGTTCAAATTGCAACCTTAGTACATTCCGATCTATATTTGATTTGGTTGATTTTTTAGTGGTGTTTGATATTTTCAGCAAAAGACTCAATTTGGCCCAATAGTGTTTACTCTATTGAGCCTAAAGGGAGGAGTGCAACTGGTATTCTGTGTGATCGTAATATACCTTTTAGCCTAGAGGGAAAGTTCTATAGAATAGTCGTAAGACCTGCTTTACTATATGATACGGAATGTTGGGTAGTTAAAAGGTGTCATATTCAAAAAATGAAGGTAGTTGAGATGCGTATGCTAGGGTGAATGTGCCAGCATACTAGAAATGATAGAGTAAAGAACACGATCATTCGGAAAAAAGTGGGAATGGCATTCATTGAAGACAAGATGAGAGAAAATCGCTTGCGTTGGTTTGGACATATATAGAAAAGATCGAAGGATGCCTCTGCTAGAAGAATTGAGGAATAGAGGTATAATGAGTTAGACAAAGGTAATGCAGGCCTAAGAAAATATGGATAGAGATAATTAGAAGATATATGTCTTTATTGGATTTGGATGAGAGTATGACAGTAGATAGAAATAAGTAGAATGAGAGGATTCATGTAGATGACCATATGTAGTTTTGTATTAGTTCATGTAGCCAACAGCTAAAACTTAGTCGTTGTTGTATTAGTGTTTACTCTATGTCATGATTTGGAAGCAGTTTCTTAAATTTGATTGCTAAATGGATGTTTTCACCAGACAAGCACTCAAGGTATTGGAGATTTTTTGGCAGAATATATATCTTTTTTTCTTTTTTTTTTTTTTTGGCCCTCCTTTTGGGCCCATGGGATATGGACCTCTCCTTTTCTGTCCTTGGTAATCTTTACTTGTGGTTTTCTATGTTGGGTTGGGTTTAGGTAACCTGAGTGAGTGTATTTGAGACGATCTGTAATTTGGTTTTGTGAGAAGAACACTCTTCAAGATGGTATATTCATAGATTTTGTTTGTGGTGTACTTTTGAAGAAAAAGCTGCAGCAGGGGAAAATTCTACCATTGAGGTGAAAGATACGCAACCAGTTTGTGCTATTTCCTCCATCAATACCTCCAGTTTGGATCGAAGGAAAATACAGAATAAGAGGCATTGCATATGCCGACCTTTTTATCTCCCGTCTTGCTTTTCTCCCTCATCACTTCAAGGAATGTGAGACGTAACTCATTTTTAGTTCTCCCTCTCTTTTGATCCACTTTTAACTCAACCTAAACATGCTGTCATTGTATTATTGCTCATCCTTACATATATTAACCAGAATCAGCTGGATGTGTTTCTTCTGCTTCTTTTCTCCTTGTTACTCTTCTTTTTTGATAAAATTTTTTGGTTGGCTTCATGATTTCACTAATAGGATGGTAGAACCAACAAAGCAACTAAGAAAAAGCTTATAAAGGCCTTAATTCTTTATTCAGGCAAGACGTTTAAATGGCCTCATACTGCTTTTTCTACATGGAGTTCATCAAAACACTCTTTAAATTAGTGTTATGGGATGTTCAAGCACACATATGTACTTTGTTGGCTAATTTTGTGAAGTAGGAAAATGGTGCTCAGGTTTCTAAACAGACTACATGCAGTCAATGCAATGATTTTTAGGTTTTGCCTATAGTACACTCTCAATCTAGACATCATGTCACTTGATGGTTCTCCAATGCAGATTGCAATCAAAATCTAGATCCGGATCTCATGTTACTTAATCTTTTCAATCTCCCCACCCTCCCCCCAAAAGAAAGTTGGCTTCTTACAAAAGTATGATAAAAGGTACCAAACTTCTCGTACTTGAAATGCATTAAGAAGTCACAGGAGAGAACTTTTACAGAGGTTCATTTTATGCCAATAAGTGTGGTCTATATGTGCAGTATGATGAGGAAAGTACTATATGGGATTTAATTAGGTATATGGAAATATGATTGGTTTTAGTGATGCATTACGGAATTTCTTACCTTTTTTTTCTGTTTCTCAAATTGTTTCATATGAAAGAGATTGTGGAAATGTATTTGATGTTCACATTGCCTAATATTGACATCGGTTAGCATTTCTGACATAACCAAGGCTATGCGACTGAGGATCAACTCCCCATTTAATGCCCGTTGTCAATCCGTTCTTAATTGTACCTGCTTTGCTGTATTTTATTTATGGTGGATTCACAGATTTCCATGGGAATTAATAACAAGTTGGTATTTCAACGTCGGTTTCTATATTGTATTTCCAAAATTTTATTCCATTTCTCTTTTCTGATGTGATAAATTTCCCTAGAAACTTCAGGCACAGAGCCTGCCAAGGACATCATTTATGAACCCGCAACTATCTGCATTAGCTCAGAATGGTCAACCAGCTCTGATGCAGAATGCTATATCACAGCAACAGTGGTTGAAACAAATGCCTGCAATGTCATCTCCTAATTCTGCCTCCTACCGTCTGCAACAGAGGCAGCAACAGATACTTCTTCAGCAGCAATTAGCTTCATCTCCACAGTTGCATCAGAATTCTATGTCTTTGAATCCGCAGCAGCTACAGATGGTACAACAGCAACAGCAAATGGGGCATCCTCAGCTACATCAGAACCAACAGCAGCAACAGCCAGTCCAGCAGCAGCAGCACCAACAAAATCAGCAGCAGCAACCACAACAACAGCAGCAGCCGCAGCAGCAGCAGCAGCAACAACAACAGCAGCAGCAGCAGCAGCAGTCAGTTTTGCATCAGCAACAGCAGTCTCCACGAATGGTGGCTCCTTCTGGCCAAAAGTCTCTTAGTTTGACTGGGTCACAGCCTGATGCTACTGCATCTGGAACAACTACACCAGGTGGGAGCTCTAGTCAAGGAACTGAAGCCAGCAACCAACTACTTGGGAAGAGACGGATTCAGGATTTAGTTTCACAGGTTTGTTGTTCAGTGGCAGATCGTTAATTCTGATCTTTTGTTTCTTATTTTGCTCTGCTTGATTATAAACCATACTTAAATTTCCAATTGAACTACTGAAATCTTGGGTTAGATTGCATGAAAGAGAAGTATTTTTCTTTTTGGGACTACTTTTAGTGTTGTTTGAGAAAATAGAGATAAAAACAAATTATTTGGATAATGCAGCAATTTCGTTGTGGGAACAAGTTGAACTTTTAGCAAATCTTAAATCAAATTTAATTGTTTATTCCATTGAGAAATTTGTAAAGATTGATTTTATTTTATTTGTTACTATTCAAAATTTTCAGGTTGATGCACAAGGAACAGTGGATCCGGAAGTTGAAGAGCTCCTCCTGGAGATTGCTGATGATTTTATTGAATCGGTAGGGCTTTAACTTACATCCTGTAGATGGATTTTTTCATCCCCGGAATTTAATGTCAATGCTGGAGTTGTTCTTTGATCTGATATTATTTTAAACCTAATGTAGTTGCTGGGATTTCTCCCACGAGATGTAAGTGTCCTCTGATATTGTCATCCGCTGTTGGGTTGGATGATTTGCTGTTAGCTTTTTACTTAACTTTTTTAGTTGGTAGACATTCCTATAATGGTGAAATTCTGCTCTAGCATATGTGTCAGTTTTTTTCTCAGATTTGTTGATTTGTGCAACCTTTTGTATTTCTTCTGTGTTTGTTTTGGTGGAGAATGAGGATTTTTCCACCTTTTCCCTTTTGAGGCCATATAGCCGAGTTCAAGTGATATTGTTTCTAAGAAGGAAAGTACTGGAAAAGAATCTAGTCATCGTTGTATACAGTTTAGTTGATTCTGTATTGCACACTGATGGAGAGAGGGAAAAAAAAAATGGTAATCCCTCTGTCTCAATTAAATTGACCTACTTACTATTTTGGACTGTTCTAAAAAAATTGACACTTTTCTTTAAAAGGAAAGTTTTTAATATATTATATATTATAAAATAATCAATATCATATATTACTTTTATATATTTAGATTTGACATAAAGTATTGTGGGATCCACATTTCTTATTTTTATTATACTATATTATTATTATATTTTAATTTTTACTTTTGCATAAAATCTCTTGCTAAATCAACCACTATCAATTTGGTTTTGGTTGGGACAGAGGGAGTATTATGTATGATTTTGGCTGATTCCATGATTTTAATATTGCTTTTTGAAATGAACATTAGATGCACAATTTAGCACTAGTAGTATTTACATGATTAACTACAGAGTGCCTTCAAAAGGATGTAAGTATGTGGTAAGCTTGTTTCCTCCATAAATTTCTCTTTGTCTCTTTGTATCAATCACCTCAATTTTGATTTGCCTTCTTTCTCTATTTGTTTTTTCTCCTCACTGAATCTGGGATCAGCAAATGGAACTGGTCCTCTTTTCCATTATCTGTCCAATGGGTAGCTTGTATTTTTTATTTTTAAAGACATTCTGTTTTGTCTTTCCGAGTTCAATTGGAACGTGCAATGCTGATGCTGCATAATTCTGTGTGAAAGTTTGCTTGTCCATGTGGTATGATTTTTACTGTATGTCTTGATGTTTATAAAATTTTTCGCATGGATGAACAGTGTGTTCTATTATGTATGTGAATACTTTCCCTGTATTTTTTTTTTAGGTCACTTCATTTGCTTGTAGCTTGGCAAAGCATCGGAAATCCTCAACTCTGGAATCTAAGGATGTGCTGCTGCATCTAGGTTTGTCCAACAATAGTCCTGACACCATGCTTTGACCTTTACGTGAGAAATTTCTGTTCATCATGCTAATATTATGTTAATTTGAAGCTACACTGGCATTTTTCTTTGGATATGGTAACAAATGCTTTTGATAAAGTAATAGTTGGCCAATTTCATTTTTTGCTACAAATGAATGCCTATCTGATTATAAGGTCACTGTAGTCATTATTTGGGTTAAAGAAGTGACCATTGTTACCCTGTATTTACTTTTCGTTAGTATTTTACATGGAAAATATTTAAAACTTTTTTTAAACTTGGAAGTTTTTGAGTAACGAAGCTTAGACACATGTAGTCAGTGTGGTGGGCAACTCTCAAACCATTTTTAATTTTTTTCCTAGTTCCTCTCTCTCTCGGGTTTGGGAATGGGGATGGTCACCTTATTTTATTTTTGAGAAAATTTTACTTTGTCATCCCAAGAATAGTAAAAAATTCTCTATAGCTATCCAAACTTCATATTGAATCTAATTGCCATCTGAATTATGTTTTTTTTCCTAAATTGCCATCCAAGTACCGTTAACCGTTAAATTAAGTTAGTCAACACAATAAATTAAATAAAAAGCTGTGTAAATTTCTTATCTAACAAACTCAAAGAATAAAAAGGTTAAATTACTCACAAATCTAAATCTGGAAAAATAAAAACCATAATACGATTGAACTAACTTAATTTAATCTAACTAATTTAGTCTTTTTGTTTTTTTGAATTAGTTAGATGAGAAATTTACACTGGGTTCTATTTAATTTACCGTGTTGACTAACTTAATTTAACGGTCAGAGGTGTTTGGATGGCAATTTGGAAAAAATTATAATTCAGATAGCAATTAAATTCAAAATGAAGTTCGGATGACAATGTAAGATTTCGACTACACTTGGGATGGCAAAGTGAAAATTTTCCTTTATTATTTTTCTAAAATTATACAAATGACTCTGATTGAATACACCAAAATCTATTGTTTTTCTTGAGATTGATTTGCCATTGTGGAGAGGACTGTGCCTAGTTGGTTTATGATCATACGAACCAAATTGCACGACCTATGTTGTGCTTCTGATCTAGAAGTCAGCTACCTGGAACTTGTGATCTAACACATGGAAATCTTTGCAGAAAAGAACTGGAATTTGACTATTCCAGGTTTCTCCAGTGAGGACAAGAAAAATCATCAGGGGACGGTAAGTTTTTTCTGTTCTTATCAAGAGTTTCAGAATAAAAAAATAGTTACCTCTGGTGCATCTGCACTAGATACAGCAAGCTGTTGGCGTTGATGTGTAATGGATGGTTAACAGAGTAAATACAGCAATAAAGTTCTGGATTGTTATTCAGTATTGTCTTTAATTATGCATTTTATTTTTCACCACATAGAGACCTAAACAAAACTATAGAAATATGCTAATCGTCTCTCTACCTGTCTATGTATTTTTTTTATTTTTCTATACATTTAGACTCTTGTTAAGGAGCTTCAGATGCAATCAAGGGAAAAAAGAGGGGGAAAAAAGGAGTTTCTTTCCCATGAACTTCTAATCTTTACTCATATTTATTTTCATATGTCCTGCAGCCACCAAGTGATCAGCACAAAAAACGTCTGGATGTGGTAAGTTGGGTTGACTGAACTAAATTCTTGCCTTTTCCCCCTGCACATACCATTTTATTGATGGAATTTTCGCTCAGATACACTCGTTGATGGAGCCTTCCTCCTCTGGGGAAAACACAAGTAATATGGTGGAGATGGTCAGACAAGGGCCTGGCAACCAAGTTGGTCCAAATCACATAGCAAGACCTCCCAGTGCAGAGCAGTTAGTTTCCCAACCAAATGCTTCACAAATGCTGCAGCAAGTAACAAGGTTTTGAATGCTAATGGAAAAATTTGTGGAAATTCATGGACCATCTTGGAGCAAAAGATTTAGAAAGAATATTGAATAGTTAGTTGATGTGAAAATTCTGTTTAGCATATAGTGGCATGGAAGATGGCATCAATGGGGTGCTGATACTGGTGCTGCCATCATGCAAGATTAACAGGGCCTCATTTCATCTTCGGTAGAGTAATAACTTGGCATGGCAGATGACGTCTGGTGGGATTCAGGCATAATTAGGAATAAAATATTTATACTAATCAAGGATTTGTTTTTGAAAGACATTTGGTTTATCCCCAAACCCCAAGCATCCCCTGTATATAAGGTTGGCCGGAATGGTTGGTTAAGTAGATTTTAATGTTTCTTCTAAATGTTGTCATTTGTTTACCCATTATCCTATGAAAAGTTTCATAGTATTTTGAGTTCTCCCTCAAGAAGCTGTTTTAGGTTGCTGTTACTAGCCTTGATGCCATGGTTGTTGGTGTGTTTCTGCTTAAAATGGAACAGTCCATCTGGTTCTCTGGATAGTAAATTGCCTAAGGTGTCAATGCTTTTCTGGGTTGCAAGGGCTACGATGGGGTTGTTGAACTTGATTTTGGAGTTATACTCTCTTTTTATTTGGGGTGCAGATTCTACATGCGTTCATCTTGGCACATTCTTTTGTAGTGCTCTCTGTGCCCATATGTTCACAGTGTCTCCTTCAGACATATGAAGCCAAATCTGTGAACTCCTGATAGGTCTGTGGAACCTGAAATGAACTGACTAGACGGAATAAAATCAGCTTTGTTGTCTCCCCCTCCTCCCCCACTCACTTGTTTTGATCCGACGGCCTCCAGTTGCTTCTTGATGTGTGGTACTTGAGAATACTCTGAAAAAAATGTGTCAACATCTTCGTGGGGTCTCTCTGTCTCTCCTCATTGATATACTTTCGCCTAATTATGCATTAATGGCCAAGTGTAAACATCCCTTGATCTTGAATTTGGCTTGTACTCCTTTGCTTGCGCAGGTTAGAGAGAAGGAAAAATATGAAGCAGCTCATGTTCTGAGGACGAGGGACTTCAAGCTTCATAACTTTACCTGACAGCTAAGCTGAATGGTAAGAAGTTCCAATCATGCTTAGCCTAATAAATTCCGTGCCATAACGTCCTTCGCTCTCGAAATTCAAACCCCACTGTGTCTGCCCTCTATTGTTATGGGTTTATAAAGGCTGCCCTGTTCCTCTGAGAGAGACTTGTCCCTTACGAATACTAGGATAAGGATGCTTGGGCGGTTTTTACTTTGTTACTGGTGCTCGGTTTTCAACAACCTTTCAAGGGTGATAAGAAAGTTAGCTTGAAGGAGGGCAGAGAACAGATGCAACTTACATTTTCAAAAGATCAAATTTGATCCATTTTCAAATCTTACGACAACATCATTCCAATAATTCCGTGGCAAAAGATGATAAGAATGACTTGAAAGGAAATCTACTTCACTAGGAAGAATAGCCTCCACCATGTGTTCGATGTTTTTGTTAGGAGGAGTTACGTTTTATGGATTTTAAGACCTAGCAGACGAGTGATACGACCAAAATGGTTGATTTATAATCGTTTACATGAATATTACATAAAATATTTTGATATTATTAAATGATTGGAATATCTCAAATATTTTCAATATTAGAAAAGAGCTATTCCCGTACGGCAAACCGGTCCCCAATCTTTGGACAGTTGAAAACACAAGATCAAGAATTGCATATTCGATTAGACCAAATGGGTCAAAATGAGGGATGCTTTTTTGCCATTTGTTAAATCTCATGTTTTGCAGATACAAGGAATAAGAGCGAAAATTCCCTACTACTTCTTTTGAATTTTTGGGCAGTAAAGATATTGTTTCAAAGGAATCACTCCATTTTATAATTATTAATCTTTATTTATTAACTTAATCGAATTCTTATATTGTTGCCTTGAATAATAAATAGTTGGGTATAATTTAGGGGTTCATCATGTTTATTAGTAGTATTAAATAACCATTCTACCATCACATGGCTTCATTACTTCATTTTAATTTTGCCAGTTGCCATCTATCGTTACAATTATTATTCTTCACACCCACAAGCTTCTAAATAAGTTGCATAAAGGATGAAATAGAATTCGAATAACAAATTTAGAAATTGATCATAATTTCAGATAGCGAAATGAATTATTTCCTAAACCCATACGTCCATTTTGAATTCTTGTGCTTTTTCAAATCCACTCTCTCCATCTAATTTGAATGTCTCTCATTTTAAATAAAAATTTTGATATTTAAATTTGAACGAGACAATAAAAGTTAAAATTTCGATTGGTAAATAAAATACATACAATAAAGATAGAAATTTTAATACATACCTGATTCACGTAAATTACATGTATTTGAAAAATTATACCACATATAATACAAATAATGTAATATAACTTTCTAAAATTGTTAGTTCACGGACATGTAGTCCACATAAGAATGTCTCATACAAATTGATAAACAAAATACATACAATAAAAATAATAGGACAAAGCTCATACAAATAGATTGAAAAAAAAAACATATGTGAAGACATAGTCGATTGAATGAGCGCATACCTCGTATAGATTGATGTACGCTTCTTCTTAAAATGCAATTATAAATACGCATGCTTTTTCCTCACCATTAGTCCCAACTTCAAAGTGTGGTTTCTTCACTTCAGTTGCTAAACAAGGAAACAAACGTGCTTCCTTTGGTCACAATTGAACAAACACTAAACAACGTTGGAGCAGCCGTCCTCTAACAGAGCATTGTTAGATTCATGGGAAGAAGCCCGTGCTGTGTCAAGGAAGGTCTAAACAGAGGAGCATGGACTTCTCTGGAAGACAAAATCCTCACAGAGTATATTAAAGTTCATGGGGAAGGAAAATGGCGAAGCCTTCCCAAAAGAGCAGGTGAGAGTTCTGGTCGTAACTCAACTAAATGTTATGTATTACACTATATTTCTTCTCCATCTATCATACAGCTTGTTATTATGGGGTCATTGTTTGGTGGCAAAACCCAGGTCTTAAAAGATGCGGAAAGAGTTGCAGACTTCGTTGGTTGAATTATCTTCGACCAGATATTAAGAGAGGGAACATAACCAATGATGAAGAGGATCTTATAATCAGACTACACAAGCTCCTCGGAAACAGGTTTATCATTGTTTCTTGCGCATTGCTTGTCATTCTCATGTTTTAGATTGCTCATGAGTCATGACATTGGTTGATCGTCATAATTGCATTGATGGCCAAATAGTATATCAGATGTTCGAGAATGGTTTAGCCATGTTTCTTTCAGGGGATTCGTGCCTTGATCTTTGTTTTTCAGAATTCACTCTGGCTAGCATGGATTTTCTCGAGTTCAGTGAGGAGGTCTGAATCATGACCTTGCATGCAATCCACCCGCCCTCTTCAAATAAAATTATGCAAGGACCTAAATGATCCTTCGTTAAGAAAGTTTTAATCTCACAAACAACACACATTGATCATCTTGAACAAGGCATCATTACATTCACGGCGCATCATAATTAGCCAATGGGCTTATTTCTACGAATAAGAATGTCCTCAAGAAGTTTTAGTTAGATTCTGGAACATGATTGACAGGAGGATATTGATTTGTACTCTGCAGATGGTCCTTAATAGCCGGAAGACTTCCAGGGCGAACAGACAATGAAATAAAGAATTACTGGAACACCAATATCGGCAAACGAGTTCAAGGTCATCCCAGCTCCAGCACCACTCGCAAGCCATCAACCAGGGCTGGAGCAAAGAATCTGAGTAGTAAAGCAAAAGTATCTGGACCCCCACTTCCACAAAAGGAAGGATCATATGTGGTCCGCACTAAGGCATCAAGGTGTACTAAAGTTTTCATCAATGCAGAACTGGATAAAACTCAACAACCTGGTATTATGGCAATGAAAGGTCTTAATTTCATTAATACTGAAGTCGACATCGAAAAGAACAGCAAAGAACCGGCTCCACCTGGGGCAGCAAATGGGACATCACCAACCCTTCCGAGAGAAGACAACTCTTCTGACTTCATCATTGACTTTGAAATGGACGATAAGTTCCTCTCTGAGTTTCTCCAAGCAGAATCATGTGTTACTCCATATGACTTTGATATAGGAATTGCAGACAATTTAAACCCTAAAGAAATTCCCGAAGACTATTCCTATCCCCATGGATCTTGTCAAAATGCCTTGTTCAGCGGTGCTCAAGAAGCAAAACAAGACTCGGAGCTTGGCTCAATGACATCTCTTCTTGATCCTGCTCTAGACTGGCTTCAAGACGAGTAATTGGAACATTTGATATTCTAGCCTAAGTTAACTAATTAAACTAGTTCGCTTGTGTGTGTGTGTATATATATATATATAGAGAGAGAGAGAGAGAGAGAGAGATGCCGTTAGAGCCATATAGCGTGTAAAGTATGAATATTTCTGGAAATAATTTCAGGCAATCAGCTGTAAGAACTGTGCCTTTCGGTGAGGGATCATATTTATAATTTCTAGCCCTTCCACAGCCAAAAACCAGTATAATTTTCATTAATTTATAATACTGGCGTTAGACTCATATTTTTTTTCTTAACATTTTTTCATTTCTTTTTCTCTCTTCCAATTTTGCTATATCCAACCTGAAAAATTGGATTCCCAGTAGATCTTTTCCGAACATAAGTATGACAAGCTAGTTTAGGTTTATTCTCTTTCAGGAAGCTTTAGAATCTGTCTACTTGGAACTAAATCAAACACAAACTCGAGAAAAAAAAAACCCAGAAATAAAAATACTACTACGATTTTTTTAGTCAATTTCATATACAGCAGTTGCAAGTTTTGCCATGTTTAGAAAACCTGTAGCTTGGAATCCACGATGGTGGTATTGCTCACTGAAACCAGAGCACATATAGGAGGTACGTGAACCAGGATGGAATTTTTTATAGTCATTTTGTAAGTTACACTTGTTTAATATGACTTATTTCTTTTATATAATTTGTGAATTATTGTACGAGAGTAATATTTATTTAAAATGTATCTTCTAATAGCGATTACGAGTTATTTATTAATAAAAAAATTAGTAGATTTTCTTATAATGTTGGTCACATGATCATATATATATATCATAATGGTGATGCAGACAAAAACACCAATGCACCACTCTCATTAATTTTACTACTATGATGAAATAAGTTATTTGACAAGCTTGGCTTCAAGAGATTGACAAGACTCCTTTGTGGTTGCATTTCTTTTATAGTGTTTACTCATTCAGAAGCATTGTTTTTTGACCGGATCGGATTGGCTGGTCAGATTAAGAACCGATTTCCAAATCGATTCAATCCATCCATTTGAGTCAAAAATTTCAAAAATCGACATGTTATGTTTAAATCGGTTTGGATCGATCGGTTCAACCGGTGAATCGGTAAACTGACTGATCCAACCAATTGAACCGATCCCTCTTTTTTTTCCTCCTAATTAAGATACTATATTCATAGAAAAAAATAAGCTACACAAATAAAATAAATAGTTTATATTAATAGAGAAAATATCACATTTTTTTCTAATTTCGTTATTTATGTATTTATGGACTTAAATTGTACTATATTATTGATCAATTTTATTTTTAAAAATATTATATTTTTAATTTTTAAATAATAATATTACCGGCTCAATTACGATTCAATTATGGTTCAATTGCAATTGGACCATTAAATTGTGAATTAATAAATTTTTCGATTCGATAACCGGTTCGATTCTGAAAACGATGCTTAAAAGAGAGCCCTTCTTTACAATACTATAGGATTATTTATATATCTCTCTCTCCAAACATTATGTTTCTTAAAAATTTTCCTATTGTTATTATTTATTAGAATGCCTTATTTTAACTTGATGAAAAGATTTAGAAAAATATTAGAGTATAAAAAAATTAACATGATATCTTTATTAATTAGAGATATTACTTTTCAAGACACATGAATTAATGGAATTTGTATCTCTGAAATGAATAAGGTAAGTCATAGAATTTTAAAATAAAAAAAATACTATTTATAAAAATGAACATTTATTTTTGAATATTTTGAAATAAAAAATAAAAAATTAATTTTAAATAAATAAAATATTAACTGAGCTTATTATTATTGTTGTTGTTTTTCTCCTCTTTGAGGGACGGCCGTCTTTATTTTTATTAGATAAAAAGTTAGTCTTGTATTTCAGAAGAAGTAGAAGAGGAAACAATCGTCTCCTCATACAGTACAAGACCTAATTGAGGAGTTGAAAAGGTTCCTCCATAATTATATAAAATTGTAGGGGAATGAGGGATGGGGGTATATAAGCAAAAAAATTGTGAGGGGACGGCAGTCTAGTTCTTCCAAATACATGGAGTCGGAAATAAAAAGAGGGGGTTAATGGTAAATTTACTCCCCATCCATTGAAGGTGCTGGGGTTTGCCTCCTGTGTCCTGTCCTCGGCTCATTACCGCTTGGAAAGGCCCAAAGCCCAAGCTTATGCGTTGACTTTCTCTCAGAGAAAAGTCAAACCGAAGAACCAAAGGGGAGAAGAGCGGGAGGAAAGAACTGGCCCGCAATAGGCCCAAGTTGAGTTTCTGAAGGAGCCTCTTAATCCATAATCATTGATTAACCCCACCCAGCAAAAAGTCCCGTCGTAGTAGAAAGCTGGAAGTAATCTCCGTTTCTTTTCGTTCTTTGCAGAAAAATCAATGGCTTCGGAGTCTCGGAAGGGTTAGTAACAGTTGTCTAATATGAAAATTCCTTCGCTTATCAATAAATCATAGTTCCGTTGCGTTTCTTAATCTTTCTTTCCGAATTCTTACAAATTTTTCATCTATGGAGATTTAGCTTGTTTTGACCATCCCTGTAGCAATCGTAAGCTTGTTATTTTGCCATATATGCAGTTGTCGTTCATCTCAGAGCTACTGGAGATGCTCCAATTCTCAAGCAAGCCAAATTCAAGGTTTTCTTTGATTAATTTTATTAGGCTTATTCAGTGTGTGGTAATTATTATCGTTCTTTTGATTGTTTCAAATTGTCTGTCTATTGCTTAAAGCCCTAATCTCATTCTGGGTACTTTAAGCTTTTTTAAATAAAAAAAAAAGACTTTCTTTATTACTTGGTATTATTTTTGTTGTCTGGCGGATTTCCAAATTCTTGTATCTCTGGTGATTCGTCAAAACAGAACAGGCTCTAGCAATGTGCCTAATTAACTAATTGTTGGAGGAATTCGACAGAATTGTGCCTTTCAAATGTAGTGATATGCTGTTAAATGCAAGATTTGTTTTTTAAGACTATATTTAGGTTAGCTACTAAATACTGGCTTCAGTGCTAAGTGTTAAGGATTGCCTTTCACTGGCTTGAGGCTTGACAGGCATGAATTGTATCAATGTTTTAGTTAAGCTATTTTTTGAAATGCTGAGTAACATATCAAACTAATTGATGTGCCAAGTACAGTTCTTGGTATAGGCCAATGATTAAAAATTGGTAACTTTGAGTATTTAGCGATGATAATTTTTATTGTTGCTGAACACGTTGAGATGTCGTACTGATATATGTAGACAACTTAAAGTTGTTGCTGCTTATATCCAATTGGTTTTTAAACTAGCTAAAGTGATTGCCAGTGGTGCCAATTATTGTTACACTTATTTTCAGAAATTGTTTGTTAATGTATGGAAAAATTTACATTTTGTTCAATGCATATACAGATTGCTGGGTCTGACAAATTTATGAGAGTGATTGATTTTTTGCGCCGCCAACTTCACAGGGAGACACTGGTAAATGATTATTCTTTCCTGCCAGTTTATCATTTGGCGTGGGCTTTTAGTGAGATGTGGAGTGATTAATTGTGTGTTTCTATAGTTTGTTTATGTCAACAGTGCTTTCTCCCCTAATCCTGATGAGTTGATTATCGACCTTTACAATGTAAGTTGTTCTAACTCTGGCTAAATGAAGTGCTTATCTAGCATAAGTCTTTCATTGTGTTCATTTTGTATTCAATAATGCATCTATTGGGTTGTAAAAATTAAGCCTTCTCAAACGTATTTTGCTGTACTCTAATTCCCAGATAGTCCGGTATTGAGGCATGGGGGAGTTTATAATTAGTGTTTCAATGTCAAGATTTGACATGAACTTTTATTACATGACCCTTTCTGTAATTAGTCGGAGCATTTAAAGAATTTTATCTTATATAGTCTGTAATTACTTAAGGCTTAGTTTTTTTTTTTTTTTTTGTCGTCGTCTTTGTCTGTAATAAATCTACAGCTCATATTCTCTATGGTTCTAGATGCTTGTTCTTTTTTGTTAAATTTAAGCAGCCAACTCCTTTAAATAGCGGCTATGAAATACTTAAATCATGATATCCGTTGGAATGCCCTTTAGCAGTGGCCAAAAGATCCTAGAGTTCTCTTAGCATTCCAACTTTAGAAGTCTGTAAAATGCGTCATCTTTTCCTGGTTTTTGGTTGCATTGGAATGAAAAGCTCCAAAACTCTGGAAACATTTTGTCACGGAGCTATTAAATTTTCCATTGCAGAATTTTGGCATTGATAGTAAGTTGGTGGTTAATTATGCTTGCTCAATGGCATGGGGTTAACCAGTACCTACTGATTGTCATCCTGCAGCTGTATGAGGTCTTCTAAGGTACGAAGTTTGATATTTTCACTGTGTAGTTTTTTCCATGATAATTTCCATGTTTTGTAGCATCTTAAGTGAATTTGTTCATTATATATTTATTGACAAATATGAGACTCTTTCCCCAACTTGAGAATTAGTGGATTATGGAGATCTTTTCATTAAATAACTGTTGAATTATCTCTATATCAGCCACTGTTAAGCATATGTATTTTCTATCAGGACACTAACATCAAATCCTGAAATAGGTAATGCCAAAGTAGATAATCACTAACATCCTACAGCGCACTTGGTCATTTTTATCCATACAAAAGCTGCATTTGATTTGATTGTCTTACATCAACAAGGATTGGCTGCAAAAGGTATTGGATCTCTAAGAGCTCAATGAAAGTTTTATGTGCTAAAAGGGTAAAAAAATTTACACTATTAACAAGTTTGGAACATGCCTTTGCGACTTCTTGTTGTGCTGAATAGTTTTAGTTGGCTGGTTATTAAGTTTTGGGTGCTTGATTTATACATGGAACACATGTTTGTTTTGTCAAATGTCAATGGCAAGTGGACTTCAGTGCTCACACTTCAAATTGGTTTCTCTGTGATCAAAGGGGTTCCTGCTGAAAAAATTGGTTAGAGCAGCTTCATCTTCGTGACTGCATGTGACTTTTGCTGATGGAAGACAACGGAGAGAAGACTTGAAGAATCTGACCTTTCAATTTTGTATAATTTGTTTCTGTCGATATGTCTTGGTAATAAAAAACTGTGCATATTTTGCCATCGTTTTCATACTTTGTCCCTTCTCTAACTAATAGTCTAATACCCCTCGGTGACTTGTCTTATGCTGTGTGACCCATTCAAAAATAGTTAAAACTTCTGCATCCCTGCATTCTTTTTATGCATTAATTTGTACAATAAACAATTATAACAAGCAGTCTGCGGTAACTTTCGGGATATATTTTGTACTTACTGACCTTTTTGGCCAAATTCAGCTCGAAACTTGAAGCTTGTTTTTGGTGGTAGACTTCAACCTCCCTGTAAGTTATGGGCTGGTCATTCCTTGAGGAGCTTTCTGACATTGCCGGATCCGGCCTAACGTCGATCCTCGTGGCATGCAGAGGCTTCATAGAAGCACCGGTTTGACCATTGACGGAAGCAAGTGATGTTTTTCTAGTCTAGAATCTGCTGTCATTTTCTCAAGAGCCTCTGTCAGCCCATACTTCCATACTAGGGGATGGGGGGGGGGTGTGGAGTTTCATGACAACAACCCCATTTCAGGGCCTAGCAAACATAACTATGAAATGCCGGTTCCAGATCAAATTTGGAAATGGTTAGTTGGAAATTTCATGCCACCAGTGTATCATCTGAAGAACACTGAGAGAATGGATAAAAGGATCTAAACATCCCTTAAAGCAGATCCAGATTAGACGGATAGACTTCTTTCAGAAAGAGTTGCATTCTTTTCTGAATTTTGTTTTAAAGGAATCGCCTATGAAGGCGAAAGTAGTTCTGAATGGCTTTGCCCAATGTATTTGGTCAAGTGTAATGTATCCGTCCTCATTGAAAAATGCGTGCGTTTTTGCTAATTTGGGTCCTAAGCTTTCAGTCTGGCTATGAAAAAACCAGTTAGACTAACAGAATTTGAGAAATGGATTTTATTTGCCAAGTATCTGAAGGTCAGGCCAGGTCCCATCGACTGTGGGATGGGTGAAAGGAAATTCCTGTTTTTTCTGACTTTTAAATATGGGGTAAAGTTCAATGCTGTACAACTCATCTCTTTGCAACTAAGGTTGGTGTGATGGGTGAGAAAGAGCCAAACCGGACAGGATCTTTAAAGGCCACGGGTGGCCAAATATAGTCTCTACCAGCACCTTTACTGGCATCAGGATCCGATGAGGATTGAACTATGTTTGGTTCGGGGAGGGGCTGGGGAAGGAAAGTAATAAAGAAAAGGTAGAAGGAGAAGAAATAAAAGAGAATAATTAATTTAGTGTATTATTTTATTTTTCGTTATTTATTTTGTTAAAATTTTTAATATTAAAAATAAGATTAATATTGTCATTAATTACTCTTATCTTATTTTATCTCTCTCAATCTTTAAAAATTGAAAAGGGAAGTAATGTTGATATAGAGGGAAAGTGGTATCCGTTTTAATTCACTTTTCCTCCACACATATATCTAACAAAACAAAAAAAAGTATATCATTTATCTCCATATTTATTTTATCTTTATATTTACTTTCTCTCTCCATTTACTTTCACAAAACAATCTAACTAAATATATAGGTTCCGCATTCTCTAGTATACTTTATGCAACACTTCTTGGTACACCATTAAAAATACGATGCGCAAATAGATATTCGACATATTCTTATCTAATACTCTTTTCGTCTTTATTTATCTATCATAAATGAAAAGTTTTGGTATCCATTTTTATCTGTCATATTGAAAAAATTTAAGTGTCATTAATGTTAATTTTATTACTATACCCTTGTATTAAGTAGTGTTGAAAAATAAGAGTGTAAAAACTTTAAAGAGAGTTGAGCAAACAAAGTAAGAAAATAGTTATAAAAAATATTAAATTCTAAGATATTTTTAGAATGTATAAATAAAGTTGTATAAATTTAAAAGATTAATTAATTTTTTTAAATTATGTAAAATAATTAATTATGATAGAAAAGGAATACTGTTTTTAATTATTATATTTTTTTAATAATGTGAGTCTGATATTTATTAAATTAATAAATATATATCGTATTTTTAATGACATATTAAAAAATATTATAAAGATTGTACTAGACGATGCCGACCTCAAATATAGCCTAAAGCTCTTTGCGAATTTAGATAGAGGCATCGAGCATACAAAAACCTTTTCACTACTCCTCAAAGGGAAAAACTTTTCGTCCCTCTTAGTTTGCCCTACCCTTCTAGTGTCAATAATAGTTTGACGTGGCTGGTAATATCGTTTCGTAAAGACAACATATATTTTTTTCGTTTTATAATATAAGTCGTTAAAGATTATTTTTATTATCTTAAATTATAAGTTATTGAGAATTTTTTAAGAAAGTTTTAAAGTTATTTTTATATATTTTTTTATTTATTATTTTCTTTTCTTCTTCTTCTTCTTCCCCTCTCTTCTCTTATTTTCAAGATATTTAAATAGAAATATTTTTAAAAAAATATATAAAATCACCTTATTTTTAGAATCTTAATACGTGTGAAATTAAATTGATTTATATTATAGAATGAGTAGAAATCGCGAAAAGAGTAAAAAGAACAAACAGGCCATTTAAAAAGATTTATACACCTTAGATCCTAGCAATAATTTACATATTTGACGGCAAATCATTAGCCGTTTTAGTGCAAAGTAAATGGGTCGCAACAAATCTTTAGCCATCGCCTAGCTCAATGAATTTGCTAATCCACTCTAAAGTTAAAGGATCCTCATTGGAGAAATCGAAGAAATCATCTACTTCGGAACTGATTTTTGGTTCTTCAAGACCAGAAAACGATGTGCTTTCTTCTCTCATTTCCTCTTTAACCTCGTTCGTCTTTATTCTTTTCCGACTCCTCGATCCTTCTTTCACTGGAATCCCTTTGCCTTGGCTGTCCTTCTGGTGTACTTTCTTGCTCAGATGAGAATTCCAGTAATTCTTGATTTCATTATCTGTTCGCCCTGGCAGTCTTCCAGCGATCAAGGACCACCTGCGATCACCATCAACAAGAACCACAACTGGCAATTGGTCTTTTACCCATCAAATAAAAAGTTGATAAGGACAGTAATGTCTGGGTTTGTTGACCTGTTTCCGAGAAGTTTATGAAGCCTTACGATCAGGTCCTCTTCTTGGTCAGATATGTTGCCTCGTTTGATGTTGGGTCTTAGATAATTCATCCATCTCAGCCTGCAGCTCTTACCGCACCGATTAAGCCCTGGACAAAATCCGGCATTTAGAAATGTTAGACCAGCAGTGACTGAGAAGTTACAGGGAAAAACAATTATATGCGCCTGCGTGCCAATATGCATATAGACATTTAGCTTTTAGCAGTATGTATCTCAAATGCTCAATTCTTTCAAGGCACAAGCAAGACCTGCTTTGGCTGCAATTGTCTTCCACTTCTTCGGACCATAGATCTGTATAGTCTCAGCCAGTCTCTGATCTTCTTCATCTGTCCATGCTCCTCTGTTGACTTCTTTTCTAACCGCTTGATTTTTGTTGAGGACAACTGCTCTTACTTCCTTCTTAGCTAATTCACCATCCCTTGCAGCCATGACCGACTCTTGTTTGCTCCAGAATGCCGGTACACGCAAAATCAGTAAGAGAAGAGAGAGGGCTGTAAAAAGAACTTGAGTTTGAAATGTCGCTCTCTCATCAACTTTTCTTGTTAATTTATGCCCCGAGCTTAGCTCAGCGAACTCTGTGTATATATATAGAGAGAGAGAGGGGGGGAGAGAGAGACACGTGGGACTATTATTATTCATCTCTGTACTATACGCGAGCATGAAGTATAGTATTGAGAGATGAGGGACAGCACTGAACTTGATGATAGAAAAACATGCTACGCGCTTCTTAGTTGCAAGGCTGCTGAAAGCTCTCAATAGATTGTGCGCTTAAATCCAGCTTTTGGACTTTAAAAAAAAAAAAAAAAGGCCGAGGGGAAAGATGAGACAAAAGAGGTCTACACAGAATCCTACTTTGTTTATCATTTTGATTTTAAGAACAATAATGCTGGTACTGGTAATAGGTCTGTCCTACAGTGGCAGAAAAAGGGTCTATGAATAGTATACCACAAAATACAGCCATTTCTGCTTTCATATGGTCTACTCAAAGTTAGCAAGTTGTGGTAACAAAAAGATTATCAAGGTGGGGAATTAGTGAGATGTCCAGAGAGGAGCAATGCTGGGTGTTTTATCGAGCTTCCAAAACTATCATATACTTTTCAGAGCCATGAAAAGATGACACTATATATATTCTTGTGGGTGCATGAAGATTTATTCTGATTCGTTAGATGTCATTCTTTCACTGAGAAATATATTTAGGCCCTGAATATGTACGAAAAGTATAGATCCAAATGAGCTGCATGAATTTTCTTGATCCCAGATACCCATTCACTCTGTTCAATGCTCATGGTGGCTGGCTCCATTTGCAGGTCACACTTTCCAGGCTGCTCATTCTGCTGTTTAAGAGTTGGTGATTCTCAAACTGAGGCATTATTGAGGCTTAGATGGTGTACTATTTAGCCAATCAATTATGCAATCTACAAGTAAACTGCTGCCCTAGTACTGTTTTTGGATTGCAATTGGTAGTGGAAAATCACCATGGTTGATTTTAAAGTAAATCCCTGTCGAAGGTACATTCCTTTTTTGGTTGATAGGTACAAAAAGCAAAACAGATTGGTTAAAATAAGGGTTAGGTTGAAATAATAATGGATATGCAGGAATAAGGCAAACAAATTTACTGGTTTAGACCGTACCAAAAGCTGATTTCTATTGTTTGGAAAAACATGAAAGAGTCCCTCGTTTCAGAATAGGAAATTAGGATGAAAATGCAGTGATTGAGAAGACAAAATCGTATGAGACAAGAGTCTGCATGAGGCCAAATGAGAAAGCTTATGATTAGATGACAAAAATTATTGATATTGTGTTGGGGACAAGTCTTCCTTCTTAATCAGTCTCTTTTGGCATACTTGAGACCAGGCAGCACATTCCAAAGCAAGCATTGGACCTAGTCCTAAACATTATTTGCCACAAATCCCAATCTAAACACACTTTTGCATATTCGTCCCTTAAAAAACACACAAAGTTCATCAAATCACTGCAAAACGTCAGTGAAATATTTCGGCAATTACTGGAAACTCTCTGATCGACGACTTGGTAGATGGCTAACGGGAAAGAATGGAATAAAGCCAACTATCTAGCTTTCATTCATAACCATTAAGATCCATGTGCGTCATGGAGAGGAGTCTCAAAGTTTCAATACAGTAATATTTCTTCGTGCTCGAAATTGAAAAAATGTAATTCTTTTTATATATAATTTGTGATGATAATTTATTATAAATCTATGCTAACACTTTGTATAAGTCTTACATGATGTATTACTTTGGACTCTATTATAAATCTTCTTTAATGGAGTCCTAGGTCAATTTATTGAGTAATTATGGGCAATTCAATTTAAATAGTTGCCTAGGCATTCTAGACACTGGTACCACAACCCAGTAATATTTCTGTCAATGCTTCTAAATTTGAAACCTAGAACTCGGATCGGACGCATTGAGATTCCAAACTATAAAGACACAAAATTTAGCATAGCTAGCAAATTACTTGCTTCAAATTATATGTCATTTTTACAATTTTTTTATTTTTAATTATCTATCATTTTATAAAATCAATAATATATTTATTATTCTTTTTCTAATTATACTTTTATCGTCTACTTCCTCCGTTTCATTCTATGACGCTCTTACTCAAGTAATGATTTTTACCATAATTTTTTATTGCTCTTTGTAATGATTTCTACCGTAATTTTTTATGTTCTCAACTATACAAAATTATAAACTTAAAAAATTACGATTAAGACAATTGATAGATAAATCATCCATAAATTAACTCATCAATGGTTCTCGGAACTTCCTGTTACTACAATGACTATATGAAGTTTCAATTTCATCTTGTTGGATGGAGATGGTTTTCGAGGAAGAATCTAGTGAACCATGTAACCCGTGAAATCAATTCCCTTATTAGTTTAGTTTAATGCTTTGAACCGTTTTTTTTTTAAAATAGTGCTAGAAAGTGCAAACCTTGTTGAATCGGTTGGTCTAATACTAGTCTAACTAGTCAATTTCAAAAAAAAAATTATAAAAGTAAATTTTGAAATTGTGTGTTATTAATAAACTAAGAGCAACTACTTTTAATTTTGTAACGGTGAATTGTTTGTTTTATTGAAAATTTATTATTTTAGTACATTATATTAATTATGGACTTGAATATTTATACCTTTATGAACTTAAATTACAATATATTATTAATCAGTTTTATTCTTTATAATAATTATATTTTTTATTTTTAAATTATAATACTACTAGTTCAATTACGATCCAATTGCGGATAGACTAATGAACCATGAACTAGTAAATTTTTCAACTCGATATCCAATCCGATTTTAAAAACATTGCCATTTAAATTGTATAGCTAGCAAGCAGTACATTCTCCATTTAAAATTCCCTTGTGGTCTTTTTAGTCATAGATAAAATTGGTTTTGTTTCTAAAATTCCTACCATTCAATTTTTGCTAGTGTGTTTCACTGATTCTTTTATATACAAAAGGAAAGCGATTTCTGTCTTCCTGCAAATATTTCTTTACCATTGAAATCAAATCTTGGACATGCTTTAGTAGCCAAAAACATTACCTTAGTAATGAATTGTTTATTTTTACAAGTACAAATAGGGTCTTCTTCGTCTTGTAAGGGGTAATATCTCTTTGATAACCTACTGCTAATGGAAGACAAAGGAGGAGAGCACTATCAGAGAAGAAGAAAAAAATTGGAGTTAAAATTCAAAATCTAAGGCTTCAAAATTTTACTATTCATTATATTTTTAAGGGGCAATTTTGATATTTTGCCTATATTTAGCTGATGTGCTTTAGTCAATTTATAAATCCTTAATATTCATGTAGGGTTAGATATTGTTAATTTGGTTGGAATGAAGAGAGTATTATTTTACTAAATCATAATATTAATTATCAATTTTGAAAATAATTTTATAATTTTCGATGAGAACAATCAATCTTTTTTCATAAATATTAAAGTTTCTTTACTATGTGTGATTTGTATAATAATAATAATTATTATTATTTTAAAATGAAGAAAGTAATGTTTATGCAAAAATATCTTTTGTTTTATTCTTTTTGCTTTTTTTAATTTGCGAGTGGTTCTTTTTAAGGGTAATTTATGAGAAGTATTAGTATTTTAGTTTGTGGTGAAATGTTCATTTATCTTTAACAATCTAATCTAAGTAGGGAACATGGATCAAACTTTTATTGAATTTTTTAAACTTAACTTTAGTTCAAAAATAGCGAATTTGAATTTCAATTCCATTATCAATCTTTATACTTGATTTTTTTTTTTTATAAATAAGCCTAACTCAAATACCCAAAATTTCAGCTTGATTATAAATAAATATATAAATAATATACTTTATATTTTGTGTTTATATTAGGGTAAAATATGTTAACCGCCCTTAAACTTTCATACATTTTTATTTCTATCCTTGAAATTTAAAGTATGTAATTTTAGCCCTTTTAGCCCTTAAACTTTTGAAACACCTAAAAAATAACCCTTTCAATAATAAAAGCTCAAATATAATATGAAATCACCAGATTTTAGCTCTCATTCCCCCGTTTTTTATTTTTAAAATATTATTTTTCAACTTTAATCTCGCTCTCTTCTTTTCGAATTTCTTCATTTATCAACAATAATTTTAAAATCTAACTTCAAACATTTTATGTGACTTAATAATTTTGAGATTACTCTTTAAACAAAACTAAGACATAAAGATGAAGAAGAAAAAAACCAATTCAATTCTTGACGAATAGTAATTTTTTTGGCATCTCTAAAGAAAGGAAGAATAAATTTGAAATCAGAAGTGAATTACAAAAAAAAAAAAAATCTAAAAAGAGAAGTGAGAGACGCGCAAATCACAGTAGTCTTTTCCTATCATATATAAAAGTTATTTTGTAAGAATTAGAAGGACGACACCACATTGTGAGTATTGAGTGAATGCCAATACCTATAAAATAGGTCATGTGGAAGTCATGTGATGAACTTCTGTGAGCACTTAATAATTTTAATTGATAGAAGAGTTATTTTTTAGATGTTTTAAAAATTTGGGGGCTAAAATCACATATTTTAAAATTTAAATATAAAAATCAAAATTTATAAAAATTTAAAAATGACTGACATATTTTGTCCTTTATATTATAAATAATATATTTTTAAATTTTTAAATATTCAAGTTCGAGCATGATGTATTAATCACCTCAAATCAAGTTTGACTTAGAAGACTTTATATAAAATGAAACTCAAACTCAATTTCAAATTCAAATCTCTACCAAATATTTTAATTGAGGTTGGATACCTAAATTCAATTGGACATAAAATCTCTAAAAAAATGAAGACCAAAAACAAAATGTGAGCTTGTGAATGAAGGTGAATGGACGGGATTCCTTTTGGGCTCCATGGACTTATACAACTTTTATAGAGCCCAAAAATATTCAGTTGGTTTGGTCTCTTTGTTGAGCCCATCTTCTTACGAACTCCCCAAACCCAATTAACAAACATAGTAAGGATTTTTTACAGCGGATTTTTAGTTGGGCTGATAATGGACCCAAATTGACCTTACTAGAAACGATCCTCCAAGGCCACAAAATCCAGCTACGCATTATTGACTTGGTGATTGTCCCTCTTTTCTTGGCCCGGTTCCATAGATACATGGCTTTGTTGCCACTAAATTCGTTCTTTTTTACCTGTTCATTTTAATTAAGATTTTTGTCTCAATTTTTATGTCTTATTAATAAATTAAAATTATATTAATTACTATTTTTCTACAAATACCCTTATTTAATATAATAAATATTGTACACTTATAATAGGAAATGAAAATAAATTAAATATACTTACAACACAAAGTTTTGGAATTTGATTACTCCTTAATAAAAGAGAGAGATTCTTTGAGGACAAAGTAGAAAATGTTAATTAATCAAAAAATTTTATTTTCTTAAAATTTGTAAATCGATTAAAATGGATAGATAAAAGGGGACGGAGAGAGTATTAAATGTGCATACAACATGGTTCCTTTTGTTTGATGTTTGAGAAAAAGAAAAACTCCCAAATGAGTGTACATATATATACATATACATATAGGTATGTGTGTCGTGTGTCTTTGTGTAAACGAGACAAGTATTGTATTTTTAATTTAAATTTAAGATTAAATTAAAATTAAATATTGTTTTAATTCTTTAATTAACAATTTTATTTGGTGTTAAGTAGTATTGGCAAGTGGGTCGGTTTGGCCCATCGGCCCGGCGTATAGGACTGAGCTTGAGGGACGAATCGGTCACTGTTTACTGGGACGGTCCTAGGTCCCCGACCGGTCCAAACTAGGGGTAAAATCCTTAGCCTGCCTAGGCCCGTGTTGCAATGGCTCTCAATTTTTTTTTTTCATTTTGGTCCATAAAATGGTTATTTATTTATTTATTTGTAATTTAGTTTCTAAGAGCTATATTCTCCCCCTCTAATTCCCAAAACTCTATAAATACCCCTCAATTCACCCCAAAACTCATCAAACACTTTCTAACTCTCTTATTTTCATTAATCTTTCTCTCATAATCCTCAAATCTCTTTATTTCCTCTACAAAAAGTGTTAGAATAGATTTTTTAATATACTTTTTTAATTCTTCAAGAAAGTCTTCATATTTTGAAAGACTGTTGAGTGGCGGAATAGTGGATACAAGAAGTAAATCTCCACAAAATGTTGTTATTCTGGGCCATCAAGTAGTTAGTATTTCTTAATATTACATTCTTATTTTTTTAGCTTTATTAATTATTTATTTGTTTTAGTTATTTATTTAATTTTTAAGTTAATTTATTATTTATATTTTTTAATTCTCTTATTTCATTATTTGTTAATACTTTATTTTATTTTTTAAAACTTCTATTTGAATTTTGATTGATTATTTTTTTTAGAAATAATTGATCCAAATCAATATCATCATTTGTTTTCATTACAATCATTTGCACATTTTGATTTCAATATAGATTCAATCTTAAATTTAATAAATAATGAAATAGGTAATGAAAATGAAAGTCCTAGTAGGCCTAGCGTTAGTGTTTCACAATCACAACCAACTCCAACGATTAATCCTAATGAATCTAATATAGGTCAAGATGATGTTGAAACTGCGGATGTTATAGCTAAAACAAAAATATTTATAGTTTGGAATATTTTTGAAAAGGATAATGAAGATGATAGGGCAATATATAAAATTTGTAGGGTGGTATATGCACATAAGAAGGGAGGAAGGACGGGAATGTTAGTTAAACATATGAAAACGTCACATAATGATTTGTTAGAAAACCTACTTAAAAAACAATAAATCCATACTATATGGGGTCAAATTATTGGTAATTTTTAATACGATCGTAGAAAAAATAGAAGTGGATTTGCTAAAATGATTGTTCAAACTAAATTACCTTTCAATTTTGCAGAAAATCCACATTATGAACAATACCTACAAAACAATTATCAATCTGCATGAAAAATGATTTCTAGAACAACGTTAAAAAATTATATAATAAAGATATATAAAGAAATGAAAGAGTATCTAATTACTATATTTGATTCTTATAATTGGAAATTTACTCTTACTTATGATAGTTAGACTGCAATTACTAATGAGTCTTATTTGTGCATTATATGTCATTGGATAGATCATGATTGGTTAGTATAAAAAAGAATTGTTTATTTTAAATTATTTAAATATCCTCATGTAGGTAGTAATATAACTAGAATGATTACTCAAATATGTCGTGAATATAGAATTTTAAATAAAATTATTTCTATTTCTGTATATAACACTTCAAATAATGATTTTGCCATAGCAATTTGAAAAAATACTATAAATCCTATTTTAAATTGTATTTTATTTCATATTAGGTATGCTTGTCATATACTTAATTTGTGTGTTAAGAAAATATATAAATATGTTGATTAGGGCTGTCAATGGGTCGGATATACCCGGACTCGTACTGGTACTGGACCCGTTTATAACGGATCTAGTACACATATTTTCCTACCTGACCTAGACCCAGACCGTTTACCCATTTACTATGTATAAATGGGTCTGGGTATGGAACTATATTACCCATACCCGATTATCTGTGTTAATAAATTAAATTATATTATATAAAATATATATTATATATTATATTATTTATAAAATATTATGTTAAGGATTTTTTTTTTTACTCTTACCCTAACTCATCCTATCTCATTTATAGCATTATAGCAGGCTGCCGTCTTCCTCTTCTTTTCATTGTCTTCCTCTTCTCCATTCATCCTCAACCTCATCTCATCTATAGCAGCATTTTCAATTTCATCGTCACTCTCTTAACATAGCAGTAGCACTATAGCAGCTAAGTTAAAGTAGCAGCAACATACAACACATACGAATCGAAGACTGTCTACCACCGAGCAGTCGCCGCCGCCATCACCGACCCACATGGCCCACACCCACGCCCACAGCAACACAAGCACCGAGCCAACTGCATCTGATATGAGGTTAGGGATGTTTATTATTATCTATACCCTAAATCAAATTGATCGTCATAGAAGGATAGGCTACATAGAATAACTATGGGACCATTTGGTGGGGAATGGGTTTAACGGTTCAAACTGGGAACCCCAAGTAATCATTCTTGTAACACCCCACGACTACGTACCCTGAAAGGGCGGGGATGTCGCCCCGTCCCGTAGGACAAGGGGTCTTTAAAACGAGGTATAAAGTATAAAGGCAATCTCCAAAAGGATCAACTTAGATAAATAAAGAAATATTCTTATTACATCAGGCTCAACTTGGAGCAAAATGGAATAAAACAAAATATTGTTTAGAAGCATAAGCAATAAATGTCTCCTAGAACGGATAGAGAAAATAGCAAAAGCTCCAACTATTACATGCCCCGCTGACTCAGCACAATCTATCTCCTGAAAACATGATGTAAAATGGTGTGAGAATAAATCTCAGTAAGTCCTGTGTGTGCACATAGTGTTTTTAAATAGTTCGTGTATGCAAAGTGTAAAACATTTGTAAAAATAATTTGGCAAGTCATAAATAATCTCTTTTCGCAAGGAGTGGGTTTTTCTCATTGTCACATTTTGTACAAAATAAATCCTCCACTCGGATAAAAGTCATGTCACCACACGCTGGGCTCCATGAGAACAAATTGGCCAAGGCACCACACTTTGTGCACCTTGTCCGGACCAGATTACCACACGTTGGGCATTCTGATCAAGGTGAGTGTACAGCTCACCGGGTGAGATACTCCTCCATCTCTACACCCAACAAAACCATCCGGGTGTCCATGTTGGGAATATAAATAATACCTTTCAGGTATAATGCTAGCTCGAACTGGCCTGACCAACCAACATTGTCGCCTTTTCAAGCAGAGTTCATCTTCTGGAGGTGGCCTCCTGCCAGAAGACTTACGCTAGCCCTCCAAGACTAGTATTGTTAGCCTACCCTTATTGAGTACTCAACGAACATATCCGTCAATTCCTGATTCAAAATATTTTCAAACCTTAGCTTTGCAAAACGTGGTTTTCTTTAAAAGAGATTTCTAAAAATTTAAGGAAAAGAATAGTTTTCTTGCTAAAAACCGTTAGTTTGACAAAACCGTTTAAAGAATAAATATCCACGTTTACAACCCAAGCAAACATAGTTTAACAATAGCTTTACAAAGCTTCACAACATAGACTTGCCATCACAACCTTTAACAAAACAGTTTATAAAAGGACTTACCATCACAACATTTAATAAAAAAGTTTATGCAAGGACTTACTTGATATGCCTCAGATAAATGCGATAAATTCACAACTGGCTTTCCTCAATTATCCTCCTGATCTAAACCATATAATATCATGATCAGGGTCTCAATTAATTCAAACATGTTCTAATCCCATTTATTTTCATAACAATTCGCAATCTCCTATTTAATTCCAAGTAAACTATTCAATCCCCAAAGGTCAAATACTACGACCACATGTTTATCTCGCTAATAAACACCATTACACTTTACTTTCGACATCAAGGGAGGGTATTCCCTTACCTTGCAACTACCGGGTAATGAGGTCTCGATGTTCCTATGGTGATCGTCCCGAGTTCGCTTGAGAAGAAGAGAGAAGCTACCTCATTTGCTTCAGTTGATCGAAAATTTAGGAAGAAGAGGAAATCAGCCTCTATAGGGCGTGATTTAAGGATAGAAGAAAGAGAAAAGAATCATTAGAGAAAACGGCATCAAGAGGTTGAAAGGATTTGTACTTACCTTAAGGTGTGTGCGATTTTTGCTTGGAACAACTCTTGTATTTTCGAAAATTTGCAGAGAGATGTTGCTGAAATTTTCGTGTAGAATGGAGAGGGTAAACGGTGGTTATGATTTAAAGTTGGAGAAGATTGGTTTTGGGTTAGATGGTGATGTTTAGAAAGACTACTAATGGCTTTAGGTTTCTTGGACAGCAAGAGCGAAATTTCAGCTTGCGCGCGCCTCCTTGCTGCCGATTTTAGGGGAGTTTTATGGAGGGAAAAATTATGCAATTTGCTCCTCTAAGCTGGCCGAAACACTGCTCAAAGGAAGGGCTGAATGTGTTCAGAATTTTGGGCCAAACAAGGAAGAGTTTGAGTGAGTTTTGATGATTGAAAAATCATGTGCAAGTGTAGCAAGTTTTGGACTGGTTTGTCTGCTATAATTTTACCGAAATTTCCAGAGGAAAATCGAGGGTTTTGGGCGCTGAAAATAGCTTTTTCAGCTGGGGTTTTTCAGTGAATGATGTGTGCAGAATTTCGGTTGAAGTAGGAACACAAAGCTGGCCGAAAATCCTGCACAAAGCTGTCCGAATTTTCTGTGTATATGCTGGACGAATTTCAGTGTTTTGTGTGAATAAAATTCTGATTTTGTGCAGCTAAGGTAGTTGAATTGTTAAGGAGTATTCTAGGTGGTTTGAGTTATGATTTTCACAGTTGGATTGTAGCTAAAGATGGCTGGAATTTCGGCAGCTTTGTATCATTTCGGACAGCTTATGTAGATACAAAGCTGCCGAAATTCAGCTAGGAAAAGGGAGAAATCCTAGTTGAATTTGGATTGAAATAAAATCTGGTTTTATCAAGGATTTGGATAAGATTTCCTCTAGTCCTAGAAGAGTTTGGATTGAGCTAAAGGTGCTCCAAGGTGGCGAACAAAATCTGGAAAAATTTCCAGAATATTTCCAGCTTATGGTTTCCGAAAATTCAAGGGAACAAAAGCTAAAAATAAAACAAATTTCATCCTTAGCTAAAATCCTTGAACTTAGGAGTTAAATATAGAGTCTTACTCCTATGGAAGTGGCGTTTAAACCCAAAGAAAATATCTAAGACTTTAGTTAAATATTTCTCTAAAACAATTAAATAAATAAAAGGATTATGGCTAGAATTCTTGAAGAAGTGAAATAAGATTTTTCCCTAATATATTCCCTAACTCTAATATTCATCAAGAAAAGTTTTATACCACTTGAAATTCTTCAAAGTGGCTCCTAGCTAGGTTTTTTCGAAAATCCTAAGGAACACAAGCTGAAAATTAAAGGTGACCTTTATTCACATCAAAGTCCTTGAATTTAGGAAATAAACATAGAGACTTATTTCATTTGAGTAAAAATACTAAAATTCCTCTAGGATAGCTAGATTCTTTTTCGGCCAAGATAAGAAACGGTCTAAAGAAAAGAATTTCAAGAAGAGAAACTTACTTCACAAAAGGTAGAATTCGAACTCGGGTCACCAAAGGAAATCACCAACCTCCCCGCTATTCCAAAACAATTCCAATACTAATTTTTCTACAAGAAGTTCTTACCACCCCAATACTCATCCTTCAAAATCTTCGACCAAACCTCCATTAACCAAATCTTTAACAACACAACTATTTCACATCAATTAATTCAAATGCAAGAGTAACGGAAAAATTCACATGCATCATGCAAATAAAATTATTCTAGCTACCACATAAAATGCAAGATACTATGCAATGCATGAATTTTTCCCATAGTCAAAGGTGGTTTTGGGCGGGGTATTACAATTCCAGTTGCTTAAAAGAGGAATGCAAAACCAAAGAGAAGTAATTGGAATAAAATATTGTCTCACCATTTAAAGGCTCTCAAGAACATCCATTCAGAAATCGCTGTAAGGCAAAGATCGGAGTTGTCCCTATCTAATACTCTCTCTCTTTCCGCCGTTCCTTAAACCACCCAAGAAGAAGACAACCAGCTAATTTGGTGAAAGCCTTGTGAGATTGGCGGCGGGGTTAAAGAGGTTGGCAGACATATTTTCGAGCCGGGTATACCCGACTCGGACCCGATACCCGCATTTGCGGGTATGGGTCTCTTCAATCCTTACCCGTCGGGTATTCGGGCTGGATCCGGTACTACCTTTCTTTAAACGGGTCCGGGACGTCTTGTCCTGGACCCAATTAGACCTATTTATAGCCCTAATGTTGATGATATTGTTAATATAATTAGAAATATTATTTTATTTATTAAAACTTTCCCAACTAGGCAACAAAATTTTAAGGCTTCATGCCGAAAATAAGGTGTATCTTTTAAAAATTTAGATTAGATTATAAAATTAGATGGAACTCAACTTTAGATGTGTTTTAAAGTTGAAACTCATTTTGAAAATATTACATTTTCAACATTTTTATTTACTTTCAAAGAAGCAACTGAACTTTTATCGGGATCTTATTATTTCACTACTCATCATATTCTTTTAACGCTTGCTAAGGTAGTACATATTTTTTGTGAGTATATGGACCATCCCCAATATGGTTATTTTATGAGAAGTATATTTGAAAAATATAAAAAATATTATGAAGATATTCCTATTTTATATTGTATGGCATTGTGTATAGATCCTCGAATAAAAGTGGCTGAATTTAATGGTATTATTGAATATCTATATGAAACATTAAATTTTAATGAATCTCAAACACTTAGGTAGTGTATGATAAAAGATATAAAAGATAAAATGACTAAAACTCTATCTAACATGTATAATTTGTATGAGTTTGAGTCTTCTTATTCTAATTCTCTTAATTTAAGTAGGCAAGTTTCATCATTATCTAGCAGTCACTTTCAATCACCACAAAAATCTATCTTCTCGATTTCATCAGTATGTAATCCATGGGATATCATGAAGTGTAAAAAAAAACCATCTATCACTTACAACGAGATGGCAATTTACGAGATGTAGCCCTTAATAGAAAATGAGGATCAGCATTTTGATATTTGTGGTTGGTATAAGGTTCATGTAAATCAATACCCTATTTTATCTAAAATAACAAGTGATCTTTTGACACCATCTGTCTCCACAATGCCATTAGAAAGCGTCTTCAATGAGAGCGCTCGAACAATTAATGAAAGAAGATCTCGATTAACTCCTTATACTTTGGAGATGTTAATATGTTACAGTAGTTGGTTTGCAACCGAAGATAGGACGGCTAATTCGTGAATTGTTGATGATGACTCAGATGATGAATGGGGTGAGCCAAATAGTTAGTTTAGTATTCAAATAATTAGAAATTTATGATAAGTAATATTGTGTATTTGATTTTATTTTAAAGATATTTATTCTATTTTTAAATTTTAATTATTGCAATATTTTTAAGAGGTTTAGGCATCAAGTCTCCCTCTTATATAATCTTTATTTTATTAATTAATAAAACAACTAGGTGATAAGACTCCACTTCATCATGGAGGTTAAAATCAAGGAGAGGGAGACGTGATCATGCAAGGACAAGGACCGATGACAAGATCTAGGTCCAAGAAGCTTTAAGATGAGTTTCAATTGCTCATAAAACCATGCTTGAGGATGGAAGAGGGTTGGAAGGTTAAGGAAGCTAGCCAAGAGTTCATTTTGATGACTATCCAAGAAGGACCCCAACAAAAACTCAAGCCGGCAACAAAGGTGGACGAAACTTAACTAAAGGAGGCCTTCCAGCGGACAGCCGGCGCCGGCTTCAAGTAGCCAAACCGGCGCCAGCTTCAACCTGCCCAACAACGGCTTCATTTTGGCACACGACCGGCCGAAAGCAGAGCCTAATCGGCGCCGGCTTGAGGGCCCTAGCCGACGCCGGCTCCATCCTAGGCAGCCGACGGTTGCCTCGCGTTTTTTCATGTTTTATCCGATTTTCTCCAATTTTAAGTGTTTGTAAAGACTTATTAAGATCCTAAACTGTAATAGAACCTTAGGGATTACTTAGTTAGGGTTAGGGTAGTATAAATAGCACATTTAGTGATTTGACAAGACAATTCACACACTTTAATTCAAATTTGAGAGAGAATCTTGAGAGGCCTTAGCCTCTTTGTTCATCTTGTTCAAGACCATACTTAAGGGTTAGTCCTCCTTATGAATGAGTCTATAAATCTTATGGATAATCTAATGTGGTTTCTTTAAATGTGTTTTAGTTGCTTTGTTCTTCTAAGGTTTGTTTGAATTCCATTATTTGGGTGCTTATTTTCTCTATTCTATTTGTTCTTCTTTGCCTTTATTGCTTCAAGGATATTGGGGTGAGATTATAGTAGAACTTTCTACTATTCTTGAGGGTCTTTGAAGCTTAGTTCTTTAAGGGTTTGATAGAGGGTAAATTGTTATTTCATTTTCTCCTTTTTTATCCCAAGAAAGAATCTCTATTTTTGGTCTCATTGATTGAGCTGAACACCTAACCAACTAAACCACTCACAAAACTAAGAAAAAGTCCACACAAGATCAAATCAAAGAGTTTGGTATCAGAGCAAGGAAAGTTTTGATTCCAATCAAAGCTTGAAAGCAAGAAAATGAGCCCTACAAAGTTGAAGAAAAAGAAAACAAAGAAAATCCCGTAACTCAAAAACATGCTCCGAAAAGGTCATGAAATATTTGTTATGTCTTGAATTTTCTTTTGGAAAATTGCTCACTGATGTTAATATAATCCTTGGGAACAGAATTTTCTTGTGTTTGTGGTGAAATTTGGCTTGATTATGGGTGAGAATGTTGGTTGTTCTTAAGTGATGGGATTGCATCCAAGGTGTTTGCTAAATGTTCTATGAGAACGTTTTTTGCTATAGTTGGAAACTTTGATTCTTAATTTTCATTCTTTGAGATATTGGGACTTAGTATATCACTCTATTGTTGAATTCCATACTCATTGGATTCAACTTTATTAGCGGACACTTGTGATCATCTTGTTCTTCATAATCCTAGTTCTAATTGTTATTGTTTCTTTATTCTTACTAATTCTTGGTCGTTTCTTACTTAGAAGTGTTTCTTGTGCATCTAGTATTTGTTCTTGTGTTGATTGAGTCCATATTTCTTGAAATTTTTTATTAAAACTTGTTTGCTTGAGGTGCCCAACAAGTGTTTGTTGAAATTCCCCTAATTGAAAAAAATCTATTGATTTGTATGATTCACTAAGTTGGACTAAATCTTTAACTATTGAAAAGAATTGGGATTGAACAAGAAGGCTTAAGTATTAAGAAAAAGGCAAGAGGGTGAGCCTATTACTAAAAGAGCCTAAGAGAACAAATACAAGCGTGGAGTGACCAATCATTGAGAGCCAACACGCAAGGACGCGAAGTGAGAATCTATTTTTTTTTTCTAATCTGTTTTGTTTTACAGGTATAAGTAAGTAAATATTCCATCACCATGGCTTAAGATCAAGGGTGACCTTGAAGCATATGTCGAGTGGGAAAGCAAGATGGGGATCTTCTTAGAAAGTCATACTTATAGTAAGAGGTCAAAGGTGAGGTTAGCTATTTTGGAATTTTTGGAGTATACTTTGGTTTGGTGGGAGCAAGTTAGTGCACAAAGGAGATAAATGGGAGTGGAAACCGTGGCTAAGTGGAATTTGTTGAAAGATAGATATGATGAGGGTAAGGTTTATATCACACCATTACTACAATGATCTTTATCAAATGCTCCAATCACTCAACCAAGGGAACAAGAGTGTGGAAGATTACCATAAAGAGATGGAAGTTATGTTGATGAGAGCTCAAATCAATGAGAATCCTAGAGTAACAAGGGCAAGGTTCTTGGGAGGATTAAATAGGGAGGTTGCCAATTTGGTAGAATTGCATCCCTATGATCGATTGGAGGATATTGTACATGCCGCTATAAAGATTGAGAAACAATTAAAAAGGAGGGCATTTACTAGACCACCACTTCCAAACCCCAACACTACTAGCTAGGGGTGTTCAACCGGTTTTCGGTTCGATTTTTTCAGTTTTTTTTTCAAAACCGAACCAAACTGAAATAATTTTGGTTTGGTTCGATTTTAAACCGAATTTGAATTTTTTTTTATAGATTCATTGACATAATATAAATTAAATTTAAATCCAAATAAGTATAGTTTAATATAAATTACAATTCAAATCTAATATAAAATGTAATATAAATTAAAGTCTAAATATTTTAAAGATTTGGGCCAAACATTTTAGTAGAAAGTTATAATCACGGATGCAAATTGCAAAGATGAAGATCAATTATTAATGACTTTATTTTGGATAAAATCAAATCAAACCGAACCAAAATAATAGAAATCGAACAGAAATTTTTTAAAAAATCATAATTTATGAAAATAATTAACTAATTAATGAACAACATTTTAATATTAATTATATATTTAAATTTTAAAAATATAATTCGATTTTTTATTTTAGAAAACCAAAAATCGAACCGATTTTTTATATAAATTCTAAAACCGAACTGAATCGAACCGAATTTCACTAAAATCGAATCGAAAACTGAAATTATGATCGGTTCGGTTTGGGTTTTCAGTTTAAACCAAATAATGAACACCCCTACTACTAGCAATGTACCATTTTAAAAGGATGAAGCCCCTAAGCCATTCTAAAGGTACTTCAACAAACCTAGGGAAGGTTGGAAACTTAGGAAGGATTGGAAACCTAGGGAAGGTTGGAACAAAGATAAGGAAAAAGCCATGAAAATGCTACAAAGGAATAGGGATATCAAGTATTTTAAGTGCCTTGGATATGGACACACTTCATATGAGTGCCTAAGCAAGAGAACGATGTATACTAATCCCTATGGTAAGGTTTCTACAGATGAAGAAGAAGATGGAGAAAGATACCAAGGAGACCAAGAGGGAAATGGAGACGAGGAAAGTGATGAAGGGGAAGTTGTTGGTCAAGAATACTCTTTGGTGGGAATCACAAGAAGGTCATTGAATTCACAAGCCATTGAGGATCAAGATCATCAATAAAGAGAGAATATTTTCTACACTAGGTTTTAACAAGACCCCTTGTAGTATTATTATGGATAGTGGGAGTTGCACTAGTGTGATTAGTGCAAACTTGATTGAAGAATTAGACATGAGTTGGATTAAACACCTCAAGCCCTACAAATTACAATGGTTGAACGATATCGGGGAAATGAGAGTAAACAAACAAATTTCGGTGTCTTTTGAGATGGGAAAATACAAAGATGATGTGCTATGTGATGTGATACCCATGCAAGCGAATCACTTACTCCTAGAGAGGCCTTGGCAATATGATAAGCATGTAAAGCATGATAGGAGGAAGAATACTTATTCTCTACTCAATGAGGGAACTAAGTTTACCCCTACCCTCATGGCCCCTAGTGAGGTGAACAAAGATCAAAGAATCATGAAGGAGAAAGAAAAGAATAAGGGAGCGCAATATGTTAAGCAAAAACAAGAAATTGAGAGGAAATAACAAGAGAGGAGAGAAAAAGAGCTGAGAGAGAGGATGGACAAACAAGTACATTTGATAATCAAGGATAGGAGTGAGCAAGGACAAGAGAGGGGAGGTAAAAGAAGAGTGAATTACTTTGCAATAGAAAGTGAGGTTATAGAGGCTATAGAAGTTAAGGAACCGGTTATTCTTCTTTTATGTAAATGTTCTTATATTTCTACTAATGATTCTATATTGTCTTTGCCTAATGAAATTGCAATTATTCTTCAAGAATTTGAAAACGTTTTTCCAAAGGAGGTGCCTGGAGGACTACCACCTATACGAGGGATTGAGCACCAAATCGACTTTGTGCCCGGAGCCATTATCCCTAATTGATCGGCATATAGAAGCAACTCGGAAGAGTCCAAGGAGTTGCAAAAGTAAGTAGAGGCATTGTTTGAGAAGGGATATGTGAAAGAGAGCCTAAGCCCATGTGTGGTTCTGGTTCTCTTTGTGCCTAAAAGGGATGGGACATGGAGTATGTGTGTGGATTGTCGCACTATCAACTACATCACGGTAAAATACCGTTATCCCATTCCTAGGCTAGATGATTTGCTTGATGAGCTATTTGGTGCATGCATTTTCTCTAAAATTGATTTGAAATCTAGTTATCACCAAATTAGAATAAAAGAAGGGGATGAATGGAAAACGGCTTTTAAAACTAAACAAGGGTTGTATGAGTGGCTTGTCATGCCCTTTGTATTGTCTAATACTCCTAGTACTTTCATGCGATTAATGCACCATGTTTTGAGGGACTTCATTAAAAAATTTGTTGTTGTGCACTTTAATAATATATTAATCTTTAGCAAATCATATGTGGATCATTTTAATCATGTTCAAAGTGTGCTTGTTGCTCTCTGAAGGGAGAGATTGTATGCTAATATTGAGAAGTGCTCTTTTTGTTTGGAGAGGATTACGTTTCTTGGGTATATTGTGAGTGCCAAAGGAATTGAGGTTGATGAGGGAAAAGTGAAAGCCATCCAAGATTGGCCAACCCCTACCACCATTACCCAGGTCCGTAGTTTCTATGGGCTAGCTAGCTTCTATAGAAGGTTCATCCAAAATTTTAGCACTATAGCAGCCCGTCTAACCAAAGTGGTAAAGAAAAATGTGGGATTTATGTGGGAGGAAACTCAATAACAAGGCTTTCAAACCCTCAAAGACAAATTGAGCAAAGCCCCAATTCTTATTTTCTTAACTTTGAGAAGAAATTTGAGATAGAGTGTAATGCAAGTGGGATGGGAATAGGTGCGCTTTTGACCCAAGATAAGAAACCCATTGCATACTTTAGTGAGAAATTGATCGGGGCGGCCCTCAATTACTTTACCTATGACAAAGAGCTTTTTACCTTGGTGAGGACCTTAGAATATTGGCAACACTACCTTTTGCCAAGAGAGTTTGTCATTCATACCGATCACGAGACCCTTAAACACCTGAAGAGCCAACAAAATTTGAACAAGAGGCATGCAAGGTGGATGGAGTTTATTGGGATATTTCCATATGTCATTCAATACAAGAAGGGTAAGGAAAATATGGTAGCGGATGCATTATCTCGAAGGTATGCACTATTAAACTTTTTGGATGCTAACCTTCTTGGTTTTGAACTTGTGAAAAATTTGTATGTTGATGATGAGGAGTTTGAGGATATTTTTCATGCTTGTGAGAAAAGTGCATTTGCTAAATATTATAGGTATAATGGTTTCTTGTTTAGGGAGACAAGGCTTTTTTGTGCCAAAGGGATCTATTATGGTGTTGCTAGTTAGGGAGGCCCATAGTGGGGGACTAATGGGGCATTTTGGTGTTGCAAAGACATTAGTCATCCTTAAGGAACATTTCTTTTGTCCAAAAATGAGAAAAGATGTGGAGAGACATTGTTCTCAATGCATTATTTGTAGGTGAGTTAAGTTTAGATCTCTTCCACATGGTCTTTATACTCCATTGCCTATACCTAATGTGCCTTGGGTTGATATTTCAATGGACTTCATCTTAGGATTGCCTAGGTCCCAGGGGGATAAGGACTCCATATTTGTGATTGTTAATCAATACTCTAAAATGACTCATTTTGTGGCTTGTTCCAAGACTAATAATGTGTCATATATTGCAGATTTATTTTTTAAGGAAGTGGTAAGAATGCACGGGATTCCAAGGACTATTATCTCGGATAGGGATACTAAATTCCTTAGCCACTTTTGGAGAGTTTTATAGAACAAACTTGGTACTAATCTCTTATTTTCCACAGCTTGTCATCCTTAAACGGATGGACAAACGGAAGTTGTCAATCGAACACTCACCCAACTCTTGCAGACCATAATCAAGAAGAGGTTGAAAAATTGGGAAGAGTGCTTGCCACACATTGAGTTTGATTACAATAGGGTTATTCACTTTACCACTTCTTATTCTTTTTTTGAAATTGTATATGGTTTTAATCCTCTAACTCCTTTAGATTTGGTTCCTTTGCCTATAGGTGAACAGTTGAATCTCAATGGAGCTAAGAAGGCGAAAATGGTGAAGGCACTCCATGAGAAGGTGAAAGCAATCATTGCAAAATGTAATGAAGAGATCGCCTATAAGCGCAATCAAGGAAGGAAAAAGGTGTCATTTGAGCCGGGCGATTGGGTATGGGTGCACCTTCACAAAGAGAGATTCCTCACGCAACGACGGAGCAAACTAGATCCAAGGGGGGATGGTCCATTTCAAGTTTTCGCCAAAGTTGGAGATAAAAATGCTTATAAGATAGATTTACCCGGTGAGTATCATGTTAGCATCACTTTTAATGTTAGTGACCTATCTCCCTTTGATGTAGATGATGACAATGATTTGGAGACAAATCTTTTTCAAGGAGGGGGACATGATGAGACTCCGCCTCATCATGGAGGTCAAGATCAAGGAGGGGGATGCGTGACCATGCAAGGACAATAACTGATGACAAGATTTAGGTTCAAGAATTTTCAAGATAAGTTTTAATTGCTCATAAAACCATGCTTGAGGATGGAAGAGGGTTGGAAGGTTGAGAAAGTTAATCAAGAGTTCATTTTGATGACTATCCAAGAAGGACCCCAACAAAAACTCAAGCCAGCAACAAAGGCGGACGAAACTTGACCAAAAGAGGCCTTCCAGCGGACAACCAGCGCCGGCTTCAACTTGCCCAACAACGGCTTCATTATGGCACACGACCGACCGAAGATAGAGCCTACCTAGCGCCGGCTCCATCCTGGGCAGCTGACGGTTGCCCTGCGTTTTTTATATTTTCTCTGATTTTCTCCAATTTTAAGTGTTTGTAAAGACTTATTAAGACTCTAAACTGTAATAGGACTTCAGGGATTACTTAGCTAGTGTTAGGGTAGTATAAATAGCAGATTTAGTGATTTGACAAGACAATTCACACTTTAATTCAAATTTGAGAAAAAATCTTGAGAGGCCCTAGCCTCCTTGTTCATCTTGTTCAAGACCATGTTTAAGGGTTAGTCCTCTTTATGAGTGAGTCTATAAATCTTATGGATAATCTAATGTGGTTTCTTTGAATGGGTCTTAGTTACGTTGTTCTTCTAAGGTTTGTTTGAATTTCATTACTTGGGTGCCTATTTTCTCTATTCTATTTATTCTTATTTGCCTTTGTTGCTTCAAAGATATTGGGGTGAGATTATAGTAGAACTTTCTACTATTCTTGAGGGTCTTTGAAGCTTAGTTCTTCAAGGGTTTGATAGAGGGTAGGTTGTTATTTCATTTTCTCCTTTTTAGTCCCAAGAAAGAATCTCTATTTTTGGTCTCATTGATTGAGCTGAACACCTAACCAATTAAACCACCCACAACATCAAGAAAAAACCCACACAAGATCACATCAGTAGGGATCCAAGCCAACCCCCTCCCTCACTTCAAGGTAACTTTTTTATAATTTTAAAAAAATATGTTATTTAAATAATAATAAAAAAATTACAAAACAATTGAATATAAAAAATTTTAATAAAATTAAGTGAGAAAAAAATAAAAAATAAAAGACTAAGGTCTGAGATCTGTCCACAGGCCTTACGGGCCAAGGGCCTAGGCCGTGTCGAGCCCAAGACTTTTGGCCCAGAGCCCGACACGAATCGACTACCAAGTTGTGGGACTGGCCTGCACGACTCGTGGATCGATCCTCAGCCCCCGCTCGGCACGACTTGAAACCGTGTGTATTGACTCAAATGTCATTGCTAGTGTTAAGTTGAGTTCAAATTTTAGTTCGTCTTTAAATTTTAAGAATTCCTAAAAAAAAATATATGTCCAAATAAACATAAAATAAGCACTATTAAGTATTAACATCACAATTATTTTAAAATAATAATGATATAATTATTAAAGAAAAATAAATTATATATAAAATTAATTAATATATTTTATATTAATAACTAAATAAACGGTACAAGTCATTTGAATTCAAACGATTAGTAATTCATCTCTTAAGTTTATCGAGATAATTGATATTAAAAATTTTATATTAACATTTAATTTTAAATCTTTATCAAAATATAAATTTTATGTATACCTTCACATAATGATTACAGGTTCTATTATTACAGGTTCTATTATTAATAAAAAAACAAACCAACACTAATGAATTTGAAACTGAATTTATATTTCCGAAGGTTGTTAGGATTAAAAGCTCGATGCTTGTGTAAGATTTTAGCATGTAGACCTAACCGCAGAAGAACGCAGCCTCCTTCTCTTTGAATTTGTCCGTTTACTGGCCTCGTCCTGCAGAAAATCAGAAGAAATGAAAGGGAGGAACGAAAATCGAGGCTTATGACAAAAACACAGACCACAGGGCTGAGACAATTACAATAGATTCTGAAACACTACTACTATGTTTCCAAACCTAGCCCATGAAAACCACCCACCCCCAGCCCCTCTCCCCGCCGCAGCACCCCGGCGGAAGAAACCCCCCCCAAAAAAATCGAGTCCTAGAAAGTCAAGTAGTATTTTCAACCAAATTTCTCATTTTGATTCATATTATTTTTAAAAAGTTAAAAATAGAAAAAGGTATTAATAATAGTACAAAATTTCATATGCCCAGAAAATATTTTAAGAAAAGAACTCTTAAGAAAATGATTAAAGTTAATTAGCTGGGTTGATTGTCTTCTTCTGACCCTTTTATTACTGGAAAAATAAAAATGAAAAAGAAAAAGAAAAAGGAAAAGAAGCACTCGGCAGCATTATTTAGAAACAGCGTTTTATAATGCACTTTGGGCTATTCTTGTTTTGCAGGCCTTTTGAACCACAAGCATCATCATATATATGATACGGGTCTACCCCGACTGCTGCTAACTTTGAAGTTTGAGCTCAAACCCCACATACTCAAGTTGAGTTCGAGAGAGAAGAAAGACAAACACAGAGTTCTAGAGAGAGAGAGAGAGAGATTTTGGTGTATGATCTTTTCGGGAGGGAGAGGAATAGATAACGTAGTAGTACAGAAATAGAATGAGTAATTGGCTGGGGTTCTCTCTGACTCCACACCTGAGGATCGACGATGAAGGTGGTTTTGGAAGACAAGAGCCAACAACTGAACAAAATAACCATCCTGGAGCTGATGACGGTGGAACTTGTTTCCCTGCTCCTCCTCCTCCTTTGTCGGTCATGCCTTTGCGCTCCGATGGTTCTCTCTGTGTCATGGATCCGTTCAGTCGTTCCGGCGGTGCTCAAGGTAGCTATCTATATGTTTACATATATATGCATGCCACCATGTCTTTCTCACTCATATCTTTGTATGCACAAAAGATCTTTTCTTGATAGCCCTTCACGAAATTTCCACTCTTTCTCCACAAAGTATAAACCTTGTTATTTTCTGCAGAATGGAGGTTTGATAGTTCTATGGATGCGACTAATCCAGAGGGCGAGGGTCCAAAGCTTGAGGATTTTCTGGGATGTTACACGGGCTCTCCTTCTCATCAGCAGAGGGTCTACTGCCAACCTCATCAACAGGGTGAAATCAATGTCAACATTCCACCAAACTACAGCATTTCTGATCAAGAGATTGAAAGAGGAGGAAACATGCCCACCACATCTAGGCTTATCCGTCCTTACAACATCAGTTGCTACTCGCAGGATATGATGCCCAGTACTGTTCAGCTGCATAACTGTGAGCCAAACCCTAGCCATGACAACGGTGGCGGCATCTACCATATTCCATTTGACGGTGCAACTTCGGTTTCCGGTTTCAAATCTTGGCTACGCCAAACACCCTTTTTAGCAGATAAATCATCAGCTGAAGAAAGCAACTGTAACTTTCAGGCTCTTTCACTCAGCATGAGTCCAAGTGCTCAGCAGCCTTGCACGTCTCTGCAGGTTGCCGATAGCAAGAAGCGTCCAGTGGCTAAATCTGCTGCTAAAGAACCAATGCCTCGTAAATCAATTGACACTTTCGGGCAAAGAACATCTCAGTATCGCGGTGTTACCAGGTATAGAACTTTGGACACTTATCTCATTCGAGCATTTTCAATCAGCCTTAATGAAACTTTGAATTGATCTTTGACCACTGGCGTCATAATGAATGTCTTAGACATCGATGGACTGGACGCTATGAGGCTCATTTATGGGATAACAGTTGTAGAAAGGAAGGGCAAACCCGGAAAGGAAGGCAAGGTAAGTGAAAACCCATGAAATTACAATCTTCTACTCAGCTCATTCGAACTCCAGGAGTCAACCCATAGAAGAATATACTAATTTTTATTTTCGTGAATACATGTTCCGGGGTCTTCTGCTACCGGCAATGTTCTAAATCAGTCTACCTGGGTAAGTTTATATATACCTCCCTCTATCTCAACGTTCTTTACTAGATTGTAGTTTGATTATGTATTCTGTAAACAAATTTGTGGGAAGGAGTGAGAACCCAAAAAAAAAAAAAAAAAAAATCTGCCTTTGCCGCTGAACCAATTGGACTCTATGCATTTTCTTTATCTTCTTCAGGTGGTTATGACAAAGAGGAGAAAGCCGCCAGGGCTTATGATTTAGCTGCCTTGAAGTATTGGGGTCCTACTACTCACATAAATTTTCCGGTGAGCTTATTTTGGTGTTGCATTTATATACAATGGACCTTGTATTTTGTCATACTGTAATTGGATTCATTGGATCACATTTGATGGATCAATCAGCTAAGCAGCTACGAGAAAGAGCTTGAAGAGATGAAGAACATGACCAGACAAGAATTTGTTGCTCACTTGAGAAGGTATTCTTGTTTTTTGCCACTGGAAAAAGAAATGACAGAAATTCTTTAGGCAATAACGTTAGCTTGCGACTGATTTATCTGTTTCACTGTTGGACAGGAAAAGCAGTGGGTTCTCAAGGGGGGCTTCGGTGTACAGAGGAGTGACAAGGTGGCAGCAAATTACAACTTTTATGATGATAAAGTTCACATTATTTTACTGCAATTTGCAGCTTTTGCAATTATCGTCTTCAATTATGGGCATAGGCAAACATTATGATGCATGTGCATATGATATATATGTATATAGATTCTAGCTTGTATAAATGGAGTAAATCATTTATGGGCGCAACCGTCATTATATCTTTCTTGCTTTCTTTTCATCTTTTTGGTTGAAAATTGGCAGGCATCATCAGCATGGAAGGTGGCAAGCTCGAATAGGAAGAGTTGCAGGCAACAAGGACTTGTACCTCGGTACTTTCAGTAAGTTTCTTGTCCTTTTTTCCAAGGGTTATTCATCATTGGAAAGTGCTTGTTTTTTCATTGCTAACATTCGCTTCCCATCTGCTTTTGCCTTTTGAATATTTTTCTTGAAGATGCCCGACGTTGGTCTCTTAGATTTTTAGATATCTCTGTCTGTTAAGAGTACCTATTTTTCCTTGAAGTGTTTCCGACCGGCGGTGCGAACAGCCTTATTGTGACAGTTGGATAATCCATCCCCCTATGAAAGTAGACACTCAGTTGCCTGTGGCAACAGTCCCTTACATATGAATAGCACGAAAGCCTGTGGTTGGCAAGTTGAGCCCTTGTTCCCTCAACGTTTGTTAATGGGATACATTTATTTTGTTTATATACATTCTCTCCCCTCTCTTTTAGGAGGACAGGATATGGTATCAGAAGGCACAGCTTTCGCATATACTATGAACAACGTAAGATGAATAATTTTTTACAATTTTCATGAGGTAAAATCTGAAAATCTAGAAAGACACAAATCATGAGAACCATTATTACGGCACAATGCTTGAAAATACATGATGAAGTCCCCTAGGATTTTGCCAAATCGCATAATTAATTTGTCAGCTGATCATTACAATGTCTTTTGAATGATTTTGCTTCCTGCTGGTATTAGCAGTGGAAATTAGCGCATCAGCTTTTCAATAATCACACGATTGGTTAGTAATCACCACATTGGGCCATGCCTCCTGGTTTATATGGATTTTTTAAGCTTGATTTACTTATTGTACCCAATTATGAAAGGTGTGTAATTGATTAAACTAATTAGTGGTGTTTTCACAATTAGTTTCTGTGTGGAAACGGAGCCTGAATTGGTAATGGATTGTTACTTATTGAGTAAAATATTCTTGGGATGTTAATCTTGACGGGTCATGTAAAACTCTGATCTCCTAAGAATTGGAAGAACTGCATTATCCAGGTACTCAAGAGGAAGCTGCCGAAGCCTATGACATTGCTGCGATTAAGTTCAGAGGCACGAGCGCAGTAACCAACTTTGATATAAGTCGATATGACGTAAAGAGAATATGCTCGAGCTCGACGCTTATCACCGGAGACCTTGCCAAGCGGTCCCCAAAAGACTCGGGTCCATCTTCGCTGGAGGACTACAACTCTTGTGCATCATCAGCTTCTCCTCAATCTCTCCTGGCCATAACCAACGGAGAGAACCCTGATGAATTGACTGAAATGGTTTGGAGCAGCGGTGCAGATGAGCATCAGCAGAACCAGACAAGAAACACCAACGATTTCCCATTTCCAGCATCGAGCAGCAGGTGCTCCTCTAGTCCTCAAAGCCCAAAGAACCCTGGCTCATCTGGATCACCTGGAATTGGTGGTGAATTCGGAGTGGGAGGAGATTATTCACAGCTATATTTCTCGTTGGAGGGACCAAAGCCCAAATACGGAGACGGCGGCCGCAACAATAACGAAAGTGATCAGACAAATGCAGATCAAATGGCCAACTTGGGTCATTCTGTCCCAGTTTTTGCTTTGTGGAACGAGTGATTCATGAGGCCAATTTGTAGCAACTCTTCAGGTGGTTCTGCAAGTCAATAGAGAGTGGTAGCTAGGAAGGGAAGGGAAGGGAAGAGAATTTAGTCCAAATGCTAGTGAAGGTTTCAGTAGATTTTGATTACCAATTAACTTAGCGAAACTTATCTAACCAAACCAAAAACAATCGGAAGAAGAATCAACGCCGGATTCAGGATGTTTTTGTGGCTTTAGCAGCTGGTATCTGACGTTTTGGAGGACACAAAGGTTGGAGTACACATGCATTGGTTTCTCTCTTGTTTCATTCCACTTCCTTATTTTAAATATGCTCGCAATGTCTTCATTATTTGGAGACGACATCATGTGATCCCTGACCTCTTATTTTTATATTTAGTTTAAACAAAAAATTAGGCTTCCAAAATTTTATCTAATTTTCATATTTGCAATTAAGTTTCGCTGCGATATCTCAATTTTCAAATTTTGTTAAATATTAATTAATTTTGACTTTTAAAAACTTTTTAAAGACTTGATGGGGTGATAAAATATTAAAAAATTAAATGCTTAGAAGTAGTGTTTGTAAAAGTAGTATGGCACCGTATTAAAGTAGTGTTCTGCGACTCCGAAGGTATATTTTTTACCCCAGAAAAAGATAAAAGAACAAACTGACGTGCAAAAACTACAACTTAAAAAAAAAAAATGCATTATTGATATTTTCATGGGGTAAGAATCGTCAGCGCCGACGACCAAGTCAGTGGACGCCGAAGCATATGTCTGGAGAGGTTGACGGGTGAAGGGCATGTTTGGCATCGCCCTATTCGCTTCCAACTTGTACTACTGAACTGTGAAAACAAAATTAAATGGATTTGACACATTTGCTCTTTAAATTCGTATTGAGAACCAGTCAAGATGTGTAAAAAGGTCAAAAGAAGAAGGAAGTCCCCTCCGGCCATTGACTCAGACTCATCACCATGAAAGAGAACGTCAGCAGCTAAAGAGCCAGCCAGCCCCCGTCCAATCTTCCCCTAATAACGAAGACGAAAAGATGCCTTAAATTGTGTGCCCTTCTTCTCTAGGCTTTCATTTTTTTTCTATTTTCTTCTGATTTCCTGCTCACACTCTATCACTCGCCTTTAAGAGCGTGTTGTTACGTGAATGCGTGTAATATTATGGGGGAAAAAAATGTGAGGTGAATTATAATGGCACGGAAGGATTGGAACGCTAAGTTTAGATTATAAGTTGTTAAGAATTAGTTTGAAATGTATTTTATAAAAAATTATTAAATATTTGAAGTTACGTAGAATTTAAAAAGAAAAAATATAATATGTTATAAGTAAATAACAATTTTCGAGAAATAAAAATTAAATAAAATAATATATCCAAATTAAAATAAAAAATGGAATTAAAAAATCTCTTTCCAATTAGAGATAGTCACCCTTCTCACTTCTTTCTCACTTATTTAAGAATTTCTAATCTTGGCCGGATCCCTCTTTATTTGGTAGTTTTTCATAAAATTTTTTCATTTTCATTTTGTTTGGTTGTTCAAATTAATATTAAATCATCTTCTTACATTTCTCAAAACTTAAGGCTAAATGGAATAATATTTTTTGTTAATTTTTTTTCATTATTGATTACTCCAATCTCTTGGAATTCCTTTGTCAACCAAATTAAGATTGGATCTGATTTTTCTTAATAAATTTTTAAGATACTAATTCATTTATAATCTTCTGAATTGTTATTCAAGGAATGAGTTGTAACCAAACTTTTTTATATCAATATTAAATTAGAAATAATATTGAATTATGAAAAAAAAATACTAGATAAAAAAGAAAGAATGTCATATTTTGCAAGTAAATAATAATTTTTAAAAAATAAAAATTATTATTTAATTAAATCAAATTATTATCTGATTCTACCATTCTCTTTTTAAATATAGCATCTTATGGGGACGAAATTTATGAGTATGATAACTTCTCTATCATCATTGATATTTAACATTTTTATACACTAACTTGTTTTCTCATCTTACTAATGAACTGTCTTAATAATAATAATAATGATGTTGATATCGGTAATGGCAAGAAGTTACCGGAGTGAATATGTTTTGATCTATATTTCCCCCAAGCAGGTTCTGATGTTCTTTCTCGTGCTTCCTTTTGTTCTGAAACTGGAAAGCCAGAGTTTTCCCGGATGGTTGGCACTTGCATGGAGGCGAGAGTGGATATGAATTTGAAGCTGCCTTGGCTGTCTCTGACTTCATTGCTTTCTAAAATTTAAATTTTTTTTTACCTTTTTAACGCATTAACTCAAGAAGTGGATTACTGGAACAGTGACGTTTGTTGCAGTAAAGGGAAATTTAGAGGGGTAATGTAGATAGATTCGGGTTCTGACGACGGAAATGAAATGAAATCCCTAGAAAAAAAATCTAGCAAAGAAAGCCTATGGGAGACTTCTGCGGCTTACGAAAACTGGAAATGTTTACAGCACAAGAAGATACTTTATTCAGAGACATTTCTCTTTCAGAGCTAGAGTTGCACCTCAATCCATGCATCTCCATCCACCCCTTCTTCACTCAACTGCCTCTAGCGTTGAAAAAAGCTGCAGCGGCCTAAAGGATGCCCCGGAGGCCCCCCTCTTCCTTTTCCTTTGCTTTTTGCTGTTTCTTTCTGCCATGCCATGACTCATGACTCAACAGCCAAAAATCCCTAATCACATTTGCTGTTACTTTTTGTTTCTTTCCATTTTTAAACCGAGAGACGCTTATTGAGCACCTATTTTATGCACAAATATTTTATGCACAAATTATTTTACAAGAATCATTGTCATGTACCTGTCTAGGGACTCAGAAATGCGATTATTAGCGTTAGCCCAAATGAACATATGGTATTAAAATGTTACATTTAACTCTTCTTAAAAGATTTATCCACTCCCTTTTTATTTTCATGCTGAACGCCCTGGGGAAAAAAAAACTCAAAGAACCTCATATACTGCCAAAAGAGAAAAGCAAGAAAGGAAATTACTTAGTATTGTTATTGAAAAGCCATGGCCATGGATTATTTCTATTATTAAAAGAAAATTAAAGCTTATGGATGTTAAAAATGTGAGAAAGATTCCAAGCAAAGTTTCCAAACAAGTGCGGTGAAGACTGATTGGCTGATTCCGTCATCGTCATGGTCTTGCGCGTGCCCTTTCTGGAAGACGAATAAGGTGGTGGTGACTTGTAGCTTCGAAATGGAAAGAAAGCAACAATTTCCGATGCATATGCGCATGGTGCATTATTGTGCAAGTCTTCATAATATGGAACATCTCCATGGCCCATCCCCTCCATTATTCACCTCTCTGTCTCTGCAATTCCAACATTTCTTCCTCTCCCTCGTACACACACACATCACAAGATGCTCAACTTTGCAAGTAATTCCATAATTTCCACGTTGCCAAACAAGTAATATCATAGCAGCTGCATCATGTATGCAGCAGTCATTTTTTGGAATTTCCTTTTCCCAATTTTCCTCCCCCTAAAATCCCCTTCTAAACCTTTCCTCTTCTTTCTTGGATACTATTTTTCATTTAACAAAATGCATGTCGTCTTCATCCTCATCCTCCTCCTTCCAACTAATGTGGGGTGCAAGAAAAATTGATAAAGGATGCATGATGGGACAATGGCAGCTGCAAAGGCGAGGAACTACTCGTTGGCAAAAGAACTTGTCGGGCTGAGACTTCGCTGAAACTGCATAAAGCGAATGGGACTGAAGAGGTCTACGTCCGGACAGACATGATTCTTGCTCCTTAGATAACAGTATATGTGGCGATACACAGTCTCTGAGCCTTGGGTTTTGGGGTATCTCTGGTTCCGAGTGAAGTGACCACGGAAAGCTGCCCTTTCCTTGCATCAACCTTTCTTCACTTATCCAACTCCCAGTCCTATCCTTCTGTTCTTCGAGCGATAACCAAGTTCAATCGTGCATTTGACAGATAATTCTTCCTTAAAAAAAAGAAAAGAAAAGAAAATTTCCTCCTTTTCCTACTCGCCTTCTTTCACAATAAGCAAGTTATGATAACATGAACAACCTCCCGATTTTCTAAGATTGCCCAGTTTTGTACACATTTGATCGCCCGGGTCAACCTATGCGTTAAGGTAATAAGTGGGTCAAATCTTTTGTTATAAATAACAAGATCATGAGTTCGAACTGTATTTCTTCTGTGTTTATTAAAATCAAAATGCAAATGTATTAGTAGTATTCGTTTTGGTAAAATAGCCTTATGGCAACAATAAAACTTGATTATTGCTAAAAAGAAACCCAAGGACTATTATAAATGCTGACGAGAATGGGAGGACAAAGACTTGAATTTGATGTTGATGGATTCAAATGGATCGGGCCGTGTAAGTTGGGTATAAATTTATGCGATAATTTGAATAAATTTATATAATTTAATAAATACTTCACATGATTATATAAATATTTTATATAATTAAATAAATATTAAAATGACGTTATTTGAATTATGAAAACGTCATCATTCTATTAAATTTTTTTTTACACACAATTATTTTTTTACACGTCGAATTTTTTTATTTTTTTATTTAGACCGTAAAATCTCCACACAACTTGCGATGGCCTCAGATCCGATCCAAATATATATATATATATATATATATATATATATATATTAAAACTATATCTAAATTGCCCTGGCCCCCGCCTCCCCCCAACCCCCCCAGCGTGCGGGAAAAAAAAAGACGATGAAATGAACTTGTCAACCAATTTACTTACAAAACCGACCAAACGTGACACGCCTCAACGGTGGTCCAAAATTTCTTTGGAAGCAAAGAATTGCCAATGGGCCAGCAGTCCAGTAAGCCTTAGCTTACTGTTTTATTTAAGAATAAACTTTAGATTAAAGTCCAAGAAATGGGGAGGGTATTGGGCCTACCTACTCTAATGCCCACTGGCTGCTCACGTAGACAATAAAAATATTAATCACGATAAGTACAACGTAAGTGAATATGAATTTAATTAAAATAAATTTATTTAAATATAATTAAAAAATTATTAAATAGGTACGATTAGAGTAAAGTTAAGTAAAATTAAAGAGAGAGAATATGATGAGTTGTAAGTGTATTATAATTCTCAAAAAATAAAAATTATTTAAATTATAATTATTTTAAATTAAAATAAAATTTAAAATAAAGATGAATTTTTTTATAAAAAAAATCTTAATCCGCTTACACAACATCTACCCTTGATCCTGCTTTAGCCATCTTGAGTGATAGAGATCCTTAGAAGTTGGACACACCTCTAAAAATTATAATAATTTAGTCTATAATTAGTGCATTGGACAAAAACTCTATATATTTTTTAAAATACATTTTTCCACTGTTTTTTGAGGCCAATTGGATTGGTCAGCCAAATCATGAACTAGTGCTATCACTGGTTCAATCCCTTATTTTGGACCATTTTTTTTAAAATTATTATAGATTGTGAGAACGGTATAGAATCATCGGTCCAACAAGTAAATCGTTGAACTGATCGATCAATATTAGTCCAATCAATCTGTTTTAAAAAATAAATTAATAGGATAAAATATGAAATTATATATTATTAATAAAATAAAAATAGCTACTTTTAATTTTGTAATTTTGAATTATTATATTATATTATAGATTTAAATATTTATATCTTTATGAACTTAAATTATACTATTATATTATTAATTAAATTTATTTTTAAATTCTAAGTTATAATATTATTAATTTAATTAAATCATTAAATAATAAATCAACAATTTCTTTAACTCGGTATCCGATTGAATTTTAAAAATATTGCATTTCTCAATCCCTACCTCCCCATCTGTTTTTTCGTGGTATGAGAGGGTTGTTTTTTGTGATAAGTAAAGTACAATTTATATAATAATCTCGTCTTCAATTATTAATATAAAAATATTTATTTAGGAACGAAAAAAAGAAAAAGAAAAGAGTGAAAACATCTATGAAGCTAGCTATTAAAGCCTAGATTATAGATGCACATAGAGAACATTAGATAATTAGTCAAAAGAAGATCATTGGATTCCCTTAGCAGCATTTGCAGGTTTTGACTTTTACTTGATATTGCGATTATTAATATATGAATATTTGAGACGGCATCAATAAAACGCAAGCAGAGGACATCTCTCGCTCCACCTACCTATGATTTATAGCTTGTAGACTGGAATTTATTCTTGATTTCTATGTATGTTCATTCTTTTTTTAAAAATTTTTTATTAATAAAAACATCCGTAATCATTACCTTAATATATATATATATATATAGAGTTCATGTCCCATAAAAGATTTGAATTTGAGACTGTTAAAAAATTTCTCATCTCGACCAATGCAGGGAAATTGTATATATATTCATTTAATTTAGGATATATCCTAAAATAAACTTTATTTTGGAATTTGTTTTCAAGAAATAAAAAGTAAATGAATGAGAAATATAAGATTGGGAGAGTGAAGTTAGAATTTTTAAAAAAATTTTGAAAGGCGAATGATAAGTTTTTAAAAGATTCTTCTAAAAACTTTTAATTTTATTAAGAAAAAGGAAAAATTTTATTTTATTATCTCAAACATAATCAAAATCCCACATTACTAACTAAATTTCATTTTGAATCTAATTGTCATCTTAACTATAATTTTTTTCCACATTATCATCCAAGCACATTTAATCTTTAAATTAAGTTAATTAATATAATAAATTAAATATAAAACAGTATAAATTTTTCATATAACTAACTTAAAAAATAAAAAACTAAATTATCTATAATTTTAAATTTAAAAAAATAAAAAATAATATAATTGAACTAATGTAATTTAATTTAATCGAACTAATTTAATCTTTTTATTATTTAAGTTAGTTAGATAGAAAATTTATACTGTTTTATATTTAATTTATTATATTAATTAACTTAATTTAAAAATTAGAGATACTTGGATGGTAATATGAGAAAAATATCATAGTTCAAATAAAAATTAAATTTAAAATAAAATTTAGATGACAATAAAAAATTTTAACTATAATTAAAATAATAAAGTAAAATTTTTTCCAAAGAAAAATGATAAAATTTTGACTATATGTTTGGACGGTGGCCCGACCCAACATTATTTTCCTAAACGGCTGCCGTTACAGTGCTGATCCATTCATGCTCCTCATGTCGCTTTGCTTCTTCTTTTTTTTTTTTTAAATATATTTTTTCCGTCCTATATAGCATGTGAGTAAATCTACTGTTAAAAAAGTAAAATGTTATTCAAACGTTTTGATGTTATTTTCAATTTATTTTATTGTCAAAGAAAAAAGACACAATCTTAACTTAATAAAAAAAATATGGAATATTAACAAATACTTTTTACGATCAAACTTAAATATATATATTTTAATATAAATATAATAAGATTTTTTAATTTTGTATTATATTAAAATTAAAATTAAAATATATAGTATTTCACCCATTACTATCTCGTTGATATAGAGCATCATTTTTTTCCCCTCTCTAATATATTGGGTGACGTCAATAATTTAGTTTAAGAATAAAAATAACAAGAACAAGTTTCTTATTATACATTTAAAAAAATTATGATTTTTTAAACTACTCCCTTGACTGCGTTTACATCCAACCCATTCGTGTAAGCATCCTTTTTCTTAATATATATATATATACATTATATCCAATTATAAATGGTAAAGCAATCTTCTTTATCTTATAATCAAATATAATATTGATCACTAAGTAAAAAATATTAGTCCTATTATAATTCAATAATATGAAGAAATATTGGACTCATTAGAATAATTTCTATTTTTTTTTCATATTTTATGAAATAGAGTGGAATTTACTAAAAAATTTCCTCACTAAGCATGTTTGGCCTAAGTCGTAAATTGTGCAAATGCAAATATCAGTGTGGTCCCACATTATCCGACATGGATTTTTATTTTCTTTTCAAGGATCTACAATTACCATAAATTTAAAATTTTAAAAAATTACCATTACTCTCACTATATTTGACGATTTCCTTTTTCCTTTTTTTTCCCCTGTTGGATGACTCTTCGTTTACTCGTGGAGAGAGGAGAGAGAGGATTGACTGTGGTTTGAGAGTATGGGAAGGAGAGAGAAATTTGAGGGAGAATAATTGGGATCCAAAAAAGATAAATAAATTAAGAAATAAATATTGCTCAAGATTGAAAAAATAAGTTATTTGAGAAAATATATTCAGAGGAAAATTACTTTGATAATATTGCCAGCCTTTTAAAATTACTTTTAGAAACATTAGAGACTATTAATTAAAATATCTATTAATCGATATTTAAATATATATGTATCATTTATCTTTTCTATTTATGATAATGCAAAATTTCTTTAAAAAAAAATATTCCGCTCAAATTCATTTTTTTCATTTACAATAATATAGGATTTTCTTTAAAAAAAGCTCAAAATTTATTTAATGTATGTTATTTTTTTTTCATGATTTGTGAAATATTGTACTCCCTCCGTCCCATTAAAATTGACCTACTTACTATTTTGGGATGTCCCATTAAATTTGATATTTTCCTTAAAAAGAAAGTTTTTATTATACAATTTATTATAAAATAATCAATATACTCCACATATATTATATTTATATTTTTAGATTTGATATAAAGTATTATAGGACTCATATATATATATTTTTTATTATATTATATTATATTATTATTATATTTTAATTTTTATTTTTATATAAAATATTGTGTCAAATCAATCACGGTCAATTTTAATGGGACGGAAGAGTAGAATTTACTAAAAAAAGAAAAACAAATGTCCTCATTTAGCATGTTGACCACAATGGTAAGTCGTGCAAATGCTAACAAAGTATGGTCCCACATGATCTGACATGGATTTTTAATTTCTTTTCAAGGACATACCCAAGAAAAATAAAACACCAAGACATACTAAATCTGCAATTACAATTTTTGCCCTAGATTTTATGCAAAATCACAGCTATTATTGCGAGATTATTTTTACTTCTCACTCTAAAAAAAAAAAAAAAAGAACGAAGAGAGAAGTTTACCCCACTCACATCTTTAATCACTCCCACCGTTGAATACGAACTCCCCCTTTCCGTTTCCCTGCTCTGATGTGCTCTGCTCTAATTTTTCTCTCTCTCGATTGCCTCCTTCGTCCTCTTTCTTCTCTCTTCGTTGTCCCCCATTCTCTCATCGCCTTCTCTCTCTGCGCAGCGTAGTGGTGGGGGATCACGCAGAGGTATTTCATTGAAAACAACGCCTGTGGTCTTATCTTGCTCAAATCGATTCATATTCTTCAACGTTTCGCCGGATGTAATGACCTAGTCTTGTTCTCGGTTCGCCTCCGTTACATTTGGATGTTTCAGATTGTTTGAATCTCAATAGATTGTAGAGTTTCTTGATTTTGATTTTGCGGAATCAAAACGAATTTGTCCAGTTCTGATACCATGCCAATGCCGAACGCCTTTCCTGTTCTTTATTGGTTAAAAATTCGTTCTTTCTGATCTTGGATAAGATTTGGAAAAGTAGGAAAGAGACCCAGATGCGAGGACTCTTGAGAAAACTGGATTTCAGTTTATGGATCGGCAGTTGTTGACCTGGGTCATTGTCATTTCAGGGGTCTTCTTTGGTTTCTTAGCTTTCCTCGCGGAGTCTCAGCAGGATGTGAATCAACAACATCCACCACCCCCACCGCCGCCGCCGCCGTCACCAACGCCACCGCCTCCGCCACCTCCACCATCTTCGTCGCCACCTCCTCCATCGCCTCCATCACGTTCTCCCCGGCCTCCTGCTCCCCCAGGCTCATCGGCTTACCCTCCCCGGCCCCCACGGAAACGCCTCCCTCTAGCTCCTCCAAATTCAGGGCATTCCAAACATGCTGCCTGGGGCGGAAATCACAACAATGATCGTACCCGCGGAGGTGAACATCGAAAAGCAAGCCGAGCACCGAAGAAAGAGAAAAAGCTCAACTTTGGGAAGAAAATTGGATTATTTTTTGTTGGTATTGCTGCTATCTTGCAGGTGTGCGTGGTGTCCTTCTTGGTAATCAAGAGAAGACAATTGTTAAAGCTTTAAAACAGAGGTGTTAGGATATAATTCATCTGCCACATTTCCTGCATTTCTTTTATCCCTTTGGATGGAGCATACTATACAGGGGTAGAGTCTTATGGTATAGATTTTTTAGTGAGCGGCTAGAGAATGGGCGTATACGAGGAAAGGTGGATTGAGATATGAATTGGACGATTTATGATATCTGCATTTGAGCTGTCGCTCTTGTAAATTGGTAATTTTTAATTGGCATTCTTTAGTGATTTCTTTTTTTTTTTTTTTGTTCAATTCTATCTTCACCATAATTTATTTTGGCTTGATGGATTCAAATCAAGATGCACTTTTCCGCCTTCCTTTTCTGAAATTATCATGTGCCTATGGCCTCCTTTTTGCTCTTCTTTAGTTAGATAGTTGATCATCATTATTGGTGCACTTTGATAATTTGATATCGAAGGTTTTGAAATTTCCTTTCGGATCCGTGTTTACTTTATTCATACTATCAGGTTGATGAGTAAGTGATTGATAAATGGCTTTGGCTTAGTTTTGAAGTAACTGAAACATTCCCGCCCGTGCTTTCTGTATATTTATGAAAATACTGGAGACGAGGAGGATTCTATTATTTGCTTTCGTTCTGAGTTTAGAGTATTGACCAACACATTAAAGTATATTTATCAAAATACTGGAGACTAGGAGGATTCTATTATTTGCTTTCGTTCTGAGTTTAGAGTATTGACCAACACATTAAAGTTCTTATGGTGCTCTTACTTACTCAGAGATTCGAAAACATGTGCAATTAGCTAAGAAAGATCCTAGGCAGTTTCAACCTTTCAGTTTTTGTGGTCAGTCGAGGTGTAGAGCTACCCTAATGAACTATTGAAAAGGTTTCTGTTTTTACGGTTTTGCTGTGTAGTGGAATGTTTTCTGCATTCAAATTTACAGGCATATCTTTATTAACCAGAATATGTGAAAACTCACTTACCAGTTTTTTCCTGGGATGAGAATAAGAAGTTCATGGAGGCTTTGCTCTGTCAACTAGTTCGCTCTGCTGACCTGTAGTTTCAGACTTCAAAATCAAATAATATGGTGATTTTTTCTCGGTGCTCATATTTTTAGGTCTTTATAGGCATGTGAACGTATTATATCTGTTTTGATGATACTGTAGGTGATAAAAGTTACTATGTTTCTAAGATGAAATTGTCTCTGGTTGTCCAATAATGAACAGATTCTAATTTTTGTACAAGGACATGAAGTGCTTTTAATTTGTCCAGATGAAAGTCAGACCTGAGCATTTGGTTTGTTGGAGACTAATGGGCGATTCCAATTATTTTTTGTTTATGCCCTTTATATCACACTATACAACAGATCCTGATAAGGATAATAATCTGGAGGACTAATGGGCGATTCCAGTTATTTTTTGTTTATGCCCTTTATATCACATGATACAACAGATCCTGATAAGGGTAATAATCTGGAGTGTCATGTTTGAAATGAAATGCACCATATAGATTTCAGGGCTGCATCATGTGGAAGTTTTAGCTCCTATGAATGAGAATGTGATAACATGAAATGCAGGTTAGCTGTGAAATGGAGCCTTTTGGTAATATAATAAGGTAGGAGAGGTAGGAGCCGGCCTCTACTGTAGGCTACAGTAAGGTGGTAATGACCTCGTTTCAAGGATCATTGTGAGGTGATGGAAAAGGAAAAACATGGGTCAATAGAGAGTTCTCGAGGATTTAGCGGGAAAAGGCTCAGGACCGCCATTGGCTGACACTTATTAAGTATCATACTAGTGGGACTAGTGGCCTTATGGGGAGTTTCATTTCCGAGATTGTTGGACCTCACACATTAGCCATCTATATGCTCCCTCCCTCCATTCCAATTAAATTAGAAGTCAAGTGTTTGAGGTAGTATGAGATTTTATATAAAATTAAAAGTTATAATAATAATATAGGAAATATATATTTTATATAAAAATAATATATGAGAAGTGTATTGATTATTTTATAATATATAATAAATTTAAAATTTTTTAAAGTGTTAAAATTGTTAAAATATTTTAAAATAATAAGCAGATCAAATTTAGTTGAGTTGGAGGAAGTATTTGTTAATCAATAAAAATATTTATTCATAAATTCAAAAAAATGGTTGGACATAAAGTTGGAAAAATCTAAAATTGGGAAACTTAGTGGCAGGTCTGGCTGTGGCCGGTGCTCCCAGTTCCAAGCTTCCCCTAAAATTGAAACTCAAATGTGAGGGACTGATTTTACACGGCCCGCTACGACTAGGAACGTAAAACATTGCTTGACAAAGAAAGGCAAGTTGGTTAGACTGTTAAATTAATCCGACTGTTCAATTTTTGGTAAGTGGGTTTGTTCCCAGTGCAATAGGATCGGGGTACACGATTTGGTTGGACCGATTCAGGAAAGAGGCGTTCAGCAAAGTCCAAGGAACTAGCTTAATCAAAACAAAGAAAGAAAAAGGAACAAATAAAATTGGCATTTGAGTTGATTGTAATGCCTTGGACAAGAATATGCTGGTTGCATTTTTGTATGTTAATGGTTCTTACTCTCTAATCCTATGGTGTTTCTTTACTTTGCCAGGCGGGTACCATCAATTTTGTTGTTGGCATTTTGCTTGTTTATCAGCTTAATAAGTTTTATCCAGTGAGTCACAGAGAGAGATGCCATCAAAAGGTTGGGAAAATGGGAAGGAACAAAATTTGTCTACTGAGGGAGAAAACAAGGGAGAACATTCTCGCTAGTAGGAAATAGAAACGGAGTACGTAGCCCCAAACCCATTCTCACTCCTCCCCTGCTGCCGTCCTTTGTGGTTTGAGAGAAACCTTAGCCTCAATGCAATTCCTAAAGACCACACATTTCCTTTCTTAGGGGTGGGTGGAATTGCGCTTAAATCAGTGACAAAAAAGGTAGTTGAATCAACACTATATGGCCTTCAAGCTGGCAACTCGTCTTATTATTCTCACACACCCTGTATGCATATCGTCTCTTATGGTCTTAGCATGTGCCCTTAAGGACCACATTTTCTTTTCTTACACAGCTATAGGCAAGTCTGCTGCAATAATCAACTTCCTGGTGTGATAGTTTATGACCATGACACCTAAATGTATGGTTCAACAAGACTTGATGGGATTGTTATATACAACTAATGCGATCTGTGTAGAATTTAGATAATGTTTTCTCTAACATTTTGCTTTAGTGGGAGAAGATGAATAGCCTTACTGGAGGAATTATGAATTCCACAATTTCAATACGTTTTCAACACGGTATATGCAAGCAATCTTAATACATACATACATACATACATATACACACACACACACACATATATGTATGTATATATATGTATGTATGTATGTATTGTAAAAATGTGTTTTCCTAACCAATTGAGTGATAAGAGGGTCAATTACTTACTTCCAGCAAACGTTGCTGTCTGTATTCTTCTGTAGTTCATCTATTCCCTGATCTGCAACATGCAAATCTGTGGTTCTGATCAACAAAGCTACAAGTGGTACCGTCATCAATTAATGTGCAAGTGGTTCTCAACATCATATATTTAACATATATACACACTTACCCAGTCCTGCTACATCATAAGCACTCTTCTAATCAAAATCAAGCAAAAAATGCTGCAGCTTTTCCTTCTCTTCTCTTTGCTTGTCTTTGCTGCTGATGCTTCAGACTTCTGTGTGGCTAACCTAACAGCCCCACAAACTCCCTCGGGTTACCACTGCAAGAGCCCTGCAAATGTCACAGTGGATGATTTTGTGTTTTCGGGGCTTGTCTCCGGAGGAAACACAGCAAACCTAATAAAAGCTGCAGTCACACCAGCATTTGATGCTCAATTTCCCGGGGTTAATGGTCTTGGTATATCCATGGCACGATTGGATTTAGCTCCCGGTGGAGTGGTACCAATGCACACCCACCCTGGTGCAACTGAACTTCTGCTGGTTGTCCACGGATCTATAACTACTGGTTTCATCTCTTCAGCCAATGCTGTTTACTACAAAACCTTGAAAAAAGGTGAGATTATGATATTTCCACAAGGGCTGTTGCATTTCCAGATAAATGCAGGCCGTAAACCCTCCACTGCTTTTGTGAGTTTTAGCAGTCCAAGCCCTGGTCTTCAGATTACAGACTTCGCCTTATTTGGGAACGAGTTACCTACTAAAGTGATCGCACAGACCACATTTCTGGATAAAGCTCAGATCAAGAAGCTGAAAGCCGTTCTTGGAGGCAGTGGCTAAGTGTGCTGCTTTACCACGTTTAATAATTAATATTGATTTCGCCTTCAATCTCCTCCTTTGTCTGTCTTTGCATGTTTCTCCTAATTCAAGTTATTCCTTTCTATATAGTACTCATTGTTTACATCAATATTGTCAAATTCTGTCCATTTTTCTATTTGAAACTCAGAAGTGAAGTTTGCGTCACACAATATTGTTGAATCTTGTCAGATATTCCTCCCTCGAACTCTACGTTTGAAAGGTAGCATTGTTGGACTACTACGACACAAACTCTGGCCACACCATATGGCTAAATCCCGAAAGGTTCCATAGGCTAAGAAAATGCTCATGTCTTTTTCATAAAGACAATAGAACCGAACTATTTATATTTAGTTCGAGTGAAAAGGGCCGTAACAGATGAGGGGATATAAATATAACAGTATATGAGTAATTTATATCGTTTAGTTAGAAAAAAAAAAGATGAAGTAAATTAAAAGAAAAAATTTTAAACTCTGAACAAGAATAAAAGAAAACAATACACAATTTTCATAATAATTATATATAATTATAATATTATCTATATTTTTTTAGTAATTTTATTTCATTAAAATTTTGATTAAAATATACAATTTATTTTAAATACGTCGATTTTCTAAGACATGATTTTCTTAAATTATTAGATGAACTTATGGGCGTCTTTGCCTTTGTTTGTGAGAGTAGGCATCTTTTGAGTCTAAAGTGAGCTGGTCAATTTTGAAAATTGCGCTGTAACCAGAGGGACTGACTGAAGTTGGATTGGCAAAAAATGAGTCTTTTTAACTAATTGTTTAAGATTAGTAATTTGGGTGTAAATAGATAAGAATTTGATCAAAATATATTTATTTAAATATAATAAAAAATTATTAAAAGTGTAGAGTTAGATAAGGTTTAAAGTGAAATTAAAGAGAAAAAAATTATATATTGTGAGTATATAATAAATTTTGAAAAATAAAAATTATTTAAATTAATATTATTTTAAATTAAAATTTTAATTTGAATATAAAAGAATTCCTTTCCACTTAAAATTTTAATTTGCCTGAGAAAGCTTTGTAATTATTATAAATGGAAGGTTCACTACATTTTCATGTGTAAGCTTTTTTTTTTGGAAGTGGTAAGTGGTGGATGTTGCTAGATTAGGTAAGACGATTTTTAGATTATTATATTTAATAAAATTTCATTTTTGCACACATTTATTGGAAGAGTTTGGACCGGCGGAGGGCTACCGATCGCTTTCTTGGTTTCATGTGGTGCCGTTAGCGTCTTGACGAAGTCGTAACATCATGGTTAAGGAGAGTCAACTTTTCTATTATCAATCTAACATCGTGCTTTGTACGTTTTTTACTTCTTTATTTAAATTTTATTAAAAGTAATTTGCTTTTTTTTACAGATTTATTCTTTTTTATGTAGAGGTGTTAAGAAAATTATTATTTATTAAAAATTGAATTTGATTTTTTTTGCTATTTATCGAGAATTAAATATAATTTTTTTTATTTTCTCATCTTTATGTTTAGATTTTATTTATTAAAGGATAAAATATGTGATTTTTGTTATATAGTTAGATTCGAAAATATGTGAAATAATAATCTTAAGATTATTGAACTGCATAAGAGGTATAGAGTTGATTTTAAAATTACTGTTGATAATATGAAGAAATTTAAAGAGAAAATAGTAATATTAAAATTGAATAACAATATTTTGGCAGTAAAAAATAAGGGAATGAGGGTTAAAATATAATGCTTTTATATTATATGTGTTATTTTATTTTTAAAATAGTTGTTTTTTAGATGTTTCAAATGTTTGAATGTTAAAATTATACATTTTAAAGTTTAATAGTGAAAATTAAAATTTGAAATAGTTTAAGGGTAGTTGACATATTTTATTCTTTTTTATATTTAAAATCAAATCGAAATCAAATTAGGTATATCTCACAATTTATTCACTCACAAAGAGCATTATTCCTACTTTTTCATCTCAAGACAGATAAAATGTGACTCAAATACTCTTTGAAATTAAGTGTTTATATTTTTATTTTAAAACATAAAAAATAAATATTTGTATTTTAAAAATAAATATATTTTTATTTAAGTTTTAAATATTTCCCTTCATTTATGATATAAATTTTATTAACCCATAAATCGTACCAATAATCTTCTTAATTAATAAAAGTAAAATGAAAAATAATTTTTAAAAATTTTATTTTAAGTTAAAATAACACATAAAAAATTCGACCTAGGGAGCATGTCTTTCTAAACAAAATCAAACAAAGCATCACAATTCCACCACAAATGTTACTGCTTTAATTAAGAAGCCCAAAGGTTGCCTTTGCTGATATACATCGATAATTTATGACTAAAGCAAATCTTGTTGAATTGGACTGGCAATTTCTACCCCCCCCCCCGCCTGCCCCCCAACCCCTTCTTTTTTATAAGGAAAATATGGCATAGAATTAGATCTGTGAAATCCAAGGGACTTGAAGTTGGCTGGATGGCTCTTATACCTATTCAATATTAATAATAAGCTTCCAATCTCAAGGCTCCAGGCACAACTGGGCTTCGGCTTGCCCACTTGGTTGGGTGGTGTCACTGTGACCTTTAGATCGAATTCTTTTGAAGACTTTATTAACTTTTTTAGTTTGTCAGTCAATTAAAATTTATCTTAATTGATTTATATTTTCGTGATTGATTAGAATTAAGGATAGAATTCATCTAATACGCACCTAAGATAGTGGTTACGGACTTCTTCCGATTACAATACTAATATAACAGCAGCTTCCATCCGACCAAAAGTGGAAAAGCTGTTACTGTGAGAGCCAACATATTATCACCAATTCAACCTGAGAGAAATTACTCACTGCTCGAAACCAAGAAATCAAAGATACCGAATCAGATACAATCTTTAATTGGGCCAACTATAATCTAATTAAATAGGGGAAGGATATGATCAATTCTAGCAAACACAAGTTTAGTTATTGGAGCTTGACAATGGAGTTGTTTAGAGGTCAACCGAAACCCAAATCAACCAATGGCATAAGAAGAAGGCAATCTGTAACCATAAATCTCTTGTTCTATGTTATAAGACAACAGAGTTTGCCGTCTTTAGAAAATTCAATACTCAAAGCCATCGCCATCCTTAAATCTTATTTATATACTTCCTGTCCCTGGCGGGTTGTCTGTAAGGCTTAAACAAATGTGACATACAAAAGAATAAAACTCAGAAAGCCTCATCGAAAGACTCCTACAATTTTACAAAAACCACAATAAAACATCATAAATTCCAAAACAACAGCAAATCAAGAACATGAATATGCGCTTCATTGTCCCTTCCTAAAATGGACCACTGTCATGTCCATTATTTTAACTCTTGAAAAATTAAGTCAGTCCACACCAATCATCTCATACTCTTTCTATGTCTTCTCATTTGATCAATGATCAGATACCAAAACCATCTAGTTCCCTCCCACCCTACCTCGTCTCTACACACCCAAGCTATACCTGAAACGATGACAAATGAAGAACCAGATCCAAACCCCATGTCTGAACAAATCTTAGAATGGTTAGGGGGTTCCTTACCTTACCTCCCTTCTATCTTTGATGATCCATACAGCTCCAATGATTTCAACAGTGACTCCTGGTGGGTTCAAGGTCAAACTACAGACCAAGAACAGATTAACAACAGCTCGACTTCTTTCAACAGCAACTCCACCATCACCACCGCCACGAGCACTACGGTTGCTGAAGTCGTTGTCCCAGATTTTCAAGTACTGCCGCCATCTGATTCATCCAAGAAAAGGAAAGCATCTGACGATCTTAATCCCAAGACATCACAAGTCTCCCGGAAGAATCAGAACCGTCGAATAACTGAGGCTGATGAAGGGGACCCCATGGTGGTTCAAGGAGTACCAGCTAAGAAAACGACTGGAAGCAAGAAGGGCGCAGCCAAATCAACAGCAGGCAATAACAGTAATGGTAAAGATGGAAGGTGGGCAGAACAACTTCTCAACCCTTGTGCAGCCGCAATTGCAGCCTCAAATCCTAGCAGAATTCAACATCTTTTGTGTGTTATCAATGAGCTAGCCTCCTTAACTGGTGATGCAAACCATCGGTTGGCAGCTCATGGCCTCCGAGCATTAACACATCACCTATCTTCATCTGGCACATCATCGGCTTCAGCTGGGGCTACTCCTTTTGCTTCCACGAACCCAAAATTCTTTACAGATGCTCTCATCAATTTTAATGACATCAATCCATGGTTCCGTATCCCAAACAGCATTGCGAACTCCTCAATCCTTCAAATTCTCAATGAAAAGGATCAACCCCTGAATCTTCACATCCTTGACATTGGAGTATCTCATGGTATACAATGGCCAACACTCCTTGAAGAATTGACTCGTCGATCAGGTGGGCCACCTCCTGTAGTTCGCATCACAGTGATCACTCAGACCATGGAGGATGAACAATCAAGGAATACACCATTTCTAGTAAGTCCACCAGGCTACAATTGCTCCTCACAACTCCTTAGCTTTGCCAAGGCCATTAAGATCAATCTACAGATCAACAGAATTGAAAACTTCCCACTGCAGAATCTTAGTTCCCACGTTATAAATTCCTCGCCAGATGAGACCTTGATCGTCTGTGCGCAGTTTAGACTTCACAATCTAAGCCACAAAAATCCAGATGACAGAACACAGTTCTTGAAAGTATTAAGGAGCATGCAACCCAAGGGAATAGTTCTTAGTGAGAACAACATAGATTGTTGCTGTATCAACTGTGTAGACTTTGCAACAGGATTCTCCAGGCGAGTGGACTACTTATGGCGGTTCTTGGACTCGACAAGTGCAGCATATAAAGGACGTGAAAGTGATGAAAGGAGGATGGTTGAAGGAGAAGCAGCAAAAGCGTTGATAAACATGGGCGAGATGAATGAAAGGAAAGAGAAATGGTGTGAGAGAATGGAAAGTGTTGGATTCAGCAAACAGATGTTTGGAGAGGATGCAATTGATGGAGCTCGATCCTTATTGAGGAAGTATGATAGCAACTGGGAGATTAGAGTGGATGACAAAGATGGCTGTGTAGGCTTGTGGTGGAAAGGACAGCCTGTATCTTTCTGCTCACTTTGGAAGATTGATCCTGAATGCAAATGAGAGATACATGGAAAGAAGTTCATCATCTCTTCATATGTTATAGCAAATCCTATCTTCTTGGACTGGCGTTATCCGCCTGCTCGAGCAGCACCTGCTATCTGTAACTAGATATACAGCTTATCTATCCGATTCCAGGTGTAGGAAGTAGCAAGTGGAATTAATTCATGGATTTTGTAAATCAAGTCAGAGGAGTAATATATTTTGAGATCCAGTGTAACATAAAACAGCCAAGTAATGGAAATTTGAGCAGGCTACTTCACATCCATTTCTGTTGTCATGCCCATGAAGCCTTCCTAGTCATCCGTCATGTCAGATTTAACCAAGCCATAGTTATATTCAGAGAGCAAATCATGCATATTGCTATTTTGAGGAAAAAGCTTGTTGATCGAACAATAACTCCACGTACATAGTACACAAGAGCAATCTCTCTTAACCCTACTAGCAATTGGTCACTTCTAATTTGCTTTGAACATCCTCTAACTGAGCAGGTAATAATGATAACAATTCTCCCATCTAAACTTCATATTAATCGGGAAAAGGGCACATGATAAGACACATGACAACATCATACAGAACAATAATGAATGAATTTATGACTGGGTTAGCAGATTCCCTGTTCTACGACAGATTCCTACTTATGGGCACAAAAGAAAAGATTAGAAGATATTATTCTTGGAGCACCCAAATGAATTCCAAATTACAAAAAGGGTGACAAAGTATGTTAAACATCGATTAGTGGCTATCTAAACTATTCACCACTTGAAACCTGTATCTATACTTTCCCCACAAACTCCTTGAATCTCCACCGGCAGTTCCTCACCTAGGGGAGCGAATTTTCATACAAATGCTGTTCTAGAAAGTGATCCAGCATCCATCCCAGTAAATGTAAGTTTATCTAACATACATCTCTTGAGAACACTGTGCAATTTCAGAAATTTGAAGTATTCAGTCGATCATGAATCATAGATTCTCACCGATCTACTGATCGTCTGCCTGCATACAGGGCATTTAGGTGATAAATCATGTTCAACGGATAGGGCACAGCTTTGGCAACAGACAAGATGTCCGCATGGAATGAACGCAGATCGCCTCCTTCTCATAAGGCATATCACACACAGCTCTCCATCAGGAACATCTCCATTCTCCTCTTCTGCTGCACCCTGATAATTGGTCTCTTCACCAGTAGATGTGCGTTGTTGCCGAGCCTGTCTCTGTTGTCTCCATTCTTTCCATCTTTTCCAGTTCCTAGAAATTCATCATGGATGTGATTATAGTATTCAGAGAATTTTTGGGACTGTAATGAAATGCAGCACTCTTCAACAAATTTTTAGCGACAGGAAGGGGGAAAAAAAAGGATTGATTAGATGCAAGAATTTTCATCAAGTGGTGCAAATGTACACTACTCTCTAGGACAGGAATCTTTGTACCTTACAGCAGCATAGCCAAGAATACCAATTGCCACTGAACCGAGAACAACTCCACTCCAAAACAGGACTTTTGTCGTGAAGGCAAGATTCCCAATCATTTGATACTTAGTCAAGTCAGACCTGCAAGAGCAATGGAACCTCTAATATATATGAGCAGCGGCAGTTATTTCATGGCAAGTCCAAGAAACACCACTACTTACATCTTTGTGTGCTCATTGATGATAACTCTTTGAAATACATTAATCAAGGCCAGACCAAGGAAAGAAAAAAAATTTCTTCCCAAGCAAGTCAAGAAGATCAAATGTGCTCTTTGAAATACATTAACCAGGCTCAGAAGAAGGAAAGAAAAAATTTCTTCCAAAGCAAATCAAGAAGATCTAACGTGCTCTTTGAAATAACATTGGATTCCTGTGTTGTCATTTTTGGATTTTGAGATTCACTAACAAATACCAGTTGATTAGAACAAGAGACTGCAACAAAAGAAGGCCCACTCTTACTAAGGGGGAACCAGATGAAGTATTATCACCATTAGACTAAGGAAAGCTCATCTTTATATCTAAGACGATGACCCAGGATAGTGCTCAGAATGAACTTACAAGAAATAAGGGAGATCTCTGCATGACTTAATCTCAACAGCCCCATTTCTCATACAACAAATGCCAAGTGCAGTTATTTCCTTCCCGAGAGGAAGAATTTTCTCTTCATCCAGCAGCCCCACCTTCAAAACAATATAAGATTGCAATTAAAGTGTGAAAGAAGGAACAGGAACACGTGCGTGCGTGTGTTAGAAAAAGTGATTCGTTAGAACTAATAGAGAGATGCCCCCTCCATTTCTTAAGTTTAACTTACAGGATATCCATGACCAAAAAGTGCCTGGAGAAAACTATAAGGAGAAGCATTGATAGGCTGCAAGTGGTGATAAACTGTTACAAGAGGTAGTGGATGTTGGGATCCTTCCATGTTCACAAGGACATAATCAGATTGAGGCCATCTTCCAGTTTCAACAAGAATAAAGGGTACCTATTCAGAGAATAAGTAACATAACCATAATCATGGTTAATTTGTTTTATAATTTCAAATTATCCAAAGCAAGAAACTTATCACAGCTTATACAGAGCAAAAAGAATGATACATAGAAACTTTCAACAAAAAGAGCAAGCATCTGAAGCTCTTCCACACAACTCAACAGAAAAATAGATTAAATTCAAGCAATCATACTAAAGCCAAAACTTTCTATTCATATGTGTGGGAAACTAAAAAGGTGACCCGTCATGTGACCACTAATTCATTCCTTCATAGCAAATTAGAACAATTTCCAGAGTGAATCATAATGTCTTCTTGTGACACTACAGATTTAAGTGATTAATAATTTGCAATAAAAGAAAAGTAATGCAAGTCAAAGAAATTCATCACAGGTATATTCAAGCAGTTGCCAATGCTAAGAAGTGGCTTGAAACAGTTTTACTCACCACCACCACCCGAATATTAAGAATTGAAAGTTTACAGGGAAAGACAGAAAGATTATGATTTGAATAAGAGGGATCTCAAAGTATCAAAAGATATTTCGACCTACATGTTGTTCAGATGCAGATAATTCAATTTCAAAGAACTTCCATTTAAGAGAAGGGTGGAAGATACTCTCAGAAATATGATGCATATATATCACATGTGCAACAATGATGAACCTAGTGGCTGAGATCATTTGGTGAGAGATTTACCACTCTGATTGATGATGACTCTTGTTCTTTCCGGGATCTCAGAAATAAAGAACGTAAATCAGAAGTCCATCCACAGAGGCCCCTCCATTCATTGTATATGTACTACAGAGAATATGAAACTGGTGTTACAAAACATTTAAAGATTCTCAACAACACAACCATGAAATATAAACCAGCATAAAGAATGTTTCTTGAATGTTATTTCTCTTCAATCAAGGGAGGTTACTCACATTAGAGCATTATAAAAAAAGAAAGAAAATAAATGTACACCCACATGGATTGATATCCAAACTAATAAACTGCACAACTAGCTTACCGTATAAACCATAATTCACAGATAAGTAGAAAAACTAGTGTTCATTCAGTTTGATTTACACATAAAAGCAATCAGCTTATTAATCTGGCAATGGCAGTTGATGTAGCGCGGTGCTCCTAAGTATACCAAAAACCACTCGCTACTTATAACCGAGAACGTAATAATCGATAGCATAGCTATCTAAACACGCCAAAATTGCACAACAAAATAGAAAATTAAAGACATTATTATGCACAAAATGATTGCGTATATGTGCAGCATGTGCGTACAGTTTGAGTTCGTTGCAAGATAACTCCTTTATCACCAGACTCCTGAGATACGAGGATCTTGCCGGACCCGAACCTCTTCCAATTACCATCCACGACCGTTTTTGCTTCCACAGTGCCACGGACTACCACGAGCTTTCCACCATGGGATTGGTTATCTGAATTAGAGTTATTGTCATTATCGGGCGGGGAAGAGAGAACTGACCGGAGATCGGACACGCGGACGTCGGGTGCCTGCTCAATTTTGCGAAGAGCAGAGGAATTCGATGCGAATTTCATGAGGCTCCGTACTGCCACATAAGCTAGGCCTAGTCCAAGACCCACACCGTCCGCCGCCATCGCTATCTGCGAAAGCACCGCTGCCGCCGCTTGGTCGTGTATCGACATTGCAACAAAACTGAGAGTCGTACACTTCAGTTTGTACCTCCTCTTTCTGTTGTTGTACTCCGATTCTTATTGCTGAATTGAGCACCTAAAGAGGAGGTTTGAGGAGGAAGAAATGGTGGGGTTTTCGGTTAATCTGGGGAATTTGAGTGGCAGTTTCGGCAAGTTGTGCCACCCGGCACTCCGTTGTTTTAACCGTCATAGTCCTTTTTTTTTTCCTTTTTAAATCTAGCTATTTTTGTTATATATAATATAATAACAAAATGTATGGTTAGTTTCAATTCAAAATTTTATTTTAATTTAAATAAAATTTATTTTTTAAAAATTATTATATACTTATAATATATTATATATTTAATATTTTTTTACTTTATCCAATAAAATCTATCTCAATCTAATTATAAAAAAATCTTATCCAATTATACCCTTCTGCAATTGGTTGATCTAGGATGAGTGAGAAAAGATTTTTTTTTTTTTTTTGGGAGGGGATCAGCAAGAGTTAAGAAGCCCCCGTTCAACCTTGAAATCAGCCAATGCCATTGCACAAGCAGCCATCAAATATGTTGCGATGTTAAGCCAAAACACAACCCTTTAAGTTGATGAATGAATTTGGGCTTTTGTCAATTGTGCCATATGAAGTAGGTCTACAGTGGGCAACAATGCATTTTTACGAACAGAAAATGTTTTGTTGGTACACAAATTGGTCATTCTAAAGAACCCAAAACAAATGCTTTGATCAAGTCAGCCACCAAATGGGGAGATTCCAGATTTGCTGCATGTCCTGTGTCCTTAATTATTTCCAGCTTCGCCTTTGGGCCTAAAAATCTGCATTCTTGATTCATCAATAACTTTGCAGTAACAGATTATCAGATCAACAACAAGAAGATGATTGGAAAAGGGGACATATAAAATACCTTTGTAAATCATAGCCGAATGTAAGAGGGAAGACCATGTCCTTGTCACCCCAGATAAGCAATGTTTCCTTCACCAAATAAGCACGTGAGTCTTGACTATGTGGTAAGCCTTATCCTTAAGTATACCACCCTTCTTGCCAAAGATAATAGCATGAGTTGAATTGATTTAAACTTACTTGATTTAGAGTCCGAAGATCAGAATCCGCCTTATTCATGATCAGGTACTCTGCTAGATCCTTTTTCTCCTTCCTCTTTGTTTTGCACATTGCCTTCGAGAGAAGGGAGGAGGACAAGTAAGCATAACATTTATTGGCTTTGTTGTAACTATGTCTATAACTATAGAGTTTGTGGTGCAGCAGTTGATGCACTCAGAACTCTGTATAAATCACATTTAGTGAAAATATGATTGTCCATATACCAAGTCCTTGCCTTGAGTTTGTCCATGATAGGTGAAGTTGAATGCATGTAATACATGTGTTCAAATATTGTAGGTTCTAAGTAAAAAAGATTGTTGTAAACTTGGGAGGACATCACGTAGTGGGAGACATGGAATGAAAGCAAAGGAGTAGAACAAAGCTACCAGTACAAAATGGAATCTGTTCTTGCAACTAACCAATTGTGAGGTCTGGCCGAGCAAAGGGGCAAGAAGGATGGTTAACTACTTCTGCTTTTATTGCAATCTAAAGGACAGAGGTTGGACATTGATCCAAAGCTCAAGTACAACACGAAATATGTCTTCTCTTAAAGGATTAGGCAGTTGGCTCGGGCAGGAGGTAGAAAAGACGAGACAAAGCTGCTTCCTAGGTATGGCATTCATCGAGTAATTTTAGTTCCTATCCTCTCCTAACCAATTCCCTCCAATCTATCCAATTCTTAAAAAGGTGAGTGTTGGGGATCTATAAACAGGGGATAAAAGAAAGATGTAATGACTTGAGAACCTATACCTGCTAATTAAATAAATCAAATCACCGAAAACAGATGGAGAATGCCCCTCTTCGGACAATTGAAGTTTAATGTAATGCGCATCTACCCTGAGATGACCAATTCTCACGCAATTTTGCTAAAGCTGGATGTACCTAAGAATTTCTTTCAGCCAAAATACTAAAATAGCCTTTTCTCGCCAACAACCAATATGCTACCTTTCATTTCATATCCAAAGCAAGTTCTCAGTTAAAATTACTTAGTTATAATTTAGCAATTCTTTACCTCTAAAGGTAAGCCCAGTTGCTGAATCAAACTTATAGTACCACCCTTCAAATTTAGAAGGATCTTTAAATGCGAAATTCAAATATATTGAGTAGGTGGGAGGTCTAGTTTAACATTAGTTTATTTTTGCAATAGTTTCTTGTTATGTCATTGTCAATATCACCGAACATGATTGAGGAGGAATTTCCTGATTTTCAACGAAATGACTCATTTATCAATCATATCCCTTGGGTTGTTAGATATGTGGTTGGTTGTGAATAGATCATCAATTGGCATTTGGCACCAACATGAAGGGAGATGCAAAACTTTCAAGGCTACGGATAGCTTTACCACCAAAAAAAAAAAGAAGCAAATAAATAAAAGAACGAACTTGCCAGATATAGTACTGTACTCATGGAGGAATCAACAAAGTGAACGAAAAGATTAAGGATTGATGGTAAGGACTCACATGGATGAAGCCGTGGAGGAAAAAATCTGGAACCCACTTGAGAGGATCGTATTTGCCAAAGGAGAGATCCACCAGCTGCCGTAGATCCACCGGTTTCTGGGGTAACAGCAGATCCAATGCACTGTTTCCTATCTTTTTAAGCTGCTGCGCCTTCTGTTCCTCACTGCACCCAACCCCACTGCTCACTATAATCACCTTATCAATAATTTGAGGACTGGTCTCAGCCATCCGATATCCAACGTAGCTCCCGTAGCTTACCGCGTACATGGAGTACCGTTCCACACCCAGTCTCTTGAGCCCCTCACAAAGGCACTTTGCTTGGAACACATCGGTACGGTCTGCACTTTTCGTGCTAGATTCTCCGAAAAACAGTAGGTCCGGTATGTACAGGTTGAAGAATCTAGACAATGAACCCACTTGGAATACGAACTGCCACTTTGCGTTGGCACCATAGCCGTGGACTAAAACAAGATTGGGTTTGTCAAATTTCCGGTGACTGGTAGCCCAGAAGTGGACGGTAGTTTGTCCATCGAGGTCCACCTTGCACGGCAATAGATTGCAAAAGGAAGTAAAGTAAAACGACAGAATTTGATCCAGGAAAGGGGTGAAAATGGGGAACCATCTAATTTCAGCAAATGGATAGAAAATGTAGTGCAGAGCGGTGGTGGTGATGGACAGGTAGAAGAAAAGGAGTTTGTGAAGCCACAGAGCCAGAGTCTCCACCCTCCATCGAACTGGGAACATAATCCAAGACTCAATTTAAGGAATTTTCTCGTGCACACTGCAGAATCGTACTTGATACCAAGGAGAGTAAAAAGATGCTATTGGCTGATGCTTTGAGGTCAATAGTAAAGAAGAAGTATGCATTTGAAATTTGAACAGAACAAAGGAAGGGAAAAACACACACACAGGCAACTCGCCGCCGGTGTCTCCGATGGAGTTGTCGGGACACTGGTCCTTTTTATGTTTACATGCATTGCACACGTGGGATTCTTTTTTTTTTTTCTTTTTTTTTGTGCTAAATAAAAAATTAATCTTATATTTAAATAATAATAATAATAACCGTCTCATCGCACACTACCGGACCTGATTGAAGAATTAAAAAGATTCCTCCAAAATTACTCTAATATATGATGCAGCAATAAAACCTGTAAATAACAAAATTTTAACAAGAATTGATTACTTCTTAAATAGAAGTCTTTATCTAGTCTTATTATGAAAAATACTCATTCAATGGCCTCAATATATTTGTGAAATGCTTGTTACTGAACAAAATACGTCTTTATCTCTTAATAGTCAAATTATATAAAGATACATTTGTCAAATATAGTTTTACTTAATAAAAACACATTTTACAAATATTTTAAGACCGTTTAATAAATACTTTTTTATAATAAAACAAGATGAAGTCTTCTAACTCAAAACTGGCTCATTCTTATAAAAAAAACCTAGAAATGGAAGACCGCGGGGGTATTACTCAACATGTGATTAAATTTGCATTATTATTTAATTTTAAAAATTAAATTGAGTGAATATCGAATCAATTTAAATAAATGAATTCTTTATGTCGGCCGATATGCGTTCGGGACAATGGAAAATTTAAGCTTGGTTTGGTTGAACTATTTTGTAGAAGTAAATGAGGATGAGAAGTAAATCGGAAGGTAAATGAGATATTTATCTCGTTTGATTGGATGTAGATATGAAATAGAAGTAAATTAGGAGATAATACACTCCCTCTCCCCCACCTAAGCATTTTCTCTCCTTCCAATTTGAAGGGATTGAGAGAGAGAAAATAAAGTATGAGTAATAATAATATCAATTATTTTTTAAACATTAAAAATTTTAATAACATAAATAATGAGGGATAAAATAATAAACTAAATTAATTATTCTCCCTCCTCTATCCTCTCCTTCCCTTCCTATTTTCACCCTAATCAAATAAGATAAAAATAAATACATTAACTCTTCTCGATAGAAATAAAATATATCATTCCTCCTCTCTTTTTCTCAAACCCCTCTCCTTCAAAGAACCAAACCTTAAGAAGGTGTAAAACATAGGTTGCGTTCTTCTTTTTTCTTTTTCTTTGTTTGTCCTTCACGTCATTTGCTACTTTTTTTTCTTTTTTTTTTTTATCAACCGAACACGTCGGTAATTTATTCGGAGTGGTTTTGAATTGGACAAATAAGAAAAATATTTCATTCTTTAAAAAGCAATAAGTCCAATCAAAATGATTATTATAATTAAAAAAAAAAACCTCAGTTGCAAAATATTACATCTTCTTCTTGACGTCAGCCACATCGACCTTTTTTCTGGTCAAAATTTAAATTCTTTTTTTTATTTTTAAGATTTTATTTTTTCTTAAAAATTAATTTGAATCCACGTATACTTATGTGATAACGGACTCTTTGATCGGTTGTTAGGTATTCTATTGAACACGTTTCTTAGATTGTATACATATTCAACGGAACAGGTTGTGTCAAACGGGCTACCTCCCTACAAAAGTAAGCTACCGGATAACAATCTGGTGTACGTGTTGCTACGTGGGTTTTTATTGTGTGAATCACTGTCTCGCAATTATAATTTTTTTTTTCTTATTTCAAAATATAAAACTTTTAAATAATTATTCTTTTTGTCTTTCGATAAATACTAATCGTATTCTTTTAATATTTTCTTTTTGTCTCTTTCTCTTTGATCTATATCTTCAATTTTTTAAATAATTTGAATAAAAATATTTTAAATAGTTCAATTAATACAATGCTGTTATAAAATTAGGATAGTGTTAGAATAAAATCTTCACACTACACACTAATAAAACTCTAACTATTTTGCACAAGAATTTCTCTCTTTCTTTTCTCTCACAATTTTCTCTAATCTTTCTTTCACTAATCTTTCTTTCACAAAATAATGGTGTATTACAAGCTTAGAGAATAGCTCTATTTATAGAGCTCTAATTAGTGGATTACATCATGGCATACATCATCTTCCACTAATCTTAATTAGTGGTGTCTCCACTAAATGGTGGACATCCATAAAAATCTTCTAATAATTCACATAAATCCATAATTAGTGGAGCCTCCACTAATTAATAAAGATTCCAATAATTCATAATACTCCCCCTTGGATGTCCATCCATTACATAAAGAATATGCCTTGTTAAAACCTTACTAGATAAAAATTCAGTGGGAAAAAAAAAATCTAGTGAAGGAAAAAGAGTACACTATTCTATATGTCTATTTATTACTCCCCCTGATGAGATGATTCCTTTAAATCTTTAAACTGACGCATACCGATTTTATATCTCAACTTTTCAAATGTTACAGTCGGTAAAGTCTTCGTGAAAATATCTGCGAGGTTATCACATGACCGAATTTGTAGCACATCAATTTCACCTTTCTTCTGGAGTTCATGAGTAAAGAATAATTTAGGTGAAATATGTTTTGTCCGATCTCCTTTAATATATCCTCCTCGTAATTGAGGTATGCAAGCTGCATTGTCTTCATAAAGATGAGTTGGAATATCTTTGATTGATGATAATCCACAACTTTCTCGGATATAATGAATCATGGATCTTAGCCATACACATTCTCGATTTGCTTCATGAATGGCTATAATTTCAGCATGATTTGAAGAAGTAGCTGCTATAGATTGTTTCGTAGAACGCCATGATATAGCAGTATTTCCACATGTAAATAGATAGCCCGTTTGAGAACGTGCTTTATGTGGATCAGATAAATAACCAGCATCTGCATAACCTATCAATGTTGGACTGGTTTTATTTGAATAAAATAATCCGAGATCAATTGTACCTTGGAGATATCGAAGGACTTATTTAATTCCATTCCAATGTCGTCGTGTTGGTGAAGAACTAAATCTTGCTAATAAATTGACAGCAAAAACAATATCAGGCCGTGTGTTATTAGCAAGATACATCAATGCACCAATTGCACTGAGATATGGTACTTCAGGACCAATGAGTTCTTCATCATTTTCTTGAGGTCGGAAAGGATCTTTATCCACATTTAATGATCGCACGATCATTGGAATACTCAATGGATGTGCTTTGTCCATGTAAAATCTTTTTAGCACTTTTGCTTGTATATGTTGATTGATGAATAAATGTTCCACTCTCCAAATGTTCAATTTGTAAACCAAGGCAAAATTTGGTTTTACCAAAATCCTTGATTTGAATTCTCTTTTTAAATAATCAATTGTTTCTTGGAGCTCTTCGGGAGTTCCAATAAGATTAATATCATCAACATATATAGCTAATATCACAAATTTAGAACCAGATTTCTTAATAAAACGCATGGACATACCTGGTCGAGTTTTAAATCCCGCTTTCAATAAATATTCACTAAGACGTGTGAACCACATGCGCCCAGATTGCTTCGAGGCCATATAATGATTTACGCAACTTGATGGAGTAATTTTCACGAGGATAATGTTTATATGCTTGAGCATATGAAATCCTTCGAGGATTTTCATGTAAACATCATTTTCTAAATTTCCATACAAGTAAGCGGTGACAACATCTAATAGGCGCATATCTATCTTTTCATGTACTGCCAAACTGATAAGATATCGGAGTGTAATAGCATCAACAATAGGAGAATAAGTTTAATCATAGTCAATACCTGGTCTTTGTGAAAACCTTGGGCTACTAATCGCGCTTTATATCGAACGATTTCACTCTTTTCATTGCGCTTTCGCACAAATATCCATTTGTAGCCAACAGGTTTTACACCTTACGGTGTTCGGACTGCAGTCCGAAGACTTCACGTTTTGCCAATGCATTTAACTCAGATTGAATCGCATCTTTCCATTACGACCAATCTTTTCTATGCCGACATTCATCAAGCTGATATTGGTTCGGGATCATCATTATCCTGTGTAACATCAAGAAATATATTGTATGCAAATATATTATCAATAACGAGTTTCTATCCGATTCCAACTTCTACCGGAAGTGGTATAATTGATAGAAATTTCGGTGTTACTTTCATCAACTTACGGTTCTTTGTCATCGGTTCTCTCTTGGTCTTTATCATTCTTTTCTTCAATATGATCTTCGGATCATTTAATCCTCTTTTATTTCAAGGATTTTTATCTTTAGAACCAAAAGATCGGCCATGCTTACGGCATGCTTTTGGCTCAGTGACTATATGTAAAATCTTTTGTTCTGTTGGAACTTCAATTAGAATAGGAGCATTTATAAGCGGCATATGCGATTTTGTTACTCTTCTAGAGTCAACAAAAGTGTCCGGCATTTGATTTGCAATGCTTTACAAATGAATTATCTTTTGAACTTCAAGTTCACACGCGCTTGTATGTGGATCAAGATAATTTAATGATGTTGTCCAATCACGATCTTTCTTGTACTGTTTCTATTCTCCCCCTAATTTAGGGAATAATGATTTCACAAGAGAATAAGAAAAGAAATATAAAAAAATGATGACAAGTAGGAAATGCCAAGAAAAATATCTCCCTTTTTTTTCACTCTTCCCGTACTGACTTTTCCTCTTCCTCTCTTGTCTTTTCTTCTCCTCCGACCCTCTACCTACCATCTACCTCTTCTTCTTCCTCATACAGATATATATATATATATATATGTATCGATATATATCTCAGTTATCAGTCATTAGTAAACATCAAAAACAAAAATCACAAAGCAGATATGGAGACTCGTAATTCATGTGAGACATGGTCAAATTTTGACTTAGTTTCTGCAGCAGATGTTGATGTATTTTCATTTACAAACCAACCGCTTCTGCCTAATTCGAACACAGAAGATTTTGATATGTTTTCCTTTCTCTACCTAATTCGAACGCAGAAGATTTTGATATGTTTTCCTTTTCAAACCAACCACTTCCTCCTAATTTCAGGTGAGATACCTTTGATGGCTTCCATTTGTTTTTAGTGTGCTTGATAATGAAATTAAACTCTCTTTTGGTTTGTTTTTTTTATGTAAATCAGTGGAAGTTTTGAACATACTACTTTGGACCAAGTTGATCTGCTCCTACAAGAGACTGCTTTTGATACTATTCCTCTTGATACTATTCCTTTGAATGAGGATATGCTTGTGCATGATCCTTTCTACTCTCTAATGGATTTTGAACAAAGCCAGAATATGTTTCCAGGTTATTATACATTTAAACATGGATTTTGAATGGTATTACCTTTACTGATATTATTTTCTTTTTCTAGGAGAAATAATGAGTGGTCTTGGCAGCGAAGTCGGAGTAAGTACTCATGAAATGCATAATATCGAAGTTCAAGATATTATTGCAGACAAAATTCCAATCATGAGCGCAGCCAAAGAACTGAATATTGGCATAACCCGTCTCAAGAAAAGATGTAGGGAGTTAGGAATTCGTCGATGGCCTCACAGGAAATTGGTGAGCTGTCTTCTGGCTTTAATAACGGCAGAGACTCGTGCTGATAACGTGTTATAAAATTAGGGTAGTGTTAGAATAAAATCTTCACACTACACACTAATAAAACTCTAACTATTTTGCACAAGAATTTCTCTCTTTTTTTTCTCTCACAATTTTCTCTAATCTTTCTTTCACTAATCTTTCTTTCACAAAATAATGGTGTATTACAAGCTTAGAGAATAGCTCTATTTATAGAGCTCTAATTAGTGGATTACATCATGGCATACATCATCTTCTACTAATCTTAATTAGTGGTGTCTCCACTAAATGGTGGACATCCATAAAAATCTTCTAATAATTCACATAAATCCATAATTAGTGGAACCTCCACTAATTAATAAAGATTCCAATAATTCATAATAAATGCATTGTTTTTAAATTTTTTTCATTCTTATTCATGAGTTAAAAAGACATACATTACACAGAGAGGGAATTAGGAATAGCCGTGGGACCGGCCTCGAGGCTCACCCCCAAGTCCTTTATTCTCCTGAGTGTTCAATACAGGGAAGACGGCAATTTTCGCTTCTGATATATTGGGGATAAAATAATTTTCGATACTAATCTAATGAAGTAAGTGATTTATTATTTTGATATGAATTTATTTAAATATAATAATAAATTATAAAATAGATGGAATTAATGTAAAGTTAAAGTAAAATATATATATAATGTGTTGGGAGCATATGATCTTTCTCAAAAAAAAATAAAAATTATTTAAATTATAATTATTTTAAATTAAATTAAAGTATTAGATTGGGATTTCCCAATCCACTTACACCCTTTATGGAAAGTCAAATTCCAAGTAGAAAACAAGTTCAAACAAACAATTGAGATCTAAGGGCAGTACACAAAAAATGATGTGTACTGAATAACAAACTACTATAAGGCAAGGCAACATAGAAATATACACTCCACTTGATACCGATACCATTAATACAGGCAATGTGTTCGATTCAAGAGGCTGATCCACACTGGAAACATGGGTATGCATCCGTTTTCTAAAGAAATGGAAATCAAATTCTTCCATCACATATTCTCGATACCATTCCGGCTAACTTTTTGTTTTGGGGAACCCAAAAGAAATGCTTTTATATGATAATTGAGCTCACTAGCAGACTCCATATTCAACGCATGCCCACTGTTCTTGATAATTTCGAGCCTCGCTTTTGAGCCCAACTTTCTGCATCGAAAAATGGCAGAAAATCCTCGTTTTATACTTGCAGAGAGACGAAATCTTATACTTGAATCAGGAAATGTACCTTTGCAAATCCATGCCGAATGCTACTGGGAAGACCCTGTCCTTTTCACCCCACAGAAGCAATGTTTCCTTGAACAAGTAACAAAATTCCATCACTATAAAGAAACAGTACGCTCAATATGCGAAAGGAAGGAAGGAAGCTGATCAATCGCGATAGAGCAACGAGCCCACCTGAGTTATAATAGGAAGCTGGTAATCTCCAGAATGGTCTATCAAGTATTCAGCCAGCTCTTTTTTCTCCTTCACGTTAACCTTCCCCAGTGCCTGAGATTCATGTTAGTCAAAACGCTAATTAGCCTTCACAATCTTGTAGTAGTATCAGTAATCAAATTGCATTCATTTTCAAACAGTTAATTTGCAAATGAAAATTCCATTCAGGCGGATATTACTGTGTCCAAATAAAGATAGAAACAAGGGAAAAGGGAGCAAATCGGAAAGGGAAGGGCGTGGGAGGCGGACTTACGTTGATGAACTGCTGAAGGACTACATCGGGGACCCACTTGAAAGGGTCACGCTTGCCGAAGGACAGATTCACTAGCAACCGAAAATCCTCCGGTGTCTGTGGTAATAGAACCTCCGTAAAATCCTTACCCACCGTCGCAAGTTGCTTAATCTTCTGTTCCTTGGTGCACGTGACCCCGCAACTCGCGATCACTACCTTCTCCACCACTTCAGGAAACATCTCCGCCATCCGGTACCCAACAAACCCACCGTAACTAATGCCGTACACCGAGTACCGCATCACCCCCAACTTGCTCAATCCTGCAGCTACGCACCTGGCCTGAAATACATCCGTCCGTTCAGGATGCTCTGAAAATGATCTCCCGAAGAAAATCAAGTCAGGTGCGTACACATTGAAACAGTGGGACAATAAGCCTATTTGGCTCATGAACTGCCATTTAGAGTCCGCTCCGTAACCGTGGATTATGACCAGATTGGGCTTGTTGGCTTTGGGATTATTGACTGACCAGAAGTGCATGTAGGTTTGGTCGTCGATGTTGACTGTAAACGGAACAAGGCCGCAGTAGCGGAAATAAAAGGAAAAGGAAGCATCAAGGACGGAAACAAAGGCAGAGAGGTTCGGGAATGGGATTTTTGAGAGCGGGTATTGTATGGCGGTGGTGGCTACGGAGATGTAGTAGAAGCGGAGCTGCTTCAGCGGCAGTAGGCTCAGAGTATCCATGGGGTTTCCAAAATTTGGCTGAGACTACAATGGGAGAGAAAGGAAGAGTTTGTATGGAGCCATATAAAGAGTTTGTTTGGTGGCTGCTTTCTCCTCTCGCCAGTCCTAGATGTAACCGTCCTATCCTATTACTACTTGGATTAAATGGGAAATACTAAGGAGACCTGATCCATTTATCGTATCCATCTATCGTGAATTACCGTTTTAAAGTATTGTATATTTTTAAAAGTATATAACTTTCAATACACATAATACAATACTTGAATCGATAATCCAAAGTGAACCAAATCCACCAAGTATTTTCGGATTAAATGACTCCAAATTTGTAACATAATTTGATTAAGAATTATTTGAAATAATAAAAAATTATTAAATATATAATATCAAATATGGTATAATATACAATTAAAAAAAGATGATATGATATGTTATTAATATATGATAATTTTTTAAAATTAAGGATTTCAAATTTTTAGTAAAATAACATTTTATTGTAACACAATAATTACCACGCATTCGACACCATGCTTAACTACTCAACCTAGACGATGGGGTAGGAGATAATCTTTTCGGAAGTTCTGTTATACTTCTAATGAGAAATTTTAATATGGATAAATAATTTTAGAGAATTGTACTATACGCATTACAAGTTATTATTTTAAATTAAAATAAAATTTGAATTAAAATCAATTTTTAAAAATTTTACCCAAAACACACCTTTAGTATTTATTTACTTAAAATAAAATTGGAAATTGATATATATATATATATATATATATATATATATATTACATCGAGCTCTTATTATTTGTGGACTACAAAAATTTGTCCCTATTGTCACTCGAATTTACCTATAATAAAAAAAATTAAGTAAAATATTTATAGAACATTTAATTAACAAATTTTCACCGTTACCAAAAACATAAAAATAGGGTTGGATAAAAGGATGCAACATTAATTGGGGTGCCTAACTCCAACGACTAAATGAGAAGCTATTTAGGACTTGAAATTAACTGTCTACTCATATTTAATTAGCGTACTTTTTTTTAAGGGAGGTAGTTAAATTTAAAAAATAATAATAAAACTTTTTAAAATAAATTATCTATATTCGTCAATTTTTTTGTAAAATAACACTTTATTGTAACACAATAATTACTATGCATTCCACACCATGCTTAACTACTCAACCTAGATGATGGGGTAAGAGATAATCTTTTCGGAGGTTCTGTTATACTTCTAATCGGAAATTCTAATATGGATCAATAGATTTAGAGGATTATACTATATATAATGTAAATTGTACGATAAGAACAATTATATAACTATGCAACTTAATTATGCAACTTTTTAAAACGGTTGGTCCATGTAAAATTTTTTTTAATAATGACTAATTTAGAGGGTGTTAAAAAATATTATTTTTTAAGAAAAATTAAAAATTTACCTTTTGGCTCAAAAAAAAACTTTTCACTCCCAAATCATTATTCTCGAGGATTTATAATATTATTCTTTATAATATTTTTCTTTTATAGATTGTTTCATTTCTCAAAATTATTAATTTCATCCTTACTTCTAAACACACGAATGTAGGTATCTCATCAATAAGGTGTACTAAATAAGTACCTATTATACGACTCGTTGTACTATTATTTATGAACTCATCTCGTCAAAAATAATACAAGCAATGAGTTTTTCTTCGAGAGAGATTAATTAGTGGTCCAAATATGTGGCTTTGTACTTCTATTTTTATGTCCCATCTTGTAAAGCAATTCTTACATGGATTATGAATCGATTGATCAAATGCATTAGTAAGTTATACCGTATAATTTGTATTACACATGCTACAACTCACTAATATACTTGATTTATGGACCAGTGGTCTATATTAAAATTTTTCCATCTGGTTACTTCGGTTAGTAACATGAATCCCAATTTCTTCATTAGGAATCTGAAAATTAGTGGTGCAGCCTCCTCTCTCCTCTTACAAAAAATGCTTATCAGTAAGACAATATTTATATATTTGGTCTTTATAAATTATTATATTAAAAATTTGGTATATTATATGTATTATAAATTGTATTTTTAATACAAATTATTTATACACAAAGCTCACAAAAATGAGTTTTTATAAATATTTTCTTTATTAGTATAGTTTATATATAACAAATGATTGTAGAATTTTATTAGTAGTATCTTTTTGTTAACAGTATAAACAATTAGATGTGAGCATTATTGGCAAGTAAGGTTGTAATCAAATCGAATTAACCTAAACTTTAAGATAATCGAATCAAACTTTATTATTTTCACACCATGCTTGAGTTCGATTCAAACATTAAATTTAACTCGAGCTTAATTCGTTTAAAATACTTTAAAATTTGAACTTGATTCAAAATTCGATTATGATAAGTTCGAATGTTCAAATTTGAGTTCAAACCCAAATTATGAATAATTTATAATATAATATATTATATATATTATATATAAATTAATTAATTAATCAAATATATTCGCAAATCTTCAAACTTAATATTTGAATATTCAAATTCGAGTATAAATATAACGTTCATATTCGAATTCAAACTCGATATTTTGAATTCGAATCGAATTCTTATCGAATTGAACTCAAATATGTTCATAAAAAGCACAATTCGATTACAACTACGTTTGCAAACTTGATGGGGACGCTAATAACTTGAAAGACAAGTTTGCAGCCCGTTAGTATAATTAATATAGTAATGTTTCCCGAGAACAAGAGCAAAGAAAGACAAACGATATCCAAATTCCTAAGTAAATACCCTTTGTGATTCTATGCAATTTTCTTGTACGTTTTGGTTTGAGATTCCTTTTGCTGGAAGTGCAGGTTGGTGGTAGCCTTAAAAAGTCTCAATTTAATAGACACAAGAAATTGAAAGACAGATGTGATTCATTTCTCAAAACCCATGTCAATGTATGAGGAAGACAATTTTGAATATGGAAACATGCATCAAGCATCCATATTATCTCACTTGATGTGTTCCCCCAAATTAAAATTAAGGAGGAAAAATCACGGGCAGAGTTTTGAACAGTATTGTAAAGGAAAACTCAAGTAGGGATGATTAGAAATTTAGGGTTTAGAGACATATTACGTGAAAGTATACGTTAGAAAATAATTTCATAATTTTTGAAAAAAAAAATTTAAAACGACAAAAGATGAAATTTAAAGAAAAGTTTTTTGAGAAAATTTATTTTACTAAGATAAAAGATAAAATTCTTAAAAATTTTGGGTGGGATGAACACCACACCACCTACCTCCTATTGGGTAAAATCAGTCTCATGGTCTTAACTGACAAAAAATCACGAGAATGTAAATCAATTTAGACAAGTCCTAACTAACCGACTGATTTTCTCGTCGTCATACTTATTACCTGACTAACTCGGCTACCCTTTATGGAGCCTTTTTCATTCTTGATCAATCAAACGAAAGTCCAACAATAACATGAATAAGTTAGAATCTAATTGAATACTTCCACATAAATGGATGGGCCTCATTTGGAAAAAATTAGCAAAGATGAAGAGAAAGAAAATGTGGAGGGGTAGGTTTTTCACTTTTACTTGTGAAAGCTATATATGGGGACAGCGACATGCAAATATCTCAATCTGCCAATATGAATTTCATGTCTCAATTAAAAATCTGTCATGAAATTGAGAAAGTGACAATAAAACACAAATTGTTAATCAAAGAAATCTGTCTTGTTAGGTACGTAATTTATCAATGGGAAATTCAGAAATCCCTGACTGACTCCACTGTCATAAACAGCCTTTTCAAAGAAAGTTATAATGGTTAGATGAAGAAATGCATAGCTAATTAGACGACCTCAGAAACAGGATTTGCTAAGAGAGATTGAATTAAGGATAAGGTCAACACAGGAAGGCGCATTGAAGTCCTAACTGAAACAATGTTTGAATTGAAAAATAGTGAGTTTAGAGAAATGTAGTTATTATCCATGACAAGTGTTTGTCAAAAAACTTAAAGGAGTTTACCTTCATATGATGATAATATCAGCCTCTAATTACACTGCTAATTTGGGTTCCAACAGATTAAATGACTGGAAATGCCACAGGTAAGAGTCTTTGTTAACTATCTAGTCAGATTAACATTGATAAGTGGGTCGGACTGACTCATTAGATCTAAGGACCCTTTATGTCGGGCCAGCTTGCAGGGAGGGAGTTGGCCTGCCTGCAATCCAGTCTCGTAGGCCGGTCAATGCCGGGCCAATGATAAAATTTCTTGGCCTGCCATAGGCCAACTCGGCTAGATCCATAGCTCATCCATAGACTAGTAGGTCAGCTCGTCGAATTCAATTTTTGTTTTTTAAAATTTTTGTCCCTCTAAAGGCCATATTCACTCTTTCACTCTAAAAACCCTATAAATACTGCCCTATTCACTCTAAAACTTATAAAATACTCTCCTCAAACTTTAATTTTCTCGATTTTTTTACAAAAAATATTAAAATAGAATTTATTAGGTATATATTTTTAGAATTTTTCAAGTATCTTCTTTAAAATTTAAAAGTTTATTAAGTAGTTATCAAGTATTGATATCTTAGAATATTGTTATATTTAAATTTTAAATAATATAATATTTTTAAAAAGATTTAAGTATCAATTCCTTCCTCTTATCTAATATTTATTTTGTTAATTAATAAAATTGGTAGGATCTAAAACAAACTCAGATCTCTTTAAGATATCTTTTCTTATAAATACAAATAATCGTGTTATTTAAATTATAAAAAATTAAAAAAATTAAAATCCGTAATTAAAAAAAAAAGAAGGAAAGGGCCCATTGGCCCGACCCTCTAGGACCACGGGCCTCATGGTCCTAGGATGTTAATGGGATCCGCCTGCATGATCCAAAGGCCGGTCCCGGGAATCGGCCGGTTTGGCATTGCCCGAACCCGTACAAACCGGCTTGCATCCCATTGCTAAGTCAAATTGAATGGCTTTGACGTGCCATATTAGTTGAATAGGATGGGGACCTTGACTCTACAAGTAGATAAGAAGGAAGGAGAGGGTATAAGCCCCTAGGTATATGGCACAGTGCAAAGAACGAATTTGTAAATGGAAATATTTTTATAAAGTCATATATTCGATTTCTGATTTTACGTTGAACATCTTATAATTTACGTCTTCATACAGTAATGGTAGTTGGATCATCGTAATGAGACTTTTACCTAAAAAAGTATAAATATATTTCATTTGCTTGTGTGAAAGCTTGAACAGAAATTTGACAATTAATTTGATTCCGGCTTGCCTAGCTGAGTGCTGGTTTCATAACTGCATTGTTCTGAGATTTTGGCTCCCCTGTTGAATAGGATTGGACTTGGAGGGTGGAGGTTATTTGTTTTACAATATTCGGGTCATTTTCTCTGAGAATGGCATCGCAAAATCAAACGTAAACGCTTTGAACATAACAACTTTCGAAATTGAAAACGTCCAACTTGGGAGTAATCTTATTTTGCATACTTTTCTTAGAATAAAAAGTCATCAAAAACATCACGAGAGCTTGAAATCAGAATATAGTTTCTTGGGAAATGATAAGATTGATTTGCCATCAAAGTCAAATGGTTTCTTTCTTACGACTGCAGGCAAGAATTAGTAACTGCAGTAGGCACGAGAAGATTGACCATAACCTGAAAAGCTCAAAACAACAGGAATAAACTCAAGGGACAGGTTTATGTGGCTGGACCGTTTTGGGAAATTGGGATGGCAAAAACACAAAGTTCAAACAAGTTTCCGTGTTGTTTGGTTGCTTCATTAATTTTGGCACTTGTTAATACTGTGATTCCAGCTCCAAGCGCGACAGGTTTAATCAAGCCAGCATTTTTCCTAAAACTACTGGCTGTTTAGATTAAGATAGCAGCCTGCTGTTTGGTAGATCACCTCCAAGTTGCTCTACTAACATAATACATGCCCTACTATTCCTTTGGTCTCTTCGGTTTTCTTGGAGGATTGATTAAGCTGGTCAAATCGGCAGATAATGCCTCAACCTTTGCTTCCTAAACAACTTAGTGCCAAGAAACTTTCATTTATTATGAACACTGTTGGATGCAATTGATTGAGTATTCATTCAAATCAATCACACCACGGCAATGGTAATCAAGTGCACATGGCCATTTCTGCTTCCAAATTTGACCTGGATATCCATCTGCAAGACAGGGGAGATGTGAGTCATGACATGATCATCATAACACTAAGGAAATGATGAGCTTAAGACAGCCAAATGCCATTCTATCTCACAAAGAAAAAGAGAGAATTTCTTATGGTCAAATGTGAATCCAAGTAAAAGAAGTATAGAAGGATTCCTTACTTCCCGTGGTTAGATATCAGTATACCACCTTTCTTATCTTTTCCTCTTCTTTTTCCTCTCGTCCATAAGCTTTCCTCAGTTACGCATTCCTTTCTTCTCTAACCTTTTTGCTTTTTGGACGGCTGTCTATTAACTTTTTCCCATCAAATGCCCAAGCTTTACACCTTGATTCATATACCGTCCTAATCTTTTTTCCCACTATAAATCGATTAAAGTTCCCTGCTATCGACCACAGACATTGTCTTGGTATCAAGTTGGTTTCTCTTGCTGCAAGAAATCCAACCTCTGATACTTCAATTCTTGAGTCCATCAATGGAGACGCATGCTTACACTAGGCAAAATTCATCGCATAGAGGTGTCGCCATGGTCTTGGCTTTGGTATCAGCAGTTGTGCTTTCACCTTTATACGTGGACAGGAAAAATGAGTACAGACATGAGACAAAGTGGAGCTCTGGGTTTGTGCTACCTGTGGTTCTTGCCGGATTGATAGTAGCCATCAAATCTACTTCATCATCTTCAATGCAGAGAGGGAACAGAGGCACCTCGTTTGCATCTCCAGAAGCTTCTTCTGTCCTTAGAATTGGAAATTCCTCTTGGGGACTTGCTGGCGTCTTAATCATGCTCATCTGCGTCTTGTCATGGCAATCTTCCGTGCAACAATTCTTCTGGAGATAAAAGAGGGCTAAATCCCAAGCTCTTATCTTCAAAATTCCTCCCCATCCATAAACAAGTGGTGCAGCAGAAGTTGATTTTCTACCTTTTCAGGTGGGAAAGAAGAATGTATGAGAAGCTCAATATAATGCTGCTTCTCCACCTATGTAAAATACAGATAATTACAGCTTAGACAAATGCTGGCATTGCAGGAATAATATGTTCCAATAAATGTTAGCATTGACCGTAAGAGATTGAGATTTCCTAAAATCAACTTCTCAAAATATTGAATATGCCAATCTTCCAGCGCTCATGAAACCAATAATCAGAGTGCAGACTGCACATTCTTGAAAAGGGCCATTGAAGAAAGGAATCTTCACTGTTAAAGTTCCATTTTTCTGCTTTGCCTATCCTTCAAACTGTTATATATAATGAGAATGTTTTATAATATCAACCAAAATGGTGTGGAGTTTTTCCTATAAAAGAATCTGAAAGGGGAAAAGTAAATAAAGGACTTGTTTAGAGAGAATGGGAATGATCAAATGGATTATATATATATAGTATTATAAATTAGTCTCGAGATACACAATATCATAATAAAACATGAGTTTGTAAATAATGATACCTGATTTTTATACCGTTTACAGATTTTAGTGTAGAAGTGGTAGTGTTTTACCTAAAAAAAATTATAACCTAATGTGAGAACAGAAAACCTATAATAAAAAATAATTCAAGGATTAAACAAGGGAATTCGCCTTTCAAAAAATTTAATGAGAAACCCTCGAACGTTTGTCAGAAACAAATAAAATAAGTCATTAACAAAATCAATTTAAAAGAAAGATGGGCTTTTTGGATCAGAGGCGTAGGCCCAAAATATTTAGCCCAGTAAAGGAGCCCAATTACATATAGCCAATGCTTCAGTTAATGTACAGCTCTCTCGCCTTCCCGGATTCCCTCGTCTGAATTCTAAACCCAGTTCGTTTATCTCTCGGAAAACCCTAGATTCAAATTCTTGCTCCCGTATTAGTGTTTATATCACAGATAAAGAATAAAGATTTCGGCTGTTGTTTGATTGAGAAATTTGGTGAAGAGGAAAAACTTGTATATATATTGATTGGTGCAGCCAAAAAATGGCCGAGGGTGGAGAAGAGGATATGCCCAGGGATGCGAAGATTGTGAAAAGTCTGCTGAAATCAATGGGCGTGGAAGATTACGAACCCCGTGTTGTGCACCAATTTTTGGAGCTGTGGTATAGATATGTTGTGGATGTGTTGACAGATGCACAGCTCTACTCAGAGCATGCTGGTAAAACTGTGATCGATTCCGATGATGTCAAACTTGCTACCCAGTCCAAAGCCAATTTCAGCTTCTCACAACCGCCTCCGAGAGAGGTATTTAGGGCTAAGTTATAATTCTGCTTAATGTGCTGTTTAGTGATTGTTTACCACTTAATATATCTTAATTTGTTCGAAAGATTGCAAATTTAGGGTTTTCTCTAGGTTAATTCACATTTAGACATTTTCGTTCCATGGGGCTATCAGTAGTGTTAATGGTTTTTCACCAAAATGTTTATGCGAAAATTTGATGCGAAGTTCCAACACTGATAAACAATCTAGGCAGAACTTGAGTAGGATTTGGTTTTCAATTCAACATAGTTGAATATAAAGAAGCCGGAACAATAGTATGACTTCATTTTTGGGGTGCACGAAGTTTTGATTGCACTTCTTGTTCAGGTTCTGCTGGAGTTAGCTAGGAACAGAAACAAGATCCCACTACCCAAATCAATTTCTGCGCCTGGGATCCCACTCCCTCCAGAACAGCATACCTTGATTAGCCCAAATTACCAACTTGCTATTCCAAGAAAACGAAATCACCAAGCAGTTGAAGAAACAGAGGAAGATGAAGAGGCTGCTGATCCTACTCCCACGCCCAACCCATCCCAAGAGCAGAGGGCGGATACATCATCACAAGGCACGCCTCAGCGAGTGTCTTTTCCCCTCGGACCTAAACGTTCAAGATGAGAAAGCTCGCATGCAACTGTTATTGGTTTTATTATGTATATTGGTTCTTCTTGAGGGCAGCTTCTTTCTGCAACTGTTATGGTTTTTTTTATGTATATTGGTTCTTCTTGAGAACAGTTTCTTTCTGCATAAGCTCGCTTGTGTATTCTATTTGAGCTTTAACAATTCACTTCTGCAGCATTCTGTACCATCATTTTCGCTTCTGGTGATAACCTGGCAAAAAGTATTTTGACCTATTTGCTAAACTACTTGGGACAAGATTGACAGATGGCCTTCAACCCCTGCCGTGTGCCTTTGAATGCATTACACTTGTTTGTTAGAGAAATAAACATTGTACTTTCACGGATAGCCTCTTCTATGTTGTTATCATAGTTGAGTTTTATATTAGATCCATACTACGTGTTTGTTGGGAAGAACCTGCTTCAACATGATTGGAGCTTTCCGCAAAGTGCAGCAGGGATTTAGGATTAAAGCCAAAACAGTTTCGCGTTCTTACCCATCCCTATTAAAGGTTTAGCGAGTGCACTGAGAGCCCAATGACATTTTTTGTTCTCCCAATTTCTGTGGAAACATTTGTAAAACGAATATAATCTCCACACATTAATTCGTTTAGTTGATACACAACGTAATTTAGTTTCCACACTCATAAGGTAACATTGCGTTATTGTCATTGGCAGACTCCCTTTTTCCAGAAAGTTGCCACTGCATCTCCAAGACCCATGCCTAGTAGCATCTAAAAATCTCATGCCAAGACCCATTCATGCATTCTGCCATTTTTCGTTACCTCGAAAGTATAGAGGAATCTGGAAGGCAACATGGAAACTGTTCCACGAGTAAAATACGAGGGAAACACAAATTTTACAAATGCCGAATCCATAACAAGCAACTAATCTCCGTTAATTTAGTTAGCCAAGTTTCATTTTTCATATCAGACCCATGAAACATGTTCTGTACAAATATTATCGTTTATATACAAGAATAAGGTTTTTTTTTTTTTTACACCACATCGCACTAGCAGGTGGAAAGAAGCAGAATGGTCAGCTTCTTAAGCCTACCATGGTGCCAGCAGAGGGCACCGTACTGGGTACAGTGAGCCCCCTCTCATACATCCGTTGGATCTCCTCCCTGTACTCCGTCAACGATTTGTCTGGTATTGCTGGAGTTAATTCCACCACATCCCCCATTTTCAGCTTGCACAAGGGGTCACCAACAGTTGCATGGTTCAGCCTAGGCCTCAGCTCTTCCTTCAAAGGAAATCCATAGTGAGCCCATCTTGAGCTTCCACGACCAGCTCTTTCCAAGAGATCCCTGATAGTTGCATTGGCAGGAAATTCCTGCACAGACATCTACAAGACCAAACACGGCACAGATCAGGATGTAAGTCCAGCTGAACTAACACAACCAAAAGCTCCCACTTGAAGCATGTGATGAAATCCACTAGCACAGTCCAAAACCTCAGTAATATGATTAGGAATAACATATTTGATAGGTGGTACCGTTATTTCAATTGAAAAAACAACAGAAGCTTGAACAAAATTCTCTATTCCATCTCATGACACGGACAAAAAGCAAGCGAGAGAATGGAGGACAAACCTTCTCATTCTCAATCATGATGACAAAAACAGGTCCATCAGGCCCACAACAAGGTTTGCAAGAGTATGGGCAATCTTCAGAGTGAGAAGGGAATATGCAAGGTGGCTTCATAGAGTCTGAGTAACCTATAGATGACTGGTCGTTGCTCATTGTTTCACACTGCCAGGTGACAACCCAGCGAGCCCACTCGACCATCTGAAGCACAAAGGAAGAGTGTTTACACTCTCCTTCTTTGTATCTCCAGTGAGCTGCAAAGCCATACTCGGCCTGCAAGTGCATCTCTTTTGTTCTAATCTGAACTTCAAGTGGAACCATTCCCTCACCCAAAACTACTGTGTGAAGAGATTGATACCTACATATATTAAGACTTGGTTCAGAATAGAAATCTTAACTAACAAAGAAATGAATCTCGACTCGTATGAACTTTTACCCATTAAATTTTGGGTGGACAATGTAGTCTTTGAATCTCCCAGGTACTTCGTGCCATAGTTGGTGAACAACTCTCAAAGCTTTATAACAATCATCCTCGTTCTCCACTATCAACCTCAGCCCATGAATATCATGAATTTCATCCATGTTCAGCTTCTTCCTACATAATATTATGTATATCACTTCCATGTTATACAATTTCATCAATACAAACAACATGCCTGAGTATAAAAGTGAATTTAAATTAGAGATGTAAGAGAGAAAGGGAACATACTTCAACATTTTAGAGTAGATGCCATACAGGCTTTTATGCCGCCCTGAAAGATCATGATAAGAAATGGATCTTTCTTTTAGAGCTTGCTCTAATTTCTCAACTGCAGAAGTAATCATAGCCTCGTCAAAGGACTTTAAAAGCGTAGATGACAATTCTCTGTGCTGATCAGGATTGAGGAACTTAAAACAGAGATTTTCAAGCTGCTCTTTCCAAGTAGAGATTCCTAGACGGTTGGCCAGAGGCGCAAATATTTCCAAAGTTTCCTTGGCAAACCTCTGTTGCTTTATAAAAGGTAAAGCATCCAATGTCCTCATGTTATGTAACCGATCAGCCAATTTTATAAGAACTGCCCTGGCATCTGCCATCGCAAGGAACATGGTGTGTAACCGATCTGCCTCTACAGTTTTACAAGCTGTATCATTATCACGCGCAAGTTTGCTCAGCTGACTCAGCTTTGAAACCTAAAAGAAACCCACAACTGCCATTATTAATTTCAGAAAAACACCAATTCTCAAAATCATTTTCAATTGCCTTTTATATCAACGAATTCAATTTTCAAACACGGTTCCTAACTTTGTCTTTTCCTTCATTTATTTCCCTATCTAATCACATTTTATGGACATATGAATAAATAGGTGCATTCAATTCTTGAATTATAATGCCCTGAAGTTACTCCCAAATGGGATACGAGGAAGGCCAAACACAACTTCCACTGGGCAATTTGCTGAGGCATTAAACAAATAAAAAATCCTGAGGAGGAACAACGCTACTAAATGTTAATTAACAACACAACCAGCACCCAAAAAAGAGTATGTGGAAGAATCCTAAGCTTTCTCATACCCCTTCAACTAAATCCGCAACCCCAGCACCACATGTTTTGGAAATGTGCTCGTAAGTGATGAAAGAATCATCTAGCGTATCATGAAGCAGCCCAGCAGCAACTACAGTAGAATTAGCCCCAATCAATGCAAGAAGAACTGCAGTTTCCACACAATGCTGTAAATAAGGATCCCCACTCGCTCGCACCTATAAAATCAGAGGTGAAAATTTCTTAGTCCTGTAACAGAGAAATTTCAAAACAAAAAGAATGTAAAGGATGATAGCATATATTACCTGCCCTCTATGAGCTTTCTCAGCTTCATAAAAAGCCTTAATTACAAAATCATCATAAAATATCTTATGCCTACACTGTGCATCCAAAAGCAAATCTTTAGCAGAAGGCTCTACATCTGATACTGAAAAATTATCCTCCATGTTAAATGTGAGCTCATCTACCAAACGAGACGTAGAATCCAACTCAGTCGCCAGTTCAAAACAAGGTGAATCATAGTCAACAACAGACCCTAAAGCATGCCGCACCAATCCATTGAACAAACCCCCACTGCCAGATCGGATAGAGCTGATATTTTCACCAATTCTCATTGACGGACTCCTTGATGTCGATATAGAGCCAATTACACTGCTTGAACTACAGGAGACCGGCCCATGAAGCACCGACACTGGGCTCTGATAACACTGATCTCGCTTCAAGGAAGCGCTTAAGGACGAGTACCGAAAAGAGCCGCTGCTCAATTCCTCTCCCCCTCTATCATGCCACAACGATGACCCCAGTTCCTCCGTAGGACATGAATAATTTGCGTGTTTTGCTGCCGGGGTAGAGGAAAGTAGCCTGGAAAGGCCACCAGCAATCGGCTTCTGCGACGGTGTTGAAGATGCCGTAGACGACGATGCAGAAGATGATCTGCTATTCAAATCAAAGTCGAATGAAGCATGTGAGTTGATCTGGCACGGATGCGGCGTCGAACAGACACTGCTCGGTGGACTTGCGTAAAGAGCTATGGTCGGAACAGCCATAATTGGAGCTCAATCCAAGTCAACAATGGTTTTTTTTTCTTCAAGTCAATTTTATGTACAGAAAAAATGGTTAATATTAATTCTGATGAGATTAAAAGGAAGAGCAAAAAGCTGAATTTGGAAGATTTGAAGTTGAATAGAATTTGTACACCGGAATTTATAGAGATCGGAATAGAAATTTAGATTATGGTTAACAAAGGAACAAAACAAGAGTCAAGAAAATGATATGTGTGATTTTTAGGGAAAGTTAGAAACCCTAACCCTAATTTTTTTTTGGGGAGAGAGAGAGAGAGGGTGGAAGACGGTTTGAAATTTGGGTAAAGAGAGAAATCAATTGGAAGAGTTTTCTCTCTCCTCCTTCCTTCTTCCTTCCACCAACTTCGGCTCCTTCTGCGATTGATTACTCTGATGTGATTTTCCTTCCGGCCGGTGGGAATTGATTTCTAGCCCTTTTTGTTCATTGGAGAGTGAATGGTGAAAGGACAAGAATGTCCTCGAGGATTACCAAAATAGTGGAACCTTTTAGACTCCCTGTGGGCAACAAAGGAAAAATAATCACCCACTTCAACATTTTTACAACGAAGATATCTTTCCCGCTTTTTGGTATTTAATACGGTTTGGAAGTATTTATCCATTAAAAAAAAAAAAAGATAACTCCATCGAATCTTTTCTTTCTTTTTTTTTTTTTTAGAAATCACATTCCTTATTTTTTATATGCAACAACTTATACTAGTTTTGTTTTCAAAAAATCGTCAGGAAAATTTATTTTCAAATTTTTATTTATTTAAAAGTTTTAATCATATATCTATTGAATATGATCTTCATAAAAGGGAGAGTTAATTAATTTTTTTTCTAGATCAGATCAAATAATATTTGACATGACTTAATTCCATAATTCAGGTTATACTTGGGTAAGGATTAAATTAAGATTAATTTATTAAGATTTAATAAAATATTATTAAAAAGAAGACTCGATCATTGATGAAAGGAATAAAATATAACATGTTGTGAGTGTATTACAATTATTAAAAAATAAAAATTATTTAAATTAATATTATTTTAAATTTGAGTTTTAATTTAGATTAAGAAGAGTTTTTCTCAAGTATAGCCTTAATGTATGTTAAAACTATATAAAAATATTTCCATTCATTTTGGAAAATGTAAGTAAGTATTATATATTTTTAGAAATCGAACTCGTAATTTGACAAAAAAATCTTTTAAATTTATCGATCAGTTAAGACTTATTTTTTTATCAATTAAAATTACCAAACGAGCTTTATCTAATATGCACCTAAAATAACGAATGCCAGTTTTTCCGAACCATCGAATAATAGGATAGTCACTTGAAAGTTGAATCCTTCAAACATCTAACTAGAGATGCAATTTGACAAGAAAATCCATATTACACTTCTCCTTAGAACTTCATAAATTTATTTTTTACCTTTTTATTAATAATAGAATAATGAAATATAAGTCCGCTCTTGACTGCCATGTGGCTTCCAAGAAAAGTCAGGTTGGTTTCTTGTCCCTTTCAACGGAAAATTCTTAGGTGCACTCGGTGCACGTGTACCGAGTGCTTTTGACACTTATACCATTAATTGATAATGTTGTATACAGAATTTGATGTACAATTTCTGTTGCAATTGGTATAAATTTTCAAAGCATTCGATGCACGTGCACCGAGTGCACCTAAGAATTTTCCCCTTTCAACGGCTAAGAAAGGAGCAAGATGAGAAATCCCTGCCCCTCTCTTTATTTCTTTATTTCTTTATTTTCCCCCTCACTACTTGAACTCGGAGTGGCGAAGATACCAAGTCAATTAGAGTTAAGAAAATTAGAATGCATTAAAAATCATTTAATTAAAAATTCATACAATAATATACAGTATAAAATATCTATATCATTACATAAAGAAGGAAAAAGATACGGACATATATATTTAATAAATTTTAAATATGAAATCTTTATGATCTAATAAATAGTAATTTATAATTACATAATTGTTTTAATTCATAATTCCCATTTGTGATATTGTGGAAAAAATTTGAATGGAAATGAATTTTCTAAATTCATAGTACAATGTGCATAAAACACAATTAGTTGCTGACGTACAATACACTGAATGTACGGGCAAGTTGGTTGTGTGGGTCCCATCCGTCCTTGGATAGATATTTTCTCTTACAACCTATTCCTCCACTGCTGTTTCCGAATCCTCTTATGTCCATGATTTGTCCCATCATTATAATCCACTTGGATGGCAAGGGGTCGGGTCGAATCGGAAACTAAAAATTACGGTTCCGTTCCCACATATCTCCCCCTATCTTCATCTCCGATCTGTTCTCGCTACGGAGAAAGGTGGGAATCTCGCCCCCGGCCCGTCGGGGACAAAATAATCTCTAGTTCTGGCCCGGGAAAGCAGAGAAGCGGGGATCGTTTGGGTCCGAAAATAATTATAAATTTTTACCTCCAATATGTTTTTATTTAAAATTTTTTAATCATATAGAAAACTTTGACAATGATTTTCAATAATTCACATATTTATCATATCAATAAATTAGTAAAATTAATAATTTATAATTTTTTTTTGCATTTTATAAGGATTTATTTAAAAAACATTTTAATTGTTTATATTAAAAATTCACTATTGTTTTATTGTACGTTATAATCCATCTAAATTTAAACAGGTATTTTAAGTTTAAAAATAAGCTATCTCCCTCTTAAATTACTCTATTTTTATATTTCTTTCTTGACCAACCAATATAAATAATTTATTTATATCTAAACTTACATTCACTCATTTTTCCCCCCTCTCACACACATTGATATTCTTTCTATTTTTTAAAAAATATCAAACTTTACAAAAATTTTATACAGAAAGTTTCCTTCAAAAATTTTTATAGCTATTCTCAATATGACACTTTTCTATATTCAACATAAAGAAAATAGTTCCTTCTAGAGAATGAAATGTGTCTAATTATGTATTTAGATTGTACTCACAATTATATATTACTTATTTTATTTGAAATTTAAATTTTTTATTTTAATTTTATACATAAAAAATATGTTTTCTTATCCATATTAATTAAAAAGATAAATTATGACTAATAGGATACATGGATTTAGTGAAATTTATTACTCCCTCCATCTTACTAGAATTAATAATAGTTGACTTAACACGATATTTTATGTAAAAATAAAAGTTAAAATATAATAATAATATAATATAGTATAATATAATAAAAATAAAAAATATGTCGGTCTCACAATACTTTATGTCAAATATAAATATATAAAAATAATATATGTATGGTATATTGATTATTTTATAATAAATTATATATAGTAAAAACTTTTCTTTTAAGAAAAGTATCAAAATTTTTAAGACAGTTTAAAATAGTAAGTAAGTCAATTTTATTAGGAGGTAGTATATAATATTAAGTTCTTAGAAAATATGTCAAATTATGAAAATGAATCTTTATTTTATATATATATATATAAATAAAAAAAATTAATTGTATGAGTTTGTCTAAACTACCCACCTTTTAAATTCTTAGGCTAATTAGCTGATGATGCTGAAGATTAGAGGAGTACTGAGATATGAGGGGTAGTTTGGGAAATGTATAAATGTAATGGGCTTCTCTCCACGTTTCTCCAGACATTCCCAAGAGTCGTTGATAAGGACGTTGTGATTCTTATTTCCATGTGATTTTCCTATTCAAAGCGTGTGTATAGTGGGACAGCACGTGGCGTGTTTAGAAGAGGCAGAAAAGACACGTGGTCAGCAGTGACGGCAAAGGCATCTTTTTCTTGACGGCTGTTACTGTTTGAATGCCCAAGTGGCACGTGGGCCCCCTGGAATCTACCAGACCCTTCCTTCCTTCTGATTCATTCAAATCAGAATCATCCAAGCTGAGTCGTCTGCTTCAAACTCAACTCTCAAGCTGGGAGTAGTAACACTGATGATGATTTATAAAAAAAAAAAAAAAGATCTTTAATTTAATTATTTCTTTTTATGTCATTGTTAGATTAAAGAGGAGAAGAAAAAGGAATTGTTTTCCATGTGGGTAGCGACACTGGTTGCCGACATGGTGGAACTCCGAAATTCTGGGCGGTGGATCTACTGATTTTGTACCGTAGCGGAAAACGTGAGCAGTTAGGGTTACGTTTATGACTTTGGCGAGGCCGCCGATGGCTGCGGAAGATTTCCCATCGGAAAGTCAATCTCTGGGCGGTTTTTTCCGACAAAGGTCATCCGGAATCTTTGATTTTGTAAATCGGTGACGACCTCTGGCGGAAGTAGTTCCCTTAGGTTATTGTAGAATAATTTTACACTTAAAATGATAGATCAAATTTCACGATTGGCTAATAGTTAAACGGCCTCAATACGGACGATTAATTGTATGCATATTAACTATATGCAAATTCGTACGAAGATTTTTATATTTTAATTAATATACTGCCTATATTAATATAGTAAATTATCTGAGTTTATTTGAAGTGAGTATATTTAATAAATTTTTAAAAAGTCATGGAATCAATAAATAAAATTTATTTATTATATATATTTTATTATAATATAAATTGCGTATAAAATTATGAAATCTAAGGACATATTATTTATTTTTTACCTGATTTTATATTTTAAAATTATTTAAAAAATTAAAATGGACAAAAAATAAATTTTATAAATTTTTAAAGAAAGTTGTAGGATTTTTTAAAAATTTTAGAAAATCTGGGGTAGGGGTGGCCGTTCAATATTCGATTTTAAAATGCAATTTTAATTTAACTTTTTAAAATTTTTATTAAAATCGAATTGAACTGATTTTTTTAAAAATAAATCAGTTACAATCGAACCAAAATAATTTGATTCGATTTTAAATCGAATTTTGATAAGTTTGAATAATTTATCTAGTCCAATGATCTATTCACTTAATATAAATTTAAATCCAGACAAACCAATATAAAGTCTAAATACAAACTAAAATCTAATACAAATTAAAATTTAAATTCAATATAAAGTTTAATATAAATTAAAATTTAAATCAAAATCTTTTAAAGTATAAAAATTAAGTCAATATAAACGAATTCAATGATAGATACGTTATAACAACGGTATAGGGTTGACACGACGGTACAGAGTTAACAATAAAAGTTACAAAAGAAAGTTTTTTATAATTCTTATATTTTTATTATATTTTTATTATCAAATTAATATAAAAATAAATAATATATTTTATTTAATTCAAATTTTTAGTTCAATTTAATTTTAATTAAATAAAATAAAAAATCAAACTAAAATTATAAAAAAAATTAAAATCAAACTGAATCGAATCAAAATAATTAAAAATCAAATTGAATTTCGCACGATCCTACTTCTTAGACCGTTAACCCGTTAAAATTGATCAGTTAAAGAATGAAATAATTACAGTGTTTTAAAATTAAAAAAGATAACGTGATACGTAAAAAAAAAAAAGTATAATTACAAAATAATAACCTTTTGAAGGAGAAAAAAAAAAGAAAGGCAACAGAGATAGGGAGGCAGCAGATATGATGGGCAAGCACGTGAAGACGTGTGGAGAACGTGTTGCGTTGCGTGGGAGTGAATGTTAAGAGATCGTGCAAGCTATTGGCATACAACCGTGTCGGAACCATCCAAATTTGCCTCAGAAAAAAAAAAAGCTACTATACTCTGCTTCATGTTTTTCTTTTTTTAATTACTCCCACATTGAGATAATTCATAATTAGTTACCCTTCTTGTAATTAAGAAGAGTTTTAATTCTTTCAAACTACATTTTGACTCAAAATATATGAAAGATTATGCTCTTAAAACTATAATTTGCTGCTTTTGATTTTTACTAATTTGATATCTGTACATTATTCGAATTGTTAAATTTTATATTATATTTTCAAGAAAATATATTTAAAAAATTTAATAAATTTAAATAACTTTTAAATGAAAAATTAAAAAATTACATAATTTAATATATTAATATTAAATACATATATATTTAATTAATTAATTAATTAATTAAGATTAAAATAAATTCATATAATTTTTTTTTTATTTAAGAACAAATTTTCATTTAAATTTGAAGGAATAGCATATCATCTTGCGACTCTATCACGTATCACTTCAGGAATCTCCTACAACTTCTTTTATATTCTAATAAGTAATACTAATATATAATTGGAAGACATGATTTTTCTACTTTTTCCTAAGCTTCAAATTTATAGAAAGTGCTTATATACATATATAATTATATATAATATGGATAATTTATCTATAATTTATATAATATGTATATATATACATATGGTATATATACATATAATATATATAGAGAGATATCACATACTATATATATACTCTCTCCGTCCTAAATTATGTGTCTACTTTTTAATCCAATTTTTGTCCCAAATTATCTGTCTTTTTAGAAAATCAAGATTTCATTTTTCAAATGTACCCCTATTTAATAACATCATATTTCCTAAACATATTTAAAATACTACAATCAAAACTCGTTTTACGAGTTATACTATTAATGTTCATTTAGTTAAATTTCAAAAAATATTAATACAGTAGAACTTTTACCACCTATTTGAATACAGTAGTAATCAAATTACAATATTTTGACCCGTTTTTTATAAAGAATTAAATACTCAAGAGAGAGAAATAAGTTAGAGTTAGTACATCAAAATTTTAAAGTTTATATACTTATCATTGAGTTTTAAGGGTAAAAATATAAAATAATATTTAATTAACTAAAAATTTTAATTTTTTTTAATTCCCGCACAATCGGGGACACTTAATTTAGAATGGAAAGAGTAATATATATATATAATACATGTAATAGAGTATATAATATATGTGGGTGTGGGCTAAACCGGAGCGAAAATCATACAATCTCTACCCTCAATTTTATTCCCGTTTAAATTAGAAAATCTTCAATCCAATCGAATTGAGTTGGATCGGGTCAAATACTGATTTAAACGAAAAAAATACCATCCCCACGTAACCAACTGCGTGCGAAGGGCCGCGTTTTTATATGTTAAAAATTAATTGCACTGGGCTCTGGGAAAAGTCCGGTTTCTTGCAAAATGGGCCAAAGAAAAAACGTAAAGAAAGCGGTACGAGTTTGTGCTAGAATGTCATCTAAATCAGCAACGGTGGTCTCCATCATTCTTTGGAAATCATATTTTATAATTATATTAACATGATATTGTTATAAAATTTAAATAATGTTAAAATAAAATCTACACACTACACACGAATAAAACTCTAACTATTCTTTGCACAAGAATTTCTCTCTTTCTTTTCTCTCACAATTTTCTCTAATCTTTCTTTCACTAATCTTTCTTTCACAAAATAATGGTGTATAACAAGTTTAGAGAATAACTCTATTTATAGAACTCTAATTAGTGAAATATATCATGGCATACATCATTTTCCACTAATCTTAATTAGTGGTGTCTCCACTAAATGGTGGATATTCATAAAAATCTTCTCTAATAATTCACATAAATCCATAATTAGTGGAGCCTCCACTAATTAATGAAGCTTCTAATAATTTTAAGATATTCATAACACTCTCCCTTGGATGTCCATCAATTACATAAAGAATATGCTTCGTTGAAACCTTACTAGATAAAAATCCAATGGGAAAAAAATCTAGTGAAGAAAAAAGAGTACACTATTCTATATGTCTGATTATTACTTCCCCTGATGAGATGATTCCTTTAAATCTTTAAACTGACGCATACCGATTTTATATCTCAACTTCTCAAATGTTGCAACCGGTAAAGTCTTCGTAAAAATATCTGTGAGGTTGTCACATGACCGAATTCGTAGCACATCAATTTCACATTTCTTCTAGAGTTCATGAGTAAAGAAGAATTTTAGTGAAATATGTTTTGTCCGATCTCCTTTAATATATCCTCCTCGTAATTAAGTTATGTAAGCTGCATTGTTTTCATAAAGAGGAGTTATAATATCTTTGATCGATAATAATCCACAACTTTCTCGGATATAATAAATCATGGATCTTAGCCATACACATTCTCGACTTGCTTCATGAATAGTTATAATTTCAGTATGATTTGAAGAAGTCGCTGCTTGGAGATATCGAAGGACTTGTTTAATTCCATTCCAATGTCGTCGTGTTGGTGAATAACTAAATTTTACTCATAAATCAACAGTCAGTAAAGGCAATATCAGGTCGTGTATTATTAGTAAGATACATCAATGCACCAATTGCATTGAGATATGGTACTTCAGGACCAAGAAGTTCTTCATCCTCTTCTTGAGGCTGGAAAAGATCTTTATTCACATCCAATGACCAGACGATCATTGGAATACTCAATGGATATGCTTTGTCCATGCCAAATCTTTTTAGAACTTTTGTTGTATATGTTGAATAAATGTTCAATTTGTAAATCAAGGCAAAGTGTAAATTTACGACCATCCTTAATGTCGAATAATCAATTGTTTCTTGGAGCTCTTCAGGAGTTCCAATAAGATTAATATCATCAACATATATAGCTAATATCACAAATTTAGAATCAAATTTCTTAATAAAAACACATGGGCATACCTGGTCATTTTTAAATCCCGCTTTCAATCACTATTCACTAAGATGATTGAACCACATGCGCCTAGATGGCTTCAGGCCATATAATTATTTCTGCAATTTGATAGAGTAATTTTCACGAGGATAGTGTTTATATGCTGCAGGCATATGAAATCCTTCAGGGATTTTCATGTAAATATCATTTTCTAAATTTTCATCTAAGTAAGCAGTGACAACATCTAATAGACGCATATCTATCTTTTCATGTACTGCCAAACTGATAAGATATCGGAGTGTAATAGTATCAACAACATGAAAATAAGTGTCATTATAATCAATACCTGGTTTTTGTGAAAAACCTTTGGCTACTAATCGTGCTTTATATCGTACGATTTATTTTCATTGTATTTTCGCACAAATATCCATTAGTAGCCAATAGGTTTTACACCTTTTGGAGTTCAGACTGCAAGTCCGAAGACTTCACGTTTTGTCAGTGCATTTAACTCCGATTGAATCGCATCTTTCCATTGCAGCCAATCTTTTCTATACCGACATTCATTAACTGATATTGGTTCAGGATCATCATTATCCTGTGTAACATCAAGAGATATATTAGATGCAAATATATTATCAATAACAGTTTCTATCCGATTCCAACTTCTACCGAAAGTGGTATAAATGGATAGAAATTTCAATATTACTTTCATCAACTTCTGGTTCTTTGTCATCAATATGAACATCTGGAACATTTAATCCTCTTTTCTTTCGAGGATTTTTATCTTTAGAACCAAGAGGTCGGCCACGCTTCTGGCGTGTTTTTGGCTCAGCAGCTATAGGTATAATCTTTTATTCTGTTGGAACTTCAAGTTGAATAGGAGCATCTATAGCTGGAATATGTGATTTTGTTACTCTTCTGAAGTCAACAAAAGCGTCTGACATTTGATTTGCAATGCTTTACAAATGCATAATACTGTTGAACTTCAAGTTCACACATATTTGTATGCGGATCAAGATAATTTATGATGTTGTCCAATCAAGATCTTTCTTATATTGTTTCTGTTCTCCCCCTAATTTAGGAAATAATGATTTCATAAGAGAATAATGAAAAAGAAAAGAAAATGTAAAAACATGATGACAAGTAGGAAATGCCAAGACATTTATTATAAAAATTTCCTTTTTTTTTTCTCTTCCCGGTACCGACTTTTCCTCTTCCTCTCTTGTATTTTCTTCTCTTCCGACCCTCTACCTACCATCTACCTCTTTTTCTTCCTCATACATATATATATATATATATATATGTATGTATCGATATATATCTCAATCATCAGTCATTAGTAAATATCAAAAACAAAAATCACAAAGCAGATATGGAGATTCGTAATTCATTTGAGACGTGGTCAAATTTTGACTTGGTTTCTGCAGCAGATTTTGATGTATTTTCCTTTCCAAGCTAACCGCTTCCTCCTAATTCTAACGCAGAAAATTTTAATATATTGTCCTTTCCAAGCCAACCGCTTCCTCCTAATTTCAGATAAGATACCTTTAAGGGCTTCTTATATATATATATATATATATATATATATATATATATATATATATATATATAAATAAGTGAATATACTGCTTGGGACCAATTTGATCTGCCCATGCAAGAGATTGCTTTTGATATTGTTCCTCTTGATGCTATTCCTCTGAATGAGGATATACTTGTGCATGATCCTTTCTACTCCTTAATGGATTTTGAACAAAGCCAAAATATGATTCCAGGTTATCATATATTCAAACATGAATTTTGAATGGTATTATCTTTACTAATATTATTTTTTTTTTTCTAAGAAAAATAATGAGTGGTATTGGTAATGAAGTCGGAGTAAGGACACATAACATGCATAATATCGAAGTTTAAGATATTATTTCAAACGAAATTCCTATAGAGAATAAAAGGATTAAGAGGCAGAGAGAGAAGAAGGGCAATAACTCCCAGATACTATCAAGAGAAATCATTTCGCAATACTTTTACCTGCCAATCAAGAGCGCGGCCAAATAACTGAATATTGGCATAACCCGTCTCAAGAAAAGATGTAGGGAGTTAGGAATTCGTCGATGGCCTCACAGGAAGCTGATGAGCTTGGAGACCCTAATCCAGAATGTTCAAGTTCTCTCTCACACACACTTATAATTTGCAAGTATGAAATTATGAAAGATTTATAAGTAAATAACCGATGATATCACTTCGATTTACAGGAGATGCAAAATAAAGAAGAAGGAGGACATATGGCTGAGAAGAAGTTGAAAGAAGCCATTGAGATACTGGAATGTGAAAAGCAGTTGGTGGAAGAAAGTCCTGATACGTAGTTGGAGGACCAAACACAGAAATGGAGACAAGCATGCTTCAAGACCAAATATAATGAGAAACTTAAGTATAATAAACTTAAGGGGATCATAAAATCCCAATACTCATTTCACAGTAACTTCACGGCTAATTCTGCTGCTAGTTTAGATGCTGGCTCAAAAGGGAAGGAAAATAAGGAGGATGCCGAAGAAGAGGAGCTGAAGTCCATAATTGCTAATTGTTTGTCTTCCTCTAATGTAAATATTGAAAAAGAACAATTACAAACATTCATCTTAAATTTGTCAACTCAATTGCAAAAGAGCAACTACAAATATGTATCTTCAAGTTCATGTGAACACTAGTGATATAAATAAAAGATGTGATACTTATTATTAATGGAAATATCATTTTCCCTTTCTATTTCACTTCAGGTGGCCAGTATTTCTCTGGGATAAGGGAAATATCGAGTGTATCCATGACCATGACCATAACCACAGTCACTACCACAACTACGACTAGAACGATGGCCTCTGCTGGAACCAACGGCATTCACTTCTGGGAGTGCTGTTGAGCCAATTCATTTGGCTTCATGATTGCTCAATAATAACTCATGTTAAATCTATACACTTTGGATACTCTTTTTCTCAATATTGTTGCTGCAGGACAATATTCGAGGCATGAAAAGTGGAGAATGTCTTCTCCAATATATCTTCATCAATAACTTTTTCTCCGCATAATTTTAATTGAGATGTATTTTTTTTTTTTATACATTGCGGAGTTCACGGTTTTAAAATCTTGCAACTTCAGGTGCAATCATTCATATCGTGCAGTTGATAGTACGACCATCTTCAGGTGGTCAAATTTTTCTTTTCAGCATTTAGATGCATTTTTGTATCGAGAACCCATCAGAAATATCAAGGGTTATAAATTTGAGTTTAGCCATAGAGATTAATAAATGCGTACCTGTCATCTGGCTTTAATAACGGCAGAGACTCATACTGATAACGTATTATAAAATTTGGGTAGTGTTAGAATAAAATATACACACTACACACTAATAAAACTCTAACTATTCTTTGCACAAGAATTTCTCTTTTTATTTTATCTCACAATTTTCTCTAATATTTCTTTCACAAAATAATGGTGTATTATAAGCTTAGAGAATAGCTCTATTTATAGAGCTCTAATTAGTGGAATACATCATGACATACATCATCTTCCACTAATCTTAATTAGTGGTGTCTCCATTAAATGGTGGACATCCATAAAAATCTTCTCTAATAATTCACATAAATCCATAATTAGTGAAGCCTCCACTAATTAATGGAACTTCCAATAATTTTAAGATATTCATAACAGATATCATATTTTATAAGGCAACTATTAACAGAACTCAAGACCTTTGAAACGTTGGTTTCACTAGTCATTTCAGTTTATTCCAATGCATTATAAAATCTTACTAAATAGGCTACAAATAACAATTTCTTTGGAGACACTCCACCTTCCCTCATCCCTCGTCTGTACTATGTGATAGAGGTGGCGCTTTGGATTATTCCATTTCATAACTATTATTAGTATTATTATCATTATCTAATCCCTCCATTTTTCTCACATTCTATTCTTTTTTTTCTTCAAAACTAATTCAAACACATAGAATCTAAATTCTTCGTTATATTTTCTCTTTCATTCTTTAATTTCTTTCAATTTAAATAAGGTATTAGTCTTATTTTTTTAAGCTATATTAAATTCTTTATAATTACAAAAAAAAAAAAAATCATACAAAAATTTGCATTTATTTGTGTGATAAATTATTTAGATATAATTATATTACGTCTCAACATATTTAAAAATTTACCCTAAATTTTAGGATCTTAAAAAACAAAAAAAAAAAAAAAACTGTGAAGAAAGGCAAGAAGGATGTAGGAAAAATTTTCAATGGATTCGTAACAAAAAAAAAAAAAAAAAAACAAAGTCAACAAAAACAATTATCATATTTCACTAATATTTTTTTCACAAACAAAATAAAACCACAAAAGAATTATTATATTTCACCAATATTTTCCCAAAAAATATAAAGCAAAAAAAATTATCATATTTCCTCACTTATATGATCTTGTGTGGATAAATTTGTTAGAACAATGGCTAACAATGGACAAAAACCTTGGCTCAATTAGTGTAACCCAACTAGTGAAATTTTGTGGTTACAATGAAGGAAAAAAAACTATCTAACTACTCTCTAGCAAACCCTTGAAGAACTAAGCATCAAAGACTCACAAGAAATATAGCAAGATTTACTATAAATTTATCCAAATATCTTTGACACAACAAAAGAAATCAAGAATAAAAGAAGTAGAATCATAGGCACCCAAACAATAGAATTCAAAATAAACCTTAGAAGAACAAAACAATTAAGACCTAATCAAGAAAAATCACATTGGATTATCTACAAGATTTAGAGACTCGTGTCTAATTTCAGGAAGTTAATTGAATTTTTAATTTATGCGTTTGTTACATTTATCCTATTAAATTGATAATAATACTTTAATACAAATAATTATGAAAAGTACTATAGGTCCACAAATACTTCATGTGTCAAATTTTTTCTACTAAAAGATTTTTTTGGATATCTTGTAATTAGTATGGATAAAATAGATATTTTATTACAAAAGTAAATTCCATTAATCAATACTATCATTGACTAACGGTCAATGAAACTTTAACTTATTTTTTACAACTTGTGGTATTAAAGTATTATAACTCACAATTTAATAAGTAAATTATAATAAATCAAAATGGTTATTTTGGGTATTTTATAATTAATATGAATAAAATGGACATTTTATTACAAAAGTAAAGTCAATTAATCAGTACCGTCAATAATCAATGTATCTCTAGTGCTTTTTTATAACTTGTGGTATGAAAGTATTACTATTTTCAATTTAATGGGAGTAAATTACAATAAACCTTAATTTTAATAATAGAAGAGTTTTTTTTATTATTTTTAAATTAGGCAAAATCTCAAGAAAGTGTCCGATGGATGTAAAGACAATAGCTATTGTTGGGAAATATGCCATCTTAGACTAGGTTTCTGATATAAACATCGAATATTTTAATAAAAGAATTTATTTTCAGAAATTATTTATGAATTTATAATTTTATTTGTGCACAATTACGTTTGGAAAATACCTATTGTATTTAAATAAGTAGTTCATGTGAATAAAAGTCTTTCACATTAAGGTATGGATCACGGGTTACTTAACACATAAACATTTATTCTTAACCGATTGATGAGAATGAGAATCTCATCATGTCTAGGTTATTATGTTGTGAATTCTAAATAGGGAATAGCTTACCTTTAACCAGTGAGTAGTCAATTCACTTCATGACATAGGCGTATTTCGAATATGTAAAATAGGACTTGTAGTAGTGGCTTAAGTATTATATGGTAGAAATCTAAACTACTACCGCTACAACGTGGATTATTACTTTACGACTTAAATATGAGTTGGTGGTCTGACGAAACTGGAAGCATATACTTTGATATGCTATAGTTGAGATTCTATCGTAGGACCAATATACTTGCATGTTGGGTATGTGTGACTAGTTAGTTAAGACAGACTTGTACAAGATAATGTATACACAATATTGCCCCTTGTGGTTGTCTGAATGATCTAAAATGTCCAGGGCCCTGGGAAACATGACTTGGATGTTTACTTTAAGGTAACTCTTTTGAAAAGTGGAAACACTCCAACAAGTCGTGGATTGTTGGATTAGAAGTTTAAGGATGGTAGATGTCATTTAGAGGGGTGTTAGTACACTTCTTCTTCTCTAAATGCACGGCGATGTGTAGAGGGGTATTTTAATCATTTTACCTGTAGGTCGGAGACTTTACTAACGCAGCATTGTCATTGGGGTCAATATTTTCTTATGGTGATATTAGAAAATATTTAAAATGCAAAATATAGCTATTTATATGGCAGGGGTATTTTGATCATTTTAGTAATTAAGGCGATGTGTTTTTCTGATCATCGGAATAACCCGTAAGTCCTAATTAATTTTGGATTGAGGAATTAGTCTCAATTAAAGAGGATTTTATTTTATTCAGGAAGTCTAATTTATTATTGGATTGAAATAAAAATAAATAAAAATAACTGAGAGAAATTTATTATCTGGTTTAATTGGTTAATTAATTATTCAGGGCCAAGGTCCAGTTTGAATAATTAGAAAATTAACCTGGGCTTAAATTAGAGGGGAATAAGCTTGTTTAATTATTTATTGAGTTATTTATATAAGCACAAGAAAAAAATAATTAATGTTTAATTATTTTGGTTCATTTGAGCTCATTAATTATTTATTGGGTTATTTCTACAATCTCAGAAAATAAATAATTAATATTTATTATTTTAGACTTTTTAGGTCTAAAAAAATAATAAATATTACTTTGGCCCAATAGCTTGGACCATATGGTTTTTCTATATACGGTTCAGAAAGGTTTAGGGTTGAGCCAAACTCACTCTGTTGATAACATTCGAGTGTTTGAAATATCATATCCCGGGGATATTGTTGCCTTCTTTTGGCTAGTGAAACCCACACCTCTTGTGAAAAAGAAAAAAACTCATTTTTTTCTCTAAGCTCTCTGTTTCTTCCTCTTGCCATTGTTATTGATATTGTTAATCAAATAGCAAAGAATCAAGAACATTGAGACCACTCCTCCTCAGCATTTGTTTCACCAACAATGATTGAGGCAATGAAATATTCCAAGATTCGGAAAGCTTAGCGTTCATGCAAACAAGGTGTAGTAGGAGGGTAGCGGGTTTTCAACTGGAAACTTCATCAAGCAGAGGAGAAAAAGTTATTTTTGCGGTCCAGTCGATCTCTTCACAGTCAAAGAGGCTTAAGGCACACAGAGGTATGGATTGAATGCTTCCATGCTGTTGTTCTTCGTGATTTTTGCCTCTGATTTTTTTATTTTCTCCCGCACAGCACGATCCTCTGTTTTTCTTAAACCAACAACAGTTATGCATCGAAATTTGTTGTCAAGTTGGATTGCTATCATAGAAAGAAACGAAGAGGAAGAAAGAGACGTTGGTAGGTTTGGCAATTACAGCTTTCTATGAGCAATTTTGTAGTGAGATAATGGCCTCACCTTTCTCCCAAAGAATACCAGAATCCTTGAATTTTGTTGGGAGGCACGAATCCATTTCTTCACTTTCTTTCTGTTCGGGTGCAGACCACCAATGTAGAAATATAGTGAAGTTTTAGATTTGCCCTTACAAAAAATGACAAGTTAACAGTATGACTGGCGGAAGGACCAAATAAATTGTAAAAAAAATATTTAAGGGATTTAAAAAAAATTAAGGATCATAACCTACTAAAAATAATTATTAAGAGACCAAATTGGAGATTTTGCCTTTTTATTATTTTGGACAATGTAGAAATATAGTGAAGTTTCAAATTTGTCCTTATAAAAAATGACAAGTTAATGGTATGATTGACAGATGGACCAAATGAGTTGTAAAAAAGTATTTAAAAGATCTAAAAAAATGAAAAAAATAATAAAGATCATAAACGACTGAAAATAATTGTTAAGGGACCAAATTAGAAATCTTGCCTTCTAATTATTATAAATTTTTGTGAAAGTGATGGTAGTATATATAAGAAGGGTGGAAAAGCCTCCAAGGCCTCTCCTTCCTTCCCTCAGTAGCTCTGTTCGCAGTTTCTTTCTTCCCCTAAAGACCAGTGTCAGTCGTCTCTGTTAAACGCTTACCTATTTAAAAAAGAGAAAAAGCCCACAAAAAATCAGCATAAAATTTGAAAAATAGCCCAAGGGCAAGCGCCAACCGACTTCAAGAACCCTAGAACCTGACCCATTCTTTTACCTAAAACCCTAAGCATTGTCAATCTCTCTCTTCAATCACACCTGGAAATTTTTGCTCCTATATATATATATTTTCTATATTCAGGAAGTCATGTTTCAGGTATGCCTTCATTGATTTCCTACAGTTTATTCTATTGGCTTTATATTCATCTTTTATCGCTCTGTGTTGCGTCCTTTTTGGTAAAGAAATAAGAAAGTGTTAACTTGGAAAAGATAAAAGAGCTTGAAGTATCTGAATTAGTGTTTGTGTGGCTGGAGTGATCGAAGTTATCATTTTGGGTTTAGGGTTTTAAAAACTCTGATGGAAGATCTCGAAAAAGCAATTGTAATCAGTTTTGATGAATCGGGAACGGTTGGTTCAGTTCTGAAATCACAGGCTATTGTTTTCTGTCAGCAAATTAAAGAGAGCCCATCAATTTGCAGCATATGTATAGAGCGTTTATGTTTTACTAAGCTAGTTCAAGTTCAGTTCTGGTGCCTGCAATGCCTGCTGGATGTCCTTCGTGTTCGTTACTCATCAATGAGTCCCGAGGAGAAGTCTTTTATTCGGAAATCAGTGTTTTCCATGGCTTGTTATGAGGCTTTTGATGATAAGAACTCAGTTAGGGTTTTGGATAGCCCAGCATTTATTAAAAATAAGCTTGCTCAGGTTGTTGTTACATTAATATTTTTTGAGTATCCTTTAATTTGGCCTTCTGTGTTTATTGATTTTTTGCCAAATCTAAGTAAAGGGACAGTAGTTATAGATATGTTCTGTCGAGTTTTAAATGCACTGGATGATGAATTAATTAGTTTGGACTATCCACGAAATGCAGAGGAAGTTGCTGTCGCGGGGCAAATTAAGGATGCCATGCGGCAGCAGTGTGTACCTCAAATTGTTAGGGTATGGTACGATATTGTGTCAGTGTACAAGAACTCAGACTCAGATTTGTGTACTAGTGCTTTGGACTGTACCAGGAGATTTGTTTCATGGATTGACATTGGTTTGGTAGCAAATGACACATTCATTCAGTTGTTGTTTGAATTGATGTTGTCTGAGGGGTTGATGGATCAGGTGCGTGGTGCAGCTGCCAGTTGTGTGCTTGCAGTTGTTTCTAAGCGGATGGACCCACAATCCAAGCTTACTCTTTTGCAGAGCCTACAAATAAGGAGAGTTTTTGGTTTAGTAGCTGCAGAGGACATTGACGCTGAGTTGGTTTCTAAAGTAGCTTGTTTGCTTACTGGGTATGCAAGTGAGATCTTGGAATGCTTCAAGCGATTGGAATCGGGTGATGGTAAGGGAGCTTCAATGGAGCTTTTGAATGAAGTTCTGCCTTCTGTTTTTTACATCATTCAGAACAGTGAGGTAGATGCAACATTCAGCATCGTGCAGTTTCTTTCAGTCTATGTAGGCACCATGAAGAATCTCTCTTCATTAACAGAGACACAGCTGCTCCATGTGGGCCAGATATTGGAAGTTATCCGAGTGCAGATACGTTTTGACCCGATGTACCGTAATAATCTTGACATGTTGGACAAAATTGGGAGGGAAGAGGAAGATCGGATGTTGGAATTTCGAAAGGATCTATTGGTATTGCTTCGCAGTGTTGGTCGTGTAGCATCTGATGTGACTCAGATTTTTATTAGGAACTCGTTAGCTAGTGCTGTTTCATCACCCGCTGATAGAAATGTGGAAGAAGTAGAAGCCGCTCTTTCCCTTTTTTACTCCCTTGGAGAGTCAATGAGTGATGAAACAATTAGAACTGGAAGTGGTCTCCTGGGGGAGCTGATACCAATGCTTTTATCTACGAGGTTTCCTTGCCATTCTAATAGGCTTGTTGCACTTGTGTATTTGGACACAATAACAAGATATATGAAGTTTGTTCAAGAGAATACCCAATACATACCTTTGGTACTAGGTGCTTTTCTTGATGAAAGAGGTATAAACCATCCAAATGCCAATGTGGGTCGCAGGGCAAGTTACCTTTTCATGAGGGTTGTCAAATTGTTGAAAGCAAAGCTTGTGCCTTTCATTGAGACAATCTTGCAGGTATATCAGAATTGCACTCATCACGTGCTTGCTAAAATCAGCCTCATTTCTGCTCATAGAGTTTAGTTATTGCTGTACCCTTCCCACTTAACACACTTCTCTAATCACTGAATGTACATTTCAGAGTCTACGGGGTAAAGTTGCTCAATTTACTAGAATGGACTCTGCTCCTGAACAACTTTCAGCATCTGAGGATGGAAGTCACATATTTGAAGTAAATACTTTCTCCTATAAGGACTAGTAAATTTTCTGTTAGTGAAGGCGCACATTCGCTTTTGAAAAGTGGAAACAATTTTTTTTTTTTTTTTTTAATGATAATTCTGTTGCAAACACTGTGTAGGCAATTGGCTTATTGATTGGAATGGAAGATGTACCACTTGAAAAGCAATCTGATTACCTTTCTGCTTTGCTTACTCCTCTTTGTCAGCAGGTTAAGTTGTGTTTATATTACATTATCTTTTCCAGTCCTGCATTTCCTTTTTCTGCCTATTTGGATTGCTTCCAAATAGACCTTAGCAGAAACATGTATGTATTAGTTGCAATTGTTAGGATTGCTCCAATGCAACTCACACAGGCAGCATATATGGAAAAGCATTTTTTCTTGATGCTGAATAAATCTAACCCTTGTTATGTGAACTGTGTTAAAGCCTAGTGGACTGTATTGTATTTGGTCTTTTAGTTGCTGACTTTCTTCAATAATTTTTTAACATGTCTATATCCTGCTGCTGTGTTACGTTTGTTTTGGCCTGGGCATGCAACTAGGATGTGGCAGTGATTCCTAATTATGATTGAACTGAATTGATGCACTTTGAGCAGGTGAAGGTGGTCCTTTTAAACGCCGAAGTTCAGAGCTCAGAAGAATCTTCCGGGAATATTGCAAATATCCAGCAGATAATTATGGCCATTAATGCCCTTAGCAAGGTCTCAATTTCTAATCTAAAATTTTGTACCTCATTTTTATTTGTATTTTTTTCCTTCTTGTAATTGCCTTTTTACTGCCGAATTTGCACTTTTGCTTCGTTCAACTTTTTGGCCCCTTTCTTGGTTAACTATTTTGTGGTTTCTAGGTACTTCATTTCTTGGATAGAGTGGGAAAGGGTTCAATAAGATGACTTGTGCTAACCTGCTTATCCAGCTTAGATTCTTCGTCAGATACTTGTCTTTCCTTGGGTTAATTACGGAATTGTGAAAGATTCTTGATTTTGTGCATCGCAGGGCTTCAGTGAGCGTCTTGTTACTGCCAGTCGACCTGGAATTGGTGTAATGTTCAAGCAGGTTGGTACTCTGAATGTATTTGTTGGCCCTTTTCCTATTCCTTACCCCAGTTGGGTCTAAAAATGACGAATCATTACTAATAAATTTGGTTGTATTTGAGCTTGCCACTCACTTTATATGAAACCTGTTGGATCTGACTTGCAACTAGAATGATGCACCTTGTACTTTTCATCTGTTTATTGAGTGCTCTGTTTAAACACACATGGATGTATGCATCAAAACTCTAATCAATTCTGAGTTGGAGCAGCCAAAACGACATTAGCTTTAGAAAATTAACTGTTTATATATATGTATTGCATAGGGAGCTTCTGCCTTGGTGTTAAAGCCTGGTCTAGCGTCCCTAGTGAGTGAACTATGACTAATATTGAATGAATAGCAGTGTGCATCTATTAAGTGATAATAGACAAGTCTGTTTACTATCTACCCTCAGCATGTTTCTTTCTTTCTTTCTTTTCCCATGATTTTTTCTTCTCCTCATTTCTTTCAATAAGATCTTGATTCTGTCACTAGAATTTTGTTTTTTTGACATTTTGTTCCATGAAAAGTATGATGTCTCTGATACTAATCTTATTTAGTTTCTGCAATTGGCTGGTTCCTTTGGTTTGATTTGCCTAATAACTTTTTCTGTTTCCTTCCTTTTTCAGACTTTGGATGTTCTGCTCCAAATTCTTGTTGTTTTTCCCAAAATAGAACCCCTTCGCACTAAGGTATGATTTGGAGTCCTTTGTTTGGATGCTGAACCTCATATGACTCAGCTAACGTGAACTGCTTTTTAGGTCACATCGTTTATTCATCGCATGGTGGACACTCTGGGAGCATCTGTGTTTCCATTTCTTCCAAAGGCATTGGAACAGTTGCTAGCAGAAAGCGAGGTATGAATCTCTTCTTTAAATTATGGTTTATTAGCTCACCAGTATTGGTAAGTCTTTTGTTGCGTCTAATGGTGAGATTGTATTCTGTTTATCATTATAATTGATGATTATACCATTGCTGCTTCCAGGAATTTCTACCTTCAATTATTTTCACCATCAAGATCTTCACATTCATGAAGCTTCTATGCTGTAATCGTTGGTTTTTCTAATACGAATAGTAGTTATGGAATTATTGTTTTTTATTTTGAGTTCTCTGAATTTCTTGTTTTCATCTTTGAAACTGTTGTATGGATTAAGATAATTTTTAGCTATAGCTACAAAATCAAGCATATTTCCTAATTATCTAGGTATGCTGCAATACTTTTCTTCTGTTCTGAACGCGTGGGTAAAGGGTTTAGAATAGAAGTGTAATCTTGCTTTATTTAGATCTTGATTTTCTGGTTCCCCCATTTTGTATGTGAGAAAGTGCTGCGGGTTTTCTTCAGTAGTTTATGTTCTTTGCCAGCAATTTAAGATTTGAGTTTTTTGGAAAGATGTTATAGCATTGATATACCCTTCTATCAATTTTATCTAATTTCAAGTGTCCTGATTTTTCTCATGCTTGTGATGCAGCCAAAGGAACTTTTAGGTTTTCTGGTTTTATTGAATCAACTCATATGCAAGTTCAGTACTTCTCTTCGTGACATATTGGAGGAAGCTTACCCTGTTATTGCTGGTAGGGTGTTTAATATTCTTCCAAGGGATGCCTTTCCAGCAGGACCTGATGGTAATACAGAGGTATGTGCTGAGTGTGAGCTGATAAAATGCTGCATTTTTTTAAACTTTCCGTTTTGCTTGCGTTGGTGTAAGCGTAATACTTTTGTATGGCACAAAGTTCAAGTTCATGGGCATGCTAGAAGATCTCTTGGACTTTCTGTTGGGAGAAAGGAAAGTTGGGAGGTTTTGGGGGGGGGGGTCGGGGGAAGTTATCATGTTTACATATCAAATCTTTTAATTTGTGAACAGGGAGCAAGTCAATGCCGCCTGGAAATAAATGATTGGCTTGAATGGTGTACATCATTTTACAACTTTTATGACTTCTATGTTCCTTAGCTCCTGCTGCAAGAACTATAAGGGAATTAGGGTGTGACCATATACATGTATCCTGCATTCCATGTTTTCGTATGTGGGTTCCATAGCTCAATCTATGTGTCAGTTTGAGTCCCTTCCCATCCTCCTAGATTACCCCCATTTCATACTTCATATTGTGTCATTTGAAAGTCAAGTTTTAATCTCTGTTGTTTGTTTGTTGATAGGAAATCCGTGAGTTGCAGGAACTTCAGCGAACATTTTATACGTTTCTTAATGTGATCGCTACGCATGATCTGTCATCAGTTTTCCTTTCTCCAAAAAGTAAGGTTTACTTGGACCAAATGATGCAGATGCTGCTATATGCATCTTGTAGCCACAAGGATATCCTCGTCAGGAAGGTGTGTGTTTTATAGAAACATTCTCTCTATTGGACTGCTATACCTTAAGTTGACTGTGATCTGTGACCTCTATGGTATGTTGATTATATTATTATATAGGAGCTAAATTCTTTGGAATTTTGTTTTACTCAGGCATGCGTACAAATATTTGTCAGACTGATTAAAGATTGGTGTGCCAAGCCTTACGGGGAAGACGAGGTAACTTTACTCGTTAGTTAAGTCCCCGTTTTTTTCTTTTTTTTGGGTTTGGGGGGGAGTGGGGGGGTTGGGTATTTCATATCTGGAGTTCGTCTTGCTGAATTTCATATCTTTCCAGGTGCCTGGTTTCCAAAATTTTGTAATCGAGGCTTTTGCAACCAACTGTTGTCTGTACAGCGTGCTTGACAAGTCCTTTGAGCTCCGTGATGCAAATACTGTAAGTTTATGCATTACAGGGTTGGTTACAGTTGATGAATATTTAATGAAGTTACGTTGATGCTGTTTCTGTAAAAGATAGTCTGGCAGCAACACATGCTTCAACCGTAATTGTTTTATGAATTGATCGTAACTGTGTTACAACAACTTTTGTGCATCCTTTCTGTATCCATATCTTTCCCTACAGCGCCAAGCTTTAAGTACTGTATATCATGTACCATCAAACACCCCTTCCCTCCCTTCCCTTTCTCCATCAAATAAAAAAGAAAGAAAAAAGGAAAGCTGGAAGTTGTATCCTTGTATATATTGTGACAAATCTTCTCTTTTGTTTCATCATAGTTTAACAGAAAGAGTTCAGCTTGCTTAAATTAATTTCATTTAAACACTGTTTTGTTGGTCCGTTGTTAATTTTCACATTGTTTGTCGTGGGTTTGTTTTGCAGCTTGTTTTGTTCGGTGAGATAGTAATGGCTCAGAAGGTTATGTACGAGACCTTTGGCAATAATTTCCTTGTTCACTTTGTATCAAAAGGTTTGCCAAATGCCCATTGTCCTCAAGATTTGGCTCAGCAGTACTGTCAAAAATTGCAGGTACTAGATATTTGTGTAGGATGAATTCAAGAATCATTTTTTTTAAACTAGGAGTACCTAGCTGTCTCAAGTTTTTCTGGGATCTAATCTTGTTTTCACGGATTTAGATAACATGGTATAGAATGGGAACTTTCTGTTAAAGGACTGTTTGGGGGATATATCATAACATTAAGGCTATGTTTGGTTGGATTGTTTGTGGAAGTAAATGAGGGGAAGTAAATGTGAAGATAAATGGTCGTTTGGTTGGATGTAGATGTGGAGGGGAAGTAAATCAAGAGGGAGTACCACTTCCCCTCCACATCAGCATTTTCTCCCCATCCCGCTCCGCGGACCAAACAAGGGCTAAGAAGGTACACCCTGAAAAAGAAAAAGAAATAAGAGGGTATACAAGCCTATTATATTACATTGACAAAATTGGTGTACCTTACTGCCCAAGGTTTTGTGTTTAATTATAATTGTATTTTTTGGAAGGGAAGTTAGCTCTTGTATGTTCTTGTGCGTCATCTAAGAGCTGTCAATTATGCACACAATATTCTGGTGCAGACCAAAATCACATGAATTCTAGGCAAATCCACTCATTATAAGCTCTTTGCCATCTGCTATCATGTCTATGTTACCTTATCTGAATCCATATCATTATATTTGTTCATTCTATTTTGCTGTTCGCCTCTTGGTGATATTAATTTCTGTTGCTCTTGGCATGTTACTTTTTCCCCCAAGGGTAATGACATCAAGGCATTGAGATCATTTTATCAGTCACTCATTGAGAATTTGAGAGTCCAACAGAATGGCAGCTTGGTGTCAAGATAACATTGTCACTCTACGCTGAATTATCCCATATTCTTGCTACATGCTTCTTGTCAGGAGCAGCTCTTTGGTCCATTTTTGTTAACCTAAGGTATTCAAGATGCTGTATTCTTTCTGCTGTTTTTGTTAGTCTTCTTGGGTCTTGAGCACTTTTCTCAATTGGGCGTTGATTTTCATGCACATTGCAGGTTATGTTATTGTAAATATTATTTGTTTGCCATTCATGGAGAACGAGGTATAAGATTTTGAAGAAGACTTGCATTATATATAGATGCTTAGTTTATTAACATTTCTTTCATGGAAATGGTTAAATATATATATTTCTTTCCATGTTTCATGCAGGTGTAAATTTTCCAGAAGAGAGTATGTTTAAATTGTTGCTGGGCATATGAAGAAAGATTCAGCAACAAGTGGTTGTGTATACTGCAATTTTGATAGCTCCTTGCGGCCAGGGTCCAATTTTTTTCTATTGAGTGGAGCAAACTTAGCTTTGGCCGTTTCTTCAATTTATTTGTTTTTTCTTTCGTTGGGTGGTGGGATTTGTTAAAGGGTGGGGATGTATGTAGAAAAATGAAATTTTGTTTCTGTGACTAGCCTTTCCGCAAGGAAAATTTTGGATTTTACGATTCAAAAATACGCCTTTTGTTATCTGAGATAATCTGTGGGAGTAATTTCTTTATTGATGACAACGCTTTAAGCAGCAATAAATGTTAATCTCTTGATGATCTGCAAGCCCCGCAAGAGATTTTTGATGTCAATAGTTTGGTGCCTGGCCGTGTTTTGGAGTTTCAGCCAGCAACTGTTCCATTCTGTTTGAATAGGATCCATCACCTTTAGTATTGTCTTCATAGACTCTCCTCCCTAATCATTTCTTGGACGGTGAGCGTAACAGTACATAGGGGGCAGCAGTTGCCTTGCGGGTGTTTGATACAAAATATATCTATTCCACTGTGAGAAGATGGGAGTACTGACAAGGTGCTGGCTTCCTGTTGGGGAGACAACCCATTAGATTGAAAAGCACGAACGTTGTCCTCTGAGGACAGCCAGTTGAGGGCACCCTTTTGGCTCAACTGGGAGAAGGGGAAATGTATCTCCCTCTTGGAACAGATCCAAGAGATCTTGTTCTCTCGTATTGTCGGATCATCTGAGATTCTGTTGCCGTTTGTTGTTGGTGCATAACAATAATTGCCTTAACTGGGGAAAATTATATTCTGTCACCAGCGAGTAATTTAGGTAATGGAATAAATATGAACAAAGACATTCATCCTCCCATCGCATGAATAATGTTATTTGACTTCTCTTTCACTCCCTTTCTGCTTCCTGCCCTCGTGTGAATACAAGGAAAATGGTTGATTTGGATGCCAGGTTATGCAATTGATTGGAGATTAAGCAAGGTCTTGGGGAGTTTTACTAGTTGGGTCTCAAATCTAGACCAAATATGATTTTTTTTTTCCTCCGCTAGCCTAGGGTGGTAGTTAGGGGGTGGGGGACGCAAATTGCTGACTGCAGAGCATTGCGAAATTGAAATTTCCTTACCATTACCATTGCGAAATTGAAATTTCCTTACCAAACGTTGCAAGATTCTCCACTTTTTATTTGTTTAATAACTTGGACTATTAACAACTCCCTGTTTCTTTCGAAAGCGAGAGTAAAGAAACCTATTCTTCTGGTTCTATGGTTCTTCTGGTTCTACGTATGGGACTATTAACTTGGACTATTAACGCATATGATGGATGTATGGGAGAATATTCTTCTGGTTCTCGCACTCCTATTTTCTGCCAAATACAGAGGATGTTGCAATTCTATGTTTTTTCTTTGCATCAATGTTTGTCTTTCTGTGGTTCTTGAACCCATAGAAAACATGGAAAGAACAAACAATTATGATGTAAGAAGAATACAAATTTATCAAAAATCAAACCTAGTAAATGACTGGATGACCTAACAGGCTCTCGAAGGCAATGAAAATGAGTGAACCTAATGAGCTACGAGGTAAAAACCAAAGCAGCGAAGACTCGGGACTTAAGGAGGCCCTAGGCTGTCTGTTTCAAATTGCTGGCTCATGGTCATTGTGGGCAGAATATCTTTCATTTCTGTGAACAAGAGGAAGAAGAAGAAGAAAAAATTAGCGTTGACGCCGTTCCTTTCCTTCCAAAGACTTGGCAATGGCGGGTATGTTTACATTTGCAAGGAAGAATTTGGCATTCCTCAGTACTGTTTAGTACTAGAGTATTTCTGGGCTTTGCTTCAAGTGAAAAGGCAAAATCTTTCAAAGATTTTTCACTTTTAAGGAAGCCATATTATCAAGAATTAACGAGTACAACTGAATGGCGCCGGCGTCAATTTAAATCATTCTTATCACATGGATTGGAATTTTACTAAAGTAATGTTGGTAGGTGTTGATATTTGATTCATTCTAGTATTCTACTACAGTGCAGTAGTTTCTGTGTCCATTTTTTCCCTTCGTTTTAGCCCGAGACCAGTGTGCCAAACCATGACTAAGACGACGTTGTAGAGAAACCGGATGAGGTTTTCTCAGGAAACTCAGCAGCCTATATTTCCACAGCATTCCCTCTTCTAAAAGCAATTTCGGCCTAAGCTTTTCATTTTTCAAAGTCAAGGCAAGGACTGCATTATTCCCCTTCTAAGTTCCAACCTCTGGACAGAGTGGAGACTCTCAATATATATAAAACTACTTGTACTACTACATGTATAGAAACCAAGAACCAGGTGAGTCTATATCAAATTACTTCATCTTTCTAGAGCTTGTAGATTTCCACGTTTTAAATTTTTTGTTGAATATTAATTTGAAGCACACTTGGTGGGTGGGTTGCTAATCATAATTATTAGGCCTTAGAAATCTATAACTTCCTACCACACGCATATATATTATCTCTAATCTCCTCTTGCTTCTTCATTGATTAGTTGTTCCATCCTAAGTGTCCAAAGAAGGGCATTATTTCGTCTACCAACTTGAAGCTAGAAGACATCATCCAAGGAACATCAAGATATGGCTCCCAAGATCAATTTGAAAGCTCTCTTTCCCGGTTGTTTCACGTCCAAGAGCCTGCCTATGGAGTCCAAGATGCAGCCTTCTAATCGACATTCTGCTCGGAGGCTATCACTTTCTGACCTAAGTGATCCGGGCTCTCCGCTATCCATGAATGACCTCTCTAATTCTCTCATTGGATCAAATCTTCATATTTTCACACTTGCAGAGCTCAAAGTGATTACAAATGACTTCACATCTAGTAACTTTCTCGGTGAAGGTGGATTTGGACCTGTCTACAAGGGCTTCCTTGATGACAAAATTCGACCTGGACTGGATGCTCAACCTGTTGCCGTGAAGTTATTGGATTTGGATGGCACTCAGGGGCACAGAGAATGGCTGGTGAGTCTTCCCAATTGAAGTTAGAACATGGCATGATAATCCAGAGCTATGTTTTCGATCTATTCTTTTCCTTCATGGAGCAATAAAGATGCTTACTTTAAGCTAATCTCGATATCCTATTGCATAGGCTGAAGTCATCTTTCTTGGGCAACTGAGACACCCCCATCTAGTGAAGCTGATTGGATATTGCCGTGAAGATGAGCACAGGCTTCTTGTTTATGAGTACATGGCAAGAGGCAACCTGGAAAATCAATTATTTAGAAGTATGTTCAAGCTCCAGACTAGCAGTTTTTTATAGTTGAATTGTGAAATTGTCCTTTACACATCTTAATTTCGGCTTCATGCAGGGTACTCAGTTTCACTGCCATGGCTAACAAGGATAAAGATTGCAGTTGGTGCTGCAAGAGGCCTGGCTTTTCTCCATGGGGAAGAAAAACCAGTGATATATCGTGATTTCAAGGCTTCTAACATCCTTTTGAACTCGGTAATTTCTTCATTCTCATAAAAAGAAGACCTTTTCAGTTCCATTCTAACCTGGAGAGTAGAAAAGCTAATTAAGCATAAACGTTTTTCTTCCAAATTGAGCAGGATTACACTGCTAAGCTCTCTGATTTCGGGCTTGCAAAAGACGGTCCTGAGGGGGATGACACACATGTCACAACCCGCGTCATGGGCACACAGGGCTATGCCGCCCCTGAATACATAATGACAGGTAACTAACATAATAATCATTTTCAACTTTGAACCTAAGTGGTTCACCTAATTGTGCACTGAAGTAAACAACTCAAACCCGAATTTTTCTTTATTTCCAGGCCATTTAACTACTATGAGCGACGTATACGGTTTTGGAGTAGTCCTGTTGGAACTACTAACTGGAAAACGAGCCATGGACAAAAATAGACCATCAAGAGAACAGAACTTGGTAGAATGGGCAAGACCGCTTCTAAAAGATTACCATAAGCTCGATAGATTCATGGATCCAAAGCTCGAAGGTCAGTTCTCCATGGAAGGAGCAAAGAAGGCTGCTGCACTGGCTTATCAATGCTTGTCCCACCATGCAAAGTACAGACCCACAATGGACAGCGCTGTGGAAACGTTGGAAAATATCTTGAGCTTGAAAGACATCCCAATTGGACCTTTTGTTTACATTGTTCCCACGGATGACAAAAAGGTAGACTCCACTTTGAGGACAAATGGGAACGAGAAAAACGAAAGAAGTGAAGGAGAGGAAAAAGTTGCGGAAAAGAAAGAAAATGGTTGCCGACGGCGCAGAATTGGTCATAGACATAGATACCGTGTGAGGTCTCGTGCAGTTCACTCCGATACTGGTCTGTATAAAACTCTGAAAAACGAAAATCTCCCAAACCACTGCCCAAGGAACTAAAGGAGGAACAACCACAGGACAAGAAGTCCAATCTCACCCCCTCCTCCCCACCCCCTGGTGGGCGGCGAAAACCATCCTTTTTCTACTGTTTTTGCTAATTTTTCATTTCTCAAATTCAAGTCACTATGTAGGTGTCTCTTGAGTTTCAACTGACAAATTATGGCAAAGCTCTTAGGGAATGTACATCGATTAGGTAAAATCAAACATCCACATATGCTTGTCATGTACCATAAAAGTGATTGTGAATATTGATATTTACGTGTATCATATACATATTTTTAAGTTTACTATAAAAGTGATTATGTATATTTTTAAACATATTATTTTGTGTATCATGATGACGTATCATAAATTTTTTTAAAAAATTAACAAATTCTAAAAATATTATAATATAGTTCAATTTTACGTTTTACTTAAGATAATAAGCGTAAAGTTTCAAAAACCATATTCATATTCCTATTTGAAGGGAATATGGGTGTTGTTCTAATTTTACTCTTTCAAAAATTATCAACGGTAAATCTTTAAGTCTTAAGTGTCGAATTTGTTTGTTTTTTTAATCAAAAAGACCAAAAAAAAATTTTGAATTAAATATATAAAGTATAAAAAAAAGTTAAAAAAAAGACAAAGATCAAAACGACAAAAAATATGAAATACGAGATTAAATAAACAAATTTTTCTAAATGAAACCATATTTGATATTTCTTGGCAGGGCCAATTGATTTGTATTTATTGATTTTCCAAACCTAGCTAATTTATATGCAACATAATTAAAATGATAGAGCAAATAATCATTGCTCGTTGGACACCAACTTTTGGAGGTATGCTTACATGAGCAAACAACAAAAGGGGCTTCTTCCAGTCGTGGAGACAATTTATCTATATTGCTAAAAGGCAAACAAAAAGGGGCTTATCCAAAAAGCACTACGCAGCTAACATTTTAAGTTGATAGCACTTAGGGCTAGTTTATAAGTTTGAGAGGAAAAAGAAAAAAAAAAGTTAAATTATGAAAAGAAAAAAAAAGAAAAGAATATAAGGTAATTTAAATGGGATATTGTTTGGAAGTTTGGGGGGCAAAAAAAGAACTACCTTTTTTTTTAATTTGTAAATTTGGAGAGAAAAAAAAGGAAAAAATGTAAAAAAAAATAATTTTACAAAAATAGCCCTTACCTCCCATCACCAATATCAATCTTCACCTCTACAGATACCAGGTGTCGTTATTGCCACCGCTACAGCCACCACAGCACTACCAGAAACCTCTTTTCTCCTTTCTCTTTCAATCCCAATCACAAACCAAACCTTCAAAAAGAAAAATTATCAAATTCCTTGATTCTCTGTGCAAATCAATTCCATGATTTACTCTACAAATCTTTTTCTCGGTTGAGTAATTTTCACTGTAAATCCCACTAATTCCACTACCAATTATATGTATATAATGAAAGACAAGGGAGGGAGAAGGAAGAAGACAACAACTTCGTCGTCTTCTCTCCTTTTTGAAAATGGCAACTTTAAAAGTTAATAATTTTAACTCATGATTAATTAGCCTAAAACAATTAATGAGAATTATTCTTGACATGTTAGAGATTGTTTTAATTATGATAGAAGCCATTTTCATGGTGAGAATCCATAATTAAATGTTGTTAAAGTTGGATATTTAATAATTTGAAAACTCATGTTAAACATGAGTCCCACATGGGAAAAATTGAGGAGTGTGGAAGCCTTTATATACCAACATACTTTTCTATAGACTTAATAGAAAAGCCCAAGGTATAGAGGATGTTACACGCGCACGTCGCCCGCCCAGCCCGACTCGGGCTTGGCCCATGTTTTCACGTTCCTCTATTTTTATTTGACCCAATTAACTCTAACTTGAAAAGGAAAAGGAAATATAAAATCTGGTAAGGAATTAGGATTTCCTAATCCGAATTGGGTTTTAATTTTTCCTAAGGCGAAATTAAAAGAGGGAACAGAGCCGCTATTAGGGTTAACCCTTATTTCGTACTTTTTGCTTCCTGAAAGAAAATTCGCCTCTTCCCTTCTCTCTTCACGATCCATAATTTTTAGCTCATCGGGATCAGTGAACTGAGGGGATTTTCGAGGTGATCGCCGTTGGTGTGCGTCGACAACGATATGAGACCGTCTTATCTTGTAAGGAGAGTCGCAGTACCCATTGCACCGGAGTGGGGCGAATAACTTTTTGAAGGCAATCCAGTTTTAGACTGGTGATTCGATCAGCAGTACAGTACGTTGCGAAGCAACTTGTCCAGAGGAGTGCCGACGCCTGGTACGTTCTGGTAGAATAGCGAGCAAGTCTCTCAGGTATCCTACTGACTTATCTATTGAGTTTGAATTCGGTTTAGTTACGTTAAATTTGGACTGTGTGGCCTTGCCGACATTGTTGATATTTGATAATTGCATGTGTTAGAGCCCTGGTCGGGTATAGGCGGTGCTTGTTCAATTCAGTTGAGTTGCCTGTCTGTGCTCGTAGGTACCCTGTTTTCTAACAGTCTTCAAGAAGTTATTCTGCAATTATTTGTTTGTGTGCAATGGCCAGTTCGTCAGGTACTGCATCTGTTGCGTATAAGCCTTTGATTGATTTGAATGGTCTGCCGGACAAGTTTGGTCCAGGGCAGAATTTCAAGCGTTGACAACAACGCATGAAAATTTGGTTGACCATGAGGGGCTTATTGTCAGCAGTGCAGGTTGACAGGCCTATACCAACTGAAAGGCATCCTAGAGTTGCTGAGATTGGTGCGTGGGATGAACGGAACAATGTAGGCAGAGGGGCAATACTGTCAGCATTGACAAATGCTCTCTTTGATGTCTATTGTTCTAGTCATACACAACAAAGATGCTATGGGATGAATTGGATAGGAAATATAATACCGAGGATCAAGGTCTAGAAATGTATTATGTCTCCAAATTCCCGAAGTTTCAAATGGTTGAGGACAAGTCTGTGACTGAACAGACTCAAGAGTTGCAATTGATTATTCATTCTCTTCATGAATCGGATATGGAACTTTTTGAGAAATTCCAAGTGATGTCATTGATAGAGAAATTTCCTAAGTCTTGGGAGGACTTTGGTATGTCCCTCAAACACAAGACGGAGAAGATTTCTCTAAACGATCTGATGAAATCAATATCCATTGAAGAGCAACATAGAAAGAATAGTCATATTGTACCTGTGGAGTCTAATGTCCATGTGGTGACTACTGGGAAGAAGAGCAATAATCAGAGGAATGTGAGGGTTAACTCAAACTCTAAAAACATAAACAAGACAAAAAGTAAGGCCAAGAAGAAACCGAAAACGAACAAACCATGCTGGAATTGTGGTCAGGTTGGACACTGGGCTAAGGAGTGTCCGTCTAAAAAGCCCAAAGTCAAACAAGGATCAAATTTTGAAGCACAAGTCAATGTGGTGGTAGAGGATACTAGTCAAGCGGAAGCTGATTTGAGTACACACCTTGCTGAGGTTTGTACCATTGAGGTGAAGACTGGCATCACTACTTCCAATGATGATGGAAGGTATGTTTTTGTTAACCCAGAAGTCTTTACTATTTATGAACCACTTGAATGGCTGGTTAATACTGGAGCAAATGTGCACGTTTGTGCTGATAAATTGCTTTTTATGTTTTACTAGCCTATTAAAGGAAAAACTGTAAAGATGGGGAACTTAGCTGCAGCCAATATATTGGGAATTGGACGCGTGGACTTGAAGTTTTCTTCGGGACGTATTCTTTCTCTTCATAGGGTGCAGTATGTTCTAACAGTGCGTAAAAATATTCTTAGTGGCTCATGTTTAGTTAGAGAGGGTTATGAATTGACTTTCAAATGTAATAAAGTAGTGATTATGCACTACAATTTTTTTTTTGTTGGCAAAGGTTATTTGTCAGATGGTTTATTTAAATTAAGAGTTGAACCATATACTTCTGATTTGAATAAAGCTTCTTCTGTTGAGAATTCTGTTTATCCCATGGTGCACATGATTAAATCCACTAATATTTGGCATAGCAGACTTGGACATTTAAATTCTGTTAAAAGAATGATGAATTTAGATTTGATCCCTAAACATTCAATTGATAAAAAGAACAAATGTCAAGTGTGTGTGGAAGCTAAAACAACCAGGAAACCTTATCACTCAATTGAAAGGGATTCAGAAATACTTGATTTAGTTCACACAGACATTTGTGAATTTAATGGCTTGTTGACTAGAGATCATAAAAAAAATACTTCATTACTTTTATTGACGATTGTAGTAAATATTGTTACGTTTATTTACTTAAACATAAAGATGAAGCACTTGAAAATTTTCTCATATTTAAAAATGAAGTTGAAACTCAAACTGGTAAGAAACTTAAAAAGTTAAGATCTGATAGAGGTAGAGAATATAGGTCTAATCCATTTGTTAAATATTGCCAAAGTAATGGCATAATTCATGAGGAGATACCCCCTTATTCTCCCCAATCTAATGGGATTGCTGAACGGAAAAATAGAACATTTAAAGATATGATCAACAATTTACTTTTGAATTCTGGATTGCTTAAGTATATGTGGGGTGAGGCTTTGAATACGACTTGCCATATTCTGAACAGAGCCCCTCATAAATATAAAGAGGTAACTCCATTTGAAATCTGGAAAGGTAAGAAACCTAACTTAAAATACTTTCGTGTGTGGGGTTGTCTTGCAAAAATTCTAATCCCTGAACATAAAAGGAAGAAGTTAGGACCAAAGATTGTTGATGCCATCTTTATTGGTTATGTGGAAACAAGCTATGCCATGAGGTTTTTGGTAATTAAGTCCGAAATACCTGGTATAGATTGTAATACTATCATTCAATATCGTGATGCTATATTCTTTAAAGATGTGTTTCCTATGAAAACTGGTTTGCCTCAAGATGTTTCTACTTTAGATTCAGCCTTAACGTCTGATTCCATTCCTGATCATGTGGAAAGGATGAAAGATGTAGGGGCAGGTCCAAATAGTTTCAATACTCAAATTAAGGAATTAGAAGAACCTAGAAGGAGTAAGAGAGCTAAAGTAGTCAAGGACTTTGGAAGTGAATTTGTCACTTACAATGTTGAGGACGAACCTTTAACTTTTCAAGCAACTATGGCTTCCTCAGAAGTAGGGCATTGGAAATGAGCTGTCAAAAGTGAGATGGATTCCATTGTCTCCAATGGGACATGGGAATTGGTAGATCTCCCTCTTGGGTGCAGTACAATTGGATGTAAATGGATATTTAAGAAGAAATTTAAACCAGATGGGACCATAGATAAGTATAAAGCTAGATTAGTTGTCAAAGGGTTTAGACAGAAAGAGGAAATAGACTATTTTGATACATACTCTCCTGTTGCTCGTTTGGCTACAATCCGAGTGCTAATTACATTGGCTTCTATATATGGTCTCACCATCCACCAAATGGATGTGAAGACAACTTTTCTTCATAGTGATCTTGAAGAAGAGATATATATGGATCAGCCTGAGGGATTTGTAGCCAAAGAAAATGAACGAAAAGTTTGTAAACTTATGAAATCCCTATATGGTCTAAAATAAGTACCCAAACAATGACATGAAAAATTTGATAAAATTATTTTATCATTTGGCTTCAACATAAATGAGAATGACAAATGTGTTTATTGTAAGGTTAAAGGTAATGCATGTATTGTTCTATACCTGTATGTGGATGACATTTTGCTATTTGGGTCCAATATTGAGATAATTAATGAGACTAAATTATTCTTAAAAAGTAAGTTTGAAACGAAGAATATGAGAGTAGCAAATGTAATTCTTGGCCTAAAGTTGATTCGCTCAACTGAGGGGATAACCATTTCTCAAACTCACTATATTGAGAGTGTTCTTGAGAAATATGGTTATCAAAATTGTAGAATTGTTAAAACTCCAAGTGACCATTCTGTAGCTTTGTACAAGAATGAAAGTGGAGTTCCTGTGTCTCAATTAAGATATTATCAAATTATTGATAACTTGTAATATCTTGCAAATGGCTCAAGACCAAATATTTCATTTTCTGTATCTAAGCTGGCACGATATACAAGTTGTCCAAATCGGATTCATTGAGAGGCTTTGGATAGAGTACTAAGGTACTTGAAGGGAACAGTTTCCCTTGGGCTGTATTATGGGAAATTCCCTACTGTACTTGAAGGGTATAGTGATGCAAGTTGGATAGCCAAGAACTCTGGTAGCAATGGTTGCACTGGATATGTGTTTACATTAGGTGGCGGTGCAGTCGCCTGGAAGTCTTGTAAACAAACTTTGATAACTCGGTCAACTTTTGAGGCTGAGTTATGTGTCTTGGATACTACTGGAACGGAAGCTGAATGGCTGTATGGACTATTTTCCTCTTTGCTAATGATCAGCAAGCCCGTTACTGCTATATCTGTACATTGTGACAGTCAAACCACAATTGCAAAGACAAAGAGTACTAAGTATAATCAAAAGACTAAGAGACACATCCAAGTTAGACTTAAATCTATAAGGGAGTTAGTGTCTGAAAGGGTAGTGTCTGTTGACTTTGTTGGATCCAAAGATAACATTGCAGACCCCCTAATTAATGGACTAGAAACATCCTTATTCCTTAAATCTAGGTTGGGAATGGGACTGATAACCCAGTAATGATTCACCTACAATGGCAACCCAACTGACCAAGTGGAGATCCCACAAGGCAGTTCAATGTGGTATAAACAAGCTGTTTGAGTGAATCTGACACCAATTCTGATACCTTTGTATCTAGGTCCTTTCCCTGAAAGCCTGTGGTTCGGTTACTGTAATTAGTAAGAGTTTTGACTCTGAATGGGATCAAATTTTTTAGATAGGATGTTAGCAGTACATCCTTGGAGATCGCTAACTATGTGAGTGTTGTTGTGTGGCCACAACTAAAGGGAATTGAGTTTTCTCTAAATACACTCATGAGACAAGATCAAGACACATGGCCATAACGTGTCAACCTTAAAGATTGTCTCCATAGCCGATAGTATGTTGTTACCAATGGACGCCGTCACATTCAAGGTTCAGATTCAAGGCTTAAGTCCATCTGTTCCTGTGGGGGTATAAGTTGGATAACTTAGGTAGTGGTTCAAACCGGAAGGTACCATTATCGAAAGTAGATTATGTAAATCTTGAATAGTCTTTAACTATGGATTTGTGGGGGATTGTTGAAAATGGCAATTTTGGGAGTTAATAATTTTTAACTCATGATTAATTAGTCTAAAATAATTAATGGGAATTATCTTGACATGTTAGATATTGTTTTGATTATGGTAGAAGCCATTTTCATGGTGTGAATTCATAATTAAATGTTGTTAAAGTTGGGTGTTTAACCATTTGAGAACTTATGTTAGACATGAGTCCCACATGGGAAAAATTGAGGAGTGTGGAAGCCTTTATATACCAACATGCTTTTCTATAGACTTAATAGAAAAGCCCAAGATATGGAGGATGCCACACGCGTGCGCCGCCTGCCCGGCCCGGCTCGGGCTTGGCCCATATTTTCACATTGCTCTATTTTTATTTGGCCCAATTAACTCTAACTTGAAAAGGAAAAGGAAACATAAAATCTGGTAAGGAATTAGGATTTTCTAATCCGAATTGGGTTTTAATTTTTCCTAAGGCGAAATTAAAAGAGAGAACAGAGCCGCTATTAGGGTTAACCCTTATTTCATGCTTTTTGCTTCCTAAGAGAAAATTCGCCTCTTCCCTTCTTTCTTCACGATCCATAATTTTTGGCTCATCGGGACCGGTGAATTGAGAGGATTTTCGAGGTGATCGCCGTTGGTGTGCGTCGACAGCGATTTGAGACCGTCTTATCCTGCAAGGAGAGTCGTAGTACCTATCGCACCGGAGTGGAGAGAATAACTTCTTGAAGGCAAACAAGTATTGGACTGGTGATTCGGTCATCAATACAGTACGTTGTGGCGCAGCTTGTCCAGATGAGTGCCGGCGTTTGGTACGTTTTGGTAGAACAGCGAGCAAGTCTCTCAGGTATTCTACTGACTTGTTTATTGAGTTTGAATTCGGTTTAGTTACGTTAAGTTTGGACTGTGTGGCCTTGCCGACATTGTTGATATTTGATAACTGCATGTGTTAGAGTCCTGATCGGATATAGGCGGTGCTTATTCAATTCAGTTGAGTTGTCTGTCTGTGCTTGTAGGTACCCTGTTTTCTAACACTCTCTTGGAGAGAAAAGATTTTGAGGTTTGGAGTGATCTTCTCTTCTTTCCTTCAAAAACTTTCAAATTGAGTAAAAACTTAATTCTTTTACAAGCACTTCTTCCCTCCCAAACCAGAGTAGGCCTTCCAAGCTTTGAACTAAAGAAGTCAACTTAATTGAAACAAGTTTAAGGAATGTCCTCTTTCTTAATTGGCTAATAATATTGACATAAACTATTCAAATCCGGCAAATACTTTGTTGTATGGCTCTGCCACAAGCACAGGAAAAAAGATAATATACCATACCAGTAGATAGGAAAAGGGATCATGAACACCCAAACAAAAGAGGAAAAAAAAAAGGGAAACAGGGAATTGGGAGAGCAATGTCCAGCACCAACAACTTTCAGCTGACTTTCTATTTCTATACAAAAGTTTCCTCTTAGAAATCAACCTAATTCCTTATATATATATATATATATATATATATATATATATATATATATATATATATATATATACACACACACATACATACATACACCTATTACATTAAGACAATATGTTAACATTGTACCTATATTTTATAGGATAAAAAGACCAAATACATTTTCATTACTATTCATTAAAATCGGGAATAATTTTATAAATTCAAATTATTTAATAAGATTCTCATTAAATGTGAATAATGCTTTTCTTATATGACTATCAATTTACTCTCTCTATCTTAAAAATTATATCAATTTAAGTATATACGGAGATTAAAAAATTATTAAAACTTATACAATTATAATAAAAAAAAGATATTTATACCGTTAAATAAAAATAAACATTCATTAATTATTCTCCTCTATACATTCATTGAGAATACACATATTTAACGAGTCAAATGGTCAAAGGAGAGGTAAATTAATAATATAAACAATAAATGTATTGTTGATTTGTAAAATTGACAAGTACTCCCTCATCCTAAAAATCATGTCAGTTTAGGACATAATATGGAGATTAAAAAATTACTAAAACTTGTATAATTATAACACTTCCTTCATTTCAAAATGCTTATTCATGAAACTTTTTTATTTTGTTTCAAAATACTTATTCATGTACATATTTCTAAAACTAATGATTTTTTTTTTTTATGTATCCTTATTTATTCTAAGTCAATGACATAACTTTTCAAAACTCTTATTTCTTTTTACTTTTTGGAAATTTTCACCAATCAATAATTATCATAATTTTAATATGGGTAGAATATGAACTTTATCTAAATTATAATATTATTTTCAACACCCTTAATATGTGTGCAAAAAAATTCATGAACAAATATTTTGAAACGGAGGGAGTACTACTAAATAATTATATCTCTAAAATCATGTACTCCTTCCATCCCCTTTTATCTATCTATTTTAATTAAGATTTTTATCTCAATTTATCTGTTCCATTAGCAAATTAAGATCATATTAATTGTTATTTTTTCACAAATATCCCTTTTTAATACAGTGAATACTTGTGCACTCTTAATGGGAAATGGAAGTAATTAAATATGCCTACAACATATAAAATTTTGAAATTTGATTACTCCTTAATAAATAGAGAGATTTTTTGAAGGTAAAATAAGAAATATTAATTAATTAACTCAAAAATCTTATTTTTCTTAAAACTTATAAATAGATTAAAATAGATAGATAAAAGAGGATGGAGGGAGTAGTAGAAAAGGATTATTATATCCCTAAATAAAAATAAGCATTCATTAATTATTATCTTCTGTATATTCATTAATAATTTATTAGGAATGACTTATATTCTTGATTAAATGAGGGGAAATTAAGAATATAAATAATAAATTTATTATTAATTTATGAGATTGACAAATATTTTAGTATAATAAAAATAAAAAATTTTGAAATGATTTTTTAGGACAGAGGGAGTATATTGCTTACCAGAATTATTTCTAAATAATTATCCTAATTTTACTCTTTCCAAACTAAGAAAAAATCTCAAACAAGAAGGTGGCTGTTATAAAATTTGGGTAATGTTAGAATAAAATCTTCACACTACACACTAATAAAACTCTAACTATTCTTTGTATATGAATTTCTTCAAACTTCTCTCTTTCTTTTCTCTTACAATTTTCTCTAATATTTCTTTCACTAATCTTTCTTTCACAAAATAATGGTATATTACAAACTTAGAGAATAACTCTATTTATAGAGCTCTAATTAGTGGAATACATCATCTTCCACTAATCTTAATTAGTGGTGTCTCTACTAAATGGTGGACATCCATAAAAATCTTTTCTAATAATTCACATAAATCCATAATTAGTGGAACCTCCACTAATTAGTGGACCTTTTACTAATTTAATATATTCATAACACTCCCCATTGGATGTCCATCCATTACATAAAGAATATGTCTTGTTAAAACCTTACTAGGTAAAAATCCAGTGGAAAAAAAAATCTAGTGAAGGAAAAAGAGTACACTATTCTATATGTCTGTTTATTATTCCCCCTGATGAAATGATTCCTTTAAATCTTTAAACCGACGCATACCAATGTTATATCCCAACTTCTCAAATGTTGCAATCGGTAAAGTCTTCGTGAAAATATTTGCGAGGTTGTCACATGACCGAATTTGTAGCACATCAATTTCACATTTCTTCTGGAGTTTGGTGACCTATGTTGTGTCTGATCTCCTTTAATATATCCTCCTCGTAATTGTGTTATGCAAGCTGCATTATCTTTATAAAGAGGAGTTGGAATATCTCTAATATATGATAATCCACAACTTTCTCGGATATAATGAATCATTCTCTACTTGCTTCATGAATGGCTGTAATTTCAGCATAATTTGAAGAAGTAGTTGCTTGGAGATATCGAATGACTTGTTTAATTCCATTCCAATGTCGTCGTGTTGGTGAAGAACTAAATCTTACTAATAAATTGACAGTAAAGACAATATTAGGTCGTGTATTGTTAACAAGATACATCAATGCATCAATTGCACTGAGATATGGTACTTCAAGACCAAGAAGTTCTTCATCCTCTTCTTGGGGTTGGAAAAGATCTTTATTCACGTCTAATGACCGGACGATCATTGGAATACTCAATGAATGTGCTTTGTCCATGTCAAATCTTTTTAGAACTTTTGCTGTATATGTTGAATAAATGTTCTACTTGCCAAATGTTCAATTTGTAAACCAAGGCAAAGTGTAATTTTACGACCATCCTTGATGTTGAATAATCCATTGTTTCTTGGAGCTCTTCAGGAGTTCTAATAAGATTAATATCATCAATATATATAGCTAATATCACAAATTTAGAATCAGATTTCATAAAAGCACATGGACATACCTGGTCATTTTTTAAATCCCGCTTTCAACCACTATTCACTAAAATGATTGAACCACATGTGCCCAGATGGCTTCAGGCCATTTAATGATTTCTGCATTTTGATAGAGTAATTTTCACGAAGATAGTGTTTATATGCTGCAGGCATATGAAATCCTTCGGGGATTTTCATGTAAACATCATTTTCTAAATTTTCATACAAGTAAGCAGTGACAACATCTAATAGGCGCATATCTATCTTTTCATGTACTGCCAAACTGATAAGATATCGGAGTATAATAGCATTAACAATAGGAGAATAAGTGTCATTATAATCAATATTTGGTCTTTGTGAAAAACCTTGGGCTACTAACCGTACTTTATATCGTACAATTTATTTTCATTACGCTTTCGCACAAATATCCATTAGTAGCCAATAGGTTTTATACCTTCTGGTGTTCGAACTGCAGGTCCGAAGACTTCACGTTTTGTCAGTGCATTTAACTCCGATTGAATCGCATCTTTCCATTGCAGCCAATCTTTTCTATGCCGACATTCATCAACTGATATTGGTTCAGGATCATCATTATCCTGTGTAACATCAAGAGATATATTGGATGCAAATATATTATCAATAACAGTTTCTATCCGATTCCAACTTCTATCGAAAGTGGTATAATTGATAGAAATTTCAATGTTACTTTCATCAACGTCTGGTTCTATGTCATCAGTTTTCTCTTGGTCTTTATCATTCTTTGCTTTAATATGATCATCTTGATCATTAATCCTCTCTTCTTTCGATGATTTTTATCTTTAAAACCAAGAGGTCGGCCATGCTTCTGGCATGCTTTTGGCTCAGCAGCTATATGTAAACTATTTTGTTCTGTTGGAACTTCAATTAGTATAGGAGCATTTATAGCTGGCATATGCGATTTTGTTACTCTTCTAGAGTCAACAAAGCATCTGGCATTTGATTTGCAATGCTTTACAAAAGAATTATCTTTTGAACTTCAAGTTCACACGCGCTTGTACGCGGATCAAGATATTTTATGATGTTATCCAATCAAGATCTTTCTTATACTGTTTTTGTTCTCCCCTTAATTTAGGAAATAATGATTTCACAAGAGAATAACGAAAAAGAAAAGGAAATGTAAGAACATGATGACAAGTAGGAAATGCCAAGAAATCTATTATAAAAATTTCATTTTTTTTTTCACTCTTCCCGGTACCGACTTTTCCTCTTCCTCTCTTGTCTTTTCTTCTCCTCCGACCCTCTACCTACCATCTACCTCTTCTTCTTCCTCATACACACACACACACACACACACACACACACACACACACACACACACACACACACACACACACACACACACACATATATATATCGATATATATCTCAGTCATTAGTAAATATCAAAAAATAAAAACTACAAAGCAGATATGGAGACTCGTAATTCATTTGAGACATGGTCAAATTTTGACTTGGTTTTTGCAGCAGATTTTGATGTATTTTCCTTTCCAAGCCAACCGCTTCCTCCTAATTCTAACGCAGAAGATTTTAATATATTTTTCTTTCCAAGCCAACCGCTTCCTCCTAATTTCAGGTGAGATAGCTTTGAGGGCTTCCATTTATTTTTAGTGTGCTTGATAATGAAATTAAACTATCTTTTGGTTTGTTTTGATGTAAATCAGTGAACATACTGCTTGAGACCAATTTGATCTGCACATGCAAGAGACTACTTTTGATATTGTTCCTCTTAATGCTATTCCTCTGAATGAGGATATGCTTGTGCATGATCCTTTGTACTCTCTAATAGATTTTGAACAAAGCCAGAATATGATTCCAGATTATCATATATTCAAACATGGATTTTAAATGGTATTATCTTTACTGATATTATTTTCTTTTCTAGGCGAAATAATGAGTGGTCTTGGTAACGAATTTGGAGTGAGGACCCATGACATGTATAATATCGGAGTTCAAGATATTATGTCAGACGAAATTCCTATAGAGAAGAAGAGGATTAAGAGGTAGAGAGAGAAGAAGGGCAATAACTTCCAGATTCTATCAAGAGAAACCATTTCACAGTACTTTTACCTGCCAATCAAGAGCGCGACCAAAGAACTGATTATTGGCTTAACCCGTCTCAAGAACAGATGTAGGGAGTTAGGAATTCGTCGATGGCCTTACAGGAAGTTGATGAGCTTGGAGACTCTAATACAAAATGTTTAGGTTCTCTCTCACACACACACTTATAATTTGTAAGTATGAAACTATGAAAGATTTATAAATAACCGATGATATCACTTCGATTTACAGGAGATGCAAAATAAAGAAGAATGAGGACATATGGCTGAGAAGAAGTTGAAAGAAGCCATTGAGATACTGGAATGTGAAAAGCAGTTGGTGGAAGAAAGTCCTAATACGCAGTCAGAGGACCAAACACAGAAATTGAGACAAGCATACTTCAAGGCCAAATATAATAAGAAATTAAATGGGATGAAAAAATCCCAAAACTCATTGCGCAGTAATTTGATGGCTAATTCTGCTGCTAGTCTAGATGCGGGGAAAGAAAATGAGGAGGATGCCGAAGAAGAGGAGTTGAAGTCCATAATTGCTAATTGTTTGTCTTCTTCTAATGCAAATATGAAAAAAGAACAACTATAAACATTCACCCTAAATTTATCAGCTCTATTGAAAAAGAGCAACTACAAGCATGCATCCTCAAGTTCATGTGAACACCAATGAGATGAATGAAGGAAATAAAAGTGACTTATGATTTTTTTTTTGAACTGTTAGTAGTAATGTAGTATATTGACATCCGAATGTAACATCTCAACAATTTGATGCGTATTATTAGTGGAAATATCTTTTTATTACTAGACATATCTTTTTCCTTTATTATCTTTTCTGTTCCACTTCAGGTGGCCAGTATTTCTCTGTGATAAGGGAAATATCGAGTGTGTCCATGACCATAACCACGGTCACTGCCACAACTACGATTATAACGATGGCTTCTGTTGGAGCTAACAGCATTCACTTCTGGGAGTGCTGTTGAGCTAGTTCATCTGGCTTCATGATTTCTCAATAATAACTCATGTTAAATCTATCAACTTTGGATACCTTTTTTCTTAATATTGTTACTGCAGGACAATATTCAAGGTATGAAAAGTGGAGAATGTCTTCTCCAAGATATCTTTATCAGTAACTTTTTCTCCGTATAATTTTAACTGAAATGTAATTTTATACATCGCGGAGTTCACGGTTTTTAAATCTTGCAACTTCAGGTGCAATCATTCATACCGTGCAGTTGGTAGTACGACCATCTTTAGGTAGTCCAATCTTTCTTTTCAGCATTTAAATGCATTAATGTATCGAGAACCCATGACATATAAATTTTCTTTTTAGAAATATCAAGGGTTACAAATTTGAGTTTAGCAAGGTTAGCCATAGAGATTAATAAATGCGTACCTGTCTTCTGGCTTTAATACCGGTAGAGACTCGTGCTGATAACGTGTTATAAAATTTGGGTAGTGTTAGAATAAAATCTTCACACTACACTAATAAAACTTTAATTATTATTTGCACAAGAATTTCTTCAAACTTCTTTCTTTCTTTTCTCTCACAATTTTCTCTAATCTTTCTCTCACTAATCTTTCTTTCACAAAATAATGGTGTATTACAAACTTAGAGAATAGCTCTATTTATAGAGCTCTAATTAGTGGAATACATCATCTTCCACTAATCTTAATTAGTGGTGTCTCTACTAAATGGTGGACATCCATAAAAATCTTCTCTAATAATTCACATAAATCCATAATTAGTGGAACCTCCACTAATTAGTGGACCTTTCACTAATTTAATATATTCATAATAGTGGCATTGTTGTTGTTGTTGTTTTTTTTTTTTTAGCAGTAAATTGTTAAAATTGAAAATTGGGATAACAATGCCTTCTCTTTATCATCCTCCCTGTTGGTCATATGCGACTTTGATTTGTTTGGTTGGCCATAAGTGATCATTGGTCCCATATGCCTATATTCATGAATTTTAAAATCTTATTTTTGACACCTTATCACATGCTATTTATTTTATTTTTTATTTTTATCACTTTAAATTCTATCTAAAGAGATTCTCACAACGTTTAGTGAAATTGTCTTTGATATGAATTTTTTTTTACAAAAATTCTTTTACCCTAACTAAAATCATATTTGATTACAATCTATATTGGAAAGTTACAAAATATAAGTAAGACAAGAGAATTAACTATTAGATTATTTAATGAGATTTCTATTGACCATTTTATATTTACTAAATATCTTTAATATTAATGAGATAGTATGAAATTAATTTTGGTTTTCTTGTCTAATAAAATAAATACAATACTAACATCCTATTTTCAGCAAAAACCTATATATATATATATATATATATATATATATATATATATATATATATATATATGAGTTTCGAAAATCTCTTGAGAAGACATGCGTCATCTGAAATTCTCAGAACATCAAAAAGGGTGAAAGACTTCCTTACTTCTAACTCGCAAACACATTTAGAGAGGAAGCCATAAGTTGAAGAGGGATAGGAAGTCATAGAAACTAGGTCGGATTTTGAAAGTGACATTAATTTGGGTTGGGGAATCTAGAGGATATGGTGAGATGTATGTTAAAAGAGTTTTCTACTATAACGGGTGATTTGGAACAAGTATGTGGTTTATAAAGTAATTGCTTGCTTACTCTTTACGTTTTTGAAAAATTACAAAAAAAAATCAGTGATAGTTCCTCTTTTGATATATGTTGATTAGTTTTAGACATTTATTGATTAATTTTATTGAAAAAATGTTGTTTTTGGGAACTAGAGTTTGGAAAGATGAGCTGTTTTTATTTTTTTTTATTAATTGCAGCAAGTAACGCGTCGCTGAGGATCAATGATTATGTATATGTGAGGTGACCAGTAGATTATTTGCTCTTTTTATCTTCTTCATGACTTTCAATCATTGTATTCTAAAGGAATAATTAACTACTTACTTTTTGGAGCGTGTAATAAATATTACCTCATTTTTTCGTAAAAATTATAACATATAAAAATGAAAGCAATTATGAGTTAGGAAAAATTTAAGAGAATAAGGGGATTTATGGTTTCACTCAACTTTTAATATTTTATATTTATCCCAAAATCCTCATAATCTTTTAACTTTTTCGAATCTTTGTTGCTATTAAATACTCCATTCGTTTCAAATTACTTATTCAGGAAACTTTTTTATTTTGTTTTAAAATATTTATTTACGTACATATTTCTAAAACTAATTATTAGTTTTTTTTCTTATTTTACCTCTAATTTATTCTAAGTCAACCGCACAGCTTTTCAAAACTCTTCTTTCTTCTTATTTCTTAGGAATTTTCACCAACAAATAGCTATCATATTTTTAATATAGGTCGAATATGAATTTTATCTAAATTATAGTATTATTTTCAACACCATTAATCTGTGTGTAAAAGGTTTCATAAACAAATATTTTGAAACAGATGGAGTACTTCTTTTCGCCATTAAATTTTATATATTTCAAAATAATTAAACACAAATTATCCCGTACAATGCATGTGCATCAAATTATTATAAATAAATTTCAAAGTTACATCTTAGGATGAAATTCTAAAATTTCCTTGAAAAAACAAAAATGAACCTTCTTTGGATGCTCTAATGTCACGAAGCTGGACCAATTAAGTAAACGGCCGAGTAATATTACAAGGAAGAAATGGAATTTTCAACCCAACTCCATTATAAGAGGCAAAAGAGGCCCATTAGTTACCGAGTTTGTGAATTTTAAATTGGCTTTTTTAGGCTGATTGGCAGAATTGGGCTTTTCTGATTATGTTCCATATTAGATTTTTTTTTTAAAAAAAATTAAAATGTGAAAATTTATTGGTGGACTGTAGCTGAGAAAGCCGACCATAATTGAACACCAAATTTAGAGTGTTTACGGTTAGATTTTGTTTTGTTTTACATTTTTAAATTAAATTAATAATTTTGATTTGAAACATTTAAAATCAAATCAAATTATTTGGGTTTCTATTGGTTTGATTTAGGCAAATATATGTAATATAATGAAAATAGTAATTTTATAGCATTTCAAATTATAAATAGATAAGACATATAATAATTTATTCGATGTATTAAAAATTAAAAATAATAATTATATTATATTAAATTCATAAAAGTCTTCTAATAATAACACAAATAAAATAAGACATATCCAAAAATATTTAACAAATTCAAAAGAATTCTTGACAAAATAAGAAGGGGAAGAATAAGTATGAATGTAGTCGTAAAAGATGAAAGTTAAAAAGAAACAATTATACTGTAAACAAAACTAAAATTTCGAAAATTATTAACTTTTTTGTCACTTTTAAAAAAAATAAAATTTTAATTATATTTGAATTGATTTTATTCAATTTGAATAATTCTTTGAATCGAACTAAATATACATTCCCAAAATCCTTTAAACCAGAGCCAAACCAACCAAAAGGGTAATTTCAATTTGTATTGGTTTAAGCAGTTTGATTTTTCATTTTTTGACACTCCTAAAAAGGAACTCCAAAAAGTGCTAAAAATAATTAAAATAATTAATAAAAAAATTGGAATGAATGTTACATCCAATAAATCACCCCCTTCCAATAAAGCATAAGAATTGCATAGAAGACAAATCCCCTGTTGTTAAATAGATTTTTACGTACCAACAAATTAATAATAGCAGTAGGTGCATATAATATTAAAAAGATTTTTTTTATAAAAATGCCTTTAAAAAAAATAATAGTAGCGGGTGAATAATGGTAATTATTGGGTGGGATGTGACGTGAACATGTTAGAAATGAGTGATCCACGTTTGGAATTATATAATTTAATTTACCCTCATTTTTTTTTTGTTTAACAATGATCTGTTCAATGTTGGACTGATCGGTCCATCGATTCACCGGTTGGACCGATCGGTCCAACACGGTTCGCTCAAAAGGCCGCAATTTTTGAGAAAATCGGCCACAATGTTGGGACCGGACTGGCAACAGCACCCGGCCACAGTTAGACTGACTGGTCCCAAAAATGTTGAGGAGAACAATTAATGAATGTTTATTTTTATTTAGGGGTCTAATAGTTCTTTTCAATTATAATAATTTTTTAATTTCTGTATCTTGTTCTAAATTAACATGACTTTTAGACCAGAGGGAGAATTATTTTTTTGATCGCAGACCTTAGTCCCAAGTGATTTTCAGGATAGAAAGAGTATTATTATTTTTTTTTATCATAGACCTTGGTCCCAAGTTCCTCTCAATAGTCTGTACACTATCGCGCACAAATGTCATGCACAAATCCCCTTCTTAGAATTCGAACACTTGACCTACCGCTTATAACTAGACTTATCGCTAATTGTTCTAACTAAATGAGCTGTGTCTCGGGAACTATTTCTTCATTAATTATTTTTAGCACTTTCTGGAGTTGTCTTTAGGTTTGTAGATAGTACTCCATCCATCATAAAAAGGTTATTAATGTAATAAATGGCACACAGATTAAGAGATTGTTAAAACTTATATAATTATAATAGAAAATGACTATTATATCTCTAAATAAAAGTAAATTTTTATTAATTAGATTATAATACATATTTAATGAGTCAAATATTTACTGAATAATTGAGGAAGGGATAAATTAGAAATATACGTAATAAATGCGTTCCTAATTTGTAAAATTGACAAATATTTTTATACAACAAAAATAGAAAAATTTGACATCTTTTTAGGACGGAAGGAGTAAATTTTAATAATAAGAGATAGAGAATTTTAAAGAATATTTTATCAACTAATAATTGTCTCAAATTCTACTAATAATAGTTGAAAAAAGAAAAAGAAAAATCCGGAGGATATATAGGCTTAACATTTTTGTTTTAACTTTTTTTTTCTTTTTCATTTCAAAATAGGTATAATATTTGGAAATATTGCATACTGCATCCAAACAAATTAGAGGAGGCATAGCACCAGCCATTAGATGCATGCGGTCGTAAATTTATAGAGCCACACTATTCAACTCAAAACTAATGATCACTCATTCGCATAATTGGAGAACACTGCACGAGGACAGAAATTGTTACAGCGAGTAAGGTTAGGAAGAAGCAGAAATTCTTCAGTGCACGAGACATCGAATATTTTAAATAATTATATTATATACTATAAAAGGTATATAGTTTAAACATCGATTATATTATTGTATAAAAATTATATTACGTATAATAGAAATTATATGACTTAAAGTATAGTATAGTATACACATGTATCATGTATTGGGAGCATCTAAGAATTTTTCAGGAGAAAGCCTGAGCTCAGCAATGGCCTCCAGTGGGATCTTTCTTGGTGTGGAAAGTCCAAAGATTTCTTCCATATCCAGATCCTCAGGCTTCGTGCTACCGGGCAATCTCCACCTGAAACCGTGCAAAACATTTGCCAAGGTTGCCTGAATCACCTTCAACCCCAGGCTGTAGCCGGGACACATTCTCCTTCCAGAACCAAATGGCAGCAATTCAAAGTCACGTCCCTTCACATCAATAGCCTTCTCTAAGAACCTCTCGGGCCAAAATTCATCAGGCTTCTCCCACAATGCCGGGTCTCTCCCGATGGTCCAAACATTTACCAGCACTCTTGTTCCTCTGACAATGTTGTAGCCAGCCACCTTGCAATCTTCACGAGCGCATCTTGGTACCAGCAATGGTGCGATTGGGTGCATTCGCATTGTTTCTTTAAGTATTGCATCTATGTAAGGTAGGTCTGCCATGTCCTCCTCTTTCACCCACCTGTTCTTGCCGATAACCCGGTCAAGCTCTTCGGTTGCCTTCTCAAAGATTTCTGGTTTCTTTAGTAGCTCTGAAATGGCCCATTCCACCGTCACCGCTGAGCTCTCAGTTCCTCCAGCAAGAAGATCCTGTCGATTTGTTAGGGAAAAAAACAATTACTTAAGTTCTTCTCCTTGACTTTAACAAACAAAGAAATTAATGCCAAGGAAAGTTTATTGACGAAAGCGTCACCACACCAACAAAGGAAATAGTTCATTTAAAAGAGAAATTCTAATATGAATCAAATTTATATAGATTACTCGTATTAAAGAGTTGCACTTTATATAATAAAAATTGTATGGTACAATTCTATAATGTATATAATGTACAAAGTTTACGGTCCATACAAAATTTTTTTTATTTAAAAGATAAATAATGCCAATGATCTTCTCGTGGTCCTGTCATGGCCGAGGCCTTCGCGTACCATACATTTGTTTTTTATATAGCTTTGTGAAACTATGGCATGTAAAAAGGTCTACAATAAAAAAAAGAATCAAGAAGACTATGCAATGGTCATATGGTTTTTCTCAGCAATAATCAAGACTCGCAATGGTCAGACACAGTCCCCAAGGGACATTTGAGCAACTACACATAATTTGATCAGGATGCAGAACCGGAAACAGAGGCGTTGCAAATGTTTGCAATGCTCAAAAGAAAAGACTCTAAAACTTCGGTGGCGTGGTAAGGATTAAGGCAAGAAAATTTCAAAATTGGTAAAAATATTGTTTCTTAACGCCGTTTTCTTAGGAAATTTATATCATTTCTGTTCCAGTGAGCTTAAGCATAGTTAAAAAATGAAATCCTTGATTGAATCTTACAATACGTCAAGTGTTATTGAATAGCAGCTTTTTGTATCTTTTTTCAACCTGAGGTTCACGAATGCCGTAGCATAAAGCATCTCCAACCATTTCACTTTGGAAATCACTTCTAAAGAGGAGGCTGATCCGAAGGATTCACAGAGCATAAGCATCATAGTTAATTGAACCGAGCTAAAGTAGATGAACAACTGTTTTAGGTAACATCAGATGCGTACCTGTATGAATGCCTTAACTCCATGCCTCTCAAGTTTCACCTCTAAGGTTGAATCATCGGCCAGTTCCAGAAGGACATCCACCATATCCTTGCTTGCATATTCTTTGACTTCTTCCCTTCTAGCGTTGTGCTCATCGAGGACGTGCTCGAGAAACCTATCAAATTTCTTGCTTACGGATTTCATCCTCTTAATATAGCCTTGCAGGTCCAAGAAATCGATCCAAGGTATGTTATCACCGATGTTGACCACTCCATTTAGCAAAAACAGCACGTCCAACATTTTCTTGAACTGTTGAGTTCTCAGACTCATCCAAGTATCTTTTCCCCAAAACCATCCTGCTAATCACGTTTAAACTGGCTGTCGAAAGATAATCTTTCAACAGAACAGACCTGTCGGGTGAAAAGTCTTCTAATAATAACACAACTAAAATAAAATATATCTAAAAATATTTAATAAAGTCACAAGAATTCTTAACATATTAAGAAGGTGAATAGTAAGTGTCGAATTAATTGTAAATGATGAAAGATAAAAGAAATAATTATACTGTAAATAAAATTAAAATTTTGAAAATTGTAATTTTTTTAAGGTTTTGAAAATCGAATCGGTGAAATAACAGGTTCAATGACTCACAGGTCCGACTGTGATTGAATCGTAATTGAACCAGAATGTAATAAAATGTTTTAAATATTATTTATATATATATAATATTATTCACTATTACGTGTGTATATATATATATATAAATAAATATAAAAAAATGTCTCTTAAAACTAATAAATTTTATAAGAATAAATTACTTATTTGTCAAAAGGTCTAACATATAAGTTTAATACACAATACAATAAGACTATTTTATTTTCCTTTTTTTTAAAGATTCAAAACAACGTAGTTTTAATCAAATCGGTAAATCACAAAAATTATAACTGGTTCTTGTGCTGCCCGACTCATAAGCACACTTGGACCGGACAGGTGATCGGTTCTTGGTCTGATCGGTTGAATCAACCAGTCCGATTCGATCCTATTTTTAAAACACTAAATTTTTCTTGTCATTTTTAAAAGAAAAATAAATTTTTATTTTTATTTGAATTGGTTTTATTCAGTTTGAATAATTCTTTGAATTGAACCAATTTTTCATTTCCAAAATCTTTTAAACCAAAGCCAAACCAACCAAACCAAAGGCAGTAATTTCAGTTCCCTTTAGTTTTAAGCATTTTGATTTTTCTGTTTTTAACACCTAAAAAGGTAAAGACAACTCCAAAAATTGCTATATATATATAATAGGAGTTGTAGAAGCCTCCTGTTACAACACATGGCACCTTCTTACATTGACACGTGGGTTTTTTTTTCCCCGGGTAAAGAAATTTTAAGAGTTTTTTTTTTTAATATTAGGGTCAATGAATTCAGATAAGATAAACGTAATCAAAATTCAATGAATTCAGATAACATGGGAGTAATCAGAGTTATCTGAATTCATATAAGATAGACGTACATGCATTGCATAATATTCATCTGTATACATTGTACAAGATACATTCCATTCATTTACAGAGATTTATTAAATCTGTATAGACTCTTCGATTTGCTCTCCAGTTATTATATTCATTGCACAATATAGCTTTTATTCATTTCAATTCTCAACATTTGAATTTCCTATAATTGTTTGTTAAATAGTTCCATCAATATGCAGGGATATTCATTGCAGCAAAAACACATTGAGTTTGAGGGTGTAAAATCGCACCAGCCATGGGATTTCTTCCAACTTTCCCTGTTTTCTTCTTGGAAGAAAAGCGGGCGATGGACTTGGAGGGGTCTATGGGGTGCTCTACAGAGAGGCGGTAGCTTGCAAAACAGTCTCATTTAGAGGATGTTGTGTTGCGAGGGTCCATGATTTGCAGATAGATGTTGATGTAGCCGGGCAATGCTTGGGAGTCACCCCGCCGCTCAACCACCGCCGTCTTCGCCGCAACGGTAGCAGACGTTACATCCCTGGACGCTGCTAGATGCTCCGCCGCTACCATGGGTTTCTCAATTAATGACCATTTTATGCCTATTTTAGGTGCAACAGTTTGTAAATAGCAAGAGAAATCAATTTGCAGACTCGCTTGGCTGCTACGACTCTCAGCTTTTTCCCTCATCTTCCACCGCTTCCATCGCCATTGTCCGGGACCTCATTGACACTGCTTGGAAGAGAAGGAAAGAGAAGAGAAATCTTTCAGTCAAGAACTAATGAAAAACATCGGCGTCTTGACCTCCTTTTGATTTTCGCCATTTGTTTACCTATTGTTCCGGGATTCTTGCATATACAGTAACGGTTTCTGGTATTTGCTTCGCCTGTTTTGGAGGACTTTCTTTTATCATTTCATTTTTTTTTTCTTTTTAATGGCGTATATATGTGTGGATATGTTTTCAGTTTTGGTGATTTTTGGTTTTATACAGCGAAAGAAGAGATTGAGAAGCAAAGTTTAAGAGAGAGGTCGAGCAACAGAGAATATACATTGAAAGGAAAAATGGGGGGTGAAAAAGTGAGTAATAGTGTGAAGAAGATTAAGATTGATGTTTGCATAATGGAAAAGAAGGTGAAATGCAACTTCGAGGTTCTGTACTTTTTTTTCCTCAATTTTCATGTGATTCCGAGAATCAGAATCTTTCACCAATCTCACAGCATTAGTTTTTGTAGTGATGAATCCGGTTAGAGACATTATTAATCTGTGTTGTTTCAATTTTAGGCTTTCGCTGCACGGATGCATTAGATTTTGGATAGGCTACAGGCATTCGGTGAATTTGAGGTAGGGAGTTTCTGTCGAAGAGTGCATAGGCCTCTGGAGAACATTCAAGAAATTGCAGGCCAGACGGGGTTCGATTCCTTAGCTGGGAAAGTAGGCCTTTATTCCAATATTGAGGAATTTTATTTGCTCAATCCTAGAGCTCTTTTTCCTTGCTTTGTGGTGATATGCAATTATACCAATAATGTATCTATAATTTTAAAAAAATAAATATATTCCTCCTGTGCATAGCACGGGCAACAACCTAATAATTAGAATAATTAAAAAAGAAACTGAAGTGAATGTTACAACCAATTAACCACCCCCTTCCAATAAGCATAATAATTGCATAGAATACAAGTTCCCGATTGTTAAACAGATTTCTCATTTACCAAAAGTCTTTTAAAAAATTATAAAAATGCCTCTTTTTCTCAATTATAATAATAGTAGCAGGCATAAATAATATTTCCTCCGTCTCTATTTATCTGTCACAGTTAACTTCACACAATTTAAGAAAAATTAATTAATTTCTTAAATTCATATAACTTTGTTTATACATTCTAAAAGTACCATCAGATTTAATATTCTCTACAACTATTTTCTTATTTTGTTTGATCAACTCTCTTTAAAGTAATTACACTTTTATTTTTTAAAACTATTTAATATAAGAATATAACAGTAAAATTAATATTAATGACATCTAATTTTTTTAAATGTGATAGATAAAAAAAAGATATTAAAATTTTTGAATTGTGACAGATAAATAGGACGTATGGAATTATTGTTATAATCGTTATTATTGGGTTGGATGTCATGTGAACAAATGAGAAATGAGTGATCCCCGAGGCGACCCTACGGTCTTGATTAGTGTTGTTCCTTTTTCTATCCCGTCAGTGTCTATTTTATGTATGTTTTTTGGGACGGATTTGGAAATCAAACACCTCAATAAAAGTTTTTTTTTCTATATTGATGATGGGAGAATTGTATTTAAACATGATCGAATGAATATTATATTTTTAAATTTAAATTTAAAAATATTATTTAATTTTTTTTGTTTATTAGTCAAATTTAAAATTATGTTTGAATTTGTTCGATTATTATTTAATTTTTTTTCTTTTTTTTTTTCGTGTTAGTGCTGGCATGTTGGTGCACCAGTAGTGGGGGGGCAGGGGTGATGGAGTGGAGGGGAGGGGATAACAGTGGGTGGCTTTAACAATCTGGGTCTGATTGTCTCCCTCTCTACGCAATTCTTATACTTATTGGAATGCGGTGGTTAATTAGTTGTAGCATTCATGCGGGAATGGATTTCCTCCAATTTTATAATAATTAAAAAATTAAAAAATTTTAATTATATTAAAATATATTAATTAATAATAATTTACTTTTAACATCTTTTTTTTCACTATTGTTGTTGTCAAGATAATGAGCCGATGTAAACAGGTATCGGCTACACTTCCGATAAACACAAACGATCCGATATGGTGAAACAGAAAATTGTATCAGATCTTTTTTGAATCAGGGATCGGGTTCCTTGAACTTACTATAGAAATGGTTCAAGAAAGTCAGCTGAAAATGTCCAACGGAAGGACTCTTTTGGAACAATAAATCGATACTTGTATTAAATTACTTAAAGGAACGTACAAAAAAGATCTAAACTTAGAAAGAAGAACTGAAAGCTGTAAAGAAAGCTGAAAACAAAGCTATAAAGGAAAGCTGTAATAAAGTGGTAAGAAAGCTATAAAAAATTGAATTCCTAAACTAGAAAACTGTAAATGACGACAAAGTAGAAGCAATTGAAATTCAAAGTTGTTGGTTGGTGATTTTTGTCGTGAGCTCTAAGTGACGCTCCCATTTTATACTTGTTGCAATCGAGCCACTAACAGATCATGGAGCTTCTTCCGACCAAAGAATGCTCCAAACGGTCGTGCAGAATTCTTGTGCCAAAAAATCAAGAATCTGTTTTTCTTCTTATCGACCTCGTGGTGCCGATGTTGACCATGACTACCGGCTGCTTGAATTGTTAACTTTATCGGCTCGACAAAACTTATCAAATCGGCAACGACTCAAAGTAACCGTTGCGTCGGTTCGGCAAAGCTGACATCAACACATGCCCCTTCGAGTCCCGTTGTTTTAGCGAGTCAGCGAAACGATGGGAATCGTACAACCATTAATAGTAGCCATTCCTTTTCTGACAAAAACGAAATGTCCCGAACGTTGTGAAACATTTGTGACGCCTCGACTTTGGAACCCGCGAACGGCTCAATTTCAAATTCCCTTATAAATAGCAGTGGTCCCCAATCGAAACTCCTCACTTCCTACGACTTCTATCCTCTTCAAAATTCTACTGCTTAAGTGATTCATCGATCCCTTATCTTCTTGCAATTGTTCCTTGTGATCTATAAATTCCCTTTCAGTAAAAAGACCAAACTGCGATGGCAACCCCCATTGATAAGAACATCCTGTCCCCAGTCCAAGTCGATGCTAAACTGTTTACCTTGGGCCCTCGTCTCTTACCAGCAGAGGTTACCGCTGAACACCTGCGGTTCGTCTTGCCTGTTGATTTTACCTTCCCTCTGCAACAGGATGCTTTTACAACCGCCCATCTTCCCACCTCTTTCCGTCATTGGCCTCGCAAGCTCAAGAATTACAGAGAATAACGGGACCGCTGCTATGCTCGATTTGGGGCCATCTGGGCACAGTAGGGAATTTCGAAGGCTACATGATAACTGACTTCGCCGTCGTTCTTCCCTTTTGGTCCTCGGCGATTAATGGCTTCATCTTTCCACACGGGATATTTTTCCCTACCATCCTTGACATCTACACCATCCTCGGCTTCTGATGCGATGGCAATGAGATTCCGAGACTCCATGATGAAGACAACCTACCAGCCGTTGAGGCTCGTCTAGACAAGGCCTCCTCTTCATACGGCAACTTCATCGCTGCTCAGAGAGGGGTGGAGGATACTCATTCAAACTAAGAACAAGCGGCCTTCCTATGACTCTGGTTATGTAAGTACATTATCTGCTCCCATTCTGCCGGTGTTAGCAACAAGTACCGATACTACGTATCGGCTTTCTTACGAAGCAAAAAGCGTTACGACCTTGCTTTTCTAGTCCTCGCCTTGGTCTACCGTACCATTAACCAGCTAATGATTGCCCTTTCCACTGGAGAGGATCCGACCAATCTTGTGGGCCCGCTCTGGATCACCCATCTTTGGCTGTACCAGTATCTTCCCAATTTTGGCGTCAGCCGAATCACAGGAGCCCACGCGAGCCCTTCTAAACAAGTGACGGGCTATCGACTGCTACGGGTCCCTCTGAACACTGCCTCTGCCGAAACCATCGTCTCATACCTCTATCAATGTCGAGACTTCCATGTTGCTATCTTCTTCCCATATGCTGCTCGCCAAGAAGGCCCCCTCTGGTTGAAGGGCTTGTCGGAAAGCCCCGAAGCAACACAAGAGACTCTATGGGCTCGAATTCTGTGCCCTCGGGAAATTCTTCTGGAGGCCAAGCCTGGGGCCCGAAGTGCTAAGACCTTCTGTGAAAGGTACAATCCCCACTGCTTCTCCCGCCGATTTGGACTGATACAAGACATCCCTGCAAATCCAGGACACGTTTCTTCCTTCTTCGTGAAGCCGGTGCTATCGGCTAAGGATGTACAAACCTTAGCCGATAGCACCCAGGCCACCTTGTGGTCTTTCTAATTCAAGCCCTTCCAAGTAGTGCTGGAGACTTCGTCGAATTTCAATTCACGGTGGAGACTACTGAGTGGGGCCCTGTTTTTTGACCCCGTAGTTGTCTGGCTTCTGCGAATTCCTGGGCTGACTACTATTTTGCCTGAAACATCATATGCTAAGAAAGGAAAATAGGTAAAACATCTTGTAAGCCCTATAATAATGTCGATTTTACGTACTCCCTTGGTGCAGAAAACTACTGCTGCTACTCCCGCTGTTTCGGAGGAAGAGGAAGAAGAAATTGATGTCCCGTCCCTGCTCCGACGATCAAAAAAGAAGCATGAAACACCGACTCCCCCTGTTTCCAAGGTTTTCTTTTGTCAATTCTTGTTTTGCTTGGCTTCCCCAATATTCCATTTGTCTGACTATCAGTTTAATCTTTTCTACAGAAACGCAGACAAGGGATAGGCTGTCCCGTTATCATCGACACTTCTTCTGACTCAGAGGAAGACATTCCTCTCTGATCTCCAGCCGAAAGGTCAGCTGAAAGAGCTGTTCTTCCGATGACAAATACCCCATCGGTGGAGGCTACGGCTCCTCTTCCAACGGCTGATGTATCGGCTTTCCCACCATCAGCAGACCCTCCGTCAACTGCGGCACCAGCTCCAAAAAGTCCATGTCTTGTTCCGCCAAGACCTGAAAAAGAACCAGTGGCCACTGTCACAGAAACAACTATGCCTCCCCCCAGCCAGGGAACTGAAGAGGCTGCTGCTCCCTTGCCTATGACGACATTAGTCTCAGCATTGGACTTTCTTGACGACCTCATCGGGACCTCTTTGCCTACTGAGAAATCCACCCTTAACAATGTGAGTCGCGCCCTTTTGCGAATTGTACAATCAGCCGACCCGGACATGCCCCCTACGCTTTGGGACTTGGCAATTGGATACCTGGGGCAAATACACTTCACGGGGCGCTTCCTCTTTAACACGCAACATCGTCGAGATGAAGCTCATGATCAATTAGAGCTTCTAAAACTATACTGAGAAAATGCAACATTTTCAGAGAGGGACCGCCGGGAGTCCATTAATCGTCTTACGTTTCTGCGAGCTGATATTGTGGAAGGAATAGGGAAGATTGAACGGCTCGAGCGTTAGTTATTGGAACTCCAGGAAGAACTTGCCTCTGAGAAAAAGGCCTTAGAGCAACGGCTTGAATCAGAAAATAAGCTCCAGGAAACAGTCAAGGCCATTGATGACTCCAACCTCAAGCATAATGACGAACGACTGATGCTGGAAGCAGAAGAGGAATTTCTCAAAGCTGAACTGACAAACTCTACCATTCTACTGAATGAGATGAAGTCCGGGTGGGACCGCTTTATGGCCGAACTAAACAAGGTTCTTCATCCGTCGACTACTAACGAAGCCGGTCCTTCTGGAACTCAAACTGAAGAAATTGTCATGACGGCGGCCGAAACAGAGGTTCCCAAGGCACCTACTGATGAAGTCGACCTGCCCCCCGAGAAGGAAACAGAGACTGAGCCTGAGATGACTGAAACAGAGCTTCCCGTTCCTGATCCGCAGCCAACGGGAGCTAACATGGTGGCTAGCCGAGATTTGGAATTAGAAGACCCTAATCGGCTAGCGATTATTCCGTATTGGCTGATGTTGCTGCCCAACTTCCCTTCTGATGATAGCTGATCCCCTTTTGTAATGACGCTTATGGCTATCTGATGTTGCTGCCTGCTTCTTTTCCATCGGGTGTCACAGGCGATAAGCCCCTCCATCAAAAACTTGAGTGACCAGGAATGGACCTTCCCATGAAGCAGACCACTTGCCATATCTCAGATTTTTTGGTGCGAGGGGCAAAATAGTCTTCCATACCATGTCCCATTCTTGAAAGATTCTCTCACGAACTTTCCGATTGTACGCCCTTACTACCTTCTCCTTGTGTCGTTTTATGTTCTCCAAGGCAATCCAACGATCCTCCTCAATTTGATCTAAATTCAGGGCCAAAGCTGTCTAATATTCTTCAGTCGTTAAACCATGCTGATAGGCTATCCGGGCTGATTGCAGTGATAACTCCATAGGTAACACAGCATCCTACCCATAAGTTAGTCTAAACGGAGTAAAGCCAGTAGCAGTCTTAGAAGCATTCCGATGGGCCCATAACACCTCCTGTAATGTTTCATGCCATTTCCTTGGATTGTCTTTTACTGCCTTACAGATCATGCCGATTAAAGTTTTATTTGTTGCCTTTGCTTGTCCGTTGGCCTGTGCATAATAAGGAGAAGAGTGAAGCAACTTAACTTTAAATTGGGTTAGAAAGTTACGTAACTGATCCCCTGTAAACATCGTCCCTTGATCCGTTGTCACTATTTCTGGGATTCCAAAACGGAAGAGAATACTCTGTCGGAGTAAGTTGATGACTGTTGTTTATGTCACCTTGATCAATGGTTGCGCTTCCACCCACTTGATGAAGTAATCCGTTGCCACCAGTATGAATGTATGTCTTTTTGCTGAATGTGGATAAATCTTTCCGATAATGTCTAGAGCCCATCCGCGGAAAGGCTACGGTTTAATGATCGGATGCAATTCTGTGGAAGGAGTGTGTAATAGAGGGCCATGCTTTTGGCAGGCTTCACAACCCATAACATAAGCATTACAATATGTGGTCATTGATGGCCAAAAGAAACCATGGCGCTGAAGTGTCTATTTCAGTTTTGGGCCCCCCTGATGTGCTCCGCATAGGCCTTCATGTACTTCTGTCATAGCCCTCAATGCTTCTTTTTTTGAGAGACAATTTAAAATAACCCCGGTGTGGCTCCGTCGAAACAGATCATTGTCTATCAAGGTAAAATTGAAGGCCTTCTGCTTTAAGTCGCGAGATGCCTGACCAGTCGAGTTTCGTAGGCAAGAAACAATCTCCTGTCGCTAATCATCCTGATATTCCGTCTCCGCTATCTGTTGGCACATTCTGGCTTTCTTAAAACCTGAGGCCACCTGAGCTAGATCATTAGCATCTTGATTTTCTGATCTGGGAACATGAACCAGAACAACCTCCTGAAAATGCTGAAGTAACCTTTGTACCTCCTGCAACCTATTTGACAAAAACGGGTTAGCGCATTTACAGTCTCCTAATACCTGTCTGACAACCACCCGAGAATCTCCTAAAATTTTGACTACTTGGACCTCCAAAGCCTTCAGAATCCATAGTCCTAATAAAATGGCGTCATATTCCACTTGATTATTGGTTGTTCCTTTTTTCAGCTCAAAGTGGACCTTACCCTGGTGTCCATTTGGAGATTCGATAACCAAACCAATGCCGGCCTTTTGTTGGGTGCTTGAGCCATCAAACCGCAAAACCCAAGGTTTCAAAGATATGTACCTCTGTGTTATATTTCCTTCTGTTTGTGGTACTTCCTGTGGGACTTCCAAAAAAGGGTGTTCGGCTAGAAAATTCGCAATAGCCTGTCCTTTGACTGCCTTCAACGACACATTAGTTAGGAAAAAAGCATATAATTTTACTACCCATTTCATAAGCCGTCTATTTAACAAAGGATGATTCAGCAACAATTTAACTAAATCTACCTTACACAAGACATGTACCTCCCTAAATAACAAATAATGTTACAACTTTGTGCACGCATAATGGAGAGATAAGCACAATTTTTCAATAGGGGTGTACCTGGTCTCTGTGTCTGATAGATTTCGACTAAGATAGTATACTGCTCTTTCAATCCTTTGTTGGTCATCCTGAGCTAATAAGCTGCCGATGGATTCATGCACAGCTGAGATGTATAGCTTCATGGGAGACCGGTTGTGGGTAGGTGCTAACACCAGTGGATGGGACAAAGCTATCTTTATCTGATCAAATGCTTCCTAATGCTCAGTTTGCCAAACAAACTCTTGAGACAACTTTAATCGTAACAAAGAAGAAAAAGTCTTCTATTTACCTGCAGAATTTGCCAAAAAACGTCGTAGGAAATTTATCTTCCCCAGGAAACTCTTGAAGCTCCTTCTTCGTTTGAGGAGGTCTTACTTGTAAAATGTCCCTGGTTTTGTTCTGCTCTATTTCAATTCCCCTCTGGTGTACTAAAAAACCAAGGAAATTCCTGGCAGTAACTCCGAATGCACACTTAGCGGGATTGATCTTCAAATGGTGTTTGCGCATTCGAAGGAATGCCTGCTCCAAATCGGTCAAATGTTGTAAGAAATCAGAGGACTTTACGACCAAGTCATTTATGTAGACCTCCATTATGCTGCCAATAAGATCATGAAAGATGAGGTTCATAACCCGTTGAAAAGTAGCCCCAACGTTCTTCAAACCAAATGGCATAACTATCCATTCGAACAAGCCGATGGACCTTGGGCAACGGAACGCCGTTTTGTGCGTATCCTCCTCAACTATGAATATCTGGTTATACCTTGAATAGCTATCCATGAAACTCATAAACTGGTTACCTGCAATGAAATCCACCAACATATCTGCCATCGGCATAGCATACTCGTCTTTCAGAGTAGCCAAGTTTATGTTTCTGAAGTCTATGCAGATACGTAGTTGACCATTCTTCTTGATGACCAACACAATGTTAGATATCCAGTCTGCGTATCGGCACGTACGGATGAACCCACACCGAAGTAATCTTTTTATCTCCTCCTTAATTCTGGGCAACAACACGGGATTAAAACATCTAGCCGGTTGTTGTGGCTTAAAGCCCTCTTTGACAAGTAGACGATGCTCCACAATGCCTCTGTCCAGTCCTGACATCTCAAAATAGTTCCACGCAAAGCAATCTTTATATCACGGATTAGACAAGTCAACTTATCTCTCTGCACAATAGACAAATGTAGGCTAACCTTGATTGCTCTGTTCTCCCCAGGCTCTCCTATGTCTACTTCCGTTAATGGGTCTTGAGCAACAAACCCAGGAGCTTGTCGAACTCTGGATTCTCAAGTCGTAAGTCGTTTCCCCTTGACTCCTCAGTGGTGATGAGGTTGTGAGCCATGGTTAGCTTGGCATACTGGCTCGGATTAAAGGTCGGGTGATAAAATAGAGCTTCGTTCATGTGAATTTCTGCCGAAAACGGATTGGGATTAGTTGGGATTTGCTTTACCCGTTCTCCATCCCATATCAGCATCATTTGATGTAAAGTGGACGGTACGCAACGGTTTGCATGAATCCAATCCCTGCCCAATAAAACGGAATAAGCTGGCTTTGCATTAATTATAAAAAAAAGACCATTTTACTAGTCTTGGACCCGACTGTGACTTCAAATGTGATAACGCCTTCTGCTGCAGCTGCTTCTCTGGTGAAGTTAACCATCTGCACATCAGTAGGGGATAGATCCGTCCTATCTTTTCCCAGTCTTTTCAAGGTAAAGAAAGGTATTACGTTCAAAACAGCTCCACCATCAACAAAAATCTGAGTAAAAGGCTTGCCATTGATATGTGCTTTGATGTATAAGGGCCTGAAGTGGTTAACAATTTGGGCTATCGGAATGGGAAAGAACATCGCCTCTGGGGGGACTTTGATATCAACCAACTCCACTGCAGCTTTTTCTTCCGCATGAAAATCCTCTTCCATGGACTCTTGACGAGAGGTGGTTCGAAAACTTGACGACAGGATACTGAGCATATTTTGGCCATTATCAGGGGATAATTGTTCTTCGACCCAGGCATCAAGGAGCCGCCTTTGTTGTGCTCACTTTCGCTGTTCTCGTCTTTTTTGGGACTTTGTCGGCCGAGAACAACGGCCAGGCAGAAATGGCCTCTCTTGGGGTACCTGTACTGTTAGTTTCTCTTCTTTGCCATGGAAATGAGCTATAAATGAGGGAGGAGATAAACGGGTAAAAACAGATGGTTTACCATCCAGTCTTTGAAATCCTTTCCCTATCCCCTCAAGCTTGTTGTTTTCTGTAGGTCCTTCATAATTCCTGACCGCCTCTGTTTGCAGCATGTGTGCATCGGCTAATGGAAACGGATCCGTGTCTACCAAAGTCTCTTCCTTTTTATCTGCAAACTTCAATCTTCCGTCCTGGATAGCCTTCTGAATGGTATTTCTGAAAATAACACAACTGTTAGTATTATGAGAAAAACATTATGCCATTTACAGTACATTTTTCCTTTCAAATCCTCCTGGCTTGGGATCCTGTGTTCATAAGCTAGATGAATCTGCTTATCTGCCACTAGTTGGTCAAAGATTTGTTCAACTTTTGAGACATCAAAAGAGTAAGATGGTCCTGACGTGGCAACTTCCTCCTTCCCTTTGTCGAGCTTCAAATATGGACACGTATAGGAGGAACCCTTTACCAACTCTGCCACCTTTACCTCTATAGTTGGCTCTTCATCGTCCTCATTAGTATCGTCACTGATATCATTGTCTGGCCATGGGAGAACTTAACGGAACGCCTCCTCTCTTTCTCCTTGATCATCTCTTCTATTCTGACAGCTTGAGATAATAAACGGGATAAATCTGAGAAATCTTGGAGAATGAGTCGTTCTTTGAGTTGCGGATGCATTCTGCTAATAGCAATTCTCGCACATTCTGTTTCTGGCAACTGGGTTGTGCATTTGGATTTAGTCTGCCTGAAACGCTCAATGAAATCTGCAACATCCTCTGATCCTTTCTGTTTTATAGCTAAAAGGTCAGTAATGGAAACTTCGGGTGCATGTTTAAAGAACCGTTGGTGAAAAATTCTTTTTATGTCTGCCCATGAATATACAAAATTGGGAGCTAGATTGGCATACCAGGTGAACATTACCCCTGTTAAAGATAACGAAAACAGTTGTAACTTATGCCATTCATTATTTCCCAACTCACCACATTGTGCTATAAACCTTCCGATGTGTTTTATGGTGGACTTATTATCTTCCCCAGAGAATGTAGTAAACTCTGATAGCTTAAAACCTCGAGGGAGTACCGCCACGGAATCCACCCAATCGGGATAAGGTTTTTGGTATACGAGCCGATCTCGTGCCTGTCGACGAGATGCCTCTGTCATCATATCAACCGGCTGGTATGGCTGTTGAATCTGTGGTGAAGGATTTTGCATGACAGGTCGAGATCCTTGCCCCAGGAAAGGCTCAGTACTTCCAACCCCCTGCACTGGATAAACCGTTGCCGTTGCCGGATGCACAGGAGGATAAGGGACAGAATAATTCGGCTGCCCCCCGAAAGGTGGCAAATTTCCCCTAACAAAGGTTGGGGCTGCTTCATAAGTCATTGGTAATCCTGTCATCGGAACAGGACTTCTACCTGGAAATACTTCTGCTGGCATAGTGTTCTGAGCCACTACTCCTGAAACTTGATGCCCCCCAATAGCAGGGAAAGACATTTCTCTTCGTAGAAGGTGAACTGACCCATGAGAGGGTGCGCCATCAGCCGATGGTATGGGGTACGTAGGTGCCATGGTTGTCCCTGGTGCAGGGTAACCCGATGGTTGAGTAAAAGTTTGCATATTCTGCCTCTATGCAAATTGTTGGAGCTCATTCTGAAGCAGAGGTCGAAAAATAGTAGCAAACTGCGGGATAAGATCCTGTAAGAGCTCACCAGTACATTGTTCCATAGTATGTCAGATGGTAATCAGGGATGTGGATGTCGACTGAGACACCTGTGGTGGGGTGAGGACTGACGCCCTTACTCCGTAGGAGTAACCTGAGTATAACTGGAGGTAGTAACAGTAGGATCAAAGACTCTCCGGAGAGCACGGATTGAGAGTCGTTTAGATGACTCTGATGCAGGTGGCTGCTGTGAATTGTTCGCCATCAAACGTCCTGACCGCAATCGCATGTGAAAACTGACCTTTGGTCCCACTGGGCGTGCCAATCTGTGTTGCTGTCAAGATAATGAGTCGATGTAAACAGGTATCGGCTACACTTTCGATAAAAACAAACGATCCGATATGGTGAAACAGAAAATTGTATCAGATCTTTTTTTAATCAGGGATCGAGTTCCTTGAACTTACTATAGAAAGGGTTCAAGAAAGTTAGCTGAAAATGCCCAACGGAAGAATTTTTTTAGAACAATAAACCAATACTTGCTTAAAGGAACGAACAGAAAAAATCTAAACTTAGAAAGAAGAATGGAAAGCTGTAAAGAAAGTTGGAAACAAAGCTGTAAAGAAAAGCTGTAATAAAGCAGTAAGAAAGCTATAAGAAATTGAATTACTAGACTAGAAAGCTGTAAATGCCGACAAAGTAGAAGCAATTGAAATTCGAAGTTGTTGGTTGATGATTGTTGTTGTGAGCTCTGGGCGACGCTCCCATTTTATACTTGCTGCAATCGAGCCACTAATAGATTGTGGAGCTTCTTCCGGCCAAAGAATGCTCCCAACGGTCGTGCAAAATTCTTTTGCCGAAAAAACAGGAATCTGTTTTTCTTCTTATCGATCACGTGGTGTCGATGTTGACCATGACTACCGGCTGCTTGAATTGTTGACTTTGTCAACTCGACAAAATTTATCGAATCGGCAACGGCTCAAAGTAATCGTTGCGTCAACTCGGTAAAACTGATGTCAACAACTATATATTCATTTTAATAACTACCTCTTCTACTTAAATTTTATTTTAATCTTAACTGTTGAATATAATAACGGTTGAGGTAGTACATTTATATATAAATATTAAAATCTTCCAATATTATTAAAATTAGAAATGAGTCTTAATAAGATTATTTATCAATTAAATAATTGTCTCAAGTGCTAGTAAATAATAGTTGAAAAAAGAAAAAGTAAAAAATCGGAAGATATATAGGCTTAACATTTTTGTTTTTCATTTCAGGAATACACAATATTTGGAAATGTTGCATATAGCATCCAAATTGGAGGAGGCAATGCACCAGCCATTACATGGGTTCGAGATTGTAATATATAGAACAACAATATTCAACTCAGAATTAATGCGCTCACTTATTCGCATAATTGGAGAAGACTGCAGGGCGCTACAAATTGTTACAGCGAGTAAAGGTTAGGAGAAAGCCTGGGCTCAGCAATGGCCTCCAGTGGGATCTTTCTTGGTGTGGAAAGTCCAAAGATTTCTTCCATATCCAGATCCTCAGGCTTCATGCTACCCGGCAATCTCCACTTGAAACCGTGCAAAAGATTTGCCAAGGTTGCCTGAATCACCTTCAACCCCAGGCTGTAGCCGGGACACATTCTCCTTCCAGAACCAAATGGCAGCAATTCAAAGTCATGTCCCTTCACATCAATAGCTTTCCCTAAGAACCTATCAGGCCAAAATTCATCAGGCTTTTCCCACAATGCCGGATCTCTCCCGATGGTCCAAACATTTACCAGCACTCTTGTTCCTTTGACAATGTCGTAGTCAGCCACCTCGCAATCTTCACGAGCGCATCTTGGGACCAGCATTGGTGCCACTGGGTGCATTCGCATTGTTTCTTTAACTATTGCATCTATGTAAGGCAGTTCTGCCATGTCCTTCTCTTTCACCCACCTGTTCTTGCCGATAACCCGGTCAAGCTCTTCGGTTGCCTTGTCAAATATTTCTGGTTTCTTTAGTAGCTCTGAAATGGCCCATTCCACTGTCACTGCTGAGCTCTCAGTTCCTCCGGCAAGAAGATCCTGTCAATTTGTTGGAAAAAATAACACACACACGCTTTTACTTCAGTTTTTCTCCTCTGACTTTAACAAACAAAGAAATTAAGGTAGGCCAAGGAAAGTATACTGACGAAAGCGTCACCACACCAACAAAGGAAATAGTTCATTTGAAAAATAAACAATGCCAAAGGTCTTCTCGTAGTCCTGTCACAGCCACGGTATTTGCGTACCAACATTTGTTTTTAAAATATAACTTTAAAAAATTGTACAATGCATATGTATATATATAAAGGTCTAAAATAAAGAATAAATTTTTTAAAACATATAACGCAATAGTAAAGAGTAAATTTGTAGATAACGATGCCCTCGTATAATCATGAGTTTAATGCATAATTCTATATTATAGATTCGACAATCTATATTCTTTATAAAACTTCAGAATAAAAGTGATAGGTTCTTAACCAAACATTATCCAAAATAAAGAATAAAGACTAAAGCCATGCTGGTCATATGATTTTTCTCAGCTACAATCAAGACTGGCAAAGGTCAGAGAGAGTCCTCGAGGGACATTTGAGCATTTTCCCTGTTGTAATGGCCTAAAATAGAGAAAAGGCAGCTACACATAATTTGATCACGATTCAGAACCGCAAACAGAGGATTTTTGCAATGCTCAGAAGAAAAAACTCTAAAAATTGGGTGGCGTGATAAGGACTTACAGGTGAGAAAAATTCGAAATTGGTAAAAGTATTGTTTCTTAACATGGTTTTCTTAGGAAATTCATACCTCATTTCTGTCCTGTTGAGCTTAAGCATAGTCAAAAAACGAAATCCTTGATTGAATCTTACAATACGTCAAGTTATATTTTATAGCAGCTTTCTGTATCTTTTTCAACCTGAGGTTCAGGCTAGCCGTAGCATAAAACATTTCCAACCATTTTACTGTGGAAATCACTTTCAAAGAGGAGGCTGATCAGAAGGATTCAAAGACCATAAACATCATAATTAATTGAACCGAGCTAGAAGGATTAGCAACGTATCTCAAAAATAGATGAACAACAGTTTTAGATAAGATCAGATGCGTACCTGTGTGAAAGCCTTGACTCCATGCCTCTCTAGTTTCACCTCTAAGGTTGGATCATCGGCAAGTTCCAGAAGGACATCCACCATGTCCTTGCTTGCATACTCTTTAACTTCTTTCCTTCTAGCGTTGTGCTCATCAAGGACGTGCTCAAGAAACCTATCAAATTTCTTGCTCAAGGATTTCATCCTCTTAATATAGCCTTGCAGGTCCAAGAAATCGATCCAAGGTATGCTATCACCGATGTTGAACACTCCATTTAGCAAAAACAGCTCGTCCAACATGTTCTTGAACTCTTCGGGCGTAACGATTGAGTTCTCAGACTCATCCAAGTATCTTTTCCCCAAAACCATCCTGCTAATCACGTTTAAACTGACTGTCGAAAGATAATCTTTCAACTGAGCAGGCCTGCCAGATGTCTTGAACATCTCCAGCAGAAGAGACCTGAGTTCTTCGGCACGAATATATTCATACGCTTCCAGCCTTCTTGCGCTAAACAACTCCATAAGACACATCTTCCGTGCCTGGCGCCAGTATGGTCCATAGGGTGACCATGTGATGTCGGAGTAATTATAAGTGGTATATTTGCCGGCAGCGGTTTTAGGCCTGCCAACGAAGGTGGTATCCATAGTTTTGAGGAAAATCTTGGCCATCTCAACGGAGGAGCCCACGACAACCGGGAAGGCGCCAAACTGCAGATGCATTATGGGACCATACTTTTGGGAGAGTTCATGAAGTGACCGGTGGGGAAGGGAACCGATCAGGTTAAGATTTCCGATAATTGGCCATGGTTTTGGACCAGGTGGAAGGTTGAGCTTTCTTTGACGAAGATGTTTTGAAAGGAGGAAGAGGACCAAAATGGCAAGCCATGCCACTGCATATGCAACCCAAGTCGAACCAATATCCATGATCGATCTCTTGAGGGAGAGTGACTGTGCTACTACGCAATATAGGATTCTATTGTACTATTGGACTATCAGCGATGTGGTTTCCTGAGTGAGTTCTTGGCTTGGGGGATTGGCATGCTTTTATAGGCCCAGAAGGTGTGACAAATTTGACGAGTCAATGGAAATTGAAACGAAAATTTTCATGCTCTAACAACTGCTTTCCAGTCTTCAATGAGTGCACCACTGTAATAGGGAAAGAAGTTGACCAACTCCACACTCTGTGAATTTTAAATTATAAGTAAAATTACCAATGATTTTTCGAAGAAATTTCCTTTCTTTAATTGCTTTCGAGTCGTCAGTCTCACCGTTGTAGTAACTTTTTTTTCTTTTTTTTTTTTTATAAAAAAACATGCAGTTACGGTCCAAAAGTATACTATGGATAAACTTCTTTCTGTATAATAATTGACAAACTATAAAAAAGAAATAAACCGTTCTAGACAAGTCATGTACAATCAATTCATGTAAAAAAAAAAATTCTAATTCTAATTAGTGGTGTGAACTTACCCACACTAATCAATTAGGTCAATTTAAGAAACACTCCACTGTAGTAATGTGTTTTGCCCAAACAAGAACTTCTAGATTTTTATATTGAAGTGTAAAGTATAACGATACATAATAATCAATTGATTAATATTATATTCGTTTTACAATATAAGTCATTTATATTTATGTACAAAAATTAAGGATTTTAAATTTTAGATAATTTTAAAATTAAACTTTCAAAAATACCTCTAATTGAGTCTTTGCCTTTTTTGGTAATTGGAAAGAGTTGAGTCATAGTTAGTGGAAAAAGAGAGATTGTAGGGAGGGTTGGAATAAAAAAAATAATAAATACTTATAAAATTTTGTAAAACGATTTATATTATAAAAAAATTTAAATTTAAAACGATTTATATTGTAAAACGGAGGTAGAATGTTTTTTCAAGGGACGAAGTGGACGAATTGATACCTGGCCCAAATGCGCAAGGGGCTTATCTTGTTGGCATCTGATTTGTGCTGAGAAGGTACTCAAAGTTAGCAATAAATTAAACCAAAGACCAGTCTAATTATGAGAAACCATAGACTTTAGTGCAGTCAATGAAATGTCACGATTCACGACTTTTTCATGGATTAAAATAAATAGTTTAAGTTGTTAATAATTATTTAAATATATTTATATATTATTCAAATTTATTATTATTATCTTGTTCATCTTCTTTAAAGTAGCATCATCATTAAATTTAAATAACAAAGTTTTAGACCAATTTTATAGGTAAGATGCTTATTGTGCACAATAAAAGCAGGTTATTAATTGTCATTTAGGCTTGGTTTGGTTCGTGAAGGGGAGAGGGAGAGGTAAGGAGAGGAAGAATGACATATTTTATTTTTATTAGGAGAAATTAATATATTTACTCTATTCCTATTTGGTTAGAGTGAAAATAGGAAGGGAAGGACAGGGAAGAAGGGAGAATAATTAATTTAGTTTACTATTTTATCTCTTATTATTTATTTTATTAAAATTTTTAATATTAAAAATGTAATCAATATTGTTATTATTATTCTCACTTTATTTTTTTTTTTCTTCCAATTCCTCCAAAGTGGGAGAAGAGAAAATATTGATGTGGAGGGAGAGTGTACCCCCTCTTAACTTACTTCTCCTCTACATTCAACCATATTTACTTTCTTTCTTCGTTTACTTTTATAAAACAGTCCAACCAAATCAAGTCTTATGTCCAAACAAACAAACAAATAAAATCCAAACCTAAGATGGTACTAATTATCACATGTGATGCCTTAAATCCAAAAATATAATTTACAGAACGTTCCTTTGCAAGTAAATTTATTAATTGATTCCTCAATTCAGGAAGATAAAAGAACTATATATTGAATTATAACTTGAGACTTGATATTTTTATATACCATTCAAATTTTGCATTATCATGTTACATATATTTAAAATATTATATAGTTAAATCAAATAAGGTATTCGAATCATACAAAGCAATGCCGAAAATGACAAGTTCTTGGTTGTTGTGAACAAACAAAATAAACGCTGGGGTTTGTCATGGTCCCAAACAAGATATTTAAAATTTCTTTCCACTTTTCCAATAGTGGGAAGAGAAGTAAGGGTGTCTTCACTGTGTACTTTTGAAGCGGCAAAGCAAACCACCCTTTTTTCTCATGAATTTCCCAGAAGACCAGAGCGGAGAAACGCAACTAGGTGAAAGTTCACTCATTGACCGGATTCACATTCGCAGCAGCCGATGGCTCACCGTCGTGATTTGTGTTTTCCATAGGTCGATCAAGAAAATTAAGACTAAGTCTAGCTTGACTTGGACTACTTTTTCCATTTGTCTACATTTAACAAACGGGAAATATTTGGGTGGACTCGATCCACCATGGACCAATGCATAAATATATTATACCTTTCTAGAAGTGTACAACTTTCACTGCATATTGTACAACACTTGATGCATTGGTCCACGATGGACCGGGTCCACCCAAGTATTTCCCTTAACAAACATGCACACTACCTTAACTTTTAAAATAAAACGAAGAAAAAGAGCCGTACAAAAACAAGCTAAACGTTGTTGTCAAAATTCCTTAAAAATTAATATATGTTATAAAAATTTGGGTAGTGTTATAATAAAATCTACACACTACACACTAATAAAACTCTAATTATTCTTTACACAAGAATTTCTCTCTTTCTTTTCTCTCACAATTTTCTCTAATATTTCTTTCACAAAATAACGGTGTCTTACAAGCTTAGAGAATAGCTCTATTTATAGAGCTCTAATTAGTGGAATATATCATGGCATATATCATCTTCCACTAATCTTAATTAGTGGTGTCTCCACTAAATGGTGGACATCCATAAAAATCTTCTCTAATAATTCACATAAATCCATAATTAGTGGAGCCTCAACTAATTAATGGAGCTTCCAATAATTTTAAGATATTCATAACACTCCTCCTTGGATGTCCATCCATTAAATAAAAAATATGCATCGTTAAAACCTTACTAGATAAAAATTCAGTGGGAAAAAAAATCTAGTGAAGGAAAAAGAGTACACTATTCTATATATCTGTTTATTACTCCTCCTGATGAGCTGATTCCTTTAAATCTTTAAACCGGCGCATACCGATTTTATATCTCAACTTCTCAAATGTTGCAGTCGGTAAAATCTTCGTGAAAATATCTGCGAGGTTGTCACATGACCGAATTTATAACACATCAATTTCACATTTCTTCTGCAGTTCATGAGTAAAGAAGAATTTTGGTGAAATATATTTTGTCCGATCTCCTTTAATATATCTTCCTCGTAATTGAGCTATGCAAGCTGCATTGTCTTCATAAAGAGGAGTTGGAATATCTTTGATCGATGATAATCCATAACTTTCTCGGATATAATGAATCATGGATCTTAGCCATACACATTCTCGACTTGCTTCATGAATGGCTATAATTTCAGTATGATTTGAAGAAGTGGCTGCTATAGATTGTTTCGTAGAATGCCATAATATAGCAGTATTTCCACATGTAAATAGATAACCCGTTTGAGAACGTGCTTTATGTGGATCAGATAAATAACCAGCATCTGCATAACCAATCAATGTTGGGTTGGTTTTATTTGAATAAAATAATTCGAGATCAATTGTACCTTGGAGATATCGAATGACTTGTTTAATTCCATACCAATGTCGTCGTTTTGGTGAAGAACTAAATCTTGCTAATAAATTAACAGCAAAAGCAATATCAGGTCGTATATTATTAGCAAGATATATCAATGCACCAATTGCACTAAGAAATGGTACTTCAGGATCAAGGAGTTCTTCATCATTTTCTTGAGGTCGGAAAGGATCTTTATCCACATTTAACGATCGGACGATTATTGGAATACTCAATGGATGTGCTTTGTCCATGTAAAATTTTTTTCACACTTTTGTTGTATATGTTGATTGATGAATAAATGTTCCACTTTTCAGATGTTCAATTTGTAAACCAATGCAAAATATAGTTTTACCAAAATCCTTGATTTCGAATTCTCCTTTTAAATAATCAATTGTTTCTTGGAGCTCTTCAGGAGTTCCAATAAGATTAATATCATCAACATATATAGCTAATATCACAAATTTAGAACCGAATTTTTTAATAAAAACACATGGACATACCTAGTCATTTTTAAATCCCACTTTCAATAAATATTCACTAAGACGTGTGAACAACATGCGCCCAAATTGCTTCAGGCCATATAATGATTTCTACAATTTAATGAAGTAATTTTCACGAGGATAATGTTTATATGCTTCAGGCATATGAAATCCTTCGGGGATTTTCATGTAAACATTATTTTCTAAATTTTCATACAAGTAAGCAGTGACAACATCTAATAGGCGCATATCTATCTTTTCATGTACTGCTAAACTGATAAGATATCGGAGTGTAATAGCATCAACAACAGGAAAATAAGTTTTATCATAATCAATATCTGATTTTTGTGAAAAACCTTGGGCTACTAATCGCGCTTTATATCGAACGATTTCACTCTTTTCATTACGCTTTCGCACAAATATCCATTTGTAACCAACAGGTTTTACACCTTCTGGTGTTCGAACTGCAGGTTCGAAGACTTCACGTTTTGTCAGTGCATTTAACTCCGATTGAATCGCATCTTTCCATTGCAGCCAATCTTTTCTATGCCGACATTCATCAACTGATATTGGTTCAGGATCATCATTATCCTGTGTAACATCAAAAGATATATTATATGCAAATATATTATCAATAACAGTTTCTATTCGATTTCAACTTCTACCGGAAGTGGTATAATTGATAGAAATTTCAGTGTTACTTTCATCAACTTCTGGTTCTTTGTCATCAGTTCTCTCTTGGTCTTTATCATTCTTTTCTTCAATATGATCTTATGGATCATTTAATCCTCTTTTCTTTCGAGGATTTTTATCTTTAGAACCAAGAGGTCGGCCATGCTTCTGGCGTGTTTTTGACTCAATAGCTATAGGTATAATATTTTGTTCTGCTGGAACTTCAATTCGAATAGGAGCATTTATAGCTGGAATATGCGATTTTGTAACTCTTCTGGAGTCAACAAAAGCGTCTGGCATTTGATTTGCAATGCTTTGCAAATGAATTATCTTTTGAACTTCAAGTTCACATGCGCTTGTGCGCGGATCAAGATAATTTAATGATGTTGTCCAAACAATATCTTTTTTATACTGTTTTGGTTCTCCCCCTAATTTAGGGAATAATGATTCATCAAAATGACAATCAGCAAATCTTGTTGTGAATACATCTCCTGTCAGTGGTTCAACATACCTGATAATAGAGGGAGAATCATATCCAACGTATATCCCATTTCTTCTTTGAGGACCTATCTCTGTACGTTGGTTTGGTGCAATTGGAACATATACAGCACACCCAAAAATTCTTAAATGAGCAATATTTGGTTTTGACCCAAAAGCCAATTGCAAATGAGAGAATTTATGATAACTAGCTGGTCTTATACGTACAAGTGCTGCAGCATGTAAAATAACATGTCCCCAGGCAGATGTTGGGAGATTTATTTTCATTAATAATGGTCTAGCAATTAATTGTAATCGTTTAATCAAAGATTCAACAAGACCATTTTGTGTGTGAATATGAGTTACGGGATGTTCAACATTAATCCTAATTGACATGTAATATGCATCAAAAGCATGTGATGAAAATTCACCAGCATTATCCAAACGGATATTTTTAATGTGATGGTCAGGAAATTGTGCTCGTAATTTAATTATTTGAGCAAGTAATCTACAAACGCCAGGGTTGCGAGTAGATAATAAACATACATGTGACCATCGAGATGATGCATCAATTAAGACCATAAAATATTTGAACGGTCCACATGGTGGATCAATAGGTCCACAAATATCTCCGTGAATCCGTTCGAGAAATGTAGGACTTTCAGCTCCTACTTTTACTGGTGATGGTTTAACAATTAATTTTCCTAGGGAACATGCGAGTACATGCGAATTTTTACGATGTTAATATCCTTTTATTTTTAAAGGATGACCATGTGTATTCTCAATGATTCTTCTCATCATGATAGATCCCGGATGACCCAACCGGTCATGCCAAATGCTAAAAGTAATAGGATCAGTAAACTTCTGGTTTACTAGATGATGAATTTCAATTGTTCGAATTTTTACAAAATATAGACCAGTAGAAAAAGACGGCAGTTTTTCTAATACCGATTTCTTACCCAAATGCATTTGAGTAATAAAAAGATGCTCAATCCCATTTTCCTCATTTGTTTCAACATGATACCCATTTCTGCGGATATCTTTAAAACTCAATAAATTTCTTCTGGATTTTGAGGAAAATAGTGCATTATCAATAATAATTGTTGTTCCTTTAGGCAACAATATACTAGCTCTTCCGGAACCCTCAATCACATTTGCACTACCGTTTATCGTATAAATATTTATTTCTCCCATTTTGAGATCAGAAAAATATTTCTCATTTTTTAGTATGGTGTGTGTAGTTCCACTATCAATAATGCATACATCATCATTAACAACAACCATCTGAACACAAATATATATATATATATATATATATATATATATGCAAACGTAAATATTATTATAATAGAATAAAAATGAAAATACAAAAATATCAGGGTGAGACTTTAGTTCTTCTGGATATTGCCATCACCAATTAAATGGTCTATCCTACCGTTTGGGTGTTCAAAAAAATCCGATACATCCATATGGGTAATATTGATATTAAGATCTTCAGGATCAATATCATCATCCTCAACATCATTTATTGGATGTTGAGAAAAATTTGCTTCCACATTTTTATTTTTCAATGAAGCTTAATACAATTCAACTAAATGCTTAGCTGTACGACAGTTTCGTGACTAATGACCTTTCATGCCACATCTATATCATATATCCTCGTACTTTTCTTCAATTTCTTTTTCTTTTCCCTTATGATCTTTTCTGTTCCACTTCAGGTGACCAATATTTCTCACAATTTGATTATAATTGTGATAAGGGAAATATCGAGCGTGTCTACGACCATAACCACGACCACGGCCACGGCCACGACCACGACTATAACGATGGCTTCTACTAGAGCCAACAACATTCACTTATGGGAGTGCTGTTGAGCCAGTTGGTCTGGCTTCATGATTTCTCAATAATAACTCATTATTCTTCTCTACAATGAGGACGGTAGTAATTAAATCTGTAAATTTTGTATACCATTTTTCTCGATATTATTGCTGCAGGACAATATTCGAGGCATGAAAGGTGGGGAATGTCTTCTCCAACATATCTTCATCAGTCACTTTTTCTCCTCATAATTTTAACTGAGATGTAATTTTATACATTGCGGAGCTATATTCATTCACGGTTTTAAAATCTTGCAACCTCAGGTGCAACCATTCATACCGTGCAGTGGGTAGTACGACCATCTTCAGGTGGTCAAATATTTCTTTTAAATTTACCCACAGGACATATAGATCTTTTTCGGTAAGATATTCTATTTTCAAATTTTCATCGAGATGACGACGAATAAAAATCAAAGCTTTAGCCTTGTGTTGTGTAGATGCACTATTATTTGCTTGAATAGTTTCACTAAAGCCTTCAGCATTTAGATGCATTTCTGCATCAAGAACCCATGACATATAATTTTTTCCAGAAATATCAAGGGTTACAAATTCGAATTTAGTGAGATTAGCCATAGAGATCAATAAATGCGTACCTGTCTTCTGATTTTGGTAACGGCAGAAACTCGTGCTTAGTCTTTTGGCTTTTGTACCGGTAGAGACTCGTGCTGATAACGTGTTATAAAATTTGGATAGTGTTAGAATAAAATCTACACACTGCACACTAATAAAACTCTAATTATTCTTTGCACAAGAATTTCTCTCTTTCTTTTCTCTAACAATTTTTTCTAATCTTTCTTTCATAAAATAATGGTGTCTTACAAGTTTAGAGAATAGCTCTATTTATAGAGCTCTAATTAGTGGAATACATCATGACATACATCATCTTCCACTAATCTTAATTAGTGGTGTCTCCACTAAATGGTGGACATCCATAAAAATCTTTTCTAATAATTCACATAAATCCATAATTAGTGAAGCATCCACTAATTAATGGAGCTTCTAATAATTTTAAGATATTCATAACAATATATATATATATATATATATATATATATATATATATTCGTTTGTGAAGTTTGAAAGATTATAAGTGACTTAACCTACCATGTTAAAAAATATATATGAATGTAATTTTATTCTAAAAGAAATACGATAAAAGATTACAAAACGTATAATAAGCAATTTAAGGTCGTATAAGGATTTTGAGGTGGCTTCCTAGTGCAAAAAATGGCAATTATTGAAGGATATTTTTTTTTAGAACTATTATTTATAGATATGCCTGTAGTTAGATAAGAATTAAATTAAAATATAAATAAATAAATAAATATAATAAAAAATATTAAATATGTAGAATAAATATGAAGTTTAAACAGAATTAAAAAGAAAATTTATGATAAATAGTGAATATATTATAATTTTTTCAAATGAAAATTATTTTAGTTTGGGATGGGAATTGATTCCCACTTCCGGCCCAAACTTTTCACCACTTCCTCAGAGAAATCCATTATTGCTATTGTGACTGGCTATCAACCGCGCGACAATGTCCACTGCTTTAAGGGCACCAGCAAGATAGCATCCTCACGTTTACGTCGTCGCCTACCCTCGTGTTTTGGCAACCACAGAGATATCAACTACCATTTGAAGAAGGCGAAATCCAGAGATCAGTGAGTTCCGGCAAGAAAATCGATCCATTGTTGATCTTCCTCCATATAATGCAACACCCATCAATGAAAATGTTCAGACATTCTTAACATTTCAACCAAAATATGGATTGCAACAAAGTTGGAGCCTTTAGAACCTCGTTGGTTTAATTGTCCTCGCATTATTTAATACTCCGTAGTTTCAAGTAAATAGTAAAGTACTTTCTCCATTAAAGAACTTAATCTATACATATTACAGAGCCTATCTCTGATTTTATATACTTACAAACATCAATTAATTTCCTAAGTAGTAAGCAACAATCTACTTACAGGGTGCAGTCTACCCTCGGTTATGTGAATCGATCGCCACCCGGATATGATAATTCTCTACATCAAGCTATTTATCTTCAAGGGCTTGGAAAAATTCATCTTAGAAGGAAAAATGGAACCTGTCTCACTCATATTGAGACACTGTTGGGAACACCTCTGCATGTTACCCCAGGGCCCGAACTCGGTGCCAGAAGCTCATATGGCAGCACTCCGGCACCACACCTATTCTTTAGTTTAGGGTCTGCATTTCTCTTCTCAATCTCATTCTCTATTCTTCTAACTTCTGCTGAAAACTCAAAGAATGCTTCGACGAGCTCTGCATCTCCCGTCCATGTCGAGCAATGAGTCCTCTCCCCAAGATATTCCTCATCAGGGGAATGAGTTGACAGTGTGTCCACCACCGCCATGTACTTGGTGGCTTGCAACAAACTCGGAAGAGCCGAGAGGAAATATTTCTGTGGATCGGCCATGAAAACACCGTACTCGGGATCATTTTCGTCCGGAATCAATCTGCGCATCAGTGGCGGCCGGTTCGGCACGTATCCACCGTACGGGTATTGCCCGAAATTCAGTGCAGCGTGCTGAGCGGAGACAAGCCAAATGAGAATAGTGAGAATGGAAGCGAGATCCTGGGGAGTGGCTAAAGTGGGCCACCAGTCCGCGTTTCGGACATCGGCGTGGCCCACATTAATGGACTCTGCGTACCAGGCCTGAAGCTCCCTATCATTACAGACTACGCTGGAGTTGGGGTAGTAGTGATCCACATAGGTTCGGACCCAGTTCTCAATGGCCGACCATATCATGAGCCCATCTGCTGCATAGGGATAGTCTTCCATTACAAGCTTTAGCCCATAAGGTTGGGTTGGATCTGGTACTGCCATACCCCTGAACAAAATACAAAGGCCCAAAAAATTAGACCCTAATTACAAACTACCAATGTGCTAGGAGTAGACAATTTTGTAAGAACGAGAAATTATTTTCTTTCTATGATATATACCTTCTGATTAAATCAGCTGGGAGGCCCTCCAAATCGAAACGCCAGACATTCTTGTAAGCAGCGGCACTGATCTCCATGCAGAAACGACCAGGAGTGAAGCAAGATTCAATGACTCCATCAGCATTGATCAAAGCCTGGCGAGCCAGGGCATTGATCTCCAGTGTGTATCTCATATGTGGATCCAGAAGCTTAAAAATGGGGTGCATGGCACTAAGTTGCCTGTGTGCCGCCAGTATGAATGGCTCCGCGCATGCATGTGTACGTAACCTGCACAGAAACAGCCACCATAATATATATTCAATTAAAAGGGAAAAAAAATCACTCATTTTTTGTCCAAATTGCTCAGAAGGTGGACAAATTAATGGTTAAGGGAACTAAGAATTTTCGCCTATGTACCAGTGGTTGACAAGTTGATGAACACCGGCGTCGTTGGCGCAGACATGAGCTTTAGCGAGCAGCCACATCCAACTGGTTGTAGCATCCACCGGTGGTGTGAGAACACGCTTAGTGCGGGAACTTGGACCATCCGGAGGTAGACTCAGCTCTATAGCGATGGGTTTGAGGGTGCCCACTCCAGATAAGAAAAATATGGTGCGGGTGGCATAGGCTTTCCGACCGTCAAGGGCGTTAATCTGATCCAGAAATGGTAGGTAAGCATCGTGATGGTCCAATATGAATAGCTTATTTGCTTCCAAAGCCTGTGAATTTATTAGAGAAAAACCAATTGTTTTAGATTCATGCATCAGATAAGATGAATGTGCCTGATCAGTAGTAGACTGACTACAAATTCATAGGCTCTAATTAATATTTACCTCTTGCACGGTCATGCCATTGAGATGGCCGATAATATGTTCTTCTTTGAGTGCAGAGTCTAGTGGACCGTAGATTTCAGGGTCAAGCTTGCTCACCGGTGGGAACACCTGAAGCCTCTCAATGCCTACAGGGTTAACCCCCGCTATTGCTTGGCGGGCAAATTCATCGTCCCTTAACCAGGCAAATTTGTCCTCTGCAACGGGACACAATAAACATTTGTTACCTTTACTGTACAAATACTAAGTCGTACACGAAGGTAATCTTAATATATGAGGTTTATATGCTCACTTGATAGAATTTTGGGAATGCCATATTTGAGTAGATCGCCTTCTTTAAATTTATTGACTGCCTTGGGAAATGGGAGCTTGTTCAAAATTTCATCCTGCATTCCAAGTTTCAGAAGTAGCCCTTCACTGTAGAGGCTATCAATGTCCATGAAGCCCTTGAAATCATGGTTTTTGGCAGAGATACTCGCCATCAAGGACGGTAATAGATTGTGCAGCACTCCTTTGAGCCTCCCTGTGGAGAAAGTATCTTGTTTTGACTCCTCAAACTGTTCGTCCCTGGGCACATACATTGGCAGTGGCTTCTCAACACGGCTCTCCGCTTTCAAATCTGAATCATTTCAAGAAAAACCAAGGAAAAGTAAATCCCACCAAGTTTTTCTCATCCAGATGAAACATTTACATGTCAAAAAAACTCTTCTAATAGAAAACTAACCAGTATCAGTGGGAGCACGTCCAGTCCGGCACCGCCTTGGATATGGAATTCTTTCACCTCCAAGCTTCGGCCGAGCAAAATCACATCCTCTGTCGGGATTGCCCAAATCGTTGTAAGTGGCGAAGTCATAAATCCGATCAGATAACTTTCGGACACCTCTGCCATCGCCCCTCAAATTTCGTAGCTCTTCCTCTCTCAATGCTTTAAGCCCAACAGGCGTTTCACCGGGTAAATACGGCTGCCCAATCAAAAAATTAGCACGTTTTTTGTTAGCCATAATTTCAATTTGTAGCGGTAATTATATACATACTACTTGTAATGGCTAATGATGATGTGATCTGTGTGGCAAGGCCAAAGCTTCTCGTACAAATGGGCCCAACATAATGGTGAAAGCAGATCTAATACAGAGCTCCACTAAGTGTATCATGGGCCTTTAAAACTATTAAGGTGGGCCCATCCACGTGCGTGGTGGGTGGGGTCTCAAATAGTCAAATGTCATGTGACAAAGGAAAGGAAAAAATTACAAAGGCGAATCTTTAAAGGATTTCACAAAATCCTTCATTATCTTTGGAAGAGCAAGTAGTAGGGGGACAGAGAGTAAAAAAACACAAAGTTTAACAAAAAGTGGTTGGAGAAACTACCGACAGATTTAACACCTACATGAATTTTTCTTTTTCTTTTTCTTTTTTTTGGAAAATTTTGTAATAAATGCATAGCAGACGAGATCAAATTAAAAGGTTCTAGAATTAGGCAAATCACACTTGTAAATTCTTAATTTTATACTAAATAAATTAGAAGTTTCGGATTTATACTAAAAGTTTGTACAAGGTTTCAATTTTACACCCCCCCCCCAAAAAAAACCATAAATTAGATGTGATTAATAAAAGCGAGAAATAATCGAACAATATCTCATTCATATAGAGTAAAACTATACTTCAAAAAAAATTACCAGTGTAAACATTCCATTTTAATGCTATGATTTCCTTTTTCTTAAAAAAAAAAAAGGAATTAGCATCTGAATTAGATAGGAATTTATTACTTTTACATAAGAAATTCCCTCCAAATTTTCTTAGTATATGCTAATTGCATGTAATTTATTGCTTTTTATGTAAAATTGGAACCTTTTTATAAAAAAAAAAAAAAACATTTTTTTGTCTAAATTTGAGACTTCTAACTGAATCAAAATGTAAAAGTTAAGGATCAAAAGTGTATGATTTACCGTCTAAAATCTTCCACAAGTTTATTACATAAAAAGAGAACTTTCCGGAAGAGGGAAATGCAAATAAAATAGAGAAGAAGAATGAAAAAGGAAATGTAAACATGCAAATTGCAATTGGCGTGCATGAATAGTTTAATTCAAGCATTCAAAGAGAGCTGCTCTGCCTTTGTCCACCTTGAAAAAATGGTCAGACTTGGCAAGACGGGCAAGATAAACAAGATTTGACTGGGGAAGGAGGCCGAAGGGTTCCTGAAAATTCTAGAGACAGAAGCTGGCTATTGCTGTTACCTGATTAGAGAAGAATATCCTTTTTCCGGGATGATCTTTTATCGATTGGACCCAAGAGTTACAGGGGAAATGTACTGGGCCGCATGCAAAACCTTCAATAGTTATGCTCTCCAAGAAGAACTCCTGCTGGTGCTTGTTTGAAATTATGATGGCACCTGGCACCCCAAAGTTTGAGTCTACCACGAATTCAGCAGTGTAATTCACTCTTTCAGTCTTCAAGTTTGATTTCTTCGACCAGTCCTTGAGAATTGCTTTGCTGCTTTTCTTTGGGTTCTTGGTTTCTTGAACATTGCAAATTAGTAAATACCAAATCAGTAAAAGCACAAAGAATAAAATAGATGGTGAAACTGAAATGATATACATGATATGACTAGAAAAAGGGGGGGGAAAAATCACGCCTAGGTTGTTGAAGGAAGAGGGATGGGACAACAGGCTTCAACGGCAATGTTTTTACTAACAATCCAATTTCCAAATAATGAGAAAATGGCTTACTTGGATCAATTTCAGTGCTAACAAGCTGTAGAACAACATTTCTTCCAATTTGATCAGTGAAAGCATCCAAATGCTTCACTAATGTGTCCTTCAGGTCTTCTTTGTCCTTGTTCTTCACAGTCACCACAGCTCTCACCTTGAACTGTACTGCTTTTTCCGGCACCAGTTTGACCAAATTCCTCTCGCTAATAGCTGCCACCGGAGTCGTCCTCAGGGCTCTCCTTAGCTGTAATCTTCTTCTCCCCAAAGGGATCGCTGCTGGGCTCGAACAAAATTGATTCTTTCGCTGATTGAAAAGTAGATTTGATGAATTAAAGAAAGCAGAATTTTCAATCAGAGAACTGCCCAGAATGTCTTTAGCAAGTGCCATCTTGAATTAACTTTTTCTATTTTCCTCTTCTTCTCTCTCTCTCTCTTCAGAAAAGATGGAGATACTTCACGTTTCTGCTTGCTAAAGATATAGACTGTAAGCACTCACTGTATATATGGAGGGCCAGTAGCGAATTGTGCACACTATATAAAGAAAAAGATAGGGAGGGACCAAACCGGAGTACGATCTCACCGTCCACACGTTTTCAATTTTATTCTTATGACTGGAAAACCTGTTAGCAAAAACGATAAAAATTTGATTCAGTACAAGATTTTTCAAACGATAAATTCTGAGGCTGCTACTGAGTCAAAACCGAGTTCTGAATTTCCCGGTTAAACGCGGCTGAGGGAAACTATACAGAAAGTTGCAAAGAGCAAATCAAAACTAAAAATAATGGCAAGCTTGTTTTTTCAGTGGACCTAAACGTCCTTGTCTTCAGCCACAATGGCAACTTGGTCCCTGTTGCATTAAAAGCTTCCATGAAAGTAACTCGTTTGGAGGCAAGTGTAGCATAGACATATGGGCGGCCCGCACAATCCACGGGCCGGGCCTCCCGGGTCCTTCGTCCGTGAGGTCCGCGGGCCGATCCCGAGTCTTTTTCTCTCTTTTTTTATTTTTTTTCATTTAATTCGATTATAAATTTTAATATTCAATTATTTTGTAATTTTTTATAATTATTTAAATAACATAATTTTTTTAATTTATAAAAAAATTATCTTGAAGTGTTGGGAATTTGACTTGGACCCTTATCTATTTTATTAATTAATAAAACAAATATTACATAAGACGATGTCTAAACTTCTTAAAAATATTACAATGATTAAAATTTAAAAATAAAATTAATATTTTAAAAATAAAATTAAATACATAATATTATTTATCCTAAATTTTCAATTATTTTAATATTAAACTAACTATTTGACTCACCCTATTCATTATCTGAGTCATCCTCAACAATCCATGAATTAGTCGTCCTATATTCGGCTACGAACCAACTATTGTAACACATTAATATCTCTAAGGAGCCAATCGAGATTTTGTTTCATTGATTATTAGCACTCTCACTAAAGATGCTTCTCCGATAGCACTGTAGAGACATGTGGTATCAAAAGATCACGTGTCATTTTAGATAAAATTGGGATATTGACTTACATTAACTTTCTATCAACCACAAATGTCAAAATATTGATCCTCATTTTTTACTAAATGTTACATCTCGTAAATTGTTATATCATTGTATGTGGTAGATAATCTTTTTTGCACTTTATGATGCCCCATAGATTAAATACCAACGAAATCGAAGAGGTTGACTTTCGTGGTGGTTGAAATTGACTATTAGATGATGGTGAAGCTTACCTACTCATAGTAGCAGAACCAGGATTCAAACTCATACAAATTATACATGTCAGATAGAACTTTAGTCATTTTATCTTTTATCATACATTACCTGAGTGTTTGAGATTCATCAAAATTTAATGTTTCATATAAATATTCAATAATGTTATGAAGTCCAACTGTTTTTACTCGATGATCCATACACAATATTATACAATATAAAATAGGAATATCTTCATAATATTTTTAATATTTTTCAAACATACTTCTAAAAAATAACTATATTGGGGATGATACATATACTCACGAAAAATATGTGCTATCTTAGCAAGTGTTGGAAGAATATGATAAGTAATGGGATAATAAGATCCTGATAAAAGTTCAATTGTTTCTTTAAAAATAAATAAAAATATTAAAAGTGCCATACAATTTTTAAAATGAGTTTCAGTTAGTTGAGGTTGAAAATTGTTACTATTATAAAATTCAATAAGTTGATTTTGAAAAGGTATACCACTTTCAAATATATTTAAAATTGAGTTCCATCTAATTTTACAATCTAATCTAAATTTTTTTAAAGATACACCTTATTTTTTATATAATGCATTAAAATTGTATTGCTTACTTGGAGAAGCTTTAATAAATAAAATAACATTTCTAATTATATTAACAGTATCATCAACATATTTATATCATTCCTTAATACACAAATTAAGTATATAACAAGAACACCTAGTATAAAATAAAATACTATCTAACATAAAATTCATAGTATTTTTCAAAATTGTTATGGCAGAATCATTATTTGAAGCATTATCTAAAGAAATTGAAATAATTTTATTTAAAATCCTATATTCACAATATGTTTGAGTAATCATTCTAGAAATACTAGTACCTATATGAGGATATTCAAATAATTTAAAACAAATAATTCTTTTTTGTACTAACCAATTTTGATTTATCCAATGACATATAATGCATAAATAAGATTCATTAGTAATTGCAGTCCAATCATCACAAGAAAGAGCAAATTTTCAATTACAAAAATAAAACATAACAATTAGATACGCTTTCATTTCTTTATATATCTTTATTATATTATTTTTTAACGTTGTTTTAAGAATCTTTTTCCATGCAAGTTAACAATTGTTTTGCATGTATTGTTCATAATGTGAATTTTTTGTAAAATTGAAAGGTAATTTAGTTTGAACAATCATTTTAGCAAATTCATTTCTAATTTTTTTTACGATCGTATTGAAAATTACCAATAATTTGACTTCCTGTAGTATGAATTTATTATTGTTTAAATAATTTTTCTAACCAATCATTATGTGACATTTTCATATATTTAACTAACGTTTCTGTCCCTCATCTCTTTTTTATGTGCATATACTACTCTATAAATTTTACATATTACCCGATCATTATCATTATTATTTTTAAAAAGATTTCAAACCATAAATATTTTTGCTTTAACTATAACTTCCGAAGTTTCACCATCATCCACATTCTGACCTATATTAGATTCATTATGATTAATAGTTGAAGTTGCTTGTGATTGTGAAACACTAATGCTAGGCCTATTAGAGCCTTTATTTTCATTACAGATTTCATTATTTATTAAATTTAACGTTGGATTTATATTGCAATTAAAATGTGCAGTGATTGTGATGAAGAAAAATGATAATATTGATTTGGATCCATTATTTTTTAAAAAAAATAATCAATCAAAATTCAAATAAAAGTTCAAAAAAATAAAATAAAGTATTAATAAATAATGAAATAAGAGAATTGAAAATATAAATAACAAATTAATTTTAAAAATTAAATAAATTATTAAAACAAATAAATTATTAACAAAACTAAAAATAAGAATATAAGATTAAAAAATACTAACTAGTTGATGGTCAGGAATAACAATACTTTGTGGAGCTTTACTTTTTGTATCCACTATTTTACCACTCAACAATCTTTTAAAATATGAAAACTTTATTGAAGAATTGAAAAAATATATTAAAAAATAAATTCTACTATAATACTTTTTGCAGAAAAAATAAAGATATTTGAGAATTATGAGAGAAAGATGAATAAAAATAATGGAGTTTGAGAGAATTGGAGAGAGTCAGAAAGCGTTTGGTAAGTTAGGGAGTGAATTGTAGGATATTTATAGAGTTTTGAGGGTCAGAAATCTAAAAGTTAAAAATATATATATATTCAAAGATGTTATAGGGATCAAATAGCAAAAGAACATATATATTGAAAACTGTTAGTGCAACGGCCCGACCCGGCCTGTAGGGCCAAACCGGCCCAATTACCATTGTTGGGCAAGTGAAAAGGGTTATAGTTGGTCCAAGGTATACAACTCAATAAAAAAAATATTTATAGATAGCTATATTTTCATTGACGAATTTAATTTATAATTTTACGTTTTATATCTCATAATTTATGTTCGAATACTCAAGCGGTGGAAGCATTTGATTGGATGTTATGAAAAGAAAAAAAAAAAATGTTGTTGTCTACTTTTATTGTTATGTGAGTGCGTAGGGCGAATAATCAATGGTTCGCATCTCATCTTGTATGTCTGACAATCATTTAGTACTTGGTCCCATGTCCTGCATCTGACGGCCATTATTTTTCAGGATCTTCAATGTTGTTTTTACTTTATCATCTCTTATTGTATTTTTCCTTTTTGTTTTTTGTATTTTTTTTCCCTTGATGCTTGGCCTATTTTGTTTGCGGTGTTGCATGCAACGTTTTGTACCGTGGACGGTGGCCGGTGGAGTGGTCCTGCCGTCTTCCTCCATGCCATTGGCGTGGTAGACCTTTTTCCGTTGAGCAATTATTTGCTGTACTTGATAAATATGTTAAACACGTTTAGATAATATTTGAAATTTATACAAATTATTATAAATGAATAAAAATAATTTCGTGTGAATGATAAATTACTCTTTATGTCATTTACTATATGTCACTTTTAAATTATTTACACAAATAAAAACTTATTAAATTTTATAAGATTTAAAAAAAAATTATTTTACCCTTCGCTTAATTTGACTAAAAAATAAAATATTAAATAACTACTTTTCTCTCCTCTTTCCTACTTTCTTCTCTTCCTCTTGGAAACAAAGAATTATATAGAAAATATTGAAGATATATAAAAAATTAAAAAAATAAAAAGATTGAAGATATTGAAGTAAGTGTAGAAAATTAAAAATCAACTATCATGCAGTGGAATGAAATTGTAGAAGTAAAGAGTAAAATTTTTTTAAAAGAAATTACTCTTTAATTTTATAAAATAACAAATAATTAAAAATAAAAAATAGTGAAAATATATTAAATAACAAAAGAAAGAAATTTGTAAGAGTTGTAACTTCAAATTTATAAAAAAAAAAAAAAAAACTATTATAATATCCTCCCAGACACATCTTGAATATCTTTCAGTATTCCGTTCTGCTTACGTTGTGTGAACGTCACACCCCTTTAAAAGTGCAGTGGAGAGAACCCGGTTCGGCGGTTCAGTTTCCACTATTATGGAAATGAAAGAGACATCCCTTCCAAAAATATCTAAAAAATGCAAACGGTTAAGAGTTTTCGGGGCAATTATTTGATTTCCTTCCGGTGCATAGTCGGTTACTTCCCGGTTCATTAGAGAAATGAGAAGGCGAGGACGCATCCGGCATTAACTGGAAAGTTGAGGACAGGAAGAAAAAGGTATAATCTGAAGGCTTAGATCCATATTATTATTAAATTATGGCGTGCTAGAATTCTCTCTTTTAAAAAAAATATATATATTTGACAGTATATTAATATTAGTCAATTTATTAATGTGATAGGATGCAGACGAAGAAGAATCTCACCTTACTTAACAGAGTTTGGCAGCTCAATCAAAGGATGGATAACGTTGAGATCATTTTTTAAATCAAATACGATACTTTTGCCGTTTCAGCCGTTTTTAGTTCCGTGAAGAATTTCGTAATATCACGTCACGTGTTATATCACACTTACTTTAACTAATTTATTTATTACATATACCGATAAATTTGAAGAATATAATTTTTTTTATATTATTTTTAGAATTGATTGAAAGAAAAGATAAACAACAAAAAATAAAAAAGAAAAAGAATGAGACAATAGTCCCGTGTCGACTAGAAAGATTGTTCTCGACTTGAGAAATATATTTAACTCAAAATTTTATTATCGAATAGAAAGTGTCTATCGTCATGTATTGTAGTGTGAAACCATGAAAGAATATATGCTTTGTAGCATTATTATCGTGTTATTTTTAAAAATTTTATACAAATTAAAAAAGCTTTAATATTTTTACAGTTTAAAAAAAAGATTTGGAAAATTCTTATTAGAAATTGTAAAGTTGGATTGAAAATTAAAAATTAATTGGTGTTATAATGTAGTAAATATGGTATAATTAAAAAAGTAATAAATACAATTATTTTTTAAATTACATAAAATTATAAATTAGAAAAATTTTCAAAAGCGACACATATTGAAAAATGGATGAACGGAGTAGGTGAACAAAACAAATAAAATACGGCAATTTCTTCCATTGGTTGAATGGAATGGTCTCCCCATGATTTTCAATTATTTTGGAGATTCATATCTAAATGGTTGAAAATATGGAGAAATGTTAATTGGTCATTTGAAATTACGATGGAATCTCATATGACAATTCAAATTGTATTTTCACTAATCAATATTTCAATTACTATTTTTTGTTTTTCCCCCTTAATTTCTCATCATTGTCCAAATTTTCATTAAATATTTGACTAAGTTTTATTACTTTGACTTTTTTTTTTGTGTGTTTTAACTGAGTTGATTGATGGATAATCAACAACAATGCAAATTAAGAGAAACCATAAATTTCAATGTTAATTGAAAATAAATTTTTAATTAAACGATAATATAAAGTTCAATCATAATTTAAACTGATAAAATAATTTTTTTTTATAATTGTAACATAATTAGTCGACGGAATAAAAAAAATTCCAAAATCGTGTAACATGCGAATTCATACGGACAAGAACTAATTTCATTTTCAAAATCGAATGAGATTAAGGATTTAGGAAGGGTGAAGGAAGGAGTAGTTGTCTACTTTTTATGGGAACAGAAAGAGTAGGTTTAGACTGGACTTCAAAAGGAAGCAGAGAACATTCAACTGCCATGCAGACCGGTAAACCGTTGGGAAGGTGTAAATACTCTCTTCGTCGTCTCATAATATAAGCCGTTTGAAATTATTTTTATTATCTCAAATTATAAGTATTTGGAAATTTTTCAAAAAGATTTTGAAATTGCTTTTACATTTTTTTCCTTATTTATTATTCTCTTTCTCTCTCTTTCTCTCCCCTCTCTTCTCTTATCTCCAAGACATTTAAATATGGGTGTTTTAGAAAGAAAAAATATAAAGTCACATTATTTTTTAGAATCTTAATATGTGTGAAATTAAGTTAAACGATTTATATTATGAGACGGATGGAGTAATACTTTATTCATTTCAAAATATTTGTTCATAAAGTTTACAGATTAAGGTTGTTGAAAATAATATTATAATTTAAATACTTCTTCCGTCCTTATTTATTTGTTAAAAAATTTTAATGTCTCTTTTTATCTGTCACATTGAAAAAATTTAAGTGTCATTAATATTAATTTTACTATTATACCTATATATTAAATAATTTTAAAAAATAAAAGTGTAATAACTTTAGAGAGATAATTGAGTAAACAAAGCAAGAAAAGAGTTGTGGAAAATATTAAATTCAAATGTATTTTTGAAATATATAAACAAAGTTGTATGAATTTAAGATATTAACTATTTTTAATATCTACCCATATTAAAAATATGATAATTATTGATTGGTAAAAAATCCCAAGAAGTAAAGAGAAAGAAGAATTTCAGAAAATTGTACCGTTGATTTAGAATAAACATTAATAAAATGAGAAGAAACTAATCATTAATTCTAAAAATATGTACATAAATAAGTGTTTTAAAATAAAATAAAAAAATTTGTGAACAAGTATTTTGAAACGAATAGAATAATAATTTAGAAAATAAAATGTTTTGTTTTGACTTTTCACAATGGCTTGCTTTTCTCCTATCAGTGGATTAAGAAATAGGGAATGTTGGTTTGGTTCCGGCCGTGGAATTCCTCTCTCTGTGTACTAAAGTCTAAAGGCAAAAAACCTTTGACCAGAGATTAGTCGTTTCAATGAAAACCATGGATTCTTCACAAATATTAATTTTAGTATTTGGTTTTGAAAAATCTAGCAGTTGACAAGTCATATTGAAAGCAACAAATGTGTTTGGTCTAGGATGTGTTAGAAAAGTCAACGTATTTGGTCTAGGATGTGTTCATAAATTGAAAGCAACAAATGTTCAAGCAAAAGAAACAAAAGAAACACACGTATAAAACTTATGAAAATATATACAATTTTTTTTTTTAAAAAAAGAAACAATTGTTCAAGCATTCAATAACAAGAGAATCAAGGAACCCCAAAATAATCCCATGGAAAAATTCATCTTTAACTATTAAGTATGGCCTAAATAAGATCGTGACTAAAATTGTAATACAAATTAAAGATGTCAAATTATATAGTTTCAAATCCAATGATTTGTGTGCAAAATTATTTGAGACAGAAGAAGTTGTTTTAGGAAGATTTGAATCGTAAAAATATAAGCCAATATATATATATATATATATATATATATATATATATATATTAGTTGAGTATCAAATCTAAAATCTCTTTTTTTTTTTTTGAACGATTAAATTAGAAATGATGACAGTGAAATTTTAGTGAGAATTATTAAATTCATAATGTATCATCTTCTTAGTATTATTACTACTCATTCGGTTTAAAATAACAATTATTTTTACACTAATCAAAGATATTAAGAATGTTTATCATTCGTATGATTCTTAAAACAAAAGACTAATTATTACTCTAATTGAAAATTATAAATTTGTTTTATGACGTATTTGAGAAGAAATTCTTTCTAGTTAAAATTAAAATTTTAATTTAAATAATTTTTATTTTTTGAGAGTCATTATATACTCACAACACATCATATTTTCTCTCTTTCAGTAATGATTGTGCTCATATTTAACACCTATTTCGTTCCCTTTTATCTGTCTATTTTAATCAATTCACAAGTTTTAAGAAAAAAAAATCAATTGATTAATCAACATTTCCTATTTTACCTTCAAATAACCTCTCTCTTTATTAAAAAGCAATCAAATTCTAAAATTTTATATATTGTAAACATATTTAGTTTATTTTTATTTTCTACTATAAGTGCACAATACTCATTGTATTAAAAATAGATATTTATGAAAAAATAATAATTAATATAACCTCAGTTTATTAATAAGACAGATAAATTGAAACAAAAATATTAATTAAAATAGACAGATAAAAAAGGACGGAAGAAATAATATTTTATTAAATTTTAACAAACTCATTTTAATTTAATCTTTATCTAAGCAAAACTTTAAAGTTTGTAAATTAATTAATTTTGTAGTTTAGTTAAACAATAAATAATAAAGATATAACCGTATAATTAAAAAAGAATTATAAATACATTTAATTGTATTTTTATTTGCCAATTTGGTGTGCACCGACCAAGGGACAAATATTAAAAAATTTAGCAACGCATTGATTTCTGCTTCTATGAGCTACCTAACTTTGCCAGAAATATTGAATTAACCACAGTATAATATAAACCTCTAATAAGTAAAACAAAGGGACCCACCGCCCACCGGGTTGAAGTTTGATTTTGACGTCCAACTTGTAACACGGGTTAAAGCAGTACCATTCATGGCTTACTCATTCAACAATAATGTATTAACAGCCAAATCAACTAAACGAGTTTGAACGCAATCCAACCTCTTTGCTTAATGAACAGTGAATTATTATAGAGATTTACTCCTTTAATTTTAAAATAATTATTTATAAAATTATTTATATACAAATTAAAAGTGTTAAAAATAATATTACAATTTAAATAAAATTCATATTCTACATATATTAAAAATACGATAACTATTAGTTTGAGAAATTTTCAAGAAATAAAAAAAAAAGAATTTTAAAAAATTATATATTTGATTTAGAATAAATAGGAGTAAAATAGAAATAAACTAATTATTAATTCTGAAAATATGTATATGAATATCTATTTTGAAATTAAAAAAAAAAAATTCATGATCAAGTATTTTGAGACGGATGGAGTATTTGTTTTCATACTATAATAATATTAGTTAATCATTACGTTTCAAATTATTTGGCTCATTTCTAACTTAATCTTTATTTCAAGTTATCTATCTCTTTAGGAAATTAAGATTTAATATTCTAAATTTATATTACTCGTCTAATAACACTATATATTTTAAACACATTAAATAAATTTTTTTGCCCTATAAGCAGCTCCTATTTAATCCTTCTAGGCTTTTTAACTTTTGTACTCCTACCATTCTAAATTATCTGTCTCATTTAACTAGTTATACCGCATAAATGAGATAAATAATTTGGAATGAAATGAGTATTTTTTTATAACACAAATATTTGAGTTTCACTTGATTATTTTCTGAGTTATGAGTCCTTATCTCAAATTCATAACTATATAAATTTAAGTTTAATTGTACTTTCTCCGGTCACAAATAAGCTACCTAATTGTCAAAATTATACATTTTAAAAAATAGTAAATTTTTCATAATAAAAAAGATTAAAATGTATATTTTCTTGTAATTTTATTACCTCTCTCATCTCATTAGTTACCCTTCTTATAAGTCCTCGTGTTCATTGAGAGAAAAATTAATTAGACTTTTAACTATTTATATAGGAGAATTTGTTATCATTGTTAGTTAAAATAAATTTACTATAGGTAGTTATAATGCTAATTAATTGATGAAAAGTTATTGTAGAGATAAAATTAAAAAAATAAAAACAATTTATATTTAAAAAGTGGATAGATATTTTTAAACAAATTAAACCCAGATTTTGGACAATCGTTTTAGTAATTAATTCTTCCTTGCTTTATTAATTGCGTCATCCCATGACTCATCTTAAGCAAATTTTTACGAGATCAATGACATCATTAGATGGCCGATTCAAACTCAAAGGAGCTTTTTAATTGTCAAAAGAGAGAGGGGCAGGAGATATGTCAGTCGTGACAGCTGTAAGACATTGGCAGAGGTACACGAGGAGCAGCGATCAAGGATCCAAAGCATAATACTACTCCTTTTTTATTTATCTTTTACAATTAAAATTTTTTATATTTTTATATTTATTATATTAAAAAAATTTAAGTATTATTAATATTAATTTTACCACTATATTTTATATTAAATAGTTTTAAAAAATAAAAATATAATAACTTTGAGAGAGAATTGAACAAATAAAATAAAAAAATAATTGTAAAGAACATTAAATTCAATCATATTTTTTAAACATATAAACAAAATTATATAAATTTAAGAGATTAATTAATTTTTTAAAAATTATGACAGATAAATAGAGATGGAAGAATAATAAATGAGAAAAGTAGTTTCTTTATAGTCCCTC